>JAUMJK010000065.1:0-708395 GCA_033558105.1 Coccyzus lansbergi | reverse complement strand
GGGGGGCGCGATCGTGGCGTCGCGGCGGCGGGCGGGGCCGGGGAGGAGGAGGCGGCGGTGGTGGTGCGGAGCGGGCATGGAAGCGGAGAAGATGGACGAGAATGAATGGAAGTACCACGGGGAGGGCAACCAGAGCCTCGTCGTCTCGCACTGCCAGGTGTGGGGCCCGCGCGGCCGCAGGGCCCTTTGTGAGGAGGGGAGGGACGGGGACGAGCCCTGAGGCGGCGGAAAGGCCGGTGTCTCCGGGGGCGGCAGCCGCCAGGAGGCCCCGGGAAGGGCCCAGGGCCCTTCCCGGGGCCTCCTGGCGGCTGCCGCCCCCCGGGACACCGGCACGAGTTTTGGGTGTTTGTGGCGCTTCAAATTCTGGCATCAAGTCGCCGTGGAATGTTCCTGATGTTTCACGGGTCTGAAACCGGTAAAGCCACAATAATGAAATGTAGGGAAGAGTCTGCGCCCCTCGGCACAAGAAGGATGTTGAGGCTCTGGAGAGAGTCCAGAGAAGAGCAACGAAGCTGGGGAAGGGGCTGGAGAACAGGCCTTATGAGGAGCGGCTGAGAGAGCTGGGGGTGTTTATCCTGGAGAAGAGGAGGCTGAGAGGAGACCTCATTGCTCTCTACAACTACCTGAAGGGAGGTTGTGGAGGGGAGGGAGCTGGGCTCTTCTGCCAAGGGACAGGACGAGAGGGAATGGCCTCAAGCTCCACCAGGGGAGGTTTAGGCTGGAGATTAGGAGGAAATGAGTGCCTTGAGCCTTTTTACAGAGGTCTTGCTCTTAAAAAAAGTTGGTGTATCTTGAGAACAGGCATTTCCTTATGCCTTGAAATGATGCACACTTCTCACTGCTGTTAAATAAATTAGTGATGTATTAGACTGCACCATAATACGAATTATGTTGCAAACCAGCTCTGTTCATGGTTTAAGAGATCCAGCTACCAAATCTGTTGAACTTTGGTGTGCAGGAGGCTGAGGGGAGACCTCATTGCTCTCTATAACTACCTGAAAGGAGGTTGTGGAGAGGAGGGAGCTGGGCTCTTCTCCCAAGTGACAGGGGACAGGACGAGAGGGAATGGCCTCAAGATCCACCAGGGGAGATTTAGGCTGGACATTAGGAAAATGTTTTTCACCGAAAGGATCATTGGGCATTGGAATAGGCTGCCCAGGGAGGTAGTTGATTCCCCTTCCCTGGAGGTGTTTAAGGGATGGGTGGACAAGGTGCTGAGGTGACATGGTTTAGTGTTGGATAGGAATGGTTGGACTCGATGATCCAGTGGGTCTCTTCCATCCTGGTTGTTCTATGATTCTATGATTCTATTCTATGATTCTATGAAGTTTTTCACACAGAGGGTCATTGGGCATTGGAATAGGCTGCCCAGGGAGGTGGTTGATTCCCCTTCCCTGGAGGTGTTTAAGGGAACAGGTGGATGAGGTCTTGAGGGACTTGGTTTAGTGTTCGATAGGAATGGTTGGACTAGAAGGTCCAATGGGTCTCTTCCAACCTGGTTGTTCTGTGATTCTGTGATGGAAAAAGCTACAGTGAGAGCTGAATCCTGTAAACCGTTTTTGATAGTATATGAATGAATGCCTGGAAACAGTCTCTTTTTTTTCACGGAAAGAGTCATTGGGCAGAGGCAGAGGCTGCCCAGGGAGGGGGCTGAGTCACCTTCTCTGGAGATATTTAAGGGACGGGTGGACAAGGTGCTGAGGGACATGGGTTAGTGATTGATAGGAATGGTTGGACTTGATGATCTGGTTGGTCTCTTCCAACCTGGTGATTCTATGTCTGCTTTTTTTGATTATAAGCATAATATTGATGTTACTAATATTAACAAGTACTAAATCTGAGAAAATGCTACCCATGCAAGACTGTAGGAGAGGCACTTATAGAATCGAATTGAATGTTTTGAAAGGGAAGGGACCTCAAAGCCCATCCAGTGCCACCCCTGCCATGGGCTGGGACACCTCCTGCTGGATCAGGGGCTCCAAGCCCCATCCAACCTGGTCCTGAACCCCTCCAGGGAGTGGGCAGCCACCACTGCTCTGGGCAGCCTGGGCCAGGGCCTCCCCATCCTCAGAGGAGAACATTTCTTCCTGACATCTCGTCTCAATCTCCCCTTTTCCATCTTCAAAACACTCCCCTTGTCCCATCTGTCTCTGCACTCCCTGACCAAGAGCCCCTCCCCAGCTCTCCTGGAACCCCTTGCAGTGCTGGAAGCTGCTCTGAGGTCTCCCTGAAGCCTTCTCCTTTCCAGGCTGAATAACCCCAACTCTCTCAGCCTGTCCTCATATCGGAAACAGGTACCACTTCTTTGGCTCTTGCTTCTTCCTTGTCTTTCTTCATATAAAATACTTTTTTTTTTTAAGATTTTTTTTCTACAAGTAGTCAGTGTTTTTGTTTCCTGTCTAAATTTTAGCTTTGAGTAAGGCAGTTTAAAGGATACTCGGTCACTGGGTGATAGGGATCAGGATGCGTAATAGATTAATAGTGATGCAAGTGCAATATCTTTAAAGACCCGGTAAGTGAGGGAGCCTGTCCGAGACTCGGAATAGTTGTTGAGTGTGTCAGTTCTCTTTTTAACAAGGTACTAAAACTTTGAGAGAGTAAAAGTGATATAGATGTTTTTTTTCCTTTATAGATATCTTCGGAGCAGTAAAACTTTCATCTTAGACCTTTGTGTCTGTGGAAATGAGCTCTTGTAAATCTAGAGCATATAAAATACTGCTTAGATGCCGATTGTTATTTTGTGCCTCTTACTAACAGGACATGCATACAGGATTAATCATCATTCTTGTGATTTCGTGCCAGGTCACTCTCAGGTTTGCATGAACAGAGCAGCAGCGTCACTAAGAGGGCGAGGTTTGTTTTAGCTGTCCTTGCTGCCTCCTGTATCTCTGCAGTTCAAGTTTTGTGTGTGGAGATCCTAGTGGGAGGGAGAGGATTCGGCTGTGGCGAGGGAGACGTGAATGGATGCTCAGCTCCAAGTGCTGGGGCTGTAACTCGGAGAGCAGGATGGAGGTGTGAGCGCTGCTTGTCTCTGTGTTCTCCCTCGTGATGTGTCGTGGTGTTTTGGAATGAGGGAGGGGGAGCTTGCCCTGACCTCTGTCTGTGTGATCCTCTCTTCATTGCTGCCTCAGGAAGGTCTGAGAGATTTTAAAAAAAATCTCAATGAAATGAAAAAAACTATCCCCATCTTTCCAGAGGAGAGGGCGTGAGCTGCTTCGCCCTTTATGGAGCAAGATCCGGGGATTGGCATTTAACTCCTGCCCTCTGACCAGGCTTGGAGGTGCTGATAACAGGTACTGTGCAAGCGCAGGTATCGAGTGCAAGGTGCTGGGCTGGGGCGAGCGGCAGCCTGGCCGGGCCTGCTTGTTCTTGGTTGCGCCGAGTGAAGATGAGGAGTGAGTGGAACAAAGTGCGTTGCCAGTTGAGAGGCCTCTCATGGCTCTGCTTCTTTCTTGCGTTCGCTCCGTTCCCTGCATCTTTCCCTTTAAGACCCGAACGTAACGCCCTGTTAATCCAGAGGTAGCGCAGCATCAAAATGAAAAACCTGCTCAGAGGAAAGTCGCGTGCCCGGCCAGGGGGGCTGACGAGCCCTGGATGCAGGCAGCACACAGCTGCTTGTTCCAGCGCCTTTGAACAGTGGCCTGTAGACAAAGGGCTGTGTGACAGCTGTCGGCTGGTGCTCTGTGGAACATGCTCTGTTGTCAAGGTGAAAGTGCTCTAAAGTACGGCCTGACGGTCTCTTTCTGCTGCTGCTTATTGATCTGCACTCCTGTGGAACGCTGCGCAGACACATTCCGGAATCACTGCAAGGGCATCGCTGCGCCTTGCTCACGCGGTTGAGAAGAGAGGACTTGGGCAGGGCGAGGGCCGCTCGATGCGTCTCTGCTTACGGTGGTGGTTTCACTGAGCGACTTTAATTATTTCTCCAGCATTTAGAAGGTGATCTGATGAATAAAGATCGAATGTCTGCCAAGCATTTCCAGTCACCATTGTTGACTCTGGAGGTGTGCGCTTGCTCGCCTGGTGCATGCTCAAACTTACACTCCACGACTCTTTAACATTTCAGTTCTGATTAACCTAAAGTTCTGGGAGACACGGAATATTACGGTTCAAATTTCCATGTTAAAACATTTCCTGTTGTTTTTTTAAATTTTTTTTTAATTGCAGCTGTGATTAATAAAAATTGAAGCTGCATCGTGATCACGGAGCCTTTGCGTACTCTTGCAGCCTGATGAAATGCTTTTCACTCACTGTGTTTTTATTGGAGCATCGCTCCTTCCACATTGAATTCTGATTTCAAGAAAGGGCTAAACCTTTCCCTGCACTCTGTGAGGACTCAGAGGCACTGCCCTAGGTATCTTCTTGGAGCTATTGGTTCCTTCAAAGGTGGAGATAACGTGGTGTTTCGGAAGGGAGCTGGAAAGCCTCACTTGTATTTCTGCATTTTATTCCAGTGTTTGCCCTTAACACTTGGTTTCAGAAGGCTGCAGGAGATGTTTGTAGAAGGAGTGTAAGCAGCTCTAGAAATACTGACTTGTGTTTCCTCTCCCTGTCAAAACAAATGCCTGCAGTCTCCACTTTGCTTTAGGAGATGAAACACACGCATTCCTCCTGCTTATCTCTGCAGGTGATTTACACCCCTTTCTATTATGGTAACCAAATGCTTCATTTTATAATACGTTTGCAGGTGAAGCTTGTGTTTCAGGTGACTGCTGGGAGGTGGTACAAGAAAAGAGAATTTCTTTCCAGCTTGTTTATCTGATGAGATGGTCTGGAGGAACCTTGGTGTGTGTGCACAGGAGGTTGTGCTTTGTATCTTCAGGTGCCTCTGCTTCTCATCGTGGAGCACTTGGAGGTCTAACAAATATCCCTGGGTTTTGGGAAGGGTCTTAAGTGAGGGCATAAACCGTCTCCAGGGCATATGTGAGCTTCGGAAATGGGAAAAGGGCAGGTGGAGGAGGTGAATGCAGCAGAGCTAAGGAGACTGGGTGAGAGTATAAAGTGAGGTCATCAGACTGGCAGAAGATTCCCAACATTGGTGCCTATAAGAAACATTTGGGCTTTTTTATTTCCGTCTTTTGAGACACGGGTAGAGATGGAGGAGGTTGGTGCTGCTCTCACAGGCCGCCTTCCTGGTCCTTGATCTGGCTCCGAGGGGCTTGTAGAGAGCAGAGCTTGCTGGGAGAAAGGGATGTCTTGTGTTTTAGCAGGAGTCTTTGATTTCACTCTGTGCCTGTAGCAGCTTCTGCTGGCAGCTGTGTTACGAGAGCTGCAGAGACGCTTTCTGTGTACGGGGGAGGTGGATTTGGTTTGGAGTGTTGAAGTGAAACAACCTCTTAGGAGTAAGTTCTTTGTGTCACATCAGTCTAGGTCGTTGTTCCTAGCAGTACTTCTGCAATATGAAATATTGTCCTTTGGCTGGTTGGTTTAAGAAGAATGACAAATTATTCTAGTGGAAAGTATTGTAGTAACCTTATTTTGAGAGAGGGCCATTGACAAGGTTGTGTGTTTAGACACAGTGAGGTTTGCTGAAAGAGGGAGAAGCTTCTGGTCAGAATTCGTAGTTAGCTGCAGCTCTCCCGTTCGCTGCTGTCTGGCAGCGAGGGAGCAGTGCTGATCGTTAGTTGCTGTCTTTCTGAGGGAATCTTCTTGAGGCACTTTCTGCTGATGTCATTTTGTACAAGCTCAGAAACCTGCATGTCCAGTTTTTTTTTCCATTATATTTCTTGGCTGAATTGGTTTTGTCCTGTTGAAACTGGTGAAGCATTGCTCCCCAAACTTCCAAGTCATTCCTGAGAAACCCGAGATTTTGACTCATGGGGAAGACCTGGCTTTGGTAAGACTTGGACTTCAACATTTTTTATCCTTGAGGAGATTCTTCTATTCCACCTGTGCTAATTGTTATTTTGGGTGGGTTCCATGCTCTGGATACATCCAAAGATTCCCCAAGGCTCTGAGATGTAGCACAGGGAAGAGTTTTGCTTCTGACTCTGTGGAATCTTCTGCAGGAAGTGAAATTTAGGTGTGAGGGAGTTGAACTGAGATTCTAGCAAGAACTTTAGTGGGGATTAAGGGCCATTAAAACCTCTTTTGCTTTTTTGCTAGTTCCTAGGGCATTTCTGTGACCTGGTTTCTCCAGCAGAGACCTACACCTGCGCACCCTTTGTGTGCCTGGAGAAAGGACAAGAGAACAGATCGGTGGCTAAACATAGTGTTTTGCTTCGTTCCATCTTTCCCAGTTGTAGTGGCTTCTTAAGATCTGTTTAAAACCATTATTTGTTTATTTATTGTCAGCAAGTTGAGGAGCTTCTGCCCAAATTCCCTGAAGCAAACAGCTATAAAAACCTGTTGAAGAGCCAAGTATGCAATCAGGCGGCGTCATCAGTGGAAAAGAAAGGAAAAACCGTCTGCTTGGCTGTAAGTAACAGTTAAGTTTCTTAGGAACAGGAGGCAATCACCATTTTGAGTTGGAATTTGGGACCTGTGGCTCCTGGATGGAACTGCGTCTCCTCATGCTGAGCTTGGATACCTCGTATTTAAGTGGTCATAGGAAGAGACGAAGAGAGTTTCTGTTTGGTCCCTTGGCTGGGCTGGTGCGGCTGCGATGTAGCTGTCACAAGCAATTGGCCGAGCGCTGCTGGAGCACCATTGACAAAGCTTTTACTGGAAATGAAGAATTAAAACTTGGAAGCACTTCCAGTTCTGGGGATTAGCGGCAAAGCGTTCTTGACCCAAAACTGAGTCAACAGCTTGGGCCAACATCTACGTCAAATTTTAATTCCCTGTTGGGATTTCAATTCCTTGTTGCCCTAGTCTTGTTGAATTTACCTTTTCCTTGGCTTTCCCAGGTTTCTGCTCTGCAAGGACTCTCTGAGTGCAGGAGGTGTAGTCAGATCTTCCATAAAGGGAAAGGGAAGGTGGCACCGAGCAGCAGCGCTGAACGTGGAGAGAGAAAGAACACAAAGGCAGCAATTAAAACGTTTCTTACCGTGATAGAGCTTTCAGTTCCGTGGAGGCAGATGGGTACACGCAGTCCATGTGTGGGAGGAGATGGGATACAGACCCTATGAGTCTTTGGCCCAGTGCTCTAATGCAGTCACAGTGGTGCTTTGCTGGAGCAGCAGCACACTCCTCTCCTCCCTCAGAGGTGTCTTCTTTCTCTGCTAGTAACAGTACTGGAGCAGACCTGGCCTGCTGACATTCTTTGGAAATCCAAACTCTGCCTTATGCCTGTTTTTTAACTTTGTTCTGAGTCACTTTTCTGTTTTTTACAGATATCAGGGCTGATGTCTGTACACACTGAAAATGTAAATTGAACTCCAGTTGTGCAGACAAGCTCAGGAGGTCATTAGCCTTCATTAAAAACAATCTTTTTTTCCTGTTTAAGCACTGTGCTGGATTAAACTCTGTGAATTTCTTTTCACAACTGATGAGACCTGGTTGGTATCTAAAAACCATTTTCTTTTTCGGTCTGATCCAAGTGTTTGGTAACTGCAGGGGAGGTCCTGGGGCCACACTCCTTCCCGTGCTGCTCGGTGTCTGCCCTCAGTCAGCCGCAGATCTGGGCTGGCGGCTCGTGAGCTGTGTAGGAGCAGTCAGTCCAATAGCTGATTTTATTCACTCCCCCAATTCTTTCCTCCCCTTTAGCCTCTCAGTGGGTGATATCTTTGCCTCAGCACATTACTCCTGAGTTGCATAGTAACACCATCCTGACCTCCTGGTTTACTTAGGGAGGAGCAGAGATGCTGCATTCGATGGAGCAGTTGCCCAGGGCTCGCTTAGCTTTCTTCTAGCTTGGAATTATTAACGTTGTTCTAGCTCTCCATTTTATTAGTTCATTCTTATTGGTCTGGCTTTTAATTTCCTCCCCTCCCTATTAATATTTTCCTGAAATGGCTTGTTTCCCCAGCACAGCAGCAGCTGGCGAGGCACCTTAATCCTGGGCAGTGCGTGTTTGCTGCTGGGCGGAGGTTTAGAGTACTTTAAACAACAGAAGCTTGGTATGTGTTTTTATGTTCTTGTTGGCGCAACTCAGCTGTTTGACAGACGGATGAGGTGTCTGATAAGCTGTTAAATGTTAAGGACGAGGTTTTTCTTGCCTGTCTTTAGACAGCTTGGGTGACAGGGACGTCTGCCACGTTACCCACTCAGTCCGGCTGCTGAGGGCTAGGCCTCCATCGGCTTATTCATTCTCTCTGGTGTGAATTTCCACCTTGTCCGGTGGGTGTATAACTGAATATCGCTTCAGGCACTGTGATTACGTGGCTTACCTGAAGGGCAAACACTTCCTTCTTGCTCCTGCCTAGTGTAGTCATAAAATTCTCCTGGAATCGGTACCATCTGCAAGCTGCAGGGTTAGACAGAGCTTAGCTGCAAAGTGGGACCTGAGTTAATGCTTAACCCTCATGGGCATCTGGAGCGTAAGCAGGTGGGAGAAAAAGGGGAAGGAGGCCCTGAAGTCGCGTGCAAGCTGAGACCCTGTGCTAACGAAAGAAAAAATCGGGGTGGTGTTTGCTTAACATGCGGAATGGTCCTACACAGAAATCCCTTATTTGTGGAGTGAGATGAAAAGACTGTTCTTACGGAGCTCCTATGCTAAATAAGAGTATTATTCTGATTTTTGAATGAGTTCTTGTGCTTTGTGTGAGCAATTGCTAAACTTCCTTTGTATTGTCAGGAAACGTAGCTTTCCTCACTTTGTTCTGTGTGGTCTTATCCACTTTACGCAGAACAAAAGGGACTGGAAGACACTCCATCTGTACAATGTGTGATGGGCTCAGACATTGCCCCCCAAAGCACCTGGGTTTCTACCAGTATTTCTTGCGTGTGTGAACCTAAGTAGGTAACCAACTAGATAAGGATCTTATAATTGTACTGGGCAACTGCAGGACCAGATGTTAGGGTAAGGCTTTGCCTCCAGACAGAACCAGTCAGCGTGTGCTGTTTAGAATAATAACAGAGTAATAACAAATGACGTGACCCTGTGCGTTTGGAAAAGCAGGGGCTGCAGTGATGGTTCCCAGGCTTTGTGTTTGGACAGGCTAATTCTTCATCTATACATACAGAAGTTTGTTTCAAAGCCGCGTGCGCTGGGGTGGTAAAAGCAGGAGGAGAGAACGCATCTCTGCACTTCTAAACAATCTCACTGGCATTACCTGGACTGGCGCCAGTCGTGTTTTGGCTTAACTACCGAGGATTGCTTTGTTTCCGGATTTCGCTAAGTAAAATTGAAATAATAGCTGCAGTAACTGCTTTGGAGAAGAAAAGTTCTTGCAAATAACCTTCTGGGGGACTAAGACCAGCAAACTGTTCTTTCCCAAGGTTTGTTAGGATGAGTCATGTAGAAGCATCTGTGTTTTCTGATGCCAGTGACTCCTGTGAGCGTGTGTTCACAGCCCCTCCCGCAGCTTCTTATCTCCTTATTGGCAAATGCTAACTGCCAGGTATGATTTAAACCCAACAATTGTTTCATGATGGGATTTGCCTTTCTCAGTGGGACCACTCGAGTCTGGAGTCTCAAACAACTGTGGCTGGAGATTGTGCTTCTCCAGAACATGGGGTCCTGCATACATCACCTCAGCAGCTGAGGGACTTCTCAGTCTTTCTTGAGAGACACAGGGTTCAGTATCCCTGTTGCTATCATTTGTTTTGAGTTCTCTGTAGCAATTGGAAGTGGTTTTTGTTGTAGCCATGGTAGGGTCCTCGATGCTAGTAAAGATGTTATCTGTTATCAAACTGCTGTTCTCTGGTGAGGGTGAGAGCACTTGTGTTTGATACTCTGATGGCTTTTTCAGTCTTTTGTCACTGTCTGGATGCTCAACGTCTTTGCAGAGAAAGAGTTGAAGAAGTTCAAACAACTGTGCACGGAATTCTTCCTTTGAATTCACTGTTTTCCTAGCTTGCCTTGCTTCTTCCAAAGACGTGAGGCCTCTTCGTGTTTCTCGTATTACATTTGCCTGCCTCTGTGCCAGGTTTCTTTTTTTCTCTGCTTGATTTTTGCAGCCTGTGTTTTCATTTTTTCATTTGTGTAGGACTGTCATCTGATTACCCGAGCACCTGGATGGTAACGGTGCGTTGATGGAAGTGTGACGCAATGGAAGGGCTTAGAGGGATGCACGTAGGGAATGGAATCTAGATCTGGAGTATCAGGATGCAGGTGGTGTGATTCTCAGAGTGCCAAGGAGCGGCCACTGAAGGAATCTGTTCTCTTCTGGACTGGGGCCGTTCAGTTAGGTATCTTTGTGCAATCTGTAAATACAGCAGATCTAAGATTACTGACAAAAACCCTCATGGTAACAACCACCTACAGCATTTCCAAGGAAAATCAAGTGAATCGGGAATGCAACAGCATGAAAAATGTGGAACGACGTTTGCAGTGGTGATAATTCTGATGCGAGTGGCATCGTTGATGGCCGATGAGTTACGCTTTGTCCTGTAGCAATGTGCTTGTGTAACCTGCGCATTGCACAGAGGGATGGAGCTGGCTGAGCACTTCCCCCTGAAAGAAAAAAGTGTTGTGGTTTGTTTTTTTACCCTCTGCTCACCAACAGCTTCTCACAGCGAGGGCCAGTTGGCTGGAGTGCATCTGAGGCTGAAAGGTGTGGGTTACGCTCTTGTTTCATCTTGATGTCTTTAGACAAGTGTTGTGTTCTTTTGCTATTACGGTTTGGTCATTTTATCCTCTTCAGAAATGAACAAATACTGCAGTGAGTCCTATGAGAGCAGCTGGGTTCCCAGACGGTCTATTTGATTTTGAGTTGTCTGAAGAAACCATGTAAAGTGCCTGGTTTGCTTTGCGTTTTTCTTCCCTTACTGACCGGGATGGGGTAGATTTGGGGATGAGACAATTGTGCTGTTCAGAAATTCCACTGTACTTCAATGCTAACGAAGCTGTTTTCTCTCCTGTCTCCCTCCAGCGCTGTGTGGTGCTGCGGTTTCTGAAGTCCCCTCCGAACCAGAACAAGGTAAGATTCAACACGTGCTGCTAACAAACCCCCCGGTAAGTGAGTAACCAGCTGAACAGAAACAGGAAACCTGTGAGAACCGTGACTGACAGGAGTGAGAACAAGGGGTGTTTTGAAATGGGCCTGTCTCTCTCAGGAGCTCTGGCGACAGGAGGAAACTTGAGGTCTTCTGACATAACTAGGATTGTGTGACTGCTGTCAAGGCCTTTGTGTAGGACAGATCATGACTGCAGCGTGAGGCTTTCTGTAAGGAAAGTGGCAACAGAGGACACGTTAAGGTGGCCAATGAACGTTGGAGAGTTGTGATGCTGAGGAGGCCATGGCAGTGTTACTGACTGCTGCTTGGCAGGATGGGCGAGGGGCAGCACAGAGATGGTGTCACAGGAAAGCTCTGCCGTTCACACCAATTCACTGAGTAAAACGCCATGGAACCTGGTCAGAGCGATACATATTTTGATATATTGATATATTGACTGCCAGAGGGTGGGTTTAGTGTCCTGTCTGTTGCAAAAAGAACATGGCAGGACACGACCTGTCCTGTGGCAGAAGGTTTTTCTGCTAGAACAGAAGCGAGTTACCTTGGGTCTGCTTGAACAGGGGTAAAAAATGGTCAAGAATCAGAGGTGGAGGGTGAAAGTGCAGTGTCAGCATAGTGCTCCGTGGGGTTAAAAAAAGAGCACGAGGGCAGGAGGTTCCAATTCTGCCACCAGTCTCCTGCGGAGTCCTCAGGGTGTGTTACCTGAGAGGTGCTGGCAAAGCCTGAGCTGCAGCAGCTGCTGAGCTATGGCTTTGTACAGTCCAGTGGCAGCTTTCCCATCAGAAGGAACTACAGACAGCACTATGGCCATAGAGCAGGCCGGGGGGAAGCCCTTAACTTCAGTGAAACAGAAACAAGGATGAGTGTGATGGACACATACAAGGAGGGCCTTTTGCTTAGGTCAGGAAGATGAATGGGAAGCGCATTAGTTTAACAACAAAGTTTCTGAAGCAGCTGAGGGGGAAGCAGAGGAAGGCAAGGCCCATGGGCGCAGTGTGTGTATGGGTTATTTGTTGCTTTCTGCTACTGTTGTGCTTGGGGAAAGGCCTGGGAAAACCAAAGTGTGATTCAAGTAAGTTCTTGATCCTCTTATGGCGGCGGCAGGGCTTCAAGAATGTCTCCTCTTAATTACAGATATTTTAATTGGTGCCGGCTGTGGTGTTTCCTCCTTTGTCTAGACTTTGTCACTATGTCAATGTTGTCCTCTTCGCATTTTATCTTCTCTTACCTTGCTCTGTTTAGTTTTTCTTCTCCCACTTGTATTTTCTCCTCTACCTTGGACGTGAGTGTGGCACTTTCTCTTCCTCTGCTGTTCGTCAGTCCCAAGAGTAAGCGCCTGGTCCAGGGCGTTACAGCCTGGAGAGGGAGGCAGAGCTGTGCTGTTCCAGGAAAGCTTTGTGTTAAGAGAGGGACACGGGAGTGTGGAGACTGTGGTGACAATAAAATACTGTGCAGAGAACAAGAGTGCTGGGAAGGCGGTAGTGGTGTCGCAAAGCTTCTCTGCAGCCTCTGTCAAAGGGCTGATGATGCTGTCCTGCAGTGATCTTGCTGTCCCACTCCCAGGACTCATTTAGCTTTGTTTCTATATTTTTTCAGCATTTTTGTCTTGTAGAAGAACTTTAGTATTTTGTTATAGACACGTAATATAAAATCAATGGAAGATGACTTTATGGTAAAGTCTTTCTGGGGCAGGATTTGGCAGATTCAGTACCTGTCCATGCGCAGGTTTGTCATGTGGCTCAGTCTTTCAGGCCATTCTCTCCCAAATCTCCAGGTGAGGTGTTTTATACCACTCACGTGGCTCCCTTGTTGCACTTGCTATGTTAAGAGAGGCACAGAGCCTGCCTCTCACCCACTGTTACAGTTCTTTGAGTTGTTTTAACAAAGGCAGAGCAGATCTTGAGTACTCTTCCCCGCTTCCATCTTCATTTTCTCTGCCCCTTTCCCCTGAAATTTGGTCAGAAGAGGCAATTCTTTTTGCTTTCTGGGTCGTCTCAGTCTCTCAGACAGCAGTGGGGAAATAAACGTAGCACACGCTTGTGTCTAATTTCAACCTGCAGGGACCTACCAACCTCTGCAGAGCAATTAGGCTGCTTTGCTCAGTCCTTGACCAGGTGCATATGTTCTTGAGGGTTGGTTGTCATTCTCTCATAGTTAAATGACACTGTTTCCGTCTTGCAGACTTCAGAGGAAATACTACAGCATCTACGAAATATCGTTGACTTTGGAAAGCACGTCATGAAGCAATTCTTCGGGGAGAACTATGTTCACCACGGGGTATATGTTTTATTCTTGAAATAAGTGGCTTATGTGCTGTGAACACTTAGTGCCTGTAAAGGGAATTAATAGAACTTAGAGATATTCTTGAGCAAGATACTCAGCATTTGGATCAGACCAAAGATTCCCACTCTGCTGCTGAGGTGATCGGACTTCTCCATGCATGTTAAGCTTTCACTGGAAATGCTCTTTCTCTTTCATTTCTTTAAAGAAATGAAAGAGAACATCTTCTGCAATCGCAGGCGCAGGCGTCACAGCAGTGAGTGGAGGGAGAAGCTGCTACCTGAGACCCTTAGATTGGACAATCATTTTTGTGTTTGAAAAAAAAAATTATATATATATATTTACCTTTCTTTTTTTCCACTAGGAAATTGTTCAGCTGCCTTTAGACTTCGTCAGACAGCTCTGCTTGAAAATTCAGCCAGAGAGGCCTGGTAAGCATTACTGGGGGGCCCTGCTCAAACTCCAGAGCACTGTGCTTTCTTAGAAAGTCACAAAGCATCGTCCTGCAGCATGTCAGGAAACTTCCTCATTACTCTCTCCAACTACCTGAAGGGAGATTGTGGAGAGGAGGGAGCTGGGCCCTTCTCCCAAGGGACAGGGGACAGGACAAGAGGGAATGGCCTCAAGCTCCACCAGGGGAGATTTAGGCTGGAGATTAGGAGGAAGTTCTTCACACAGAGGGTCATTGGGCATTGGAATAGGCTGCCCAGGGAGGGGGTTGATTCACCTTCCCTGGAGGGTTCAAGGGATGGGTGGTTGAGGTCCTGAGGGACATGGTTTAGTGTTTGATGGGAAGGGTTGGACTCCATCTCTTCCAGCCTGGTTGTTCTATCATTCTAGAAAAGTTGTATCTGATATGAGTTTGATCAAACTGGGGAACAGGATCCACTGCAAACCTGTGAAATCTTTAACAGGCCTTCGGTTTGCTGTGAAGGCTTTTACCAGGCTCAGCAAGGGAGGTGGGAGAGGTGCCCGGGAGCTGCTGCCTCTTTGCAGCAGCAGCTCTGGAGACACTCTGTGTTTCTGCACCAGGCTTGGGAAGCTGAAAATGAGTCGATCGAGGCAAGGGCATCGTTGGCTAGAGCTCACTATGCTGCCCTGTCTTTCCTAGTTGGTCCTCCCGCCTCTGCTCGGTGAACAAGGAAACTGCAGAGCAAAATAACCCCCCCCCCCCATCGTTATCTGGTCGATGTCATGCTTTGTTTCCCCCAGAGTCTCGCTGCGATAAGGACATGGACACTCTTAGTGGTTACGCGATGTGCCTTCCGAACCTGACGCGGCTGCAGCCCTATCGCTTCGTGGAGCACCGGCCCATCCTCTGCATAGAGATCAAGGTGTGGGACGGGAGAGGCGCCTGCAGGACTACGTGTTCCGTGTGTGCTGGGCAGAGCACAGTCACTGAGGGCAGCAGGGCAGAAGGTGGAGCTCGCTGCTTTCCCTGGGACCTATGGGATGGAGCAGCCCTCTCCCTCTTCCAGTTCCTGATCCTCTGAAACTTGGGAGGCTTTTTGTAGGCCCCAGCTTTGTGCGTCCTTATTTATTAAGTGAGGACTGGGTTAGTGTTTGCTAGGAATGGTTGGACTCGATGATCCGATGGGTCTCTTCCAACCTGGTGATTCTATGACTGGGAATAATACACAGCTCTCAAGTGGCTTTTATTTTTCTTTAACTAGAAAGCACTGCATGTGTTTTGATAAAGGAAGAAATATTTGTAATCTTTTTTTTTTTTTGTTTTAGCCGAAGTGTGGCTTCATCCCTTTTTCCAGCCATGTTTCACAGGAGATCAAGCACAAGGTGTGTCGTTACTGTATGCACCAGCATCTGAAGGTAACGTTCTAAAGTACTCCTGCTCCCCAGTGGCTGCTCTGTACTTGCTGTGCTATTCCAGTCTTGCTTCCCTGTCGAAACTTGCTCCAGCCATGACTAAAGGCAGTAGGTGGCTGCACACCTGAGTTGCTGGGTGTGAGTCTGCTGAGAGACGGAACCAGTTCTGTGGGAGCTGGTGCACAGAAACACGTCATCATTTTTGGGGAGCCTTAACGCTCTTGATTGGGTCAGCTCTGGTGACAGAATTGCCTCTTGAGTACCGCTCACTGATCGCCTGGTGGCATTCCCTAACTTACACCAGCACAGAACCCACATGGAACTCTTGTGCCGGTGCCCAGCGTGTGTCTGAAATGCTGTAACTGCTGTACTGTGACGCAGTGTGATCCTACTCTGTGCCTCCCGTTTGTCAATGCAGTGTGAGTGGCTGGAGGTAAATACAAGGGGCAAGGCCCCTGGTGGCAGGAGCTGTGTCTTCTGAGGGCTTAAACGGTCACAGGGCTTTTTGGGATGTCTGTTTGTGCCACGCACCTGACTACAGACATGACCGAGAGCAATTAACAGTAGCTGTCTGGGTTTTCCACAGGTAGCAAATGGCAAGTGGAAGCGACCGAGTAAATACTGCCCACTGGATCTCTTCTCAGGGTAAGGAAGTGTGGGACTGACTCTGCTTTCGCCAGACTATCTCTGTTAGGCTGTTTGGTTGAATTACTTTGACTTCCACTGTAGTAGTGAGGGTGATTAGCGCCTGCTTGTCTGACTCCTGCAGGGGGTGTTCCTGGTCTCTCTACCTCTTCACCTCCGTCTCAGGAATCAGCCTCTTGTTGAGGTCCTGGTGCTCTGGCACAGAACACTGCACCCAGAGCTCTTTGCTGCTCGGAGTTGAAGTGCTCACTGGAAGAGCTGCTCTGTCTTTGCAGTTATTTCAGCAGCAGTAAAAGGCTTAATGGGCACCTGCTCCGCTTCCTTAGAGCTCCACCTCCCACTCCCGGCACGGGTGCAGACAGCTAAAGGCTGGGATAAAACATTCTTGCATTTATTTCTTTTCCCCAGAAACAAACAGCGAATGCACTTTGCTTTGAAGAGTTTATTACAGGAGGCACAGAACAACTTGAAGATATTTAAGGTAAGCAGTCGCATCTCTCTGCTTGCTTTTTTCGCCTTGGCTTTTGAACAACTTGACTTCAGCCTCTGAATAGTCCAGATCCTCCTTCAAAGCTGCCTGATCAGCACTGTCACTACTGGCCCCACCAAAGGAAACAGGAGAATTCTTAGTTTCATCTCAAGTTAGGCCAGGTCAGTGATCGTTTCCCGTAATGGCTCAGTCTGAGAGGGTTGCCCAGGAACAGCTGCTAGGAGAAGGCAGAGAAGGACTCTTGCAGACGGCCAAAGCCTTCACCTTCCCATGTTTCCTCAGGAGGAAGAAGGTAGGGAACTTTGCAGGTTGCTGCAGACGTTTGGAAGTTCCTGCCAGCAGCACGATGTGCCTGGTAGGGAGTGGGAAAAGCTCCCTCTGTGGGAGCAACCTGGGAAAAATAAAGCGGTAACTGATGGCTTATACAGGTTTTCACACCGATTCTAGGAAATAAGATTCTTTACGACTTATTTCCAGTATTAAAGCAACTATTTTTGTACCACTTAAACTTGTAAGAACTGTCCTGGTTTTCCTATTGGTGTAGCAGTTAACTGAACTGTCTCCATCGCCTTCTGCAGCCTCTGGTTTCCAGTTTGGCTCTTAAAAGAAGGAGGTTCCATACGTCGCTTCTTCGCTACGGACATTAGTCAGAAAAAAATGATAGGAAAATGTTATATCAGTTCACTTTTATTATTCTGATTTCTTAGAGTTGGTTAAATTGAGAAAGCAGCATGTGACTTACACAGGTTTTTAGAATCACAGAATCACAGAACAAGCAGGTTGGAAGAGACCCATCGGATCTTCTAGTCCAACCATTCCTATCAAACACTAAACCAAGTCCCTCAAGACCTCATCCACCCGTCCCTTAAACACCTCCAGGGAAGGGGAATCAACCACCTCCCTGGGCAGCCTATTCCAATGACCAATGACCCTCTGTGTGAAAAACTTCCTCCTAATCTCCAGCCTAAATCTCCCCTGGTGGAGCTTGAGGCCATTCCCTTTTGTCCTGTCCCCTGTCCCTTGGGAGAAGAGCCCAGCTCCCTCCTCTCTACAACCTCCTTTCAGGTAGTTGGAGAGAGCAATGAGGTCTCCTCTCTTTTGGTGCCAGCAGAGGTTGTCAGCAGGGTGTCTGGTAAAACCGGAGGAGGAATGTGCGTGAGGGTGTGAGGCTGCTCACGGATGCATGTTTCGGTGCTTGGTGCCCTTAAATCTGATGTTTTGATTAACCAAGTATGAATACCTGGATTTTGTGAAGTGCTAATATTTTTTTTGTCTCGTTTGCAGAATGGGGAACTAATTTATGGCTGTAAAGATGACCAGGACTATCTGTCTGACTGGAACGAACTCGCTCGTCACTTAAAGCCTTTCTTTTTCCCTTCCAATGGGCTGGTCAGTGGCCCCCACTGCACAAGGACAATTGTTAAGGAGCTGATCCATGTGATAACCATGGCGCTGCTGAGCAGCACAGAGGCCTGCAGGGCAGGCCATATGAAGACTGTGCCTGTCTCCCAAGGAAGAAGCTACTGTGAAGCGAGTGCTTTTAACAAGGAGCTGGCGAGGAATGGTGAGCAATGACTTGTTGAGCACTGTCAATAATGAACTGTTATCACCTAACGGTTTGGGTCTCTACCTCTCGGTGGCCTCAAGCTCCACCAGGGGAGATTTAGGCTGGAGATTAGGAGGAGGTTTTTCACACAGAGGGTCATTGGGCATTGGAATAGGCTGCCCAGGGAGGTGGTTGATTCCCCTTCCCTGGAGGTGTTTAAGGTGTGGGTGGATGAGGTATTGAGGGACTTGGTTTAGTGTTTGATAGGAATGGTTGGACTAGAAGATCCGATGGGTCCCTTCCAGCCTGCTTGTTCTGTGATTCTGTTCTGTGATTCTCACTTGCTCTTCCTCCCTGATGTGAGAGCAGAAGCAGTGAGGCTTTAGTGACAGTTGGCAAATGAGTTCTGAGCTGTGTAGGTGCTGGTGATTGCTTTATTAACATCACCTTAGAGCTGCACCTCTAGCTCTGTAAAGCTCTCTTTACTCCAGGTGCTGCTACTTATCCTAATGACACAAACAGCTTCTCACTCTGCTTTGGAGGAAGACTTTCCTTGCTGGTGGGTTTTGTTGCTCTTACAGAAATTACAGCAAATTCCAGCAAAATTGTTAAAATTTACAGCAAATTGTTGCTCTTACAGAAATTACAGCGAATTCCCATTGCTTTATACTGCACTGAAAGACCCTGTATCTGAAACTCTCAGTCAGTCCTTACTGCTGAAAGTGAATTTGTAGCAGCTTCAGACTCATATGAAAAACTTCTTGTAGCCTCAATCAAGTAGATTGAAGTTTGGGGCTTTGTGTAACTTGTGTGCCGGGTGATCAGTTCTGCAGTTGTCTCTGTGCAGATTAAATGTGCAGGTGAGCACACACACCTGGGGCCTGGAAACTGCACTGGGTTGTGTTGGTTTTTCCTGCTGACTGGTCTGAGGAGTGTGTGGATTTGCTTTGTGAACGAGCCCCTGTGATTGCAAACTGTAAAGACAACTCAGCTTTGCCTTATTTGAAAGCGTATTTTCTCCTAGGTAAACACAAACTGGAGAGCTCTGGCTTACCCAGGGGCTGCCTGCTCTACAAAACCCTCCAGGCGCAGATGCTCGACATGCTGGATATTGAAGGACTCTACCCCCTGTACAGCCGCGTTGAGCAGTACCTGGAGGAATTCCCTGAGGAGCGGTGAGGCCGGATGGTTTTGCTGTTCTGTTTGGAGCCGGCGGGTGTGCAGGCGGATGTGCTCTGTGCGGTTCTGCTGCCGCTCACAGGAGGGCGCGCGGGCCTCGCTCCGAGGCGATACTGCTGCTGCGTGAAGCGTTGTCTGGATTTTGTCCTGAATCGCTGGCTGTGTCCCTTGCCTGTGTATTTGTGCATCAAACAATCCCCTGGAGATGTGTCCTGTCCCCTGGGGGCCCGTGTGCTGCATTCCTCCCTTTTCCCAGCTTAGTGAGAGTTCAGGTGTTTGACTTGAGGAGGAGGAGGCCGAGGAAACCCATCCCCTGTCAGCACAGAACGGTGTGAAGACCCCCAGTCCTGTCAGCGAGTGGCCAGGGAGTTCCCACGAACCATTACAAATGTTGGAACGTACCCAGTTTTGCCAAAATACTATTCTTGTGCTTGTACACGGGTGGCAGTTGGATTAGCAACGGTTCATCATCTTTAAAAAAACCAACCCAAATGCTAGAGAGCAAACCCTGAGTGATGCGAGAGTCACAGGGACTGGTCGTGCTGCGCGTTAGCTTTCTGGGTCTCAGGCTGCTGCTGTGTTTATCGGTGTCACTCTTTTTTCTGAGTGTCTGGGCGGCTGAAGAAAGATTTTGCTGATCATCGTCTCAGCCTCTTGATGTGTAAATCTTCTTTTACAATTTCTTCAGAAGTACCTTACAGATCGATGGGCCGTACAACGAGGCGTTTTATGAGAAGCTGCTAGATCTTTCGACTGAAGACGATGGGACGGTGGCCTTTGCGCTGACAAAGGTACTTGTGTGTGCGGTGGTGACGCTTGCATCAGCCGCTCTCAGGGAGGCCTGTTAGCATCACTGCCTTGTGAGAGGCCTGGGCGGGTGAGCTGTGTCACTGGGGCAGGGATATCGCGATAGCAGCGACAGTTAAAAACAAACACACACATGGAAATAGTTCTTGAGAGAAAAAGAGCTGGTTATTTCTTCTAGATGGGGGAAATGTTTGTGTAACTGGTGCTGGTTTGGCCTTTGAGTAAAGAACCTGCAGGAAATGAATGTGGTTCTTGCAGGATGCTTCTCTCTTAGAGGGAGAAGGTCTGGCTCTTAGGATACCAACACATGCTCTGATGGTTTTTCTAAGGAGCTGTGAGCTTTTCTGAGGGCAGGCCCTGGAATTGCAGGCTGATGCTGACCTTGTGTTGTTGCAGGTGCAGCAGTACCGGATAGCGATGACGGCCAAGGACTGCTCCATCATGATCGCCCTCTCTCCCTGCCTGCAGGACGAATGGTAAGAGCCCTGCTGCCACCTACCCGGCTCCCTCAAGAACTGGAGCCGCATTCGCCCCATTCAGGCAGCTTCTTCCTGCCCACGACCCAGCTGGGAGCCCCTCGGTACAGTGGAGGTTTTGCTTAAGAGCAAGAGTCCCTTTCCAAAGAGTTGTATGTTGACAAAAAGGCGTAAGATTTCCTAGTTATTCCCTTGGTGAAACATGCACTGATTGTTCACGGCAGCCCTGTCTGGGTTTCACCAGGCAGTTTTTCTGCCTTGCTGAGGCAGGAGGAGAGATTTTTCCAGGTGAGCTGCCTCTTACCACCAATTAGAGGAGTCTTTTTATTAAGCACATCAATAAAAGGCAAGCACCACTCTCACCCTGAGGCGTGAGGCTTTGCCACAGCATCATCTGGCATGGGTCAGTGTTCAGTCTGCTCTCATGTGAGGAGTTGATTTTACCAAAACATTGTTATTTTAGAGAATAGGGTTTGTGCCCTGCAGTACCTGAATAAAGCCTTCCTGGTGGTGGCTGATTGCGCAGAGCTCTCTACCCATCCCTGCGCTTGGATGTGGTGCTGAGCCCGAGTTTGTGTTCCCTGGGATGCAGAAGCAGCAGTGACTCGTTGCCTGTCCTGCAGGCGGCTGCTGTGTGCACAGCGCGTGGGTAGTCACTGACAGCAGAGATGGTGCCGGAGCAGGTTTGACTTGGGCTGTTGGGGAAGCTGCAAGGAAACCGTCTGGAGGAGGCATCAGCAACTGTGCTTGTAGCCTGGCTGAGCCGCAGGGCCCCGACTGCTGCTTAGCTGGAGTTTGTCTAAATGTTAGAGTCACCAGTGCGAGGGGCCTCGGGGCACACACAACCCTTCCCTTCCACGACTCAGATGTGCAATCGGGTTTTGTTTTCCAGCTCGGAGCAGAGACCTGTGGTACTGACGTCCAAATCCAGATTCATCTTTTCCGTTTCCGTCCTGGACCTGGATCTCAAGCCCTACGAGAGCATCCCTCACCAGTACAAACTCGACGGCAAGATCGTCAACTACTACCTGAAGAACGTACAGGCCAAAGACGACCCCGTGATGTCTGGTCTCTTCAAGGAGAACGAAGACTGCACATTAGTTCTCCACAAAGTGTGACTGACTCCTTGAGCTTATTGCGATTGGAACACACGAGAAAGTGAAAAGTTAATGGATACGATTATGGTGATTTTATTTCTATTGTGTTCAGTGCATTTTCAGCTGTGAATGTTCTTGCTTTAAGAAATGATTTCTCCTTGGGATGCCTTTTCAGAGACATGGCATAGCACTAAGCCACACGGCCACCCAATAACCTGAATGAATGTATTTAACGTGACGAGGCAGCTAACAGGCCCTTCTAGGAGCCAGAGGACAGGGCGAGTTCATTCTAAAACTCTACTTCCCTAGTGTTGAAAGAGCACAGAATTGAAAGGTTCCTGAAGTCTTGCACTAACCTAGGAAGGCTAATGACTTAATGAGAGAATTGCCATGTGCTCAGTGTCTCCTGTGCCGCCTGGGACAAGGGACAGCTCTGACAAACCTCGACATGACGCTTTAGCATTAAGTCTCCTCCCGTGTTCCTGAGCTCTGAGCCATCCTGTGCTGCAGAACACGGTTCAGCCCCCCCAGAGGCTCTGTGTTCACCTTCTATCTGCCCGAAGCTTCAGAAGCCGAGGTGCAGAGGTGACAGGTAATGGTCCTTGAGTTTTGTGACAGCTGAGCGTCACCTGGCTGCCTCAGCTGTCTTTGATTTCTGTACCTGATGTGCTGCTATTGAAGGTGAAACCATAGCTTGCTCTTCCCTGACTGAAATGGAGCTCTAACAGCAACGTGTCCTCTGCGTTTGGGGTTGTTTCAGGTCAGGTTGTGTCAGGCTGGCAGTGATCAGCTGGGTCCCACCTACTGCTAGCAGGACACCTGCTTTCGGGCTCCTTTTTAAGTGACGCAGGCAAAAAGGTGACAGCGTCTGAATTTTTGAAGCTGCAGGGCTCACGTCCGCAGGCTGAGCCCTGGAGCAAGACTGGTGTTGCTCTGCCAGTGATTCAGCCAGGGCACATGCAGCTGAAAGCTTGAGGTTTCGCAGTAAAAGCTGCCCTGGAGGAAGGCCCTGAGCTGGAGAGTAAGGATTTGTTCAAGGAAGGATGGACTGGCCACCACAGGAGCTTTCAGGTTTCAATGCTGTAACTGTGCCCATCAACAAAATGGGTTCATTTTCTCACAAGAAAGAGCTGACAAAGAAATAAAGCCTACACTGCAGGAGCTAAACCAGCCCCATGCTGGTGGATAAAGCAGCAAAGTATTTAGCCTGTCCCTGGGTCCCAAACTTGACCTTAACCTGCCTTACACCCCCCCAGGATCCTCTAGAGTTGCTGCTTGTCAACACTGAGTCTCTGGCATTGCTGAGCTACAGACTGACAGAAACCGCTCTGCTCTGTCAGTCCTTCCTGACCTACCAGAACAGCAGGAGCTGTTCAAGTGATCAGATAGTGGTGCTTCAGCTCTTACTTTCTCTCCCCATTTCGCTATTGCTATAGAATAATTCATTGTAACTTATAAACGGAGCTGGCACTTGTGTTGGGTGTGTGGCTGGAGCAGCTGTGGGTTTGAGAAAGACACCTCTTAGCGTTACCTGAGAGTCTCGAGATGGTGTTTTGGCCTCTCGTATTTCAGGAACAAGAAGGGTCCCTCTGTGCCCTGGAGGGGTTGAGGTGCAGGTCTGGCTGTGAGCACTGGTGCTGAGCTTGGCTCTGCTGACAAATGGTACGTCTGAGGGTCCTGAGGGAGGAGTACGAGGTGTCTGCCTGATCCCACTAGTTCTTCAGGGACGAGTGTAGGGAATGTGGTGCTTTCATAATGTGTTGCCTACTGGAGCTTCCCCCTCGCAGAGGGACTGGACGTGGAGCCGCTCTGGGCAGCGTGAGCTCATCCCTCTCTCTCAGGGGGGTGGTCCCTGTCCCATTCTGTGCTGTCGCTCAGGCTGCAGGGGAAGCAGTTCCTTTGCGCAGATGCCATTGGTTCTTTTTAGCAGAGTTTGTCTTTGAGCTCTTCATGCTGTCTCCTTCCCCCTAATTTAATGCAAAGGCTCCGTAACTGTCTGGGGGGGTCTCTGTTCTCTCATCATTTTAAAATCACTGTACTTTACAGAGCTGTGAAATGGATTTTTATGGACTTGATTTTGACAGTGCATGATCTTTTAACACTTTCCAGGTGTCTAGGAAACGTTGAGCAGATGATACAAACCACTCTGGTACATTAATGATTCAGAGAGAGATTTATAATGAAATCACTCTGTACATGTAACTATTTTATTTGGCATTTTTGTATTTAAATGGCTGTATTTATTTTCATGTCATGACAATTTATATATAACGTGCCATAATTGTACAGATAGCATGGTTTATGAGTATGGTTTCTAAATGGAAAATAACTTAATGTTTATATTCAATAAAATTATAGACTGTGTAACACAATATCTTAATTAAAACTACTTTTGAAATGGCTCCCTGGCTGTTCATTCTTGCATGCTGAGCGCTCGGATCAGGTTCTCAATGGCCTCCTCGACCCCCAGCAGGAGCAGGAGGCTCCGGAACCGCCCGGGGGCCTTTTCCAGCGTCAGCAGCTTCTGCTCCAGCACTGCAAGAAGAAGGCCACGAGGGACACGGGTGTCAGACGGTGGCTCTGGAAGTGCAGTTGCTGCCAGGGGCCTGGGTGGGGATCAAGGGCTTCCCTGCTCTCTGGAGGGTGGTGGGTGAGCACTTTTACCTCGGTCCCTGTTTCCTGGGGAGGGGGTTCCTGGGCTGGGGGTGGTAAGATCCCATCATGGCCAGAGATGTTGGGCTAGAGAAGGGCTCAGCAAAGGGCCCTGCAGGGAAACTGGTTACCTTGCTCTGGTGCTTTAGTCAGGAGGTCCAGAACAGGTGTTGTTCTCCCTTCTTCATCCATGTGTATCTTCCAAAGCAGCAGTAGCTCCAGCCTGCGTGGTGAGCACACAGCAGCAGGTCAGGGCTGGCCCCTGGGCTCACAGTTTCTCCTGAGCGAGCAGTGTGTGTGCAGGAGGGCGACAGGCAGGGTTCTCTGGTCAAGGACGCAGGGATTACCCTGGAACAACATCCCCTCTGCTTCCCTGCATTCTGTATTCCCCTCTGACACCTGCTTTCTGGGGGAACTCTGTACGGGGAGCATGGCTCAGCCACCCGAGAGCTGATCTGACAGCACCAGCTCACACCAGGGGGATGCTCCCTCTCTTGGGGCTGGAAACGTCCCCGTCCAAGAGGATTCGTCAGCCTTTTGCAAATGCATTCAGAAGCCTCTGAGACTTGGAGTGTGGTTTGTTCTGGGATTCTACAAACAAATCCATCCGCAAACGTGTTTGGTACCAGCCCCTGGAATAGCTTGAAATTCCCGAGTCGCAGGGTGGTGGGCGAGAGGGGCCGTGGGCTGGGTGCCTGCCCAGCCTCAAGAGAGACTGGAAAATAAAGCTGCTTATTTTCCAGCTGCCATGGTCTGACAAGCATTCATTTCAGCAGCCCAGAGTTAAAGAATTTAGTCCCGAATCTGCTGTTTAAAACTATCTATTATGGTTTATTTGCCAGCTCCACAAACAAATAGGCTTTATTTCCAGCTGGTTCCATATAAATTACTGCACATTACAGTGAAGATGGAATAGAAGGACGTGTTCTGGTCCCTTCACAAAAAGTGCCATTTCCTGGCCCTTACGCAGTTCTGACTTTGCCTCCTGGAGGAGTGTGGCCAGTGTCCCCCTGGGCCCAGCGAGAGGGACGGTGGCCTCAGCATCCACTCTGCCCATTACTCTGCTCATGTAAAGCAGAAAGAAAATCAAACTGGTTCAAACTCAGCTGAGCCGGACGTGGTTTCTGACGCGTGAGAGGGAAAGCGCATCCTGCATCCCTACACTTCGAATTCAGACTCTTCAATGGAGCATGAGCTCCCACACTCAAGACAATCAAAGATAATTTTTTTTCTTAAACTACAAAGTAAAAGCCTTTTTTTTCCCACCAGCTTTCTAAAGGAGCAGCACGCATGGTAGCCAGACACCTGCCTGCTGCCCTAACAGGGCATCGGTTCTTGTTTTCTGGTTTTGGTTTTTTCTGTTTCTTTCTCCTGCTGTTTTGAATGTGTGGTTCTAGCCCTAAAATGGAACAGAGAGCAGCTGCTGGCAATGGATCAGAGGTGTTACAGAGCTCTGTTCGAAGGGATCAATTCTGTTTAGACTATCAATAGGTTTGCCCCAATCCTCTAGCTGTGTGAATCAATACCAGGATGTATCTGCTTACCCAGAACCTTTGGGGTTCCTCAGGGTCATACAATCGCCCTGCAGGCCTTCCGGGAGGGTCACGATCTCAGGATATTTGCCCTGTGAACAAAAAAAAAAAGGTGCAAATTAGCTCAGAAAGATCCCGGCAGCTGGGGTGGTTTTTAGCCCCCACTTTCTGCCACAGGAGCGTTCAATTTGCTGCCACGTTCAGCCTGTGTTCTTAACAGGTAAGAGTAATGATACCAGTGGTTTCAATTCTAAGGAGCCGCTTGCGTTGTGAGAGTTTGTGGTTTTTAGTGCCACAGAGGAGCTCTCAAGGGAAACCTCGACCGGTCACCTCAGCCCAGTCGCTCACCTGTGGTCACAGGTGATCTGTCACCTCAGGTCACTCACCTATGCCGAAGCCACACAAGCCAGAACACAAGATGCAGGAAACTGTGAAAGAGCATTTTTTAGCCACATTTTGTTTGTTTGATCCATTATCGACTGCAGTATCGCACAGCGTCACGGGAACAACCCAGATCCCGTCCCAGCACTGGCTGCTGCTCCCTTGGGGATGGGATCCCCAGGCTCCTTATGATGCTTTGAAGATGTAAAGAAAGTCAGTCAGCGAGATATGGAGAAATCCCCTGTGACAGGACACAAGGGGACAACACGAATGATAAAGCAGAAACAACCCCTGCCCACTCTCTGCTGTCCCTGTTACGTCAGAGCCAGTGCCAGTCACTCCGCTGTGCAAGGCTGCTCCTCGCCCTGGCACTGCAGGTGCTGGCGTTTTGCAGCCTCCGGCACACACCCTGAGCCCCCCAGCACACAACCTTTGCTCTAATGGTGCTGAATCGTGTGACACAACAGCGCAGCTGCCGTGTGGAAGGAGGACGAGGAGCTGCGTACACACCAAAACGCTGGAAAGAGCAATTCCCGACCCTGCAAGGCAGTCGCAGGGGGGAACGGAGCCCAGACGCTGCCTGTCGGCTCAAACTGTCTTACGTACGGGATGCAGAGCTCTGCTCCACAAACTGCAGCTTATAAAGTGTGAAAAATGTGTCAGCCGACATCGCTGTTGGGCGCTCAGCAGGCACACGTCCTGGGGAAAGAAACCCAGGGAGGGCAGCTTTGAACAGCACCAAGGAAAAGGAGCTGGTTTATAGGGCTGAGCCTCATCTGGCAGCCTGAGACCACAGCCAGATGTGACCTTGCTCCGGTTTAGGAATTTATGACAGAGCGAAGGGGAGTTGCAGAATGCCAAATGACAGCAAACACTTGGAATCTGCCAGTGCTAATTCCTGCAAAGTCCCCAGTGCTGTATCTCCCTTGGGGACGCAGAGCAGGATCTGTCCTGGGAACAAAGACACACGAGGGACAACAAAGCACTTGGCAGTTACGGCCTGGAAACGTGGCTGATGGAGGTCACTATGAAACACTCCCCCTCCCCTGGGCCAGGATCTTCCTTACATGCCTCCGTGTGCCTGTGCCTTGGGGTTCGGGGAATCCACTGTCTCTGCTGCTCCGGGTTGCAAACTGCAGCCATTCAGCTCAGCCTGGAGCTGGGGAACCGAGTCTCCTCTGACAGGAGCTCCCGAGTTTCCCACAGCTAAACACTGACTCATGTTTATCCTCATCCGTCCATCCCGAGAGCACTGGGAATCACAAGGGAACACGGATCAGAAGCACCGGATGGAACGACTGTGGGGCAGAGGCAGGAGGCAAAGCTACCGCACCCATGGTCAAGAGAGAACTGGAAATTCAGGGAAGAAACTCCAGGAGACACAGGCCCAGGGGCTGCTTTTCACCACACACACATAGAACATAGCATCTGTGTCCGGCAGCAGGAACGTGGGACCCAGCAGGTGAAAGGAAAGCCAGGCAGAGGCTGCACAGACACTGCAACAGCCCCACAGAACCACACCTACACCTACGCTTTGTGGGCCCTGGATCATCGCCTCACCCTCTCTGTCGTGTGACTTCCCTGAGTTCCCCCCTTTTGAAAACAAAAGCCGAGCAGCAAGCAGGGCAGGGGATGGCCCTCACACTGGAAGGTCCCTCGGGAACGTCGGTAACTCCTGTGGGATCTCGGGAAGTCGCCTCAGACACCAGATCCAGCAGTGCGAGGCCAGATGGGAAGGATCAGCCACAGCTGCACTCAGCACAAACTGACTTTAATTGAGAAATATCTTTCCTCAGATGACTTTTAAATGTCAGTAGATGATCAAAACCAAACGCCCAATGCTATTATTACTTCTGGACGGAAATGGCTTTTCCAGCTCCTTCAGGAGTCCAAGCAGAGAATCTTATGGGAACTAGGACAGAGCTGGGCTCAGATCACACAGGACGAGCATCGCGATGGTGCACACAAGTCCTCCCATTCTTGCACGACAGATCTTACACACACACACAGAGCAGCATCTGAGTGAGCACACTTGTGTCTATTTTTAAACAAAAAGCTGTTTCCCATTGCACTGCAGCTTCCTGCAGCTTTCCACAGGCTGCGGCTCTCGCAAGGAACATGGTTTCAGTTACTGAGCCTCAAGCCCTGACTTGGAGCACAGAGCAAAGCCAGCAAAGGCAGGAGCAATGCTGAAAGCAGGCAAAGTTGCTTCTAAGCCATGAACAAGCAAACATGCTGCTCTGCTCCCCGAGGGAACAGCAGCAACCTGGACACCGACCCTGCCCTGCTCCGGCAGGACACAGCACAGCGAGCACTGCGCTGGCAGCCTCCAGCCGCTGGCTCCCCCGCAGAGGTCACGCTGAAAATGTTAAAGATGTTTAAACTGCTAATAATGATGTATAAACTCTATTCACTTCTACACTTGTCTTTAAAGTGTGGCCGAGCCCCACAGCCTCTGGATCACCAACGCGGATGTTTTGGGGCTGCATGTTCTTCAAGGGACATTTGGTCCCAGTGAGATTCAGGCCTGAGCAACAAACACGGAAACGTGAGCAGAACCTGCTCTCCTCACAGCCCTGCTCGAGCAGCCTGCTCCATGTGCCAGGACTAACCCCAGATATCTGTGCTCAGAAACAGGGATTGCTGAAACCTCAGCACCAAAGGGAATTCTGGGCCCAGAACCACCTGCTCGAGGGGCAGGATGCTCGAGGAGGCTGCAGCATTAGCTTCTGCATCCGCGCTTCATGTGGCTTTGCGAGGACAAAGACAGCTCAGCCTGTGCCCGAGAGATAACTGTGTCGTAACCTAAGGGCAAGGATTTCAACTAAAGCAAAAAATGCCAATCTTTTCAGAAGACAGACAGTGCGTAACTAAACCTCAGCTCAAGTGTGACACTAGAAACATCGTTAGCACATTAGAGGTTGACCTCCATCAGGCCGTTACCTCCTGCTCTGGGAGACGGCCGCACACTCTGCTATTTGGAGGAGCATAAATATCAGTTTGAAGCAACTGGGATGTGTAATAAACTAGAACTGTGAAGAGAAGTGGTTGTTTCTACTACTGCATGAGGAACACTGACAAAACCTGGTTTTAAACAATAAACTATGAATTACAGAATTACAAAAGAGAAACACCATGGAAATGTGTTCTCGCAAGCTATACTTTTCTGTAATGTCTAGACTGAAATCTGCTTTGTGAGGGCTAGAATTATCAAACCTTTGAGCACAGACTGGCACATGGAAAGGCCAAAGCACAAAGGAACCTGAAAGTCATCATGAGGTTTCTCATTCTGTGCAATTAGGGGAACTCAAACCAAGAACAGACTCTGCTCTTTCCCCTTTCAACTAAATTGCACGGTAGAAAGATGCTGTATTTGAACCGGGATTTATGAACCTCACCGCTCGCAATTACGTCTCAGAATAAACCTTTCTTCCCCCTTCCCCTCAGAGCAAACTTTTCACTGGAGGAGAGCAGCCCTGCTGGGTCTGTGCTGTGTGACTCCACCAGGGTCTGCAGAACCACACTCACCACCAGCAGCTCAGGGAAAGGCAGAGCTGCCTCCACAGCACTCGTACATCTCACACTCTGCTCCCGCTTCTCAGCACTAACAGCACAAGTGAGATAACAATTATATTGTTTCTATAGCAAACCAGCATCGTGGAGATGAGGAGATCCTTCTCTAGAAGGGCTGGGGCTGCCTCCAGAGACTCTGCCTCTCCCCACGGGACACCAGCCCTGAGCTCCAGAGCCATCTCACCTTCTACAGTTGCTCTCTTGGGCACAGACCTGAAGGTCAGAGCAGGCCATGGGCAAGAGGGTAGTAAGGATATTGCTCTGAACAAGGGTGACTGACTCAACTATTTGTACACTGCCAAGTAGAGCAGAATCCAGGGCCCTGAATTCATTGGTGCATCCACCAGGAGCAATGATGCAGCTGCCTAGCAAAGCCACCTTCCTCTGCTCCACCTTGTCTGCTTCCAAAGGCCGAAGCTGCAGGGACCAGGAACCTTCTGGGAGCTGCAGTGTAAATATTTGGTTCATTGCTAGGTGCTGCTACGGCCCAGAGCAGCAAGAGCAGCCCCAGAACAACCCCCAGGTGGATTTTATTTGAATTTAACCACCTGGCAGACTGCAGACAGCTGCTGGGAACAACACAGTTTGCGTCCAGGGGAAAGAGGATGAGCTATGATTGCAGCTCAGCTTTTGTGAAGGGTGAAAAAAAGAAGGAATAGGGAGAGAAAGGTGGCAAGAGGGGCACAAATGAGCAAAGAGCAGGATCAGAAAGTTTGGAAGTGATGGACAGATGAGTAAAGACAGCTCAAGAAGAAGGAAATTAAAGCAACAAACAAAGAGAAGATTTTGCATTCCCAGCATTTAAACATGTAGTTATCCTCAGCTTCTACACAAAGACAAGGATGTGACTTGGTGCAGGGACTGTCTGGGCACAGAGACTCCAGGCGTTAGGTGGGGAAAGTGAGCAGAAAGCCAAGCACTGTAATGTCATTTAAAAAGTAGCTCTGGATTACTTCAGTATTCATTTTTTCCCCTGTAGAAAGACCTCTGGATGACACTTCCCAAACACTCTGTGCACTAACACTTGAGGTCTCCAGCGTGTTCTCTATCTCTGGGTTTTCTGTTTTTCCCCTCTCTACCATCCTGGAAGTGCTGCCAGGACTGCACACAAGCTTATTCCTCTCAAAAATAACTCAAGTGCAGCTCTTACAACCCCAGAACCCCCACTACTCATTTTTAACACGTCCTGTTGCCCAATGGGTTCAGAACTCCTCTCTCTCCAACATTTCAATCCTCGTTAACTCCTAAGAGCTTTCCTGCTGATTTCTACGAGACAAAGATGCGGTGACGTTTAATGAGCAAAGTGCTCCCCAGGAATGTACTGTATAAAATCAATTAAAACGTGTAATGAAGTGAAATTAAAGCATTTCAGACACTGAGGCAGTTCAAATGAATTCCCTCGTACCTATGTGCTTGAAAACGGATTATGAACAAAGCAGTACACAAGCGGCAAAATAGTTTCAAGTAGAAAATGAGCAGCTAGTAAAGAAAGATCCTGAAAGATCCTCAATCTCACTGACAAAAATCACATGTGATTCCTGAGTGTTACTCTGAACTGTTGCCTTAAAATGATGGCAAATCTCTAGACGCTTCAATCTTTCAGCTAAAACAGAAGAGCAGAGTCATTAAAAGCTATTTGAGAGCACAGAGGGTGATTCAAACCAAAGTCCCTTCCGCTGCCCCAGGGGATGATATCCCATTGCCCGGTACCCTAACCAGCTGGTTTCTGGCAGAACCCGAGCTCCCTCTCCGGTTATTTCCGTGTGAGGGAGCACTGTTTTGATGCAGGTTTCATAAAGCAAGTATCCACAGATAGTTCAGCTATTCCCACTCTCCCTGAGCTCCTTCTCTTTCTCTCCCCTCGTCCCTGCCAGCAGAACCACCTGGGTGGCCGCGTCCCTATCCAGACAGAGAACAAACCCAGGAAAAACCAGCATTAGCTCTCTCAAAATGACTAATAGCCCAGCCACACGACCAGTAGCCGGAAAGGGCCTGGAGACAGAGCTGCGGCTGGAATGACTAAGGCTGCTGCAGATTCCATCTCCTCCGACTGTTTTGGCCGTTTCCCTCCGGCGGCTGCCGTGAGCAAGCAGGATGAAGGGACCTGAGTGCATCACAACCAAACAAATCCTCTTGGGTCAAAAACTGCCCCATGTCCACATGGGACTCCAAGGAGCGGTGCCAGAAGGCAAAATCCCTCCGTGAAGAGCTCTGGACAAGAACAGTGACCAACAGCTCCCGTCTGAGTCTCCTCTGAGACACAGTGAGCTTTGGGTACGACGTTAACGCAAACCTTCTCATGTTCCTACTGCTGCAGATAACAGCATCTCAGTTCCTAAGGGGGCAATTTTAGCCAAATTGCCATTGTCTGAAAGAAATTTTTGCCCTTGTCCACCAAATGACCCAAACCAACCATCTGGTGCCACTGTTGGCAACGGGGAAAGCAGCACCAGCAGGCAAAGACAACTGATTTTTAGTTTTACAAGGAAACCGCAAGCAAACTGCTATTTCCCTCAAAGTGTCTTCTCGTACCAGCTGCCAACAAATCCTTCTTCTTGACTAAAGAGCTTCAAAATATTTGTGTCCTCTGTTTATATCCCTCCCTGAGACAGTCTCTCACTGCAGAGGCATCCTGTCCCACTTTCTGCTTCACGTTTAACCAACAAATGGGAAAACCTCGCAGGCCACAAACAGAAGACACGGAGCAGCCACAGGAACCCACTGACATCTGCCTGATGAAACTTCAAACCGACATTTTTATCTCTTAGATCGAGTATTAATTTCCTTATTTCACTTCCAACAGAACTGAGGATGGCAACAGCACAGAAATGAGGTTTATTGAAAATGGTACTAACCTTCTGGAGAGAACACAGGTTCTGTACAGACACTTCTTTGACATTTTGCCTACAAATAGAAAGTTCAACCAATCACGAGCACATACACGAAAGAATTCATAGAATCATAGAATCACCAGGTTGGAAGAGACCCACCAGATCATCGAGTCCAAATTCATTACTTTGAAAGGGTAAACAAATGGGGAAAGACCATTAGAATAATGACCTATTCCTAATGAATTCTAAATGATCTATTTTCAGTGCTTACTCCCAGATAAATTCACACTAAAGTTCTGTATTTAGAATACAGACTTATTCTATAGGTTCATTTCAGTCCTGTCTTCTTTAAGTGGTTTAAGAGAACCACAGTCTCTCTGCTCTGGGTACGACATTGGTGCCTAATGAAGAAAATGGAACAGGTCGTAAGGAGCTCGTAAGGAGGAGGGGTCAGTCCCGAATGAAAACTGACAGCAGGTTTACACCTGAACAAGTACTCAAAGCTTTTTGTGATTTATTGTTAATATTTTCAAACACACGAGGAAAATGTGGTTTTATTTTCTCTTAAGGTTTCCCAGCAACATTTTTTCCTTCTTATGCTTTTTGCTTAAGGATATTGGTGACCACTGATTACAGGGAGGGATGCAGTGACTGCTCGAGGGTTCGGAACTGCCGGATGCTGCCAATCCCCAACTGCCCATCTTCAGTTTTGTGCTGACTTAAACAGTTGTAAATTTATTTTTTTCCCATTGCTACTTTTTTCCAACTATAAACTTCACTTTATTTTTAAAAAAAATGCATCAGTAATTCCAAAGTTTGGGATTCCATCTTCATCCCTGATCAAAACCAGATCAAAAAAAGCTTCACCAAGACAACTAAGAGTAAAGTAACTTAAAACATTCGTTACAGCTTCTATTTCATCGAAAGGTTAAGAAAACACTGGGGTCATTTCCAGGACTGTCTTTTTTTTCTGAATTCCTGAGCAAAACAGAGCACTTTCCAGTCCTGAACACACATGTGATTTTTGACTCACAGAAAGAATATTTTCACTAGTGTTTGAGGAATGAATTAAATAATGAATCCAGCTTCAACACAGCTCTCAGCTAACTGACACAAACCCAGAGACAGAAGGCAACGTGTGCTAACAACAACGTGAGAGAAAGCTATATGGAAGCTGTGGGACATTTCCAGCTGCAGAGCAGCCTCTCTCCTCGGTCCAGGTGGGACGTGCTGGCAGGTGACAGCACAGGTGTGTGCATGGGGCTGCTGCTCACCTGGGGGACACTGCTCCGTGTGTTAAATATCTCTGCTCTTCTTAAACAGCTCCCGGTAAATTACACGAGTGTAATGTTTCTTCTCTCAACTTCCCAAAGCAAAGCGCAGCAGAAACTGAACAACTCTGTCAGGAGACAACGTGTTTCCCAGTTCTCTCCACCACACACCAGTTAACAATTATGGTTAACTCAGCAGTTAGACTATTCGGTCTTTCTGTCTGAGCATTCCTCAGAATATGAATTCAAGCAAACAACACATTTTTAATGTCTGAAGAAGTCAGACGACTCCATCTAGCAGGCAAACCTGTCGTTTTGGAAGCTTAGCAGCCTCATCTGAGCACTGTCGGCAGCTCCACCTGGGGAAGGAGAAGGCTCTGTGGGCGCATAAAGGACTTGTGGTAAGGTACCAACCATCCTTCTCCCCCCCTCTCCCTGCTCAGTTCTGTTTGGATTCCAACCCTCCCTGCAGCTCTGCCTCTGCCGAGCTGTGCCTCAGGATCATGTTTCAGGATGTAATTAGCCTTCCAAAAAAGAAAAAAAAAGGGAAAATGCTTCAGTGATTTTATTTTCCATGCATAAGCTACAGCTTATGGTGAAATCCTTGCTGTAAGCAGACAAAAGAAAACTTTCCATGCCAAAATGGTGACAGAGGTTTGCTGCCTATAGACTGGAGGCTGTGCAGGAGGGGAGGACGAAAACACCATCTGAAGAAAGAAGGTCTAATTTTCATAAATGTTTTTATGTTAAGGTTACACTTGCCAAGAAGTGTTATGTCTGTAAAATAAGAAACCTACATTAAAATCACACCACCCGGAAACTGAATTTCTGAATAGAGAACTGGGTAAAACACACATTTGTGTGTCTTTCGAACTCTCTCCATTTTGCCGTTCCCTGTGCAGCCCTGAGTGCTGCGAGTTTCCAGCTGTGCCTTGTCAGCCTCCGGTCCGAACGCTTTGTGCTGCTCCTCATTCTCCTTGAGTGAGCGCTGGAGCTCTCCGAGAGCGGAGCAGAGAACGGAGCCGAGGCTGTCGCTCGAGACGAGCAGAGTGCTCCATCCCCGGGGAAAGGAGCTCTCGCAGCCCAAGGAACCGGCTAACGTGTTTCAGCAATCCCCTCGTGTCTCTGCTGGGTTTAAGATAGCATCCGAGCTTGTTTCACTTGCAACTGGAGACTAAATGACAGCAAGCAGAGCCTGCTGTTAGGTTAGATTGCAAGGTAAACATTTTCCATTTTCAATTACTGCTTAAAGCATGATGTTGAATGGCTTAAACTACGTGTTAGTTGTGCAAATGTGTGTGAATTGACGTGAGCTGTGTTTAGCAGAACTGAAGATGAATGCTTTTCTCAGGTACGTGATGCCAGCTGCTCCGCTTTCTGCTCGGGAGAGTGTTTGCACGCACTTCGAGCTCTCACTGACTGGAAGTGCAATTAGTTTTGCTGCTATAACTCAACGTAACTCATTTCTGTGCAACAAATGTAAAGAAGGGCACGTGAAAAACTTCTGTTATCCCTTTGCCACCCATGCATCGTGAGAAATAACCACGACAGCTTAGAAACACGCTTGAATTTAGACTGAACAGCTAAAGAGAGTATGGGATCAATTCTGATGCTCTGGTGCTTCTAAGGGGTCACTATAAAAATTAAGTATTGCTGCTAATGTAACAGTGCAATGACCCATGCTGCACTTACTGGAGATCAGCACTTTGAAAGCTAGAAACTACCGAGCACGTGACACGACAAAAGCACAGGTAATAAAGACATCTACACACCCTGCGATGCTCTAAATGTTTACAGGTAAAGATACGGCCACACAGTCACGTTGAGAGCATTCGGCACCACAACCAATAACTTCATCACAGTCACTATAATGGCCTTTTGACTGGCAACCCTTGATTACAAAAGCCTTACAGGCTGAACACCTTGAGCATTCCCCAAATCCAGAGCTGGTTGGCACTACATGGCTCGGGGATGGCTAACCTGGGCATTCCAGACACGGGCACTAAAGGCCTTTTCCTTGTACGACATTGACAACTAAAACGTGAGGCAGCCTCTGTCAAACGAGCGATGGAAAGATGCCGAGGGACACGGCTCAGCATCCTGCACGCACACACAGCAGCTGCCTGGCGGCAGCAGCACTCACCTTTCAGTACGGAAAGAACACCTTGGTGGGAGAAACCTCCCCTCTCTGAGCAGGAGAAGACTATAAAGGGATGTGATCTGGAGGGAGGCGTTTGCCGTTCGTTTTTCTACTGGTAGTTATAACATATTTTATGAAAACAAGTTTCACTTTGAAAGAACTGGATTTACTACAGAGTTTTACTTTACATTGAAGGCAACAGAAGAACACTGTGACACAGTCTGTACACTAAATGAACTATAATTCACCCTATAATATTCCTGACTTTAAATGCATAAAGAATGGAGGAGTATTTCAGCCAAGCTTGTGTCTTTCTGGCTACAGGCAGGAATAGTGTGATGCTAAACAAGCACAACGCAACTAGCACCATCGTAACTGCTTGGCTGTGGCGCTGTCAGCCAGTGCACAACACAACATGACCGTCACCGAGACCTCACTGACTCAGCAGGAGGAGGGCACATGCTCAAGGTTCCCTTTGCACACCCAGTTTTCCCTCAGGGCTCTGTCGTGTGTCCCGTTCAAAGCGTGGAACAGGCTCTACATCTGGTGGTTTCCACACCAGCGCCTTGGAGCCCACGGCCGTCGGGGCAGCTCCCTGCGAGCTGGGGTCTAACAGCCTCCTGAGAGAGAACAGACGGCACCGGTGCATCTCCTGGCTGAGCTACTGGGCTGTCTGACACGCCAACAACCAGCACCTTCTGCACACAAAAGGCCAGGATGAAGTCTGTGTAACCTTCTGCAATACCTGATCTCTAGCAGGTAGAAAGCAGTAGAGGAAAGGCTGGATTCATTGCAGAAGCTGCTCTTAAATAAGATGTTATGTCAATTTGTGACACTTGCATTTCCAATTCCCTTTATAAGGGAACGAAAATATTAGCTTAGCTTAAAAACATTCTGCAAATTCACATTTATTTGCTATAACAGTTTAAAACTAAACATGCTGAACACAGAAATGACAATATTGGAAAGAAGTAAAAGCATCCTGTTCCAAGCTTATTTACTGGCACCTTCCTGCCTGAAATCAGAATACGAGGCTCGCGCTGTGGAAATTGTTAATAAAACAAACAATCCCACACCTTGTGTTAAAGGAAAGCAACTGGTATCAAAAACCTGACCTATTGTACGAAACAGAGAATACCACAGCACAGACTTTTGAAACCAACCTGACCCTGGCACAGACACAGGGCGAGTTCCTGTGCCGACACTTCCCTGTGTTCATACAAGGTGAGCAACTGCAGCGAGAGCAACTCCAGAGGGAACACTGCACACAGGCTGAGGAACAGCAACAGGAGTGGGGTTTAATCCCCTTGAGACTTACTCAGAGAAAAAACATGGACACACTTGTCCTGGACACAAAGTGCTCCAAAAGTCTTGAGGTCCTCACTAATTCTCAACATCACGGGAACACCAGTGTCATCAGACTCTGCCACCTTCGCTGCAACTGGGCACAGGCCAAGAGAGTTTCCCTTTAGACAGCACAGTGCTGACCGAGCCACGAGAACGCATCAATAACTCTGGATGTGCACGCACTGATTTCCACACTGGTGCAGCCATCGCTTGCTCTGCTCTCCATGCACACTGCAAACTGCTCTGCTTCGGAACGACACCTGTTGGTGACAACAAATGGCATTTTTCTGTCCCAAGCACAAGACTCAACACAGTCATTTTAAATTGCTGAGACGGTAAATGCAGAACACAACCCATTAGAGACCGAAGCTTTTAGCCTACTTATGCTTAATAAAACCTTTGCCTAGAAACGCAGATGCACAACTAATTTCGATTGGAAAAGATACTTCAAAGCCCAGTTTGCTTCGTTCAGTGCTCAGCAGACAGAATAAACTCCCCTTCTATCCTGCAGCATATTTGAACGTGGCTGCTGCCTGCAAGGGCAGAGACTCACAACATAAAATTTAGTTTAAAAGGGCAATTTCCTCCCCAGAGGACGCTTGGTTCCACTGAGCTGCCGTGCACTGGTTCACCTGCTTTGAAACACACACCATTTGACTGACACGACGCTAAAAGCTCTCTGGGGATCTGATTTTCTTTTTTTCCCATTCCAGGGTACGTTGAGACACAGAAAATGACGCAGGCGACATCATTAGTCTCCTGTTTCCTACTTGTCTCTCTGTGCATCGAGCTCTCCTGCAGTGAAGCCGGTGCCCTTCTCCGCAGGCAGAGGAGGAGGATGCGCTCCAGAGGGCTGCCAAGGGGCTCCTCGGCAGGGCCAGGGATGGAGCTGCCAGCTGTGGCCAGCATATCGCTCATCAACATCGATGACGGCGTGATGGGAGTCTTCGACTCCCTCGTAGGTTTGGCTGGACAGGAATCCAGTTACAGCATCTTGCCAGGTAAGGGGCAAAGCACCTCCGCTACTCAGAGCGGGTCGTCTTCTCTGTCTAAAAGTCCGACAGTCATTCTCCAGATGAGAACTTTTGAATATCACTGTCTGTGTTTTCCCACTGTGAAACCCCAGTTACTGACCAATGACAGCACTTCTTTGCTTTTCATAGAAAGAGGAGCAAAGCTCTGTTGTGAGAACCAGCACAGGGTCCTGTCCACACTATACCTAATAAATACAAAGACATCGACACTTTCATTCCAGCACCAAGAGATCACACACAGAGGAAACGATCATAGAATCACAGAATCACCGGGTTGGAAGAGACCCACCGGATCGTTGAGTCCAACCATTCCTATCAAAACAATCCCAGGCATTTTATAAGTTTCATGAAAAAAGTAAGAAGGTCCTGATTACAACTGCTGTAAATGCTAACAAAGATACGGTGATAATAGCCTGTAACTGCTTCAAATCAAATGTACTTCAGTAAGGAGTTTTAAAGGGAAAACGAGCAAAAGTCTTGACTGCAGCACTTCTAGTGTGCACTACAGGATTACCCTTAGAATAGATGTTACCGATGTCAAACCTCTAATTTAAAAATACTTGTTAAATTAAAGAGAGGAAAATACCACATAAGTAGGACACACTTGATGTAAGATATTCCAGCCTCGCTGTCAGAGGCCATCGCTCATGCTGAAATAATGCAGGGTCCTTCTCCCCTCCCCGCCCTGTGCGCTCCTCTCTGGACTTGCATCCAAAAGCTGAGCTAAAGCCACTGAACTCATTTCATTTGGAACTCCGGGATGAATTTACACCATATTTCCAAAGGTTAAATGTCCTGTGCTCCTCTGCCAAAGACTTCAGCCACAAGGTATTTTTCAGTCTAGCTTTTAAAGTTCAAAATTTTTTCAAGTTAATGTCAGACTTGGAAAAAACAAAGTCTATTAAATAATAGAACACTATTATTAATCATACTTCAGAACAGAAGAAAATCAACCCAAAACTTGATTTTCATTTTCCTAGCTACTTATTTTGCTCTCAGTAGCCTAAGGAACGGTTTACAGGTATCATGTGGGGCAAAAAATAAAAGTTTAAATAGAAGTTTAATGGTAACCAGACATGGCTTCTTCCTCCATATAAACCCCACATGAATCATTTAAATGAATTTAAATAGTCGACTGCAACGTAAGAGATCTGCAGTTGTTCTTTCCAGACTCCCATCCGCCCGTGGGCGGTACAGACGCACTGGAGCACTTGTAGCTCTCAGCCTGTGCCTCTCCCGGCGACACCGGCACCAGTTCCCCAGGGGACGGAGGGTAGGGAGCATCTCAGGGTGCTCCTCGCTCGTGGGCTCCAGAGTGCCAAACAGTGGCTCTGCCAGGCAGTAAGAGGCACCTCTCTGCCTTTGGACACATCGGTCCCAGCTTTTTAAGGAACACTCATGCACGAGATCGTTCATTAGAGTCTGCAGAGGCCACAGCAGCCTGATAACCCATCTTGTTCCACTTGTTCTCACAGCAACTGCAGATGCAGCCTAGTAGCTCAAACAAAACAAAGAATTTGAGGAAGCACGGAAGAATTTCCATTGCGAGCCAGATATGTTCCTCTGGCACCGCTGACGGTTTATTGTTTAACATGAGAAAGTGCACCGTTCTCTTTGTGTTTCCTTTGGAGATTATTTAAAAGAAATATTGTGGCTTCCTGGCTCGCACATAAAAACCCAAAGTCAGCATCCAGCAAACAGCTGGATAACAGACACCTGGGTGGAACGACAAGGGAGTCGCAGCCAGCGAGCGCTCGGCCTGGCCCAGCTGCTCTCCTCCTCCTCTTAACACGGCTTGAGCTGATTAGCGCTCGGCTTCACCAGCTCAAATGATGCACATGGACGCTGGATCTTGGAAAAAAAACCAAGATGCAACTGTTCAAAAACTTCCTTTCTCCCTCTTTCCATCCCGAGCACAAGTTAAATCAAAAGGATAACTTTTAAAGCATAAGGAATATAGAGAAGCATCCAAACAGGATGATTCTGATAATTACACTTCATGTTAGGAAATAAGTTCTTATCCGACAGCCTTTACACAGAGGGGCAAAGGGGCAGTGATGGTTCAAACCTGTGAGCTGTGTGCCAACCTCTCGACTGCCTGCACGGCTGAGAGGCCGAGGCCAAACACGGATGCAGACTGCTAAAAAGCTGAAGAAAACACAGCTCTGAAAAACAAGGAATAAGGATAAGCTATGTAGAATAGGGCATATTTGACATGGTTTCAAAATGAGGACAAAATAGTTGTGTGTCTTTCCAAAATGCAAAATAAAAACCGGGCAATTTATTTCTGTTTAAGCCATTTCACTCCAATTTTGTTTCCCTAGGAAAGCAGGGGCACTGCACAGCTAACGGGATGATTCTGTACGACAAAGCCGTCTGGTCTCCCAAGCCCTGCGTTACCTGCCTGTGTTCAAAAGGAGAAGTGATCTGCGACACAGCCATGTGCCACCCTTTGACATGTCCCAGCACTGTCCTACCCGCAGGAGAATGCTGCCCGGTCTGCTCTGACGCTGGTACTGTACAACCCCACACTAGATCTGTTCTAAACCTACCTCACGCAAAACCTAACGTAGATGCTGTGTTTATTGATACCGAGGAGCACATGGTACACGTTATCCTTACACGGAGAAAACAAACCCGAATTACGTGATATAAACAGGGCTTTGTCATTTCTCCTCAGGCTGACTTCAGCTCCTTAGAGTGAGTGGCCATTGGGGTGTCTGACAGAGGAGTTAAAGAAAAGGTGCTAAGCATGCAATAGAAGGATAATCATATCCCTTTGCTTCTGCCCTCCTATCTTTACAAAATATTGCTAAAGGTACAAAGAAAGAACATCTGGTGGGATTTTCTATCCCACTGGATCAATGGATAACTACTCGCTGGTACTAATGTACTGACATAGAGAATAAACACGCAGCTGACAGGCTGGTCAGTCTCTGCGAGGGCTGTGAGAGATGCAGCAGTTTGATAGAGATGGAGAGGAGGAAGCAAACTCACACAAGGAACACCAGAACTACAATCTTGCTGCTTCTTCATAGAAATGGAAGCAGAATTAGTATCTTTAAAAAGAAAAGGAATGAAGGACATAAAGACGAAATGTGATTTCCTTCAGCCACTCCCAATGCCCTGTCTGCAAGTGCTGTACTTAACCTCCTACTACTGTAAAAGCAGCACCTTGCCTCCCGCGCGCACACAGGAGACAGAGAAACACTCTGACAGCACAGAAATTAACTGTAGGGCTCGATGTCGTGTTGGCAGAAACAACAGAGCTCCTTTGATTTGAAAGCAGCCGACAAGTCCTAATCTTTGTGAGCTGGATCCAGATCACCTTCCTCCCTTCCCAGGCACAGCCTTTTTCCTCTTCAGACACCTCCATCAACACAAAACACTAATTAATACAGTAGTTTGAATATAATGAAGGTTAGATGAATTTCTGTGTTTCCTGGAGGTGCAATGAATTATCCCCATCTACGCCCTGCTCTGGAGGCTTGGTTTGAGCCTTTCTCAGCCAAAGTCCGCCTCTGCTGTCAAGCAGGAATGCAAGACCATTTTTTCATCTTTTGAAAGCATATTCTAAGGGGAATACTAGCCTTCTCTAGTTACCATAGTTTTACTATACAAGGGGAATAATGTTTACTAAAACTTTAGTTGTGTATCCTCTCATCAGACAACTGTTGTGTTATTCTCACTGCCTCTGGTTAGCCTCCTCTTCAGACGCAAGCATCATTTCGCTGGACGACACGAGTGAGTTCTCTGGTGATCCAGAACCCATCGACCTGGACAATGCCAACGAGTTGCCATCAGCACGTACTCACATGGAAGAAGATGAACTGCTCAGGATAGAGGTGGTAGAGGTTAAAGAGAAAGAAAGTCATAAAAAGGGTGAAAAGAACAGAAAAAAGAAAGGCAAAAAACATCAGCGGAAGCACAAAGGCCATCGCAGAGCAAAGAGGCCTATTGCAGAACAGGAACCTGCAGAAGAAGAGACACCGTATGACATCCATGAAGACGATGGTACTTTGAGAATCCCACCTCATTTGCCAATTCCTGTTCCACCCATGGAAGCTCCTCCTTTGCCAGCTGGATGCTCCACCTCAGACACCACAGTGAGCTGCATTAATGCCAAACTGACACAAATACCACCCATCTCAGACCCAGAGCTGACAAGTCTGGACCTCACAGGTAATCGGCAGGTCTGCTTTGCACAGCTTTTCTCATCAAAGTAGCATTATCCATTCTCAATGCACTCAACAGCAGCATTAACACTTTGTCATTCCTCATCAGAGAATTGTGTTTGAGCGAATGCTACAGCTACGCCTCTAAAATAATAAATTGAAAGTGTTAGATGTGCTGACTAGTGTTTAAATTCCAGATGAACCTAGCTACACACAATTATTGTAGGTAATACAGCTATTTTTGCAATATATTTTTTGCATACAATGCTACACAGCTCAGACACTGTAAACCATAACTGAAACTTCTGTCTGGAATTCTCTCCCAGGCAACAGCATCACTGCAATCTCGGAGGAAGCATTCAATGGGATACCTAACTTGGAGTGGATCGATCTGAGTAAAAACAATATTACCTCTCCCGGCATAGGTCCACGCGCGTTCAAAGTAAGAGCCTAACTTTATTACAGGCGGTAATTAAAGCAGGGAAGTAAGGCATCAAGGCCTTGCTTCTTCAGGCAAGATGAATACAAAAAGCATATGAATAACAAATTGACCCATCACAGTATGCTTGAACTCTGGTTCGAGTAATAAAACCCCTCAGTCGTAGAAAAAGTTGCTGTTGTTACACTTGAGTAAATTTGCTGACCCACGTAAACCCATCAATTAGCTCACAAACGAGGAGCATGAACGCATTGTTTATAGATGTCTGTACTGCCACCTGCTAAACCCTGCGGCAGCCCTGGAAAGCAACACCTACAGGCCTCCGACAGCAGCGACAGAGCAGCTAGAGCCGAGAGCTGCAGGGTGGCCTCGGGAAGAGCTGACGTGCTCAGTCAAGCTCTCCCAGTTACACGATACATTAACTGGCACCTTTGTTAGCAGCCAGCACAGAGATCAATTAATCAGACCAATGGGAGAAAACCAGTTTTCACTCAAGACACTGGATGCTGGCATTCTGCTGCTGAAAAGCTTCACAACACGGAGGCTTAAGAAACCATTCACTGTGATTACACTGTATGCTTAACCATATAGTTTACACCTGATAATCTTAGTTCTCTTCTTCATCCCTGTGATTAAGGCCCTGAAAAAGCTGAAACGTTTGTATCTGGATGGGAATCTGCTGGTACACGTTCCCTCTGAATTGCCATCAACTTTGGAAGAAATAAAAATAAACGATAACCAGCTCCATGCCATCGACGAGGACGGCTTGAAAGGTACGTGGAAAATTAACATCAGTCACACAAAAAGATCACAATAAATTCAGAAAGCGGAATGTTCTACCAAACTCATCTGGTTTGGTACAACCAGAAAGATAATCGCTAGCTTCTAAGGGCCACATTTGCAAAAGGCACCAAAAGTGGAAAGATTTGCATGGTAGTTTTTTTAAAACTACAGTTTCCCTTCTTATACAACTGCTCCTCTCCCAGAGTAGCTGATCTCTAAGGTTACAAGCTGAGCTGGATTTGAAGGGTGCTGGAGATTCCTACTGTGCTGAGCCCTCACCTGCTTCCTTTAGGAGTGGTGAAACTATTTCTGCTGTTTCTGAAATTGCCTGGAAGCAAACAGAACTTGATGGGCACGAAAAACAGGGCAGAACATATATAGAGAAAACCACCATCATTTTAAGCCAAACTAAATACAGGCTGATAAAAAAAAAAACCCCTAATAGCCATCCATGTCATAATTCACCCGACCTTTCTGCTCCTCTTCCACTCCTGCCAAAAGGATCCCCATGGAAATGGGATCCAATCGGTGACCCAGTTCCCCGTGGAGCAATAGAAACGCCCAAGCTAAGAGCAGGCAATGTGGGCAAAGGGCTGCGAGAGCCTTTGAGTCCGAGAGGATCCAACTGCATCAGTAGGAGGAGCTATACACAGCTTCTGGGAAATAAAAAGTTAACAGAATGATGTGAACGAGGCACTTACCGCTAGGGAATAGAACTCCTTGCCCACGTGCGCTGCTCTGCGCAGGTCTCAGCCATGGTCTGCGCTGGGCACTGAGGAGAAGCAGTTAGCGGCCACGAGGGTTCTGGGCACAGTGCAGTGAGTGGCTGGAAGAGCTCAGGCAGGGAGGGAAGATGTGAGCCCAAAGCCAGAGTAACACCCTCAGCATCACGCGTGAACCGGGGACCCGTGGGCATCACCGAGCACCTGCCGGAGCTCAGCACTCGCACAGCATCAGAGCCCAGACACCCACCCGGCCTCACCGGGAGGGACACAGCCGAGAGGGCCCCATGCGCAGCCGGACAGCTGCCTCCTTTCCCATCCCAAGCATAAGAGGAAGCTACAAGTCAAGCTCTGGTCAGGCTCTGAAGCTCTGCAGACTAATAAACGGGAGATGACAACTCACTGCATTCTGTCCCTGCTGAGAGCCAATCCCAGCTGTGCTTGAGACGGTTAAATTGTGACTGTGCATTCAGCAAGGTAGGAGATGGCATTAACTAACAGAAATCTCAACTGCTCCTCCCTAGATCTAAAGAACTTGGTCACCCTGGAACTGGAAGGGAATAAACTCAGTGAAGCAAACGTCAGCCCTTTGGCCTTCTCGCCTCTGAAAAGTCTCTCTTATTTGAGACTGGGAAGAAATAAATTCAGAATTATCCCACAAGGCCTGCCTGCCACTCTTGAGGTAAAACTGACCCAAACCAACTGAAAAAAAGATAAAAACACCCCAACAGAACAAGAAAGGTTCATTTCCTAGATATTTTAACCATCTTTTTCCCCCTTATCCTGCCTTACTATCATCAGATAGGTGTGAATCTAAATTTTAGAGATGTGTTCCTAGAAACACTAACGATTTTTATTCCTAATAAACACACAGACTGTCAGGCTCCGAAGTCTCCGCTCTCTTTCCCCACAGCATCTCAGTTCTCTTTGAGGTCCCACACCTACTCCAGTTGTTGCTCCCTCTCCATCCCCTGTCCTCACGAAGTTTCTTTCCAAACACACCTACAGGAGCTATACCTTGAGAACAATCAGATTGAAGAAGTGTCAGAAATTTGCTTTAACCACACAAGAAACATAAACGTCATCGTGCTAAAGCACAACAAATTAGAAGAGCACAGAATAGCACCTTTGGCTTGGATAAACCAAGAGTAAGTATGAATCATCTAAAATATAATTTGCTTTGTCATTAGTGAGTCAGATGAAATATTTGCACTTCATTACGTTTCACTGTAAATTGGAGCTCTCCCTTGATTTGCTAGTTTGCCTGACTTGATTTGTCTTACTCTGTTTAAATGGTACAACCTACAACGGGATCAGTCAAATTTCAAACAAAAAGGTCTTCTTCTGACTATCCAATTAAAAAATGAACATCAATTATCAATACATTTATATGATGATTTGGTATTAACAGATCCTTATCGCACTGTTGGCTTCTGGATTTGTGAACTGCTCAGTCAGAAATCCCCACGCTGTTCTCTCAGCCTGGGAAGCGAGGCACAGGGTGATTCTAAAGGAGCTCTAGAATGAAAGTTAAATATCCAAGACAGCAGAATAACAACTGAGTCCCTGGCTTATTACCTATTTTCTGGTGTTCACTGTTGCCATTTAGCCACGCTCATCAATCGCTAACGAGTCCCTGGGGTTTCCTCTACCCAGCTCATTCCCGGAGACTCCTTCCCATTGGAATCACTGTGCTTGACTAATAATTAGTGACTTCCATTCATCCTGTTGCCAGAGCGATCACGCATGACCGTGTTGCATCAAATGACTTCTGTCCTAATAACAGCAATAGATTTCCCTTTGCGATGGGGTTGCCCTGCAATCCCGTTAAGACTGACTTGTACGGACAGGAGCATTAACAATGCCGTAATGTTTCCATCCCATTTCTTTTTCTCCTTCAATGCAGGAACTTGGAGTCAATCGATCTCTCCTATAACAAGTTATATCATGTTCCCTCCTACCTGCCAAAATCTTTACTCCACCTGGTACTCATCGGCAATCAGATTGACAGGATTCCGGGCTATGTCTTTGGTCACATGAAGCCAGGGCTGGAGTACCTGTACCTGTCCTTTAACAAACTGACTGACGATGGAATCGACCCAGTGTCGTTCTTTGGAGCGTATCACTCTCTAAGAGAGCTGTTCTTGGATCACAATGAATTAAAGTCCGTACCATTTGGAATTGATGAGATGAGAAAATTACGTTTTCTGAGACTGAACAACAATAAAATAAGGTAATTTCCCTGCTCTTTGCTACGTTACTGCCATTCCAGTAGGCGACATAAAAGAGCCTTTAAGGACTTCTGACTTTTAAGTAAATCTTTTAAGCAGATCGTGCAGGAGGCACTAACTCCTGCATTCCCTACTGCAAGGTTTCTGCACATAAGAGAAAAGCCAGAGCTCACCCCTCCTCGCAGCTCTCCAAGATGCTCACAGAGGTGCTGAGCACCAGTTCTGTCCAGGAACAGGACCGGTAGCACTGCCAGGGCCAGGCTGGAGCCCTTGGCGGCTGCTGCCTGGGGAAAGACGCCTCCAGCAGGGCTCAGCCAGCCCCACGGCTGCCTTAGGTGCTCTCCGGTTCGTCTGCACAAAGCAAAGGAAGGACAGACGGAAGGTCTTAGTCTGACACACAGACAGCTCTCACTCAGCAGCTTCCCTCGGGCAGACCGAGTGTATGACACACCTGGGAAAACAATGTAAACACAACCCTAAAAAGAACGACTGGTTAAAGTCCTCAATCCATATGTGACCGAGGAAATTTAATGTACTGGTTAACATTTCCAAAGCTCTAAATTAACATAATTGATGAAATTATGAGTGAACTTGACTGATCAAAATCTCATTCTGCCCCTAATGCCACAGGACGGTCCCTCCGGAACGCATCTGCAGGACTCAGGTCGGTGACCATGACGTTCGTGAGAGCAGTGAAGAGGAGGAGACTGCAGAGTCGCGTTTGGAACACGTTCACCTCGAGCACAACTATATTAACACGAGGCAGCTATCGCCACACGCCTTCTCGTGCATACGGTCCTACTGCAGCGTTGTTCTTAAACCACAGAAGGTCAAGTGAGCGCCCAGCACCCCTGCTGAGAGCCCAGTCTCTACCAACACTGCTTTATTTATTCTCTGCTACTAACAGCTCTGCTTACTTCTGATTTAATTCCTTCTTTCTCCTATAAATAAGATATACCATGTTATATACTGAAGTAAGGTAGCCGTTTATTTCTTAATAATTTCATTATAAAAATATTAAATGTAAAAACAAAGCTCAAGATGATGTAATCTTTTTTATTTCTATGGGCAGAAATTCCTTGGACACGATCGGTCAAAGTGTGCCCCAGACACACCCTCCCCAGGGCCAGGTTTGAGAAAAGAACACAACTACACCCCCAGCTTGGTCCTGTCTGGTCTGAGTCACTGAATGTAAAGCATCTGAGACAGTGTAAAAATGAGAGGAAAAAAAGTGCTTGAGCCATGAACGTTCTAGCAGTGCAAGTACCAAATTACTGAGATGGTGCTGGGTTTTCTAGCAAATATTTCATGGTGACAAACGCTCCTCCAACTGAAAAGTCAAGGTGAAAAAAAAAAAAAGGTAAAAGCATCCATCCAAAAAGACTAGTTCATAATTATGTTCTGACAGGTCCAGTAGACAGATTCCTGTTTCCCAAAGAACAAAACGGAGAGATCCTGCCGCTGTTGCTTACTCAGTAACATTAGCTTCACTTACTGGCAGCCACCACCAAACCCCAAACTCTCCATTTCAGGGGGAAAGGCTTTAGTTTTACTTCTCTTGGCACACTGGAAACCACTTTAAATGGGGAAAAAACACCGGGCATGTGAAACAAGAGCTCCGATTGAATGTTGTCAACAACTTCTGTACAGTTGCAAGGCCCAAAATCTTGTGGAAAAATGTTGGAACAATTTCCATCTAAAAGTAGCGAATACGTCACTTGCAAAACTCTAAAATGTATTAAACAGATCTCCTTTTCCACATTAAGAAATGGTCATATGATCAAACTGAATTTAGCCTTTTATTTTCCTAATAAATTTACATCCTACTTAGATGTTTTATCCCAACTCGGGCATCGAGCAGCTGCACCTAAATGCTAGCAAACACAACTTTAACGATTCAGTAACAACTGCTGCGATGAAATTGAGTGGCAATGCCTGGCTCTACCGATCCCAGGAGACACGGCCTCGTTCCTCATGGAATGCTCCTTGCTGGCAGCCACCCTCTGCCCACAGACCCATAAAGACTTAAAACTGAGAAGGAGAAGACAGTGCAAGAAGCCAACACGGAATTTCAAACAGAAGTTTTCATAAACATCTATCACGATACGTGACCCAAGATGAACAAGTTGCAGCAGCTACTACACAATTAAATTTCCTTCGGGAAACATCCTGGCATCACTGTGCATCCCTGCAAGAGCTCACCCAGCCCAGCGCCGCGGAAAGTGGTTTTGATCACACCAAAAGCCAGATCATGATAAATCACCATCCATTTTATCCTACGGAAACGCTCCAGTCAGTAAAGCAAAACTAAATCAACAGATTTGCAGCACTACAGTGTCAGCTTTTTCCAGAGGATGCTGGGTACGAGGAGCGAGGCAACGGGAGCAATGACTGAATATTGCTTATTTATTTATCACAAAGCCCAGTAACTGCTGGGCTGAGCTCAGAAAATTAGCTGACATTTGAGAGCTGTGAGGGTTTGGCTGGTTGCTCCTCTCAGTAAAGCTACAAACCAGTGATGTTCTTGACTGATGCTCTGAATCCAGCCCTACAAGTGGCCACCATGGAAGCCACAAAGGACACAAACGTTCTCCATCCTCTCCCCAAGTGAGCAAACACTCAGGAGCTGAGTGCATTCCCCACAACAACACTGTTCTGGTCTGCTTAAACCATCCAGACTTCATTCATTAAATGAATTTCATTGCACAGAACACAGATCAACACAGATTCCCCCAGTTCTTGAATGCAAACACTTGTGTATTTCCTAGCTTCTGCCTTCAGCCGTTGTTTACGTTACCAGAGCTCTGACAGAGTTAGGAGGACTGGCTACCAACGCACTGCTCTCTACAAAGCCCTTTGAAGCAGTTATCTTAATTATGAGAAAAGAACCATCGTTCCAGGTGTGAGCACTGTGAGCCCCTACAGAAACCTGCAGGCTGCGCAGGCAGCTCTGCCCAAACAAATCTCTGCTGCTCCGTGGGAACTTCTCACAGGAGAGCAGTTCCTAGGGAAATTATATAAAAGCTGACTTATTTTTTCCACATAGAGCTCGTTTTCTCAAAGGAGCAATACTGAACGCAGCTGTGGAAATACTGGGTATTCACCAAGACTATGGGCCGGGGCAAGGATCTTCTGAGCGGATTGCGTAATTGTATTTTTAAAGGATTAAGATCAGGCAAAAGGATTAACATGGACTATATTTTTCTCACAGCAGCTTCTCCCAATCCTGAAAGTTGGCCACCCTGTTACATTTAATCCTCTGACCTCTGTTCCTTAAACACCTTCACAGTTAGGGAGCGGCTGCCCTCGGGAACGTTCCGTGGTTCGAGTCCCCTTTGAAATGGCTGTTCCTCAGGAATCTACGGGGCTTGCTCTCTCCTAGCAGCACTTGGTTCTGAGCCTCACTAGAGCTTACTCACCACCACCTCTCCAGGGAAAACTCTTCTTCCATTTTTTTCCAGCACAGTTTGGCTCTTGTAACTAGGATCTTGGGAAGCAAGACTTTTCCTCTTTCAATTAGACCAATTACTCTTTGGGTCTACATAAAATGTTAAAGTCCACGATAGTCCTTTCGCCTTTTCCAGATGAACTACAAATGTTCCATGAATTGTTTCCTTTTGGTCTGAACTTACCACCAACTCATTTCTTTCCTCTTAACCCAGTGTTTGCCTTGGAAAAGGCAAAATAATTATTCCTTCTTTCTCCCTTGATGCCCTGTGGGTTCAAATAGATCTGTGTTACCTACATTATATGTTTATTTTGAAGGCTTCTGGTAAGATCTTAAATGAAAGAAGCATCAGTTAGTTCTCCGATTTAGCTGAATCAAATTTCTCTCCACCTCCTGAGCAAAGAGCAGCCCATGGTCTCACATGAGGAGACATACATGGAAATTAAAACAACCCTGAAACAAAAACCTCATTGCAGTACGACTCTGATGAGACAAATCACAAAGATGTCATTTGCTTGTTTCAAAAAGAAAAGTTGTACCTGTGCTGGGCAGGCCTCCTTCGTGCAGCCAGAGCTACGCGCTCGGCTGTGGGCAAGACGAGTGGAAATTGCCCTTTGCGGGATAGAAGTGTTCAGGACAAAAAATAACAGCCTCTGCTTTGCAAATTGTTCTGCAAACAGATCCCGTGTTCCACATCGCAAGTCAACACGTAGTTCTGCCATATGTTTGCTTTCCATTGACATAAGCGTTTCCACCGAGTGGTAACAGCAACTTCTATCAGCTGGGGAATTGCTGTCTAGGATAAAAACCAGTGCAAACCCATCCAGGGGACCAAACGTCTGAACCACATCCCTGCATTCCCAAACAAGCACCTTGGAAAACAGCACATTAAGGTATCTGCAGCAGAGCTGCTGTCATTGTGTTCCAGGAAACGCCAGCGAGACCCTCTGACAACACTCCCAGGAACCAAACAACATCTAAGAAGACAGGACTGGCTCTCTGACACAGTAGGGAGATCAGTTCCCTATGGAGATAATGCCTTTCTCCTCATCAGTGATGCTTCTGCAAGCTTTCCTTCCAGCTGCTCCGAAGTAATATCGTGTGTTTCAAAGCTTGTAAACAAACTCAGGCTGGAGATCTTCCCAGAAATACTGTTTCTTTTGCCATCTCCAAAACACAGCATATGCTCAAAGCACATGCAAACATGGGGCTGTGCTCTTCATCAGACAAAGCAGTGCCAAACGCAGCCAATGAATGTTAACAATGCGATGTTTACTGCTGCCACTTCTCATAGTCATCACAAACTGGGTCACTCCTCTTCTTCTGGATCTCTCAATTTCTGATGCAATATATATCACTGTGGCTGATAAGTAAAGTTAGGGAAAAGCGTAACACCAAATTTAATTATTCTCACAGACTAACTTACTTCGGATGCTCTGTTTACTTTCTTCTGGAATACGAAGGACTGGATGGACATGTTCAACTCAATGGACATGGATGGCAGCTGCCACTTCAAACGTTGCCTTTGTGTTCAGAACAACGTGAACACAGCAAAATCACAGAATCATAGAAAAATTTGGGTTGGAAAGGACCTTAAAGATGGTCCAGTTCCACCCCCTGCCTGTGGTCAGGGACACTTCCCACTCGATCGAGCTGCCCAAGCCCCATCCAACCAGGCCTTGAACATCTCCAGGGATGGGGCAGCCACAACTTGCCTGGGAAACCTGGGCCAGGACCTCACCCCAAGTCCTCCTCTGTAGGGCTGCTCTCAATCACATCATCCCTCGTATCCTGTACTGAAACTGGGGATTGCCCCAACCCAGCTGTAGGAAAAAGCTGTGTGTAAGAAAACTTACTCATCTGCACTTCCACATTGTTCACACTGGTTGTTAAAACCAAGGGGAAAATGGAAGAAACCCCAGCACTTGCAGATGGTAAGGTTTTATTTTTTTTAATTGTTAAACTCCGGCAGAGTAAACACTTGACACTCGACAAGGAATTGTTGCGCTCGGTCCAGCCTGTATTCTGAAACAGAAAATTTTCCTTCAGAACTTATTATCGGAGTGATTCAGTAGTTTGGCTCTGGCTGCAGAACTTTTCATTTTAACTACTGTTTGATTTTCCATGAAAGAACGTCTGGTGTCTCCAACACTGCAAGGCAGATAAACATCCATTTTCTGTAAAACTGCCTTGTAACATTATCCAAGCCTATGAGCAGCATCAAAAGGAAGGCCAAGAACGACTGGCACGGATGAGGACCAGAAAGGTTTCAGGACCCCCTCACCCAGCAGGTCGGGCAGTTTCCTGACCCGTGAAGTGTACAAACAGGACCGAGGGGACGAGCATCGAGGTGGAAACAAGCCAGCAGGGGACTTCTTAAACCGGCATCCCTACACGGACAGACTTGCACTAGTCTGCAGCCTAAGGCAGGACAAAGTCAACTTTGTCTGCCCTAAGGCAACATCATCTACCTGCAGGGGTGACCACGAAGATCTGTCTCTGCAGGTGACTATTTAGCCTCTCCAGATCAGCACATTCCTGCACGCACAGAACACACCAGCCTGACAATCGCGGAGGTGGATGCACACACAGACCTGACTGTACAGCACTTTTTGGACACGATCTCTGGATGCTGTAGGATGCGAAATGCAATATTTGCTGTGTTGCTAATAAACACCAGGGCCTGAAGACTCTGACAGCAAAATGAAACTGTGATCGTGTCGCAGTTACTAAGTCAGACACCAAAATCATGCAAAAAAGTCTGTGTGTATTCACAAGTGAAAGTGAATTAATGCTTTACAATAAATGAGTATTTTACTATATTTACATATAAATACTGAAGAATCAAGCTGACACACGGCTTTTCTATACTCAGCTACCTTAAATGGTGCAGCTCAGCTTGGGAAGAGCCAAAACTTTGCTAGAGCCCAACTCTGTGAGTGCTCTGCACATGGGCTGGTTGTGAGCAGGAAAGGACTATGTCATGGCAATAAAATGCGATGGGCAGCCTCCAAGACACATTTCTGCAGTGGATGTTAGATTCATCGCTTTATGTAAACCACATTTATAAACAGTGCGAGAAAATAAAAAAGTCTTCAGTTTGCCTTACAATAACAAACAGGGACGAGATCGGCTTAAAAAAGAGACTGCGATGTAAGCATGAGCCACATATGGCAGCACATGGTTGCCTGCTCCAGCATATAAAGTAATGCAAATACAGACACTTGCAATAAAGAAATCAAGATAGTATTTGGTATCACTGATGTGATGACATATAGAGCTCCACTCAATTTTTTCCCGTTTCCCTATCTCACCATAGCAAAAGGCAGCATTCCCAGCTACCACGCACTGGATGTGCTCCTGCTCTTCACCTCAAAAGTTCACCTCCACTACTCAGAGAAGTTATGCATGTATTTTAAGGCAAGATCGAATTCTAATTTTCAACCAATTCTTTCACTGGTGAAAGCAGAAATCACTGAAAAGGTCTGAGCAAACAGTTTGGCTTCATATAATCTTCTAGTTATTTACTTGCAGGGAAAAGACCCTCGGCCTGACTTCTAGGTAAGAGCATCTCTCTTCATTAAGACAAAACCATCATAGATTAAACAATTGTGTCAGACGCATTTTTCCATTAGGTTGTTTCAAACCAAGCCCTGACTATTAAGGACAGAGCAGATGCAGTAAGATAACATGACACTTTCTTTTAAGAACATCTTCACCCACATCACCTCAAATCAATTGCTTTGTAACAGTAGGATCTGACGCCGCATCACGAGGCTGTGGCTGCAGCACAGGGACAGGAACCTTGACCCCAACACCCGCAGCCTGTTCCGCTACACTCTCCAACTTCCATTTACAGCTCCATTGCTGCCTTACCGTGCTGGCTCAGGTATGGACTTTGCATCCAAAGTAAACTGGAAAGAGCAGTCCTGGAGCAGAATTCTGCATCAGGAGCTAGTTTTTATTAAACTGGAAGTATGCTGTGAGCATACTCCTAACACCAGAATCAACTGAAGAGACAAAATAATAACTGAAGTATTTCTCCAAAATGGAGATGTTGCTAAACATGAGGAATGGGGAGAACTGCAGACCTGGGACACTGCTGAGTCAGCACTGCTCTAGTGAGAGGAGAAATGAAAAGAAAGAATCTGGTACATTCGTGTCACAACCCCCAGGCCCTGGCTCTCTTCTCTTCGAGAGCCAAGACAGTGCTGGAGGTTTTTCTAAACAGCAATTTAATACTAATTTACCCAAGTAAACGTCTCCAAACCGAGCTATTCAAAACACAGGGAGCGCTGGCTTCGGAAGCTTCAGTTTCCAGACGTCGGCAAGAGAATGCCGAGATATGCAATCTGAGATTTCAAAAAAATTTCAGACCATCCTCCAGGCTTTTATGTGGGCATGTGGTTGCTTTTGAAACTGTAATTTCATTCTTTGGGAAAACTGACAGGGAGAACCTTTATCATCATTCATCTCTGCTACTGGAACTGGAACCTGCGCCAACCCAGGGCAGCAGGTAACACGAGTCTTACCTGCTCTGATCCGAGAGCTCCAAAGCTTTCATTTTTTCACAGGATTTTTTTCTTCCTTAACAAGAAAATAACTGATCTGCAACTTGAACCACTGCTTTGCAAGCAGCACCATGTTACACTGATAGTAACAAAATCAATTAAACTTCCAGTCTAGTTTTCTGTGTGAGATCAGACTCTTAGCTGAGAAAGGAGGAATTAAAGACAGAGATGAAGTGAGATGTGCATGGAACCGTACAGACAGTTTGCACGGTAAAGTTTAAGACCCAAACCGCTACACTGGCTACAGAACCTGCCTCAGAGAGCCCAACGAGTCCCACGTCTCTGCAGTACAGGCAACCCAGGAAAGGCAAACAAAGAACAATCTGACTCCCAAATACTGTGACATGCACTTCACTTCAAACAAGGTAACAGAGTAAACTGCCAAGGACTTTGTTTTAAGCTCATAACTTCAACCCTGTCACACAATTCTGCAAAAATGGTCTATGTGTATAGAAAGATACCAATTATTTCTCATACACAAAAGAAAAACTATCACATTCCTGAGCCCCCTCCCAGTCAGTCAGTTGTCTCCTGAAAGCAAGAGGCACAATTTCTACCTAAGGACACAGAACAGTCCTGAGCTTGGGAAGGGCTGATTGCTGCAGGGTATCAGCTCCCCTGGCTTCACCCGCTCATTAAAGTCACACTCTATAAAGAAAACTGGCAAACGGACTCATAAATAAGTGTGATTCCATGGCAGGAATGACCTGAAATGGACCTCACTGTACTTCCAAGGGCCTGATGTCAGCTATTATTAAACTGCAGGTTTTACAAAGCCTTCCACTAGACGCCCTGAGTTAAGCCAGAAGTTTTGGCCGTGGTACAGGCAGTGATGAAAACCATATGAGTGGTAACAAGTCGTCTTAATATCACTCTTCAGTACTAAGATGGGCTAATCTGAAGCAGCATTTTACTCTGGTATCACCCACGGTGCCAGGAGGATCAAGAAGTTTGGAAGTGAAATTTTTCTTTATATTTACTTCCCATTTCACAGAACTCAGCCTAACTTCCATTTTCTCCATTTTTTTTTAATATGAAATAACTGGACAAGAAGATCTCAGGTGGATTATCACGGTGCTTCCGGAAGAACTGTCACCTTGCGAGGTATGGCCAGTTTAAATATTCTATTTAAACAGCAATAAAGAACTGAGTGAGAGGCTGTCAGTCACTGAAGGCAGTTGATAACGTCAGGTAATTTAGAGTTACAAGTACCACTTTGAAACCTACTTTGCAGCTGAAATAATTCTTCATTTACTGCATCTGAGCTACAAAGTGATAAAGAAAAGCTCCAGTGAATTAATTAACTCTTAGAGAAAGGCTTGTCAGGAGTTCACAACTGCCTCTAAGAGTGTTTTCCTTGGGTACTTGTCTGTGGAAATGCATCCTATGTTACAACAGCTCTTACTGGGACAGCTCAGCCTTAGCCTTCTCTGAGCTGGTGTTCAAAGGGATTTTGAAGGGGATCTCAGCAAAGTCATTACAAATGACACCTGAGAGAGGGAACTGTGGACAAGCTCATCAGTTGTACTTGGTAACACACAAGCCAAGCACTTGGGTTTTTCCCTACGACATAAAAGCTCCGTGAACAGAAATTGTTTTGTAAACATGCTCTTGTTGCTCTGCCACACAACTCCAATATTAGGGTATTTCTTGGGGCAGAATTGTTTCTTCAGTAATCTTATTGACCAAGAAGTTTCTTCCTGTGTTTCTTCAGCAATTTCAGTAAATCAGTTGAGCAGGCAAAGAGTTAAACATGCTCCTCTTATTTCGGGAATGGGACACTGACTAATAGAACCACAACTATTTTTAAATACAGATTTCAAAACAGTGATGGTCTTGCCTTTCTTTGGATAAAATCTGTGCAGAGGGCTATGCTCTGGGTTATAAACGAGCACAGGGAGTTTGTCTTTGCCTCTGTACAGACCGCGGTTGGGGCATTTAATCCTTCTCTCTCCAGAAACGATGCCACAGGGAAGTTGACTGCCTGCACCGGTAACAGAAGTGATTTCTAAATGTAATAGAGTCTTTTTAAGTCTTAAAACTGTAACTATTAACTCCTTCGGTGTCATTACTGGTGAGACAACAAAGCTCACATGCTGTGGGGCTGGTGGCAGCTGCCAAGGAAGCCAGACTCACCCTCTCCTCTTGCTTTGAGTGCACTGCCAGTACTAACATAACAACTCCTGCCCTCACAGAAGGGGGTTTTCTTCCTGCAATTCATGTTTAGAACTTTCATGTCCCAGAACTACCGCACATTCACCAGGGGATTTCTCACACAATCTTTAAAAGGTTTTAACAGTAGTGACATGCTGGGACACCACCTGCACTTAATGCATTACAAGTATTATCCTAGTCTAAAACTATAAGAGGTTCCTTTCTTCCACCTGCTGTTTGGTAATATCGGTTTTGGTAAAGATCACCATGATAGCAATGATAAGTATGTCCTGAGCAATTAGCACAGTGATTTTAGGGTCATTACACACTTCAGGAAAGAAGTCAGACTTCTAGCACATCTGCCTGCAAAGCGACCTCTGGGGTGGGCAGTGCTCCAGCGCGAAGGTGCTTTTTGGAAGCTTTTTGTGCTGCAGGAAAAGTAGGACTGCACTCGAGACTGTGTAGTGAAGAAGTCTGTGAGCTCTCCTTGACCTTGACGCATTCTCTCTCAAACTCCTCTTTGATGCTCTGTTCTGCAAACACGCGCAGGGACAAGGCCAGGCTCTGTCTACGCCACATACACCAGCTCAGGGTGTTATTTGACACACAACCTGAGCCTGGCTCGGTGCTGGCCCCATCAGGAGCGGCCGTCCCACCTCTGCTCCTTCCCTCTCTCTGCTTGACACGCTCTGCCCTAAGCCAGACTGTTCCACCCATTCCTTTCTGCTGGCTCCGACGTTCAGGCTGATTCAACTTGTTCACCAGGAAAGAAGTGTTGGGATTTCTCTCTTGCTCACGGAGGTTTTGTGCTGGTTTAGTGAGTTCAATCAGCTTGGTGAACGGCCTGAGTGGAAGAGCTGCTGTGAGAGAAGGGGAAGGACAGGGGAGCAGAACCAGCAGAACCTTTGGCGCAGCAACATTCAAGAACTCCTCCTTCCCAGACAATTAACCATTTCATAAAACTCCCATGAGTATTTTCAGAAGGCTCACTGGGATCTTTGATTTTAGGCTTTAATTTTCTATTAATTCTCCTACTCTTGAAATTTAAGCAAGCAAATTGGATTTAATCTTAATTTCCTAGAAAATATGGGGGAAGCTTAAGGAGGTAAACAGGAATTGCTCCTTCCTCTTCCAAGTTGCCATCTGTGCCTCTGCTTAACTAATGTGTTTACCTGATTCACTATTTGCCAGATTTCTAGGTACAAGCAATGCATGTATGTCCGTGCATCCCATTAAAAATGGTTTTTCAACAAGAATGAATAAAATAAATGCTATTCCAAATTCTGGAAAAAATAACTACAAAAATTATGCTTCAAAGCTCGAAGCAAATGATGATGCCATTTTTAAAACTCTTATATGACATTAATGTCTAATGAATCTAACTTAAATATCATTTTAATGTGCACTGATTCTTGTGTTGCCCTCACTGTCCTCCTCCAGTCTGGCCATCCCGGTTAAGGAGACATGAAAGAATACACGCTCCTCCTCTTCTTGGCTCTGTGCTCTGCCAAACCTCTCATCGGCCCTTCCTATTTTACACTGAAGAATATGATGCTCCAAGATATGGAAGACGATGACGATGATGATGATGATGACAATTCTCTATTTCCAACAATGGAACCCATCATGCCACTGATTCCTTTTGACCTGTTCCCAGTTTGCCCCTTCGGTTGCCAGTGCTACCTGAGAGTTGTGCACTGCTCTGACCTAGGTAAGAACCACGTGTGTGTGTCTGTTCTGCACGGGGCTCTCCTTTGGAGCATTTGCCTTTGAAAAGATGAGTCCTACAGTCCCTGAAATTGTGGATTCACATACTGCTGTGTCAGTCACTGTCAAAAGGAGCTCCCATGGTTTCAGTTCATCTTGCAAATCTTATCCTACTCATCTCCAGCAACTCACTTGCATCTGGCATTTTTTGCAACAGGTCTGACATCCATACCTCGCAACATCCCCCCAGACACTCGCATGATTGACCTTCAAAACAACAAAATCAGAGAGGTGAAGGAGAACGATCTCCAAGGACTCGCATCCCTCTATGTAAGCTTGCCGTTTGCTGAGTTTGAATGCTTATTTAGCGATCTGAAACATTCTGATCATTTTCAAATCCAAATGTTTTCCTTCCCTAATGGCATCCCCAAAATGACAGCCCAGTGCCTGCATCCTCGACTGCTCCCACAGAGCAAGCAGCAAGTTCCCCCTGAGCTGTAGGAACTAAGCTGCTCTTTGCAGCATCCACAACATGTACCGTGTGTCTCACCAAGATTTAGTGTCCTTAGCACATGCAGAAGCACTCCCTGCATCACAGAGGTTGTTACACAAGTGTCCCTTTTTTATCTGCTTCGTGGCACAATAGCAGAAAGAGCCGAATCTCACGGAAGAAGTGGAAGGATATTTTCTGAGGGTATTTTCAGAAGCACACAGCATCCAACCTACACACAGGACTAAGCTAACGCTCCAGAGTCAGGTGACCAGCACCGAGTCACCGGGTGCTTCGTGGTCATTTTTACTGTGTTCCTGTCTGCACATACGGTCAGACTCTCCCTGGCACCTGATGCACCTAGATATTTACAGCACACAATGATCCCTCTTTGTTAGGAAAGAAAATGAGAGTCTCAGAGGTCTGGAGAGGTAGATTCAATCTGCTTTGGAACATGTATTTCTGTACGATGCCACTTCAGATCCAGTAACAATGAATATTGATAATCATGAGATTTTTTTAAGACTGAGAAACCTGTTCCAGAAGTTTCAGCAAAATAACTCCTCTCCTCATCACTAGCACCTTGTCAGCTCTGATCAGTTTTTCAATACCTTCTACATGATGCTCAGGCTTCCAGGCTCCTTTTTGCTTTCCGAAGTCAAGTAAAATGCATAAAGTATAGACAAATGCCAAAACATGGTATGAAGGAAAGATGAAATATTTTAAATACTGAATTGTTAAGTTATATGTTAAAATTCACCACCTAAAATGCACAACAACAACATTTCTGCATAGAGATGTTTTCTTTGTATTGCTCTTCCCATATTTCATAGGCCCTGGCTTTGAACAACAATAAAATATCCAAGATCCACCCAAAAGCCTTTCTTCCAACAAAGAAGCTGCGACGGCTCTACTTGTCCCATAACCAGCTCACGGAGATTCCAACAAACCTACCAAAGACTTTAGCTGAGCTCAGAATTCATGCCAATAAGGTTAACAAGATCCACAGGGATGCATTTAAAGGGATGAAGTCTCTCCATGTTTTAGGTAAGTCCAACTAAGTAGAAGAGAAGGAGCCTTTATCAAATCCGTAACATTCTACACATCATCTTCATTCAAACCTTTCCCCAGAGTGAAATTACCTCTTACAAAGGGATCCGTGCTCTGGAAACTACTGCTCTCAATGTAATTCCTCGGTGAAGTTGCTCCCTAGGTAAAGTTTCTGGCAGCCCTGCAAGCGAAGCTAGACAGCCTGGACTCACTGAAAGCTGTGACTGCCACCCTCAGATCAGTCGATCAAAGTTAATATTAATTAACTCATAGAACATCAGAAGTCATACATAAAATGAAATAATCTGTTTATAACTTGGTCAAGCATACGCAAAATTCCTACCTCATAAATACCTTTTTTTTTTTTACCCCCTTGGATAGAAATGAGCGCAAATCCTCTTGGCAACGATGGAATAGAGCCTGGGGCTTTCGAAGGAGTAAATATCTATCACATAAGAATTGCAGAAGCTAAATTAACTTCAATTCCTAAAGGTAGGCTTCGTTTTACCTTTTCTATTCTTCTGAACACGAGACCAGCAAGCAGGCACTCAAACTGGGACTGTGACTGTCCTCACCAGGAGGCTGTTGCACAAACGGTTCTCCACCTCCTGGTCCTTTGACACACACGTGGCTAACACGCATTTCTTTGCTGCAGCAGCTACCCCAGACCCTTCAGCCAATACTGAACACAAAGGGAAGATGCTGCTTGGAACACAGTAAATACTCCAAGAGAACTAAGTTGGCTTTTTCCCCCCTCACACTGTATGCTTGTTTTTCCTCAGATTTACCCTCCAGTCTACTGGAACTTCATTTAGATGACAACAAGATCACAGCTGTCGAGCTTGAAGACTTCAACCGCTATAGAGATCTTCAAAGGTAAAACTCGCACACAGAATGCTTCAATTTGGTAAATGGTTAGAGCTGGCAGGATCTCACGCCTGACTCCTCTCTTGTTAATGATGAAAATGGAATTAAAATGTGGAGTGTTTTTGTAAGAACTGCTTCAGTTTCTGAAGGAACCGAGAAACAAAGAGGAAAAAGAGAATGCAGGATGCATGGGACCAGTGATTCCAAGCTGACTGGTGCCTCCACCTTCAGCATCGCCAGCTGAGCAATGCCAGCTAACGTCTTAGAGCAAAATAATCAAACTAAGGCCTAAAGTCAGCGAAGTGTGGTAGTGGGAAAGTCTTGCTTACTTTTAAAAGATAAAGGTTCTGACTAATCTCCACGTAGAACTGTTTCTTCACCAGTCTCGCTCTTATCTGGTTACCTATTAGAACACGACTGCACTACTGAGTCACCTTCACAGTGATGCTGCTTGTCAAAAGGCTTTGATTTACTTACAAGCAGATTGGTTGAAGTTTATCAACTGAACTCTGGCCAATACAAGCAGAAAAAGTGCATGCAAAACCAGGCAGCCTCTCCCACGGGGCAGCTGCTGTCCTCCAGAGGAGGCTAAAGGGAGAGAAGGTGTTTGTTGCACCAGGGGTAGGCTTTCTCCTGCCAGAGGTGAGGCACCTTCACCTTTCCCCCGACAGGTGCTCCTGCAGATTTCAATGCTCATCAATGCTGCTGGCAACCTCAACAAGCCCTTAAGTCAATGTGCTTTGAACTCTTTCCAGGCTAGGCCTTGGGAATAACAAAATCAAAGACGTGGAAAATGGAAGCTTGGCCAACATCCCAAGTATACGCGAAATCCATCTTGAAAAAAACAAGCTCAAGAAAGTTCCTCCTGGATTACCTGAACTGAAGTACCTGCAGGTGATACCCTAAACATGCTAGAAAGCGCTGGTAGTTATGAGTTGTTTGACTTTCATACTGCCACACTGATTAGGACATGATAAAAAAGTGTAATTAACTGTCACATGAGATGCTATTTGCTAACGGTTTTTACTTCTTAATTTCATTTTTTTTCCCACTTCTTTTTTCACTTCCGATAAGAGGAAAAATCTTTGAAATATACACACACTATATATATAAACATATTCAAAAACTGCAGACAACTCCTCAAATATCACGTTAGAACATACGGTAAAATTAGATATACGAACAAAAGAAATTACTTAACAAATTCTGGAGCCTATCACCAAGTCCTTCTTTTTAACTAATTCAAAGCTACAACAGCATGAGACTGATCCACTCCTATAACCACACTGACAAGTCTCTCCTAACATCAACTTTTCTAGTGACTACTTTTTAAGATTTATTACATGACAGAATATTTGCATTATGGGTTTATGCATTTGCATAATCCTGCCCTGATATAATTCTTACTATAAGAGAATGTAAACCGGCACATTAGGAGAATGTTCCATAAGAACAGAATCCAGTTATTCTGACCTCACACTGACACAATACTCTATTCATTTTTTTTTTTTGTGGGAGAGACTGAGGCAGGAGGGAGACATTTTTTTAAGATTTAACACTAATTTTTCATTCATGTTACTGTTAACGTCCATATCCAACAGCAAACCCCTCTTATCCACATGCCAGCAAATGCTTAGATTAGTCCTGTCTCCATGCTAATGAATACATTTTGCTGTTCTGTTTGCTGCAGGTAGTCTTCCTTCACTCTAACCACATTGCAAAGCTGGGCGTGAATGACTTCTGCCCGACGGGACGAAGAAAGAAGAAGGCGTTATACAGCGGCATAAGCCTCTTCAATAATCCCGTGAAGTACTGGGAGGTCCAGCCTTCAACGTTCCGCTGCATTCTCGCCAGAAACAGCGTGCAGCTTGGGAACTTCCTCAAGTGACACCCAAGCTGCTCACGTCAAAAAGCAACTTGCCCAAATCAGTTCTACGATACTTGAAATTTGCAGTAAAATGCTAGTTTTACACTATTTAACCAGTTTACAAAGTATTTACTATTACTGAGAAAATTAGAAACAGTATGTTAGCAGGATCCATTGTGTTACTGACAATCTTCAACTCCATTTGAATAATTCAAACAAAAGCCTTTGTGTCTCACTAAAGGACTCTTGGAAGTGGAACTGGAAACTGTATCTGATGTTTCCTATTACAGATGTTAAATTCTTTACTTAAATCACATACCTTGGCACAGTCTTTCTTTCAAGTGAATTCCAAAACTTGAGTGGAAGTGGCTCTTTTTCACAGTAAGGCCCTTGTCCTCTGCCAAAAAGCATTGTAAGAGAAGTTGCCAAAACAATTCTCAGACGTGAAGAACTTCTGGAGCCATTTCTGATAACCAGTTCAAGGTGCAGCATCGTGAGGGCTTTTGTCTCTAACCTACAACACACTTTTGTATCCCACTTGTGAGATAAAGGCAGGTTTCACACCAAGAATTAACAGGCAAAAATTCTTACAAAGCTTTCGGTATTTCTTCTCACAATCATAAGAGGGAAATGTCCTTGATGTTTGCTATTAATGTAATTTGATACACTCTGAACATTAAGAAGTAGGATACAAGGTTTATCATGCGCTTCAAGCTTAATAGGGAAGATTATTAAACTCCCTTTAGGGCAGCACAAACATGTTCTTTTATCTATAACAATTGTAATCATGTCTTTCATTATAACTTTTTTCCTCTTTTGTTTTTTGACATCACACGGGTTAAGAATCCCTCATCAAAGCAAGTTCCTTAAAAATGCCGAATGGAAGCAGATAGCTGGAACGCAGCTGCCCTGGCTCAGGGGGGTCAGCACACACAACTCTCCATACTGACAGTACTGTATAAAATGGATATGTTAGATATCTATTTAGTGTATATTTGCTACTGGGATTCAAAATAAATTAAATAAACTTCAAGAAGGTTTGCATTTGTATACTTGACTACGTGACAGATCACATCAAAATATTCAGATGTTCCAAGCAAACACCTGACTCTTCTCTAGATAGTTTCTCTCTCTTCCCTTTCCCAAAGCTACAGACCCTGTGTAGTATCCATCTCTGCTATGCTTTACACAATAAACCCTCCATGCTTTAACTGAAGCAGCTAAGGGAAATAACGCAGACAGGGAGGAGCAGAAAATGCCACATAAAAATCAAGCAATTCCCGATCTCCCAGCCTCTCCGAAACTCCCTAAGTACGATGAGCAATAAGCATCAAGTCTACCGTCTTTTTTTCCCCCCTCACCTGCCTGGTCTCTTTGTATTTATAGTTTGTCAGCACCACTGAGCTGCTGAGACCCAAAATCACATGGGGCAGGAGGGAGAGTGAGCAGAGGAGGCTTTTAGTGAAGAAGAGGCTTTGCAAACAGGAATTCTATAAAACATTTGGAGACAGAAAATAACCAAACCAAAAACCTAAACAAAGCACAACCCCCAAACAAACCTGCAGAGTGCTGAGCACCTTTCCTGGCTCCTGCAGATGCTTCCAAGGAGTGCACTTGCCAGCAAACAGCATGGGAAGATGCTGCCTCCACTCTCACACTTAATAATCTCTAAAAGATTTTATCAATGGCCTAAGCTTGTTGTCATCTTCAAGTTGAATTTATCTGGTTTTGAAGTTTCAAACACTTTTCTGCCTGTGGCTCAGGCAGCATTGGCAGTTTGCTTTAAGGGGGGAGATATCAAAGGGTTCACTCTAACCCTCTCCTGTCAGAGTCAGTGTTAGGGGAAAGAGTCACTTCCTACATCACGTCACAAATTCACAGGATGCCTGACACCCAAGAAAAAAAACCATGTCCAATGCTCCTCCACTATTTTCAGACATTCCTCAGCCAACCTTTGTGGGCAGTAACAAACGATAACGTACACACCTCGTACCTTTGCATGCTTTAACGGGAGCCTGAGCGGGTACCACGACATACAGACATTACAATATGAAATTAGCCTCACAGTTCCAGCAACACTTTCTGCATCCTGGCAGCAGCGGCAAGAACAGAGTAACAGCTGATCACTGGTGACAGCGTCAAACAGTCTTGCCACAGATCAAGGCAGTTCACTATCAGCAGATGGGGACAAAAACCATCAAGAAATCAACTCCACCTTTACATTCCTCACAGACATTCTGGAAAAAGAGGGAAACAGATTTGATATAAATCCTTTAAAGAGCCATCTCATACTGCTTATTCCTTGTATGAGTAACTACATTTCTGTAAAAGAATTAATACTTATTCCACCTAAGCTTTCCAAGCCGTAATGTGCTTCTCTCCTGGAGATCTGTCAGTCCTACAAGATGCCACTACCCAATTCCACCAGAGGATGGCAGCCTATTGTTAACAATGAAGGAAAAGTACTTCTGAAGAGTAAATTACAAATCCTATTACTGCGCAGCAATAACTCAGTAAACTTCACAGATCCTGATGAAGCAGAGTAGCCTGTTGGAGCACTAAAGTACTACTTGAATCCTTCCGCAGACCGAGTTCTATGTCCTGCTCTACACCATTAACTTGCCAAAGGATGAAACGACCTCATCTCTCCAAGTCTCCTCCTGCCCCTTTCCCCAACAGCTTTAAAGCACAGCGACACGAAGAGCAATACACTAGTTACACAACATCAGCAGACAAACAACAACACACTCAATAGGACACTGAAAGTTTAAAGGACATACAATACCATCAAATCATGCTTTAAACGCATACAAACAGCTATGGCAAGTGCATACCATGTAAATCAAAAAGCACATTCAGTAAAACAGCATTTCTTCCTTATCCATATTGAAAAGCCAAAGAAACAAACCCAACACTATGAGGGGTCAAAGCCCTTCAGTTTGAGATGTTCGTTCTGCATGGAAGACATCCAATGTAAAGATTTGTAAAGATACCTATGCCACAAACCCTGAATTTCCATCACAAACTCTTACCCTTAATGACATCATCCAACTTGGACTCTTCTTTACCTCCTGCACTCCCTTCACAACAAAGCATCCACAGAGGAATGGGTTCCAAATCAACTACGTGGTTCTTTCAGGCTGCATATGAAACTCACAGATCACGTAGGCGCTTTCTCTCGCGGCAAAATCAACTAAAGATGGTGACAAACTGTTGATTTTTCTCCCTTGCCCCAGCAATAAGCATCTTCCTCTGCCCAGCTGCCGGTCTACATAAAACCTGCAGGAATTCAGTGCATCTGGCACACGGGCTAAAGCACCCACCATGCTCAGAAGGGTCAGGGACAGATGGATAGAGAAAGAGCTATTCAGATATCACTGCATGGCCTTAGCAAGAGAACCGTAAAATCATAAGAGTGCAGAGGTCTGGGCTGGGCGAGCAGAGAGTGAGGTGGACTGAGAAGTGGCTGAAGGGCAAGGAGCAGACCTAGTGAATTCTAGCGGGAGGGCACTCACTAGTGGGGTGCCCCAGGGGTCAATACCTCATAATCTTCAACTAACGATCCTGAGGATGCCCTCAGCAAGTTCACTGATGAAACGGAAGCAGAAGGAGTGACTGATACACCAGAGGGTTGTGCTGCCATCGAGGGACCTCGGCAGGTTGGAGGAATGGGTCACCAGGAATTCATGCCGTTCTGAGGGGAGTGCAAGGGTCTGTATGCAGGGAGGAATAACCCCTTGCGCTGGCAGTGCTGGATGACCTGGAAAGCAGCTTTGCAGAAAAGAACTGAGGGTCCCAGGGGACAAACTGAAGGTGAGCCAGGAACATGCCCTTGCAGGAAAGGCGGCTAGAAAATTCAAATTGTTCAAATGAAAATATTAGGAATACCAAACATCACTGCTTACGATTTCAGCAGCCTTAAGAGCAGATTCCTCATTAAAAAATTGCACTAAAAAATTATCCAGAAAAACAAAGATATGCAACAGCAGACAAAAGGAACATTAATATTTCCATTGTATTTAGATCACAACACCAGGACGATAATAAAAGCAGTGGTAAACTAAAAATAATGAAATCATGATCTGAAGCCCTCTTTTTCTTTCTTCTTTCTCTACACTTAGAATTTAAGATTGTTTCTTGGTTTTTTTTTCTTCCTCTTTTCTGGGGAGACTAGAGACTTGAGAACAAAGCTGCTAATAGGAAACATATGGAAAAGCCCTGGAGTAAATGAAAATCTGAGTGGAATTCCAAACGCCACGTATCACATACCACTGTCTGAAATTATCTGCTTAGATAAATGCAGGATTTACTCTGCATGCTCACTAAATCACCTGAGATGGAAGAGAGAGTTATGTGTAAAATAAACAGAAAGGCATCTGTGATAATTAAGATATTTCCAAAACTAATTGATATTTTGAACCGAGATGGGCTGTTTCTCAGAGCTTGATTGAGCCAATACAAGATTAGCTCAATGCAACATGCTGCCAACAGACAGGCTTGTGGCAGGTTTTCAGATAAAACATGAGTAGTTCTACTCAGCTAAACAGTACAAGTCTGGATTTAACCATTCTGCTGCTGTGGGAATATCAGAGTGCCAGGTTTTCCTATTCATGAACACTTTTTCTGTCTCAATGTCTTGTCCAGAAGAAATTTGAAGACTCTGAGACTTCTGGAACAGCAGCAGTGTGGCTGCAGTGTTGATGAGAAGCCCACACTTCTCCACACACACCAGGTTTGGCCACAAGCCTCCCGCGCACAAGCAGCGCGTTGAAGCAGCCCATCGATCCCTCAGCCCAGTAGCACACAGAGACCAGCTCTGCCTCTCCTGCGCTGTCTGTCACCCACCAGCGGCAGCGAGCGCGTAGCCATCCCCTCGCAGGGGTTTCTATCAGAACCAGGGGGACCAGCACTGACATCAACACTCCCTCTCCACAATTACTGTCAGGAACCGTTAAGGAGTTACAGTCTCTCACTATAGCCAGAAATCAAGCATGGAAAAAACCTGTGGCTGACTGGTTGCCAAAGGATGTCAAATCCCCTGAGGGACAGAGAGGTGACAAGTCACCAACACAAACATGCACTTGCTTCTTAGCGGTTCAGACAGCGTTATTTTCCAGTGCTTTTCAGAGATAAAGACCAATTAAAATACTTCCCTTCCAGAAACACTCCTCATAGAATACCTTACCTCCTCTGTTTCTCATTTATGGGAAAGAAAACTGGCCTGAAATCCTGGAAGAATTTTACTGACATTTATGTCCTACTTAGGCCACCAAGAAGAACGTCCAGAGACTCCCCTGGTGTCCAGCTGTCAGCTCTCTCTTCTATCTGTTCCACAGGATGATACAAGGAACAGAATGAACAGGTGACTTTAGCATAAAGAAAATGAGGAATTCACTTATGGAAAGAGATTCCCTACTCGTCATGTCTGGATCCCAGTTAACAACAGACTTCTCATGACACAAACCAGACCAAGCTAGTGTGAGGTCAACAGGCTGCTCTCTCTTCTGCTTGAGGCCACAATCAGGGTGAAATCTGTAGGAAAGTACACGGTGGTACCTTAACCCTGAGGGATTCTGGCTCTTACTGAAAAAAATTAAATAAAAATTTGTTGACAAACAGATATTCCCAAGCAATTAATATTGCTGTTCAAAGCTGAAGAAAATGCATCTGGATTGAATTTCTAAAAGTCACTTCCACAATTGGAAGACTGGCTGGCAACATCCTTCCCACTGCAATGCACACAGGTGTAAACACCTGTGGCTCTGGAGATGTTCCACAAGGAAGAACATGTCCTACTGGCACTGAACAATCAAGGAGGGACACGCAGCCTTAGACATGGTCAGAAGAGTAAATGGCAAACACTGTCCATCACGTACAAGGGGAAAATTTCTGCTAACACAGAACACGTTCCTGTGCACGAACACTCAGGAATTCCTTGGCAGATAAATTAGACAACTACTCCTTACACTTGCCTGAAAGCATCTGAAGGAAAAAAAAAAAAAGCTTCTTTTGTCTATAAACATGATTTGCAAATTAGATACAAACATGGGATTGATCTGAAGTTGCAGGTGCATTTTCTTGTTCTTTTGACAAAAATGCCTGAAGTCCAGATATCAATTAAAAAAATAAGATAATGAATGAAGTATTAATACAAATTATTAAGTTAGGACAGAAATCACATTTTCTCTCTTAAGCATCTGTCAGCTTAAGGCATTGAAGTCAGAGGTTCTTTTTGAAATAAAGAAGTGTCTGCTCTGGAATAGATTCAAGGAATGAAGCTGGACAGTTACAGAGGGAACACTCTCCCCGGGAGCAGCAAGTTTCCAGTCAGCTCCACGTATTAAGATGAGAGTCCTCAGATTGTGCTGAACTGTATTTTAAAGCCCCAATGGTGAGGCCTAAATGGCTAAAGAACTGTAACATACAATAATATTTTTAAAAATTAGTAATTATAAAAGGAGCACCAGGTCTGCACAGTCACCTGCAAAGCACATTTGTGAAAAGCACCTATAAAACCTCCACAAACCTTTTATTTTGCTCTCTTCCTTCCTGGTTGTAGGATGCATACTCAAGTTATAAGACTGATTAAAATTCCCCATTAGGCACACCTCACCTTTGATCCGAAGAGTCAGTGAAGGGAGCTTATTCAGAGAACCCTTTCATCAATACATACAAACCCCTCAGTCCGGCAAATCTTAGGAAGGACTTTCCTCAGTTGGTCAACATGTTTTCCCAGCAGCTCCCAGCAAACAAAGCAACAGCTCTAAATCAGGCTGCGTAGGCTGAGGGCTGCCAGAGCTTGGATTTTGTAACACCACCTCCTGAATGGGAGCAGAGAAGAGACCACACAGCAAGGTTCTTGCACTAGTCTGGGTCTTGCCTCAGCACTGCGGGTCTGTTGACATGATTTGACGGTCCTTTTCCACAGCTTTAAAAGTGCTTATTCACATAGGGACGTGTTCCTAGAGTGACTTTCCTGTGCAGAGTGGAACGACATGAAGCCTGTATGAGCTGTCATTGACGGAGCACACGGGGCTGTGGCTGGAGGCTCTGCAAGACCAACCAATTTGTGATCTAGATTTGCCGACAGCTCTACGCTTCAGTGTCCACATTTTCAGATATGTGCAGCACAGGATAAAAAAATCCAGCAGTCACTATGTCTTGATAACAGGTTACTTGTCTTGATGGCAAGAACCAATAGAAAGCGCATCTGCAGATGGCAGCCAGGCTGCAGGCTCTGTGCCGGCAGCGTTTGAGGATTGCCAGTTGAGACCTGGAAATTTGGATGCAAAGAGTTTCTGTGCCTACGCTGACTCTGAACTGCAGCCCAGTCTAGCTGACAGATGCCTAAAGCTTGTTTTGCCTTCTGAACCCACAGACTTTATGGGGAACCAAATCACCACTTTGAGACTTGCTCATTATATTCAATCACACGTTCTCTTTTCTACTGTGCAATCACTTAGAGGAACAACCTATCATCACAAGTTCCAATCTAAAACACAGAACTCCTTCAAAGTCGTCAACCGAGGATTTAAAAATTTTGAGCTTTAGCCTTTTCTTCAAACCTCTCATAGTAGGGCCAGACCTTAGCTGAAGGACCTTCTAATTTTAACGAGTTCTAGCTGCCAAGACAGTTCTTGGTTCTAACATCTACAGCTTCGCTTCATTTAAAACTTTACAAATTCAAGAACAAAAAAAGTCCTTACGAAACACAGGGTTTTATTGTGAAACTGAAAACCAAAACATGTTGAAAACTTAACACACTTGTCACAGCCTTTGAAACAAGATGTCTTGCATGAATGATGTTAAATTTAATCATCTCATCACCCTCCTTGTAAGGAAATTCCTACCACACTTCAAATGAACTAAGAGAAGATCAAACCACACAAGCTGCCCAAGAGCACAAAGTATAGGGTTGGTTATACCCGACAAAGCTCACGCTGCACAAAGGGAACCGAGTCTCAATATATCCCTTGGTCAAACCTGCACCATCTCCTGTAACTAACCCTCCTTTAAACCGGGAGCTTTGCTGCTGTGTTTCCAAAGGACAGACTCTTGCTCTGCTACTACAGATATTTAAATGCTTTATCAGGTTTTAAGCCTCCTGAAAGCTCCAGAGGATTTGAACATCAGAGGAAAAATAACAGGTATGAAATTAAAACTAATTTAGTCCAATTTTGATCTTTAGAGAAAATAGTTTTTTCAGTTATGCTTTATTTAGAACTGTTAACTTAACAGAGCTCTCAATCTGCACCATAATCTCTTGTGCTTAAAAATCCAAACACTGCAGCAGCAAATAACATTTTCCTCACTGGCACAACAGATTGGGGGTGTTTCTTTCACCACTGCAAACATGTTCTAACTATTTCCAAAATCTATTTCTTCTCTTGTTTAATATTATTTGGGTTTAGTGGCAAAACGTTGCTATTCCAGTATTTACAGTACTATTAAATAAAGGATTACGTCGTTTTCATTTACCCTTTTGACCTCTCCTTGTATTCTCTATTCTCTACACATCTATCACTGCTTTTAGTTCCAGTGTTGCAGACTCCTACAATGTTACTTTTCTTCATGAATTCTGGTGCTTTTCTTTATACCCCAAATGTTAGAATTACAAATGATTTATCATCTTAAACAGTGTTCTTGGTCTTGATGCTACAGAGGAAACTTGAAAACGTGAAGCAAATCAGCAGCTCCGGGAAGCTCAAAGACAAAAGAGAAGTAAAACTATTGCATTATTGTCTTAAATGTGATACCTCTATGGTACTAGCGCTTTTGGAAGGACCAGATTCTTCCTCGAGAATAGATTTTGAAATAATGTAATTTATAAACCAAAAGCATTAGTAAAAACCTTTTGATAAATCATACAAATAATCCAAAACAGTGTCTCGCTTCAAAGAAAAAAAAATCTCCAATTTTTTGCACATATCCCAGCTATTTCAGTATTACATGGCTGCAGCAGCAGATAATTATCCCTTTCTTCCTCCTCCTTAAAAAGATACAGAGAACGCTTTTCTTCAGTAAAATGGTTTATATCTGGTGTCATACTTGCCTCTTTCATAGGATGATTTATGTTCTTCCCATGTAACTTAGCACAAACATGTTGGAAACTTACCGGGAATCCTGAACTAGGACTGAAACCCAACTGGGAGGCTCACAGCATCATGCCAAGGGCAGAGCACCTCCACCCTGCAGGAAGGGAACCAACACTGACTGTGGAGGGGACAGAGGTGTAAGACGGAAGATGTTCCCAAGAGCTTTTCCACTGCACATACTTTCCCTCAATCTTGAGAAGGTTAATTTTTCTGTTTCCTAACTTCATCCTCCAGAGAACTATCCTTTGCGCAACTGGACTGTTGTACTTGAAACTGCACTGTGAACTATTGACCTTGGAAATATTATTTGAAGTCCTCCTCTCAATTTTTTTTTTTTTAATGGGAACTGGTAACACAGAGTCCAGCAAATAATTCTGAAGTGACTTGAACAGAAGGAGAAATCACTTTGCAGACATATGACACAGCATCTGCAGGAACTGATGATGTGGCACAAGACTTTTCTCCCCCTCCACTGGCAAATCAGAAGCAGGGCGAAGGCTGTTATTTTGCTTTGCCTTCCCACAAGGCTCCTCACCACAAACCATGGCTTAGAGAGATCTTTTGTTCCTCCAGCTGTCTTAGAGTATTCCTCAGATGATTTCACCAGCTCAATAACTTGCTGCCCTCTACAACTTCAGCTCCACAGACTTCCAAAGAGTAAGTTTTCTTGGTAAACAGGAATAAAACAAACCGATTGTGTTATTTTTGCAGTTTAGTGATTCATGCATGCAACAATTGCAGCTTTCAGTTTGTAAACTGCTGGCAGATACAGTCACTAACTTAGAGCTTATTACAGATGGTAAAGAACCATGATTTTAAGATTTGCTGTTTTCTTTCATCTTTGTAAGTACACAGTTTATCATATTGTGCATGTGACTCGCTTCCCGCATTATCAAGTCTCACCTGACCTGAATCTTTGTTTTAAAGCTACGTAAGCTTTTAGAAATATTTCATGAAGGTGCCAGGACCTCAATACAAGCCTGGCAGGACGGTTGACGTGCACTCAACTACAGCCAAGGTATAAAAACACCAACCCCTCCAGGTACCAGCTCCTCTCTCTCCACGACGGCAGCGAGTGACTTTGGTACCTATTACTTATCATTTCACTGGCAGTGGCGACAATTCTCTTCACGCTGTCTATCTGGCACACAGATCAACTGCACAAAGGCCTAAGTAAGCTTCTTCCTCAAACTGTGCAGGACTTCAAGTTGCTTTTCCCGGCTTCTAAGGACTATTTTTGTAGAATCATAGAATGTCCAGAACCGGAAGGGACCCCCAAGGATCATCAAGTCCAGCTCCTGTCCCTGTGTAGGACAACTCCAACATTCACATCGTGTGTCTGAGGGCATTGCCCAAGTGCTTCTTATGTCCCACCAGGTGTCTTCCCTGGCACCTCAGCTCCCAACCCAAGGCTGAGGCCGTAGGCTGGTGAAGGCAAACGCTCCAAATGCTGGTTTTGTGTTGCACAGCCGCACCAGCGCCGACCCTGCAAGCAGTAAGAGTGAAACCTGCTAACTGGAAACTGCGACACCTAGAAGCACTGAGAGGAGAAAACCAGAAGGCAAAGCTGAAGTTCTGGGCTGAAACTGAGGAGGAGCACCTGGAATCTAAAAGAGGCTAAGAACACGAAGTCGTCATGGGGGACAGATGGTGTAAGGATGTTGACAGATTCCTGCTCTATGTTTCTATGACACTGACCATGCACCCTCAGTGCAGCACGAGCTCACAGTGAGACTAACAAATGCATTTGCAAAAGTAATTTTCATCTTGACAGAGTTTGATAAGCTATCCACGTGTTTCCAAGGGTACCTGGAGAGGAAATGCAGCTCAGGAATTCCATCTGCACCCATTGAAAACTGACTTATACAGCTGATACTTAACCCATTACACTGGAGAGCGCACATCACCTCAGGTGCCCAGCACAACCCCGTAGCTATACCACTTGGAAAGTCCTTTTGCAGCTTCTCTGTAATTAATTAAAGTGAGAAAGGAATGCAGACTGGATTTTTTTTCTTCTCCTGCCTGTTGTGGTTTCCTTCAGTAACAGGCCCAGCACAGGCTGAAAGCTGTTCCCTGTCTAAAGTCAGACAAGTAAACTTGCTTTTACTTCAAGGGCACTGTATTTGTGTATTTCTTGGAATATACAGATTGAAACTTGCTTTTACTAATAATGTCACTGACAGTGTTGCAAAAAAAAAAAAAAAAAAAAAATTATATATATTGCGTCTTCTTAAAACGGAAATTTTTATGTGATTTACTATGATAAACTTATTTTTCCTTCTCATTAACAGGATACAACATACGCATTTAAACATGAGGATTATGAGCCAGCTATCAATCATTCAGCTCCTCTGGGCTACTCTGGTCTTTGGTCAATATGAAGACTATGATTTTGAGGATGAATACGAGGAGTCAGATCATCAACAGCCATATTATTTTAATCCAAGTACACAAGCTGAAGTTCCTCCCCTTCCTTTTCCAGTCGGGTGTGCCAGAGAATGCTTTTGTCCACCAGCTTTTCTGTTATCAATGTACTGTGATCATCGCAAACTTAAGACGATACCAAACATCCCCAGTCATGTCCAACAGCTTTATCTGCAAAACAACGACATTGAAGCTGTGCCTGCAGGACCATTCACTAACGTTTCCTTCTTAAGGGAAATTAACCTCAGCCACAACAAAATCAAATTTCATATGATTGACCAGGGTGTTTTTGCCAAGCTTTCAAACTTGGTGCAGCTTCACTTACAGCATAATGAATTAGAAGAATTTCCATTCCCACTGCCCAGCTCTCTGGAGAGACTCTTCCTTGGATCCAACAGGATCTCTCGATTATCCAGAAATGCATTGGAAGGATTACCTAACATAATCATGCTTGACCTTTGCAATAACTTCCTTGACGACTCTGTACTCAAAGGAAAACCCTTTTCAAACATGAAAAACTTAATGCAACTCAATTTATGCAACAATAAACTACAGACTATGCCTCCAGATCTCCCCCTGTCACTGATGTATCTCTCTCTTGAAAATAACTCTATTTCTTATATTCCTGAAAACTATTTCAGCAGACTGCCCAAAATCATTGCTCTGAGGATGTCCCACAACAACTTGCAGAACATTCCACGCAACACCTTTAATCTACCCAACCTTCTAGAACTTAATCTGGGACACAACAAACTGAAACAAGTGTTTTATATTCCAAGAAGCTTGCAGCACTTGTACATTGAAGACAACGACATTGAAAGTACGTTGATGGTTGCCATTCTTCAAAAGCAGGCCCCTTACTGGCCGTGGGCTTTGGTTCTGTGGGGAGGGGGCAGTGGGTAGTTCAGCATGTTTTCCTTACCATCCACAACTCAGAACTTCTAGCTTAAATAAAAAAAACCTAATAGAGATCCCTCTTTTGTTGTGGCTTAGAGGACCTGCCACCTCACAGCCTCTCCCTTAGGGCTTGTAGAAATCAAGCAGAGAACCCAGCAGTCACCCAACCGTGTGTGTTGTCCAAGGGGCTCCCTGCTGCCCTGCCCTGCAGAGGGGACCTCAAGCTGTCAGTGTTCTGAGCTGCCCACTTAAGGTGGCACCAACCCAGCGCTCACACACTTCTCTCATACTTCTCAGGAGCAAAGGCCGCTACCTGGCTTTTGATCCGCTTGCAGTACAGGAAGAATATCATCCCGTCTGCTTCAAGATGTGGTGTTAATATTGCACAACATAAAAACTTTCTTATTTCCAAACACAATTTTCACTTTTGCAAGAGGTCTTAAACATAACTGTCCTCCGTATTTTAACTAATGGTTTTCTCTCTCTTGCAGCCATAAATGTTACTGTGATGTGTCCCTCTATTGATCCAATGAACATCAACCAATTAACCTACATCCGAGTGGATCGAAACAAGCTCACAAGTCCCATAAGCACCTACGCGTTCTTCTGCTTCCCTCACATTCGAACCATCTATTATGGTGAGCAACACGTTAACGTCAACAAGTCAACTCAGCTGAGAACACCAGTGTTCCGACGATTTTTAACACCAGAAGAATTCCACGAAGCAGAAGACTATCCTGAAACACACGACAGTGAGACCGAAGAAGATCATGAAGCAGAAGACAACTTCTTTCATCCCTACTTTCAGTGAAACAGTCGTTCTTAATGAGTATACATGGAAACTTCTCCTTAGCTGGGGTTATTCATACACATTTTAGAACAGCTGGATACTTTGGGATACGTACGATACGTCTATAAAACGCAGACAGGATTTTAGTGTAGGTAAACATCCTATTACTGATGTAGTAGAACACATAATGCTAGGAGCAAAGAGCCCTCCCCTCAGCGTTAGGTGGCAGCCTGATACATAACTGGGTTGATGATGGACTTATCCTTAGTGGGTAGCTTCAGCTGAAGAAAACTAACCTCAAAAAGCTTTTATGTTCCAAAGTGATCCAACCTGGAAAATGACTGGAATAGATATGAATGTAAAGCTCTACAGGAACAAGTGGATAAGGCCAAAAAATCCATCCAGCTATACATACTACTACTAACAGCAGTAAAAAACAGACACTCTAGAGAAAAAAATTAAGAGGGCAATAGCGCAAAAATATTTCCACAAAGCTCCTCCACCTCTTCCAGAAAAATGGATGTTCCTTCTTTCTATTTGTCACTCTACAAGTTTACAGTGCTGCAGCCTTCGTCTTTCTCTTTTCTAAAAAAAGGTTTATTACAATTTAGCAACCTCAAGTAGCTCTGGCTTCAGGAAGGAGGGATCCATGTATGTATCTATTACTTCAAATACTCCTATCAAAAACTTACGTACGTTATATAGACAGATTTACATATAATTTCATAGCTTTGTTAGTATAAACACATAGCATATTAACCTTACAGAACCTTTATAACTTTTCATCTCTTTCAGTTTTTAAGTGAATAGCGCACAAAACACAAACCTAAATCAATACAGGTTTTTCTGAAAGGCTTGCTCAGCTTGAAATAAAAACTATTCGACTATAGTACGAGTACTAGATGTTTTAACAAAAACTTTCTGCTTTTTGAAAATATTTACGAAGCAAGATAAACATGAAGGTAGCTCCTAAACACAGGGAGCAAAGTAGATGCTATGAATTACAAGGAATAGATAACAGGAAGATGGAAGAGCCTCGGAGCCCTGACTCTGGTGTCCCTTAGACACAGTATTGGCTCTCGACAAATGGCATCGTTATAAACTAACATTGATTCAGGAAGGGATTCTAAGCAGCATTAATGAATTGAGGTAGGTTGGCTCTTGGTTCAGGATGTGGCAAAATTTCTGAGAACAGATGTTGGGCAGAGGGGTCAGTGTAGATAGACAATACGGTTGCCCTGGGCACCATTTGGATTTTTTAACCATTGTTTGGTTCCTCTTTCCTATTGTCCAGGATTTTTAAAATGCCCTTTATTCATTTATAACACAGTAACCAACACACAGAGTCTGCTTCTCTTCCAGAAATGCAAGGAGTGAAGGCAATGACTTCAGCTGTAAAAAATTCTGATTATAAATCAGGAACATATGGAAGGATGTTCATTTTTTCAGCTATTTTGCAGCTGGTGGCCCTAACAGTGACCTAAACCTAACCTAATCACTGAGAATTGGAAATAGCTGCAACTGCTCACACCAGCACTGGAGGTGATCACACAGAACTATTAAATCTCCAGTATGTTTTTGGTGGTTCTGAATCTCTAAGAATGTTGTACATTTTCTCTGTAGTACACAATCACCACCTATTTTACATTTAACACCACTGCCAAGGTCCTTAAGCAGCTGCCAAAATACACTTTCTTTGCCTAAATATAGAACAAACCTGAAGGTTTAAAACCATAAGAAGTCTCAGATTTGGTTTCCTTCCCACGGAATACCACAGCCACAGCCCTTCAGCGCTCACCCTCATGCTGCCCCACAGCCCTATAATCCCGGCACAGAGATAAAGCACAGAAAACAGCTCTCCTACCGTTCTTGTACAAAACTCCTGAGCATTAAGATAAATGTGGTACAAAGGTAATTGAGGTGCCGAAAATGAGAAACTCACGGAAAACAGAGGGAATTGCCCTCCCATTTAAATTGGAGTAATTTTCTCTGCAACAACGGCTCAGAATGTCTCATGGCAGCTTTCACAGTGCACACCTGCATCGTTACTTTGGAAGGAAAAGCTGGGTTTCTTCTCTAATTTGCCTTTCGAAGCACTAGTGGAAAGGTGAGAACGGAACTGAACCGGCTATACTAAAGCTCTGAGCAGGGCAGAATATCTGAGGTCACTTCAAGTCCAAGATAAATAGACGGAGCTGAACATCAGCCAGTTCAAATAATTCACAAAGCCTGCTCATCTGCCTGCAAAACAAAATGCTTCCAAAGCTCCTCTAGGACATTTTTGGCTGGGTTTTCTTCTTTACCTGCTCTTGACATATAAATGGTATTAAATAGTACATTCCTTCCAGAATGCCAAAGAGGAGTTGATCAGCAAGGCATATAAGTTTGGATAAGTTACCTTAATTTTCATCTTGCTGTCCAGTGCCTTTCTTTCCTCTGCCATCCGCACCCACCTGATTTGTCTCCTGTTCTCCACTAAAAGCTTTTTATTCTTCACTGCCTATCTTGATGGCACACAAGGAAAAAGCCTTTGGGGTGCTGGCCGAGAGCTGCTGAACGGAGCCAGCAGGGGCCCAGGGGCCAACAGCTCCTGGTTTGGAGCAGCAGGAGCAGGGAAGGGATCGTCCCCCTGCACTCGGCGCTGGGGAGGTCGCACCTCTAGCCCTGGGGTCAGCGTTGGGCCCTCACTCCGAGAAGTGGAGCTGGAGGTGTCTGGAGGAGGGAACAGAGCTGGGGAAGGGGCTGGAGCCCAGGGGCTCTGGGGCTGCTGAGCCTGGAAGAGGCTGAGGGGAGACCTCATCACTCTCGGCAGCTCCTGGAGAGGAGGCTGGAACGAGGTGAGTGCTGGGCTCTTCTCCCAGGGAACCAGCGACAGGATGAGAGGAACATTTACTCCTTCAGCTCCACTTCACATCCTAAAAAACTGTAGGGAAATCACTACCATTCAAGTTTAAGACAGGATTCCATGAGTAAAATAGCCACTTGAAATGCCTGACTTTCAGGTAAAAGGACTCTGCAGGGAAATCAATCAGAAAATGAGATACCCTGGGCAAAAAAAAAAAAAAAAACAAAAACCCACACCTGACAAATCAGAAAGCAAATCATAAATACATTATCGAGGCCCTCTTCAAAACCAGAGGCTCAATTAGTGAACAACAGAGCTTGCTTATGTTTTCAGAAAAGAACTCCCCTTTTAGTACACAGATCCTTGCAAGGAGAACCCAAGAAACTGGTTTCTGTCCATCAAACATCTAAGCACCAGCAGTGCCTGGAAGGCATCCTGCTTGCCAGGCTGAAGATGTTGTGCTCACCTCCCTCTTGCCAGAGCATCTGAATCTCATTTGCCATCCCAGGTGATGGGGATCTTGTGGTTCTTTCTAGTCATTGTGAACAGGAAGAAAGCAGCATTGTTTGCAGCTACTTCTGCCATCCCCTTCCTCCTGCTGATGTGAGCAACCTGCTACCTGCTCAGATATGAAAAGATTTTAGCTGAAATTATCTGTTGCTACATTTTCTTTCCCCTCCTGGCACAAAGGATGACACAACCAGAGGAGAAGTGGGACCAGACTGCTTCATTTGGCACTGACAGTAGAGCCATGCTGTAAGGCAAGCCCTGATGATGTCAGGCCAAGCAACTACCTTACACATCTCTCCTCTCTGTCAGTGTTCAGAAGCCTCTCGCGAGTGCTCAGACAACCCCAGTGAGCACACTCTGGTTTTGTGGTAAGCATTCCACGGGAGTCTTGTGACCCTGACAAAAAGACTTTTGACAAGTTTCTGCAGAAGCAGTTACTGAAGTCTTCTAATGGCACAGAGCCTCTTCGCTGCAGATCAAAGCAAGTAAGAGCTTTCTTGCATGAAGTCTTCCTAAATTTTCAAGGCTGCATTTATCTATTAATTATCCCTCATTTTTTAAAAATTGTCATATGTAAGGAAAACACTAGGCAATTCCCAAGACCTCCCATGTACAGAGCTGTGAAATCTGTGTTTCAGCATTTATAAAATTCTCATAAAAATATAACAAATATATTTAATGTTTTGTGTCATGCTTTCAGCTTCATTACTTAATAATTTCCCCTTAGATCATTTATCCTCCAATTCAAGCACTGGAAGAATTTGAGTGCCCCAGAGCCACATGAAGTGTTAAACTGGACACCTGGGGGGGAGGTGGGCAGTTGGAAAGAGGCAAGTACAAAGCCAAACTCTGCCATTCCTTCCGAAACACGAGGGATGGCAAAATGGTACTGAGACTGCAACTACTTCATCCCTTCCTCAGCAAATCCTTCCTTTCCAACACATATAGTACTTCCAACTGAAAGTTTCTACGTACTGCAGCAGGAAACAACATTCCAACCAAGCCAATTCAACTCAAAATTTCTTTTGTTCTTCCTATTCCAGCAGAAGAGAAACCAATGTGATTCAGAGAACTATTTCCATTATTGTGGAAATATTATATTATACCCTCTACATTCCAGTTAGGTTCTTTAATTTGCACATGAGCTAAATGAAAAAAAATTTTTATGAAAGTCTAATGAGTGCACAAGTGGTATCTTGTTATAAACTGAAAACAAGTTTAAGGAGTAAATGGCTGCAGACTACTGTTTGTAGATTTACTACAGACATGTGGTTTCTGAACAAGGCAGCACTTGGAAGAAAACTTAACCAAATGGGTGCATTGTTTATCCCCAAAATCACTCTAGCTGACTGTGCTACCCAAGAAAAAAGTCATGAAGATGAAAGAGAAATGTAAATCTGAACATATTCACAATAGAGTTCATTGCTGCATACTTTTTAAAGACTAAAAAAAGCCACTTTGTAAAGTTTAAAGTTGGTCATCTGACTCCCATTTGTACCGACTGCCAAAAATACACAATAAGAAAAAGGACTGGGGAGGCAGAAATGCAGGAGAAATCCAGCAAACCGCTCTGGTCGAGATGGAAGCTCTGCACCTGGACACTGTTTACCGAGTTATCTATAGAGCTGACACAGAACTTGACTCAAAACAAGCATTTATTGCGAAACCAGTTTTTCAATAAATTGCCTAACAAGTCATTCAGTGGAGCACTTAGACATGAACTACTCGTCTGAATCTCAACACACACACAATTTAAAATGTGGGTTTTGTTTCCAGAGCTCTTCAGACTGAAAAGTTTCCACTTCATACTTAGGTGAAACTTCTCTAAACGCATACAACTCGTAGTGAAACGTTTTTATTACTCATAAAACGTGAGTAATATGGTATGTGTACGCTTTGGCTCTACCTCTGTCTCAGGCAGAAAGCAGCTGCTTTGTCTCTCAGCTAAACCGTTAAACAAATGAATAACACATGCCTGGTCACAGACCTCCAGTCTGGACAATTAATATCTGATCTACAGGAAAAAGCTTTAGCAGTTATAACGAGTAAATCGCCACAATGCAGAAGACAAGTGATTTAACAAGGAACACCAAATGTAGGATGAGCCAGAGAGTTCCCATTACAGACCTTATTCCAAGTACAGCCCCCCTGCCGCAGGATATTACCTCTCACCCCGGGGAAAGAATGCTGGCAGAGCGCTCCTCACCCCACGGAAAGCGCTTTGCAGACTGTCAGACTTTGAAAGAGCATCCATTTCAACAAGCTGGATGTGATTCATAACTTCGCTCTTATCGATCCACGTTAGATTAACACATAGACAAGGAGATCTGAGTTTATGGCACTCACAGAAGAATTCTCAATCTGCTAAAACGGTAGGTGAATTTTTTTTTCTTAAAAGTATATTAATGTTTAAATAAAACTATTACAGTAAACAGGAAAGAAGTACTGCAAGTGTATCTGAAAAGCTTTAAAGATTGTGTCTGTAGCCTCCTCCCCCTCCCGAAAAGTGCATAACCTGTAAAATATTCAGGGGGTGCTCTCTTCTCTTCTCTTCTGTACTTCAGACGTAAAGACAAAGAGAGGCTATTGTTACAGTGCATTTGGGTTTGAAAATCATCATTTTGAAAACAGAGAAAAATGCTCTCTTGGTTTCATTAGTTCCCCTACATACATGCCAAACACTTCATAAAATGCTTTATAAAATCCTCTTGCTACTAACTAAAATAACACATTGGGATACAATAATAATATTAGTTGGAAAGTGTTATTATTTCAGTTACTCTTCATGTTGAGGACAGTTTTTATAATGCTTGAGTCTAATTAAAGGATTGCAAGAGTTAAAAGTTGTTCCATGTTCCTTATGCGATAGAAACCCCTGCCAGCTAGTCCTCTAGGCTTTAAATACTGTTTTGACGGATTGCATTTTCATTTCCAGTCACAAAGAAAGTATTCTCCGTAGCCAACACACGAGCAGTTCTTCACCAGCTCAGTGGGAGCCAGAATGTTGTTCCAAGCAAGAATGAAGGCTCTGCAGACCACTTTGCTCCTGCTTGTATTTGTACCCCTGATGAAGTCAGCACCACCTCTGCAGCAAGAATCCCTGACGGTTTATGATTCAGATGATACATGGGGAAGCCCAATCCAACAAGATTATGACATACCGTCCCAGGATATGAGAAAGGTATTTTATTTATGTTATCATTTTAATACTTTTAACTGCTAAGTATTGTGGGAATAAGGTGTTATGTGTATGTATGCAAGGTTTATGGAAAAGTCTTCTAATAACAGCAAAACGTAGCAGTGGTTTCAGACACAAGGAGAGCCACTTCAATTAAAACCACAAAAATACTACTCTTGCTGGAGTCTGAAAAACTGACGCAAGACAAGTTCATACAAACAGGACTAAAGCATCATATCTAACTGCTGTAGTTGTGTCCCCAGTGTCAGGGATTCCAAAAGTGGGATATGCTACGATATCAGAGCAACAGTTTAAGTAATGAGTGAGTTTATCTAATAACACAGAGGATGATCTTAGTTTTTTGTTTGTTTTTTTTAAATCAAAAGTAATACTTGAAAGAGTACTTCTTCTTGGACGTAGCCTGCCAGCACACACCACAGTTTTTCCTTGGGATTTTCAAGCCATCCAGCTTTTTGCTTTGCTCCTTCAGGGGTGGGTTGGCTGGAATTTTTGCAGCTCAACAGTTCAGCTATGCTGATGTGCAATGGAACACTCAGCCCTGTGGCAGTCAGACACGATTAACGTTTGAAAGTCTTAAAGGTAGCAAGAAAGATCATACCTCACGGCACTAGCCAGCAGCCCAGATGGTCAGTTCTGAGTGGTTCTGCTGCACGCACCACGCACACCTGTTCATTTACCCAGCAGACAAAACCAGAGGGGACTAAATGAAGTGCAACAGCCTCAGCTGACTGGGACGGCCACAATCCTCACCCTCTGCTCCAACAGAACCCCAGGGACACACACCGAGAGAACAAGACACAGCACCGATCAGGAACAACTAACAACCACTGCCCCGAGGCTGGGGCCAAGGGAAATAACAGCATTTCCAAACAAAGCAGTAACAACCAAGTATGAATAAATTCAAGGATGTTTTGGTTAAGAGTTACTGCACTTGTTGCACTAATTCAGTCTGATAAACAACAAAAAAAGATGACAGCAAAAGATAATTAGGATAAGCAAAACTCTGCAGCACACACATAGAAAGACCACTTGCGTACACCTTGTTAACATCTGCCCTACTCAAATGATAGCTTTCCACTGTTGGACTAAAACCAGCAGCAAGATATTTACATTAAAAGATGCCTAAGGCATTTTTCAATCTGACATCTGTCACAGTGATGAAGTCAAATATTTTCTAAACTGATGAAAATGACACCATTTCAATGACTCTTGGCCAACAAGCAGCTATCCACTCACAACCGAGTCAGTCTGGAAAGCAAGACCAGAAATGTTAATTTTAACTAGTCAGGCACAGCATCAGATGACATCAATTACTACTGTTTAGAAAAAAGAATCACAAGGAATATACCTATAGTGAACGGTGCCAAGAGATGTGCCACAGGCTAATCAAAGGGCCATCAACTAGGGCAGTGCCATAAGCTAGAGGTCTTCTGGAGGTAAATGGCTCTGGGTAATCCTAGGAATGCAGTCAGTCATTGTTTCCACCAGGTCAGTTCTCCAGTGATATGTTTTCATTGCAAAACAATAAACGAGTTCCTTATGTGCAACAGAAACACCTATACAAGTTCCAGTGTCCCCAGTTTAAGTAATGGGATGCACAAATAAATCTTCTGTTCTTTTACTGCACATATTCTACCCCTCAGAATATTTCAAGTGTTAACTGGAACTGAAATGCACGCCAGCAAGTTCCTCAAACGTGCCCAGAAATGTATCTTGCATGACTAATTTAACTCTTCACTGTATGCTTGAACACAGTTAGAAAAAAAAAAGACTTTTAGTGAAAATATCAGAATGTTTGTACTAGCAATCAACCAAACGAAGTGAACGTCACTCTAAGAAAGAGGTCAGCCAAGCAAAATGTGTTACAGTGACTATTTGAAACCAGAGCTACCCCAAACCAATGTTTTCATTGAAGAATAAAACCACAAAACCTTCGTTTCCACAACAGAACAGAACTATCTAATTTGACACCATCTATTATCTGGGCTAATTAATTCCAGTGAACATAAGCAGCTCTATATCCGCTATCTATAAACTGTGTGTGAAAGATGAATCGATTACTTTGCAGAAGTTTTAAGATCGTTAAAGTATTCAAACGTAATATGTTATTGTGGTTTTGTATGGGTAATCCACGCCTGGAGTGCAAGAGGCAGGTGGAATTTAACTACATACTCAAGCCAATATTGCTTCAGAGCATTCTTTGCATATGGAAGTAATGAACTTCCTGCGGTTATAATCCAAACAATCCTCTGCACTGATATTCCACAGCAAGGAATTGTTGCAGCTGACCAAAGAAATGCTCCCAATATGTGGCTTATTTATACTACTTTGGGAGGAGGGAAATTGTTTAATTTTGTGGATATAGTAGTAGTCTGTAGATACTTAGTTTTCATTTTTGTTGACATTTCCTGCTTGCAGAAATCAGTCGTACCCTGTATTCTGCAAAGAACTCACGTGTGTACCTGTTCACTGATCTCACCTCAAGCAGGACACTGAGCTAGAATCCACACCTCATACAGATGCTATGTCAGCAAACGTGTTTTTCATACAAACCTATTCAAAGTGTTCCTTATGAGCCAAACTGCAGCTGTTTGCTCGTGAGCCCATCTGCACAGAGACCTCAGTCAAGGACAGGTCCCCACATGGCTAATGAGCATATCAGTGCAAGCTACATGCGTTAGCAGAAACCTTCTGTAAGCTTTGTCACTTGCTTGAGTCCAGCTGTTTATCTCTCACCCCCCAGCTTCTCTACATCCAACATTCCCAAAGTTCTTTCCCTACCCAGAAGCTTCATGCTACACCTGTTGATCTGTCGCCAGTATTGCAGGTTGGGTATAGAAATCCTAATAGAACAAACCAACCCAGCCCGAACATCACCCTGGGAGCAGAGGCCAAAAAGAGCCACAGGCTGGATAGACAGATGCAGGGAAGAGCCAAGGGACAGATGATTCACAGGCTAAAACAGGGTCAAAATGACAGACGCTGGCAAGATACTTATTTTCCCGGGCTTCATGTCAAGCTTAAAGGTTTTAATTTACAGAATACCAAAATTCCCAGAGCAAAACATATGCAAACAATGAAATAATAAATAAAATAGAACTAGTATTGAAAGTAACTTGATAGTGTCACTTCCACATTGCTCTAGGTGATGAACTGTGTGCTTCATGCCTGATGGCAAAGACAGAAGCTAAAAAAGAGAATTTGTTTGCTTGTGGGCACTTGCAATGCACAAGCAGCTCTCTTCACAAGGCCCCTGCTCCTGCCAGGGCACGATCCCTAAACAAGTTTAATCCCTAACCATCCCCTATGTCTGATAATGGGCGTTCCCCGTGTGTTCTCAGCAGTGCAGACCATACAAGCAAAAGCCATACTCTGTCCTACAACTAATCCCTATTTAAAATGACAGGGAATGATGCGAGCCAAGCACAACCGCCACAGCCACCCCCAAAATTCCCTTAACTTCAATCCACACAGATCACTATAACCCCCTGCACGTACACTAGAACTCTAGAAATAGTGTGTACATCTCAGACTTCTGTGGTATTCAGTGACAACCTGGCTACCGCTCCCTGCCTTCCAGAAGGCTCTGTTAACAGCTCAGGTCTGCAAAGAGGCTTAAGTGCACTTAATGGAAAAGAATCGCTAGATTTCAGCCAATACTTGAAAGGAACACGTTCATAAACCAAACTGTCCCTCAACTAAAAAGAGGTAATGCCCACCTGTACAGGGAATTCTGAACAACTTCAAACACGAGGGAATTTTATCTTACTGAGATTCCTTGGGTAGAACAAAAAAAGTACAACTCAAGCTCACAAGAATCCTATCAAATTTCGCATGACATGGAAATTACCTTTGGATCTCTGGGTTTTTGTAGACATCCTTTAGCTTATATATTCCTTCCCTACTTTTGTGTCTACTGATCTTTACTACACTAAGCAACAGCAGCAGCTCTCCCTTCTCACCTTTCACAGCGGAGAACTCACGTACCAAAGGAATAAAAATCACATCAGCCACCCAGTGCCTAAGAGTATCTTAGAAATCCAGTGTCAGGAGCAGGTGTGCTGTAGGAACCTCATTTATAAAAGATGTGCTAGTTCAGATCCTTGCAATACTCTGGTTTTTTTGTTGTTTGTTTGTTTGTTTTTTTAAAACAACATTGCTCTCATAAAGGGTGGAACAAATGTCTCTCTTGACACTTCCCTAAGACTGCAAGGGGATGACAGCGAACGCAATGTACCACCGACCAAGGATACAAGTAAGTTAATTGATAGAAATACTCTAACTCTGCAAAAGAATGTATTTTAATGTGAAAGCATAATATAGAAGGGATGGCAAGGAATATAGAATCAATCTTTTAATTTATTAATATATTTCATACCTCCTGTGGAAAATCTTCTAAGTGCTGAAGAAGCAGGCTGAAAAAAATTGAAAGGATCCTGAGGTAAACTCTGAATACACAAAGCAGAGCTTGTAAGAATCTCTGCACCAACCCACTCACATTTGCCACAGAGATGGACCCAGGTCAAATAAGTTAAGCAAAACAACTAAGAAAAACAAAATACACAAACCAATAAGCTCCACAGTTCAAAGTCATGATGAAATAAGGTTTGCTTCACTTACTGAGACGTATTCAAATAACTGGCTATTCTCACAATTTACAGCCAATGACTAAGGTCAATGGTTACAACACGTCAGGAACATTCTTTACCAGCCAACGTTCCCTGCTGGCTCTGAGGTATATTGTCCACATTTCTTCTAAGGAGACACCACCATTCCTAAATGTGAAAGGGACCATGTTTTTATCTGCTAAACAAAGCACTGAAAAAAGGACACATCTATTTTAGGTGTATTTGAGCTAAACTTCAAAAATAACTGATGATTCAGCAAGGCCCCTGGAGAGTCAATCTCCACCAATGTTTTAATCAAGGTTAATTTTTGCCAAAGAGCACCTGTCAACAAGGCTCCACCAAAAGCAGAACAGACCTGTAAGAACAGAGCTTCCAGTCAGAGACAAGCATAAGTGCTGTTGACTTTTAAACAGTGACAACACGGCTTCACAATCCTTTTCCATTTCCCTCCCCCTAGCATAAGACAAACAGGACACTAAATCAAGAAGAGCACATGGGGCAGAACTCTCAAGTCTATCCCTGTGAATGTCCCCATTTGTTAAAAAGCTCAAAATGTCAATTCCATTCTCTGCAGCATCTCTGTAAGAGAAAAAACCCCAAATTACTCAATTAAATGCACTGGTTGCTTTTACAGCTCTCAGGTGGCAGACGGTCCTGTTTTGCTAACAAATTGCCTGGTGTGACACTCCACTAGGGACAGATCAACCTGCACACTAACCAAAAACCTGATAAGACAGAAAAAATCACAGAAGAGACAGCAGGGGGGATGAAACTGGATCAAAACCCACATTCATTTTGTGTACTTCAGCAGTGGATTAATGCAAAGCTGAAATGACTAATACTCTGCTAATGTTTATGAGGATGGGGAAAAGCCACAGTGGACTTAGACTGCATTCAGAGAGACACAGCACATCTCTCGCTTGCTAAAAGAGCAGCATAAGAAAATCTCGATAAAAATTGGGAACAGACCACTTAATGTAGTTATGGAATTATCATTGCTGAAGTTTTTATAAAGAGAATTAGACCAAAGAGTAGCTAACAGTAACAGAGCATACATGACCCTGCCAGAAACCCTCCAGTGCAATGTGTGCACTACCAGATGTTTCTCCTGCAGGGATTTCTCTTTTCCAAAGAAAGGCTCTAAAGACGACATTTAACACGGAGCTGCTATCATCAGTCACAAGACTCTAGGACAATTAAAGACTTGAACAGAATTAAGATGATCAATAGCATTTAAAGGCATGCTTAGCTAAGAGAATATGCGCAGGGAAATTATGCACAATAACAAGAACACCAGACTCTAAGGTCAGAATATTAAGTCTTTTCAGAACTAGATGCAAGTAGAATTTTAAAAAATATTTAAAGATGGAGAGACTTGGAAGGAACCGGAGAAAATTCTGTTTGGGGTATAAAAGCTTAAGCTATTTGAATAACTTGAGTCTACTCAAACTCCTTTGCCTCCAGATTTGCCTACCTGCCTGCTCTGCGTGTGCTTGAGCGGATCAGTGTACTGTGAGGAGATCGACATCGAAGCGGTGCCCCCCCTGCCCAAGGAAACCGCCTACCTTTATGCACGATTCAACAAAATCAAGAGGATAGCAGTCTCAGATTTTGCTGACATCAGTGAGTAACATCCCAATTTTACTTTCCATTTACCTGATGGCATATTCGGAGCTGCTCTCCCATAGCAGTCTGCCAAGATTAACAAAATATGATCTATTTTATACTTGGCTAATTTCATTATGTGTATTACTTAATTAACTCCTGTTCTCATACAAACATTTAAGGGCAATAGGGACACCCAGTTTGGCTCACACGTCTTCATATTCCCACACAATCAGAGGCAGAGCAGCTGGTGAACAACGCTGCATCCCAACCACTCTTAATTCCCCTGGTATTCCCTTTCCTTCAGGTGCCCCAGGGATGCCTCCCACTCCTACCTCACTCTACAACATGGCAAACTGTACCTGAAATCATCTTGTCTCTAAGCAAAAAGGAAAGTTCAAAAGTATTCCCCCCTTTTTTTTTTTTTAAAATTAAAGGCCATGCAGAAAGCTGAATCTCTATTTTTATTCCTGTTTTAATAGTACTTACATTCGTTGACCACATATGCTTCAAACTCCATGTAATTATGAATTCAATATTTAGATTTTCATTTCTTTTGTACAAAGCCACCTTGAGAAGAATTGATTTTAGTGGAAATCGGATAGAAGAAATAGAAGATGGAGCCTTTTCAAAGCTGCTGTTACTGGAAGAACTTTCGCTAGCTGAAAATCGTCTTCTAAAACTTCCTGTCCTACCTCCCAAGCTAACAACATTTAACGCAAACCAGAACAGAATCAAGAGCAGAGGAATCAAAGCAAATGCTTTCAAGGTAAGTAAGAGACAATAATTTAGGTAAACTAAGTAAATAATATTAGGAACTAGACTATCAAGTGTACCAAAGGAATTTTTCTCTCTTCGGTAACCGACAGCTCAAATACAGTTGTCAGGACCACAGAGACACTAGTAAACAAGGAGGTATTTTTGTAGTGGTCTCAAGTTTTACAACCAATAAAACTGGAACTGGCATTACCAAAACATAGACCTGTTGTATGAGTTTCTGGACACAATAGAATTAAACTTTCACAGCAAAAGAAAGTTTTGTGTTGGATCAGAATGGGTTTTCTTCATTATCTGAAAAAAAAACACTGTCACCTTGTAAGAGGAATAAGTTATTTAACCTCAAGTACTATCAGCATTAATGTGCTCTCTTCCTTTGGATTAGAAGCTGACAAACTTGGCCTACCTCTACTTAGGACATAACGCACTGGAATCTGTTCCTCTTAACTTACCAGAAAGCCTGCGTATTCTTCACCTTCAGGTATTTTTTAAGTATTTCCTTAACATTCTATCACAATTAGCCTCATTAGTTACACACTGGAATCCACACTCCCTGTCTTTAAGAGCTCACACTGCAGGGGTGCTACACTTGTCCAATGCTCTGCCAATAAAACCATTTACCCCTAATCTGCGAGGCCATAACAGCCCGGTGTTCACAAATTGTTTGTTAGCTAATTACCGAGCAAGAATTTCTCATTAGCTTCTGTAAAGCAAGAGTAAAAAATGGTAAAAAATCAGCAAAAAAGTTTTAGCAACAAAACTTTTCAAACACCAGTAACAACCTAAAACTGCTTAGCAGCTCATGGACAGGTTTGATGGGATTCGATTCTTTCAGATCTATAGCACACACCAATCAATCCTGAGGACAATAAAACGGGAGGTTGGGGTGTGTGTTTGTTTACAGCCATTGTTTTGTTTTTGCAGTACAACAACATCACCACAATCACCGATGACACGTTCTGCAAGTCTAACAACACGCGCTACATCCGCACACAGATGGATGAGATCCGGATGGAAGGCAACCCCATTGTCTTGGCAAAGCACGTTAACGCCTTCTCCTGCTTGAGAACACTGCCCGTGGGAGCATACTACTAGCCGCTTACTCAGCGATACAAGTCAAAACCTAGACATGGTAAAAGAAGCTCCTCTTCGTCCCCCATTTATGTGTTTATATCCTTCCCCTTACTAACGTCCTTTTCCCTGCGTACCCTGAACCTTTAACTACGTGAAAACGCGGTTGTTCTCTGAAAAAAACGATTTCTAATTAGCCACATCAGTAATGTCACCCATGCTTCCAGAATCTTTTGTTAATGAAAATGTAAATACATCTATGCACACACATATTTCTCAAATTTATTTCACCACCTATTCTTTACGTGTGGATAAAATCACACATCTGCCGGCTTCTTCACGTCCTTTACCAGCAACCAGGACAATCACTACATTTTGCTTCCAAATAAATGCATTCTTTGAACATTCGACACAGGAAAAATACATCTTAATTCCAAGATCATTTTTTAAATTTGAAATTAACCCTTTTAAGCTGATCTTCAAAAGAATATTGGATGGAGCTGCATACAAAAGAAAGCTATATTTAGAAACACAACTTCTCAAAGCGTAACTTTGTTAAATCTTCCTGAAAAACTTAGTAGAAATTGAGGATTGTTCCTATTTAGGCTTAGCATACCAAGTAACATCGAAAGTGGAAGTTTTCCAAGATGTGTTAAATCTCCTTCTACTATTTTGCTTTCAAAATAACCCAAGAGTGTTTGCGTATGTATAATAAACATGTATTTTATTTTTACATAAGGTATTTTAAATTTAAATATATAAATTTTGCTCAGCTGTACTCACAAGAGTCATTTTGGCAAAATCAGCTTCCCATTTAATGCCGGGCTCAGAGCACAGCATAGGATGACTCTGAGTATCTTTGTTATTACCAGAGGGTGTGCACTGAGCCTTGTTCCACTGCTTTTTCTTGACAAGGAAATGGGACAATATAAATAACAACAAAGCTCAATTCTTGTTTTTATGTATAAACAAATAACATTTCATCTAGTTGTCAGTGAAAAGAAACAGACCTACCCTGGTACAACAGGACCTCTGCACGTTAGGGAAAAATCAAATAATACCTTTTAATTCAAAAGAAAAGTTGATTCTACCATTAATCTAAGAATAGCATTAAATTAAAGCAAATGAAACAGCGTCATTTCACTCAACTACCACAAACCATGAAGCACATAAATGGATGTGTGCAGGCCCCCACAGTCCTCATAAAACTAGACCCGATTGATACAGGATAGAAAGTCTTTAATTACACAACTACACTTGTACATTTCAGTTTCTCCCCTCAAATACCTATTGCAGGTGTAAATTCTTCAGAGAAATGAATGCTAAACATGGGCTAGTTACTATTGCCAGGTCAACTCTGAGAATTTGGAAGCTGGTGTAGATTCCTAATCTGTAGGAACAGTTAAGCATTAAGGTAAGCTGGACCTGTAAGTCTGCAGTATTTTTACCTCAAGGATTACTTGTTTATTCTAAAACCGGTACAAAAACAAAGCAAATGAGCCAAATAACAGTAATTTAAAGCTGAGTTCAAATCCCATGTTCCAGCTGCGACTGAGGAACAGTTCACTTTCCACTCAAGTAAAACACTTCAGCACCGAAATTGCTGTCACCCAAATGTGCTGCCACATTTGCAGCAGAGATGGATCCAGCCCTCCAGAACTAACATTTAAATGCCAAAGACTACAAATGTTATTTGCTTTTAATTTCTTCTTTTGCCTTTTTGTTGTTCAAAACGAAATACAATACCAGTGAAAAACTCTCTCACTTCCCCCACAGAAAGACACAGATGCTCTTGTTTTCCTCACGCAGAGGTACAGTGCAACAACACGCAAAACCTCAACATGAACATCAAGCAAGGGCACTGACTTGCAAATATCACCCAAAAACCTTCAGCTAATAGTCTCTTTTCACAGACAAAAGTGAAATTCCAATACTCTGCAAACGTCACTTGCATTACTATCTTAATGAACTACTGAAAGAACTAAACGTAGCACTGATCTATATAAAAGCTTGACAGACACTACCTTGAAATGCAGGAAGGTGGCTCTGCGGTGTTCATACCATTCAGCATAAGACAGAAGTCTTCTGAAAAACGCTAAAAGACTTCCACATTCTTCAGTGCTACAAAAGGGAAACATCAGCACAGTCAGACATACTAACTCTATAGCCTAAAACCTGCAGGTTTTCCATAAAGAATTTGTGATTAGTTTTGTTCAAGTTTCAAGCCAGAAACCACCCTCCCTAAAAAACACAACAGGAAAAGAAAGCTGTAGCACAGATAATGAGGTAAAATAAGATAGAAATTAATCGATAAAGCCATGTTTTCAACTCCTCAGGAAGGTAAGCACCAGTAAGGTTAGTCTTAAACGTAAAACATGACTTGATGACTTGACAAAGCAGTTGCCTATAAAATCTTAGTCTGATTTTACAGCAGGGAAGGGATCGTTCCCCTGCACTTGGCCTTGGGGAGGTCGCACCTCGAGCCCTGAGGTCAGCGTTGGGCCCTCACTCCGAGAAGTGGAGCTGGAGGCATCTGGAGGAGGGAACGGAGCTGGGGAAGGGGCTGGAGCCCAGGGGCTGCTTAGCCTGGAAGAGGCTGAGGGGAGACCTCATCGCTCTCCACGATACATCAAGTTCATTCAGATGCTGAAAATGTAAAAGAAAAGCCAGGCAGGTTTTACCCTGGACTGGAAAGAACAGCACCATTAAAGGAAGTTACCACAGCAGTCACAGCTGCCAACAAAATCAAGCCAAGATGAGAAAACCACCTTCAGCATAGGCAATACTGAGTCCCTGGAAGGACAGACACACACTGATGTGAAACAGCTGACTGGAAAGCTTTTTTTTAACCACAATGCATAGGTGCACATGTAAAAATCTACACATAATAGAGTAAAAATTGTGACTGGTGATGACTGCTCACATCTGTCTGGTGAGCACGACTCTACACATACTGCACTGACATACTGGAGGGCAGCAACATGAAACTTCGTTACATAAGTGCATACTTAAAATTCTTTTTAGAAAAATTGGCAATTTTGGTGAGTATCCACTTCTATTCAATTTCAAGGATGATCACAAACCTTGTTTTAGCATTACTTCTTCAGGTTGTTTTTTATTTTTTCCAACTTCTCATCTTTAGGTGATACAGCAGATGAAAATCGTAGAGGTTAGGTCACCAGAGAGAGATAGTTTCCCCTCACAAGTTCAAAGAATGAGTTTCCAATGTAAAACTTGTTCTACCAATTATATCTGCACGTATACTTCTCACGTATGGATATAAGGTTGGTTGAATTTAAGCTACAAAACTGGATTCAGTGTTCAGAAAGGGTGAAAATCGGTGTTGGCACGAACAGACGTAACATACATGCTCTTCTGTACTGGCAAGGGATCAAGAGACTGTCTTACAGCACTTAAACTACCCATAAACACTAATTCCTCATTAGCCTAACTCCTAATGCTGCTCACATTCTAAAACCAGTGTTAAAATACCAAGAAAAGTTTGTATAAAATGACAGAGTACTACGAGATCGTGTGTTTAAATTTAAGCCCCTTCTGTTTTGGAAAGAATTTGCCATTCCAAAATGTCACTGGATAAAAAAAAAAAAAAAAAAAAAAACACAAAAAACCAAAAAAACAAACCACTAGGAGCAGAAAACAGCCACCTCCAAAGCCAACGTTCATGTAAAAGACGAGTGATCGAAAACCAGCCAAAAATCAGAGAGTAACCCTGCATCGCGTTAAAATCTGGGCCCTTCATCCAAACACCATCTAGCGCTTACAAAAATCAGCAGAAGTATATGTGAAACTGTTTCAGAAGTATAGAAGGCTCCTTGAACAGGCTCCTGTAGTTATTTTAAGAGAGCAAATCTGTTTCAATTCACTGCAATATGCGACTTCATGCACTGGCACATAAAGCCAAAGAATTACTCTTCCAGCTGTAGGAAGAATTAACACTTCTGTGCATTTCCAAGATGCTTTGCCCATGCAGGGTTTGTTATAACACAGACACTTCCCAAATCCTAGTTGGAAAAAAGTAGGAGCAGTTTCCAAACTGTCTAAAACCTCCTATTTTAAAAGTAATCCGTCCAATAGTAGACTAATATAACAATTAATGGAATATCAAGTCAAAGGAAAAAAGACCGACAAGAAGGTTTTTCATGGTCCTCAGCCTTGATAAAGTATAACATAAGTGCAAAGGGGAGTCAACCAAAACCCCTAAGCAGAAGACTAAATATTGTGACTTGTATTTCATACATGTTTTATAATCACAACATAGTTAAGGAATTGTACATCTTTCATAAATAAGCAGGATATATTTCAGCAGTACCCAGTTGAAAATAGACTGCTCGGTTTTGCTTTTTAAAAACACGCTGCCCAAGTGTTCTAGCATTGCCCTGTTTTGTTCTAAAGCAGAACAGGCCTGGGCATTACAGATGAATGCCAAGGCTTTAACTCTGCTGCTTCTAAAGACCCTTTTATGTCATACATTATAAAAAATGAAGCCAAAAAAATTAGAAAGCTGAGAAGGAAAAAATCCAGACCAGTAGTATTAAAAAAAAAAAAATAAGAAAAAAGCACAGAGTTAGACAATGGATTGGCAAGAATGGCCCAAGGAAGCAAAAGAAGGAAGCAGAAACTGGCAGGGAGGCTGAGAAGAATGAACAATACAGAGGGAGACCAGAATTATCTGGCTAAGAGGGGAGGGAAAGGAAGGGAAGAGGTAGGAATCTAGATTCTAGGGGCAGCTGGTGGACTGAAGAATAAAGGGCTGGTGGGAAAAAGCCCGATTGGACATGAAAAGAGGGGATTAGGACTTAGACTAAGAAACCAGAACTAGCTTAACAAGGCGCTAGAGAAAAGCCACAAAGGGAGATCGATGGCATCATCAGATGAAGTCAATCTAACAGTGGGTAACTGTCAAAGCAGACACGGTAAACATCAGCCCTGCTCTGGCCACAGCAAACGCTGTGACACTGCAGCACAAGTCAAATAGGAAAAATGAAGTTGGAAGGAATCGTTGTGGAGCAAGTTTGAGTTTGTTGCCTTCCCCCCCACCCCTGGTACTTTTTCAGACAAATGACTTGGTTGCTCCAGTTTGCCAGGTGCCTTCACGAGTTTATACCTGACAGAAGAGCAGAGGGTGCAGGCAAACAGAGGCTAAGGAGAGAGAACTGCTTGCTTCGTTGACAGTAAAGCCTTAGTTCAGCATATATCATTCATGAAAACTTATGTTGACTTATAAATACTGGTGTAACGTGGAAAAGGACGAGGGCGGCAGAGAGACAGGGACAAGACAGCAGTGCTCAAGCCAGGATGAAGTAAAGTCTGCCACTACCTCAACACATTCCTCTCCAGTATGAGTCTTAAGTTCCAAGATACTTCTCCTGTCAGAAAACTCTCATAAAACCCCAGGATAATTTCATCTTCTAAATCCTGCTCCTTGAGAGCAGTTGGCTACTCTCAGTTGTACCATTAGCTTTAGCACATTTGTATGGAAATTCCAAAGCCTCTAAATGAAAAATTCAGCTTTCTGTACAGACTAAGGAAGCCTGAAGTAACTCAGTAGTCCTTTCTTGTTGCCTTCCCTCTCCCTGTCTAAAAAATAATAAGAAACAATAGAAATCACTCAAAGAACAGGAATTGGGACAACTACTCAAAAATTACCAGTAATAGATTTAGTTCTCAGTATAGCTTGCTAGCAGATTTTGCAGAGGAATATCGCAGAAAAATGTGACCATTACTTATCCTATGTACCACCAGCAGTTGGCATCCTCCAGAAAATAGTCAAAAAGTAGCAGTCATCTCTATGCGTAAGTCTTAGTGGGAAGATTTTTTTCTTAAGAAAAAAAAAAAAAAAGGACTGGAAGTGTTTATTTTGGGCTAACAGTACATGACCAAACAAACAAATTACTGCTGCAACCTACAGGATAACTCAGATCTGTGTTTTGTAGCAGAGAGACATACAGTAATTTCTCTGAAATAAAAGTCTCCACCTACCTCGACACAAACTTGATCACATCTGAATCTTCTCCAGATTCCAAGATGATGCTGAGATTGGTAACCACTGCAGACACATTCCCTTCGTTCTAGATGAGAGGAGTAACAACACAATATTTTAGGAGTTCCTCTAACAAGTTAAAAGAATATATCTATTTGCATAAAGAGTAGACAAAGAAATAGGGACTACTACTAAATATTTAAAACAGCATTTTTAATCTACAGTGTATACGCATGTAAAAAAAAAAGTAATGCAAAAAAGTAACTACAAATGATATTTTTACAACTGAAGTGGTTTTTCTTTTTGAAAAGCACACATGCACTTGGTTTTCTACACATCACTGTAAACAGAGCATTTTATTGGCACTGAAGTTTTGGGTGTTAAGCAGGCAAGTGCTGCAATCTAGTGGTGTAAGAGATGGAAGCAGCACCAGGGCAGGTTTAAACAACATAACACCTAGTTCCTTATCTGACACTAGAAGAGGGCGTCGCTCTGCAGGTTCATACAGGTGAGAAATAAGCATGAATCTAACCAACCCACACAACTAGCACAGGCTGTTGCAGTGCTCAAAGCTACATGCAGTTTTATACAAGAAAATGGTAAAATTGTTATCACTAGGACCACAGACGAGAATTTCATGACTTAATGTACATCCTGACCTTCAGAATCAATTTACTCACATGCACCTGGAATTCAAAAGTAGGAAGAAACATATAAAGTAAACACAACCCACTGAGGCTTAGATTAAGATGATCCAGGCAATCAAAATGACAAAATTCCCGTTAAAGGTTTCAGATGTAGAAAGAAGTACTGACACTTGTCCATTAACAGTTTTATTTGCTTGCTTGGGTTGTTTTTAAACACGCACTGATCCTTACCTGTACTTCAAGGAGCTGGAATTCCAATTGAAAAGGCAGCGAGTGGCAATTCCCTGATAATCTGTGCTTCCGCACTGTTCTGGTTGTAGCTGTTATAAAATATTTAAAAAAACACTATATTACTCTATTTGACAATTATTGCATTTCTTCCATTAGTCAAATCTACAGTGATATCACCTGTAACATAAATAATGAAGTCAAATAAGTTGAGAAAAAACCACAATTACTTCACAGTAGTCTTTCACTTCCCCACTATGCAAAACACTATATTTACTCAGAAACTATATTATCATTAACGAATATTCTGTCGTGTCTCAGAATAACTGTGTCTCTGTTGATGCTGAAAGTATAATCAAAACATGCATTTACACATGTAATGAACTGAATAGTACGCTCAATACAGCACCAGGAAAGGGCACAAAAGCGCTTACTTCTTTCCACTGTTTTCTTGGAATGACTTGTGAACCGAATACCAGTAAATTTCATTAAGAACGAGAGATCCGTTTCCAGGCTTTCAAGCTGAGCTTTCAGGTCTGACAGAGACTCACGTCCTTCAGGTTCTCCCTCAAATTCTTCTTGGGATGATTTCCTAATATTAAAGAAGAAAGATATTAAATCAAAAGGGGCAAAAGACCCAGATACATAAGCACACATCAGCACACCAACATCATTTGTAATGAGATCTGACGATTTTCAGATCAAGATGACTTTTCAATGAATCAAATTTCAGTTGGATCGTACTAGTAGGAACATTAAAACATTCCACCTCCCACAAACACTTCAAGCTCACAGCCACATAGGCACAGCCTCTATCATAAGTCTTGAGATGCAAGTATCCATTTTGAGGAATATACACGGACGAGGTGCTGAGGGACATGGGTTAGAGGTTGATAGGAATGGTTGGACTGGACGATGCGGTGGGTCTCTTCCAACCTGGTGATTCTATGATTCTGTGAAAAGTGAGTTGCGATGCCTTTACTCATCTAAATGACTCATTTCACCTGCAGAGCTTACGTTGACTGTAAAAGATTAATTAAATAATGGCTATGGAGAGCCTCACACAGCACTGCGTTAGTACATTACTAGTCACACCTGTACACATCCCCACACCTCATCTTCTCTTGTTTTTCCTCTTCTATTTTATTCTAAACACACATTGAGCTATTTCACAGCACACAGTGGACAACAGAGCCTTTGCAGGGCCTGCACTGATGTGCCTCCTGTCATCCTTTGACTACTACGATTGCCTTTAAAACAAAAAGCAAACAACCAAACCCCCAAACATAAGCTACCAAAGAAGGTTGTACCAAGACATCAACCACTTATTAGTTGTAATCTTTTCCCGTGTGTAGCCCACGTCCTACATAAGCTCAGCACTGTAAAAATAATATAAAGGAAGTCCTAACGTAGAGGCAAAAGCCTATCCTAAAGAATTTTGGAAAAAAAACCCTGTTAATCCCACATGTGAAAAAGACTTACGCTGCCATCAATATCTCCTCATCTGAAAAAAAGGTGGATTCTTGTTGGCCGTCTTCATACTTTTCAGTCAATAATCTAATTTCTTCTTCCAGTGACCGGATTTCATCCTCATAAGCTTGGAGAGCACCTTCGTCCATTTCTCAGAATGAATGTCACTAAAACAAACAAACAAGTCAATTTCCTAGGGCAAATAAAACAGGTCCAGGGATGTTATTCTCCCTCTGTACTTAGCACTGGTGAGGCCACTCCTTGAATCCTGTGTTCAGTTGTGGGCCCCTCAGCACAAGAAGGATGTTGAGGCTCTGGAGAGAGTCCAGAGAAGAGCAACGAAGCTGGTGAAGGGGCTGGAGAACAGGCCCTATGAGGAGCGGCTGAGAGAGCTGGGGGGGTTTAGCCTGGAGAGGAGGCTGAGAGGAGACCTCATTGCTCTCTCCAGCTACCTGAGAGGAGGTTGTGGAGAGGAGGGAGCTGGGCTCTTCTCCAAAGGGACAGGACGAGAGGGAATGGCCTCAAGCTCCACCAGGGGAGATTTAGGCTGGAGATTAGGAGGAGGTTTTTCACGCAGAGGGTCATTGGGCAGTGGCAGAAGCTGCCCAGGGAGGGGGTTGATTCACCTTCCCTGGACGGGTTTAAGGGACGAGAGGACGAGGTGCTGAGGGACATGGGTTAGTGATTGATAAGAATGGTTGGACTCGATGGACCCGGTGGGCCTCTTCCAACCTGGTGATTCCTCAGAGCTGCTGGATTGAAACCGGCACCAGCTCCAGCTCTCGGCTGCTCTGACTGGGGTGAGGGTACCGGCCTGCAGGCCCCGCCGGGGGTCACGGCTCCGGAGAGCCTTATCTGCGGGAAAAAACCCCCGTGGGTGGTTTTAGCTAAAAGGCTCATCGCTTCGGCAACCTACGAGCCGCTGTTTCTCCTCACCCCGAGCGCCTGTGTCTCACACGGTCCTGGGACGGGTTGGGCGGGAAAGGGCCTCACAGCCCCTCAGCCCCTCACTCCCTCACTCCCGCTGGGCTGAGGCGCCGCCACACGTACCTGCCGCCGCCTCCGCTCAGCGGCACCGCCGGAGGGGCCGGGGGCTCGAGAAGGTTCCGGGGGCTCAGAAAAGGGTTCCAGGGTCTCCGCGTCCCAAAGCTCCCGCGAGGCTCTCCCAGCGCAGTTCGAACCGCCCGCCCGAACCGCCCACCTGAGCGCGGCCGCTACCACCGCCCCGCGTCCGAGGGGGAGCCGGCCACGCCTCCGCCCCCTATAAGCAACCTCTTGAATAACGGCTGCGCGGGCACAGTTCAGGAAGAGCACCACAAGGTTTATTTTATGGGCCTTTCGCTTATTATTCTGTCGGCCGCTTCCTTACTATTTTGTCTATGCCAGGTGGAACCCCCCTATTTGCTGTCACAGTTGGTCTCGCCCCAACGCGCTGCAGCCAAAGACCCGACCCATGTGCTCTCATCACATTGGACCGGCTGGAAACAGGAACCGGAGAGACACGGAACCATCAGCGCGCTGCAGCCTGGGGATGCGGAACCTTTCTTCCCGAGAGAGGGCAAGGAAGGGGCGGAGAAGGGAAAAGGTGGTGCGCGAGGGGAGCGCACGCGGGTCCAGGTCTGGCTGGGGCTGAGGGCTGAGGGCTCAGGGCTCAGGGCAGACCGGAGGCCTCATCTTCTTTTACAGAAACTCGGTTCGCGTTGCCCTTCCCCATGGAGAAGGAGCAAGTCTCTAAGCGTTTATACGTCGGGGGTCTTGGCCATACGGTTTCTGAGGCTGAACTGCAAGAAAGATTCGGCAAGTTTGGGCGTGTTCTGGACGCAGAGATCATCACCAGGAAAGATGATCAGGGTGAGGGTTTTGCATCAGCCTTTAAAAGTTAACTGGCTCTCTGTTTGTTACATGAAATGGAATTTTTGCTTTGGGCATTTAATTTTTAGAAAATAGTCTAATTTTCTGTCTTGAAGGAAACTGTGGAATTAAGTAAAATTAACCGAATGTTTGTCATTGATCAGGGAACCCAGTGAAAACTTTCGCTTACATCAGTGTCAGTATCTCTGAGGTGGATCTTAAGAAGTGTAAGTACATTTTTAATTTTTTTTTTAAGTAGTTTATTTTTTTGGGGCCAAGTTGCGCTATTGATAATGCAGGTGATGTTGTAAAATAAGGGCGTGATCAGGGTAGACCCTGTTTTATCTCCTTGTCATATTTTTCACACAGAGGGTCATTGGGCATTGGAACAGGCTGCCCAGGGAGGGGGTTGATTCCCCTTCCCTGGAGGTGTTTAAGGGACAGGTAGATGAGGTCCTTAGGGATATCGTTTAGTGTTTGATAGGAATGGTTGGACTTGATGATCCAATGGGTCTCTGCCAACCTGGTTGTTCTATGATTCTATGATTTATTACATTTTCCCTAAGCTGCAATTTTGTGGAAGCCTTTTTTCCTGGTGTTCTTAGTAAGTAGACGTAAACAGGCTAACAGGACTCCTTGTGGTTGAAGTAGATGATTTATGATTTTGTCCTAAGCCTTTTATGAAAAAGTATGAGAAATATGCTTCAGGGGCTTTCATCTGACCTATGAAACATTAGGATGTGAGAGGACACCCAGAAGGAGAACTTAGAGTACCTTCTGTTAAAGCAGCTGTACAAATCCCATAATAGTTGGGTCTCAGAACTATTGGCAGGGCTATAAAACCACCTGTGAGACACTGAGCGGCAAAAGAGCAGGTAAGGACACCTGCACACGGAGAGAAGAGAGGGATTGGCAGCCTGTGCTTTGATTGGCAGAGGAGGAGATGCAGTTAGAGCTAAGATGTGATATTTTGGTGTAGAGAGTAGTCATTTTCCATCTCCTTTTTTTTTGCAGGCATATCAGCTTTAAATAAAACAAAATGGAAAGGAGGGACACTGCAAATTGAGATGGCCAAAGAAAGCTTTTTGCACAGGTAAAAATCAGTTTTTAAAAATGTCTCTTGTTGCCGAAGTTACCTTTTTGTTGTTTATCTGGTGACGCTATGGCTGCACTTTCGTCTGCCTTGCTCTTACTCTTTCCAGTTTTTATTGATATTGATAGATGTCACTAATGTCTGTTGTTGCTCAGGTTCCACAGCGTTTTGGGTTGTTATTCCCTTAAAGGTAGCAGATAGGTTCATTCCTTGAGCAGTGAATAGTTACTGTTCTGAGGGGAGGGTCGCTGCCAGCTATGATTTAGCTTGCAGCAGAGCTTTTCATGGGTCTCATGTACTCGTTGGTACAGGTTGGCCACGGAGAGGGAGGAGGCAAAGCTGCAGAAAGAAAAACCACAAAGAAATGACAGAGCTCGTCTGTTACAGTCACTGGAAAAGGCTGGAGTCGTAGACTTCCACATGAAAGCAGTACCAGGTACAGAGGTGCCTGACCATAAGGTATGGTGGGCTGGATGTACAGGGCATTAAAGCGAAACCCAGAATCGGGGCAGGAGCTTTTTTATTGCATCTGAAATTGTCTCAGTCTCTGTGCTTTGCATAAAGAAACTGAATTATTAAAGTGCGGTGGTCCAACTTGTGCAAAGTTATCTGAAGGAAGTAACTTTGATCCTACTGGCCTCTTGTGTTAAATCGGTGAATGCTTTGTTGCTCATTTACGTTGGGACTATCTTGGTGTCACTGTTGAGAGCGTGGAGAGAGGATGCGTCTTGTTTTTGTACAACACACGTTTTTGGCAGCTGGGTTGTCAGGAGCTAGTCTGTGTGCTTGCAGAAGAAAAGCCTAGAGTAAATCACCGAGCAGGCAAACTTAGGCAACAAAAGGTGTATTCACTACAAAGTTTTCAATATTATTTGCTAAGCACAGAATCCTTTTGGAGGATGATTGGAGGGAGACTTTCATGCAAAATAACACTGGTTGCCTGTATGCTTACCACAGTGAATTCATGAACTAGAAGCCATCTATTAACAATAGTATTTGTAAAGAAATGCAGTTCTTTATTATTGCTCTTTATTTGCGGATTGTAAGCATTTGGGTTTTTCGTTGGTTGGTTTGGTTTCTATTTTTTGAGAAGGAAGCTGGTTAGGTTGCACTAGGCAAAATATCTCACTTCAGGAGTACACAAGGAAAGAATTAGTCACAGACTGTTCTTGATTTTTCTGTTACTCAGGAATATCCATCTTATTTTATCCCAGGGTTACTTCCATTCCTTTTTTGCTTAATACCTATTATTTTTCTTTTCTCTTAGAACTGGGTTGTTGGTAAATTCGGCCGAGTCTTGCCTGTCCTGCACCTTAGGAGTCAACAGAAAAACAAAATATCCTTTGCTTGGTTGGGCACAGGCACAGTTCCCTTCATCACATGCAGAAACATTTATTTAATGGTCTTAATGTTGACTATTGTGTTATACCTGATTTACCGAACCCTCTAAGCAAACCTTGCAGTGAGTCTGTGATGTGAATTTTTAAGCGAGTTGTTTAAAAACTTACGATCATAACATTAAAAAGGGCTCTGCTGTCCTTTGTGTGGAATTTGGCTTCTTTATACAGACCTGGAAGTCTTCTTGCTGAAAGAATCATCTCGTTTTAGTTCCTTAACTCAGACCAACATTGTGAAGTACGACCCGTCCAAGTACTGCCATAACCTTCGGAAGCTGGAGCCAGACTCAACGCGTGTGGTGCCTGTATCCGAGCTTACCTGGCACTTGGAAGAGAGGGATGAGAGCCTCAACAAGAAGCGGCGAGGAGAACTCCCCGTAACCAAGAAACCACCTAAAAAACTGAGGCAGCTGAGCAGTGAGGCTCAGAACGGAGCGGTTTGCTCTTCTGGGTGCCAGTCGCGTTCAAAAAAAGCAACCTCACTGCGCCTTGATCAAGGATCAAAGTCCAGTGCGAAGTCTAAATTGCCTTTATCAGGCAATCTCAATAGTAAAATAGCAGTGAGAGGTTTATTATCAGGTAAAAGCGATGTTTGTGCAGTTACAGGTCAAAATAACAGGAGTGTTTCTGATAGCGACATTGATTCTGAAGAGGAAATCAGAGCGATGGTGAAGAAAGAGATGGAAATACAGAAAGCCGAAGACGTTGAGAGTGAAAGTGACCACTTGGAAATTGTTGGGGATAATTTTGAATTAAAGTACAACAGCCACTGGTCCTTAAGCAGTCCAGATGCCACGAGGGAAATTGCCAAAGGAAGTTGTAGAGAGAAAGAGACTCTGGAATGTGATAATGGTTACAGTTCTGCCGATACAGATGAAATTATTGCTGAAAGTAAAACTCCAGGTCTCAGTAGCAGGAAACCTGTTTTGGAAGATTCTAAACAGATGAAGGTGGAAAATAAAAGAATACTAACTAACAAAAAACATGACTTGGTAAATGACTCCTCACTAAAAACTCAGTGTTTAAAAGAAGAAGGCGCTGAAAGAAAAGAGAAAACTAAAAGGTCCAAAACTGCTGCTGTGCAGAATGTAGCAGTTAACAGTTCAACAAGTACAAGTGACAGTGAAAGCTCTTACTCGGAGCCTGAGGAAGGAGACTCTGAAACCAGCTCTGATTATGAATCCATGATGCAAAACTGTTACCGCTTGGACCTCACATTAGATGACTTAAAAGCATTGGCTGCTGAAAACACAGAGGCAGCAGCGGAAGAATCAGATGGTGCCCAGGGTTCCAGTCAGCGCAGCGCAGAAGAGAATCCAAAAGGTGATGTTGTAAATAAGCCAAAACTTTCTAAGTTTCGCCCTGAAGTTAAAAAAAAATGTATCTGTCCTGAAGATGTGGTTGCTGAGATTTTAGCTGGGGAGGAGATTGAGGCTGAAGAAAGCTCCAAGGGATGGAAGAGCTCGCGTCTGAAATATCAGCCCTTCAGAGGAATCGGGTCCCTGTGTGAGAAGGAGTTACCCGAGGACAGCACCAGTGTGAAGGAGAAGCCTGGAGGAGCTGTAGGGCTTGAAGCTTGTGTTCCTCAGGGTGAGGAGGAGCCAGCTAAAAGGCAACCTAAAAACCGTCCATTGCATTCACTTGAAGTCACTGATAAAAAGAGAAAGAATCTGCGTTGTGAGCAGCAGAGGGAATTGTCAGATGCTGCCTTCTTAGCCAATGAGCGTGATCGGTCTGTTTCCCAGCGTCGGTTACAAGCTGAGAGTGAAGATGTGAGTTCTTTGCAGGAAGATCAAAATTCAGAGCGTGGAGATGCTGATCAGAGCGAAGGTGAGGGCAGTGATGCTGCGGTGACACAGAAACCCCTTAAACGACAACTCAAAAGCCCAAAACTGCTCTCCAAAAAATTGAAGAGAGATGTAAGCAATGAAAAACCTGAGTGTGATGCTAATAAACGTGAGGATGGGAAGAAAAGCTTTCAGGAAAATAAGAAGCCTTGTCCTTGTGCTGCTGGTTCCAAGGATCCTGATACAAACCAGAAGCAGCTGCAGGATAACCAGAGGAGGCTGGCGGCTCTGGAAGAGAGGCAGAAAGAGAGAGAACTACAGAAGCAACTCATTCAAGGAGCTCTTTCCAATCTGGTAATTACACTTCTGTCTGTATGGTACATGGTGGGAAAATATTACTTGGGATTTAAGATATTTTAAAGTTGTATTCAGGAATTTCTGATTACATGATCAGTTTTCTTCTGAGTGTATGAAGAAACGCTTACCTCATTGCTGGGATGTCTCCAGAATTGCCAGAGGAATAGCAGATTCTTCCTTTCACGTCATGGAAATGTCTTTTAGATATTTATGTATGATTTTAGGAAGTATTTGAGATGTTTGAGTGGACAGTTTTGCTCTTCCATAGGATCGTCAGCCAGCAGCGAAGCATAAACACATCGTCTTCGATTTGGATGTGGAAAGCGAGGCTGAAGTAGAGGAGGTGTTGAAGGAAGACACGAGTTTGGGAAATGTGCATGAAGTAAGTGTTACTGGGGAGAAGTCCAGTGTTCTGTAAGGGAATTCCCTATCACTACGACTCTACCTTTTATTTGCAAGAGTGTTTTTCAGAGTGAAGTGACAGACTCCTCAGGGGTTTACTGCCATACTTTTCCTGAATTAGAACTTGTATTTTCACATATTTTACTCACCTCTCTGCTAAAGCTGCAATCACGGGTTTTGCTTTTGCTGGTAAAATCTGTAAATATAGTAAGATTTTTGTAAATATAGTAAGATTAGGACCATTGTCACTATTAAGTTAAAACTTTCTTTTTTTCACTTTTTGTCGCATTTAGCACTGTTAAATACAGGTAAGAGATATATATGTAAAAAATATCTTTGCTTTGAATTTTCATGTTCTTTAAAAGAGCTTCTCATCCTACAGGTAATTGTCCTGAGGCCATGGAGTGCCCACTTTTTTTAATCGTTGGCTGCTTTTTTTTCTGTTTTGTTTTTGTTTGACAAAGGGCGAATCTGCTCCTAAAGCTTCAGGAAGATTGTTTGAAAGCAGCGAGGACGAGCAAGATGATACAGACGATGAGAGATTCCAAATTAAGCCCCAGTTTGAAGGAAAAGCTGGTGAAAAAGTGAGTGAGCCTGTGTCCATAATGCCACTGCACAAGAACATGTCAGGTTTGCTTCATTGCTGAGCAGGCTTTTGCCAAACTCAAAGAACAATCCTCTTAGTGGAAACGGTTGTGTGGAGGAGATAATGTCTGTCGGGGGACTGAGAGGAGTTTCTCTGGTTTTGTCATCTGTGAATATAAGGGAATTTCTGGAAAAGGCAGCAGGAGCTAAAGGTTATTACTATGTTGCTGTAATTGCGGTAAAAAAAGGCTACTGAATGTTGACCATTTTATTCTCTAGTGCTTAATAGGATCTATTTCATTTTCTTTAGCTCTTGCAGTTGCAGTCGAGGTTTGGCACAGATGAAAGGTTCCGCATGGATGCTCGATTCCTTGAAAGTGACAGTGAAGAAGAAGGTAAATCTGCTTCTGCTTCCTGGTTCAGGGCAGTGATGCAGCTGGATCATGGAACTGTCAGTTTGGATGCCTCAAGCAACTTAGGGGCTACTTTTGCCTTTTTGGTGATTCCTTTAACACAATAATTTTGTCACAGCTTTACACAGCTTGTGTTGGTAGCTGTGTTTGCTGAAATGTGTGTTGCAAAGCTCCGTAACAGCTGGTTGAGATGTACTTGGTTGGCAAATGGAGATTTGAAATTATTTTTTAATACAGGAAGATCTCAGAGCATCCTTATGTGTATTTTCATGGGGTAAGTGGCAACTCTTTGACCACAACATTAATTTAAACTGTTCTGTAGCCGTCCTGCAGTGCACGGCTGGTTTGCCAACCTCAGAGATTATTTTATATTTTCTTTTAAGCAGGAGGCAGAGAAGCTGAAAAAGGCAAAAAGTTTTAAATATTTTCCCTCCTTCCCAACCAAAATTGTTAGTGTAGTTTTAGAGGTTCAGAATTTGGTTCTTAAATTTTTGCCTGGTTCTGCTGTTTACTGCTTCAGTGTGATCTGCGCAGTGTGCGGCAGCAGCAGGACACGTGCACAGGTACGTGATAGAAACAAGGAGCAGCTTAAGTAGCTGATCTGTTTCTCACATGAAGTAGGTGCCTGGGATGCTTCTAATCGAAGTTTTTCTGCAGTACAAGGATGAAAAGCTCTAACTAGCTATAAAATAAAGGAATGATGGGTTGATATGAAAGAGCTGTTCTTCACTACTGTGTTGTTATGTATCATATATTAAAGGCTTACCCAGATCATAGTGAGTTAAAAGTAATGTATTTATTTTTCTGATAGCAGAGACAAAGGTCTCAAAGGCAGATGAAGATGAAGAGCTTGCTGCTGAGAAAAAGAAAAATCTGCAAATACTGGGAAGCCTCTTGAATATCGACCTGGAACACCCGAAGGCAGCTAAAACAGCCACAAGTGCGAAGAAATTCAAGTATGAATCTTTCATTATCAGAAAAGAAGGAGTTTTAGGAAGGCTTAATGTCAGCCAGTGCTTTTAACTTTTCCCACCGCAGACACTGACTAGCAGCACTTTGTAAATGCCAGTTAGGTGTTGGATTGATTTGGAACCGAACCACCTCCAGAGAAAAAAAGACCTGGGGAGGGGGAAAAGGTCACTGAGGAGCATGAGAGTTCCACAGGGATGGAGGAAATTCCACTGGGGATGGTGAAAATTCAGCTAGGGATGGTGAAAATTTTACAGGGATGATGAAAATTCCACTAGAGGTGGTGAAAATTCCACTGGGGATGGAGGAAATTCCACTAGAGGTGGTGAAAATTTTACAGGGATGGAGAAAATTCCACTGTGGATTGTGAAAATCCCACAGGGATGGAGAGAATTCCACTGGGGAAGGTGAAAATTCCACTGGGGATGATGAAAGTTCCACTAGGGATGGAGAAAATTTTACAGGGATGGAGAAAGTTCCACTAGGGATGGAAAAAATTCCACTGGGGATGGAGAAAATTCCACTGGGGATGGTGAAAATCCCACAGGGATTGAGAAAATTCAACTGGGGAAGGTGAAAATTCCACTGGGGATGGTGAGAAGTCCCCCCAGTTATTAAAATATTCCAAGATATTGCCCCAAAAATTCCTGGGACTTGCCAGAAGATCCTCAGGAACACAAAACAAAAGCCCTCAGGGACATTTGATAGGAATGGTTGGACTCGATGATCCGATGGGTCTCTTCCAACCTGCTTGTTCTATGGTTCTATGGTTCTATGGAACTTTTTTGGCAAGGAAGCCAATGTGAATTTGACTCTGACTGTAGAGGTGTAGTGTAGTTTTCAACTGAGCATTTGCAGCGTCTCATGGGTTTTCTTTTTTATTTTTCTAGAGATATTAATGCCCTGCGCTATGATCCCACAAGACAGGACCATGCAGTCTTTGAAAGGAAACCAAGTGCTACAGAAAAAGAGAGGTAATATTACAGCTTAGTAACTGTAGTTGTGAGATTTCTTCCCATGGAAAAATGGCTATAGCAGAAAACTGAGTTTGAAACTATGTAGGCTGCTGTCTTTTCTTTAGTTCTCACTGTTATTGGTAAAGGAGAGGAATATGCTAAAGTCAAGGCATTGTGACCACTAAAACCATCACGTGATGTCATGTTTTCTTTCTAGTCCATCTGTGCTCTGCATGCTGTCTTCTCCCTTCCCTTCTCACCTTAAATCTTAAGACTTCAAGACTTCAAATCGGTGAGAAAAAGGTATTAGCCCTTAGCATCTCTTTTCCCAGAAGAGAACTCTGTTCTAAATAGCTTAGATGCTGTCATGTTGTAAGTGAAATTCAGGATGTGGTTAATTACGAAGCAGACTTGATGCTGCCTTTAAAATCAAAGCTTGGATGTTTCCCTACTGCTTTCCCTCAAAGGCTGGGAAAATTGCAGGAGATGAAAAGAAATGAGTCAAAAACCTAAACCAAAAGGGCAGTCGTGCCGCTCTATAAACCTGTTTCTGGCAGTAGGACGTATCCTAATGCCTGAACCTGGAATTGCTAAGAAAGAATTAAAATAAACAAAACCTTCCCTCACCCCCCAAACCTTAGAAGGGAGCCGCTCGTTAATGTGCTTAGGCGAGTTCAGGAGACATTAATTGCAAGGTTGCGTCTGAGGGAGCCTTTCTTTTTAAAACTCTTTGTGCTGTGTTTCTCTCCTTTAACAATCTCATTTCAGTAAAGCTAAAAGGAAGAAGAAGAGGGAAGAGAGTGAGAAACTGCCCGAGGTGTCGAAAGAAACATATTATGATATCGCTGTGGATTTAAAGGAGTTTTTTGGCTCTTCAAAGAGCAAAGCGGCAAAAAGTGAAGAGGTGCCCTGGGACAAAGACGATGCAGGGGATTCTGCTCAACCGGACCGTTTGGGAGCCAGTGCTGGCAGTGACGAAGCTCAGGATTCCAGTACTTTCACGTTTTCCTTCTTTAGAGACACGGAGAAGTCAGATGTAAAAGAAGGTAACAGCAGAACGTACATAAAACCATTTCTAGTGAGTAGCATCAGTTGGGTGCTGTAGTAAGGCCATGACCTTAGTCCTTCTGGTGAGTGAAGAAAGGTGTAATCTGATTTTTCTTTAAATTGTGTTGTTATTGCAGAGCCCTACGTAATTGAAACAATAAAACCTGTAAAAGTCACATGGCAAGAAGATCCACGCTTCCAAGACAGCAGTTCTGATGGTGATGATGAACCAGAGGAATCAGAAAGTGAAAGGGACAAAGAAAAGCAAGTTACATTTATATTTCTTTACAACTTGGCTGTAGTAGTTAGATACTATGAGAATATTAATAGCAGCAGTCGGGTGATGGGAAACCAGCATCTTCCTTCCACATCTCTGAGCCATGGAAGTCATTTTAGAGAAACATTCCTTGCTGCACAGAATGTAACATTCAAAAATCCCAATACCACACTTGAACTGAAGTTGAATATAAAAGCTGCCTTTCCAGTTCAGTACGTGAGATCTTAACCTGGGTAGTGGGTTCTGCCAAGCGTCAAATATATATTAAGTTTTCTTAAGATGCATTTTTGTAGAAGGTTATGTTTGGTTACTGTGGAGTAAGTAGTGTTCTTCAGCTCATGCTGTCTCTGTGAAGCGTCACAGCTTTAACTTGCATTAATGGGATTAGACAGTGACTTTTGTGATGCTAAAATTCCTTTCTGTTTACCTAGGTTTTTCTCGTTACCGCAGACAGAAAATGCAAGATTTTTCTTCTTCTCCAAAGATGATGAACGATTAAGAGGTATAACAGAACTCGCTCAGCCCTACTTTTAACCATTACTGAAATTCAGTAAGAAAAAAAACACTGCTTAGATATTTGTGTTTTGTAGTTGAAAGACAGATGAGAGGTTTAAGTTAAAAAAAATAAAACTGCCCATTTGCAGCGTTACTTGTGGTATAAGTTGTGGTAGCGCATCCCATGAGAATGTCTTGGTAAGATAAATGCTGAAGGCTGGAGCTTTGGATGTTCCAATAATTGCCTGGTATGTGGCTGGTCTCCTAGGGCTTGGCAAAAACAAACCACCTGACAAGTGATCTCGACATTCTGGATCCTTTTAGACATACATACGATCCTCAACCTTTTGTGTGTTTCTGGTGTTATTAAGAATATTCTCTGTTCTTACCAGCCAAGAATAGCCACATGCCTCTTAATCCTAAATACCGTGTGGTTTGTTCTGGTGATTATAATTTCATAGTTACAACCAAACCAAACAAGAACAAAACCAACCAGCCAAATGGAAACCCACAAACTGCTGCTGCCGTGGACTTTTTCTAGTGTAGTACCTGGCATCCCTCTTTGAGCCAGTCGTGCTATGGGGGCAAGAGAGGAATAGGAAGGACGGGCCTTGTGGCTTGATTGCTGTGTTACTCATAGGGTTTACAAACAACAGCATGTTCAGAAGGGTTTAACTGTATTAATTTTGGTTTCTGTTTTTTTGCAGAGGGCCCCAAGTTATTTTGTAGATCACTAGACTTCAGTGAAGAAAAAGATGATTGGGAAGACAGACGTAGATTATTGCTTGAGGTGAGTATTCTGATAGACGACTGGGTAAGAGGCTGACAGCTCAGCATGTGGAGGGAACGTGGCTGTTTATCTCCTTATTTGCATTAAAAATGAATTCAGGACCTTAAAAGGGATTGAAACTTTATAATGATCAGGGGGCTAACAATTGTTAATATAGAATTGTATGTAACACCATGTCATGCCCAGTCAGGTGAACTGCTGAATTCTTGTATTGTACAGAACTGAGTATTTACTGCATGTAAAAAATGTGTTTGAGACTAACAGGTGGATTTAGAAACTTCTAATATTATGTTAAAATTGCAATATTTTCAGGAGTGCCGGAAGAAGCACAAGGATGCAAGAAGGAAGGTCAAAGCAAAACAATAAATTTTGTCTTGTTCGTCAGAAGAAGTTGCAGGAAAGTGTTACTTTTGAAATTCTAGTGTTTCAAAGACTTAATAGGGAATAACACTGGAAAAGACTGTTAAACTTGTTTCTAAACTGAGGCAGTTTTGCGTTCCTGCTGCTTTTTCTCCTGGAGGCAGCACCTCCCTGCAGCTCTACAGAGTTCAGGAGGAAGGTGCTGGGCCACCTGCGATATTTGGGTGTTGTCCTGAGCTGTTCACCCCAGCACCGTCCTGAGCTGTGACCCCAGCACCGTGTCTGAGCGACTGCTGAACAGCTCTGGTGCAGTCAAGGAGAGCTGGAAGGCTGAAGCAAAGAATAATGGTGACCAGAGCGCAAAGGAAAGCCAGGGGGGTGCCTGTCCAGGTTTGAACAACCCTCTGCTTTCCAGGCAAGCGACAGGTACTCTGACACTGTGTGTGTGATGCTCTCCTGATGGGCCTGAACGCAGCAGCAACGTTGGTTCAACAAAGCAGGGAGCAGCTGCCCTCCCTCAGGAAAGCAGTGAACCTGGTGGAGCTGATGGGCTTTTCCGCAGCCAAGAGGCAATGAGGAAGGGAAGGAGATGCTCTATGAGGAGGGTTGTGCTCAGCAGCTCCATGTCCGAGTGGTGTCCCTGAGGGGTCCCTCCTGGGACCAGAGCCGTTTAATTCATCAGCGCTAGAGGCAGGGAGGTCGAGTGCGCGCTCAGCAACTTTGCAGATGACACTTCGGTTTATTGTATTCACGAACACCGTTTGCGCTCGGCTTCCCCCGCAAGCGCCGTTGTTTTCCCGTCCGTCGCGTACGTAAAGCACGTAGGGCGCGCGATCTCGAGGCGGAGCCGCGCTGGGCGTGTGTTCCCGCCTCTCCCCGCCCCTGTTAGGATCCACCAATCAGTGCGCGGGAGGGGCGCGGGTGCCGCTCTTCCCACCCAGTCGGGCTCCGCCAATGGGGCGGCGCGCGGGGCGTGGTTCCCGCCCTCTTCACCCAATGGCCGCGCGCTTTGTTGCCCCGCGCGCCCATTGGCTGTTGCGCGCGCGCCCCCCTCCTCTTCCGGCCATGCTCGACCCGCAGCGGTTGCATCATCGCGGCGCGCGCGGCACCCGGTGAGGGGCGGGGGGGCCTGGCAGAGGGGAGCGGGGGAACCGCGACCGGCCGGGGCCTGGCAGGGGCTACCGGGAACCGCGACCGGCCGGGGCCTGGCAGGGGCTACCGGGAACCGCGACCGGCCGGGGCCTGGCAGGGGCTACCGGGAACCGCGACCGGCCGGGGCCTGGCAGGGGCTACCGGGAACCGCGACCGGCCGGGGCCTGACAGGGGGGAAGGGGGAACCGCGACCGGCCGGGGCCTGACAGGGGGGAAGGGGGAACCGCGACCGGCCGGGGCCTGACAGGGGCTACGAGGGCCCGTGACGGGTTGGGTGTGTGGGTGTGTCACGCTGCGACAGGGGCCGTGACGGTGCTGCTGTGCCACGTTCGCTTTGGGACTTATTTTTCAGTGAGAAACATCAGTTTTTCCCGGTTTGTGGTTCACGAGGCAGAACTGAGACTGTTGATATTAATTTGGGGTTGGAAGGGGCCTCGCAGCCTCTCCGGTCCCATCCTGCCAGGGGCAGCAGCCTCTGGGCTGGGGAGTGTCTTGGAGCTTCGCTTAGTGGGATATTTCCAAGCAGCTGTTTCAGTCTGAGCTGAAGCACAGTTCATTTTCCTCCGAGTAATTATGATTTTTAGAAACTTGGATAGAATTTCCACCTGAGAGCAAGTTTTCTTTCCCTTCTAGATAAGAAGTGTAACCTCGTGGCTGCTGTAGGACAATCTACAAGCTGACACCTTTCATCTTGAATGTTGTTGTCTTTTAGAAAAAGTGAGTGTGCGAAAATAACACTGCCCAGAGGTGCTTTGTCTTGAACTTTAATGCTTCTTGTCAGTAGAAGATGGCCAGACAATCAAGAAAAACCAAATCCCTTGTGTTTAATAAGCTGTATGTTAATTTGGAGTCTTGTCAAAAAGTGTTGGGTTTAGGTGCATTTGAGTAATAGTTTCTGTAACATTATTTGTGATGTGTCCACTCAGCCTGTGTTTGAAGTAACGAGTTGTCCTTGATTCTTTTTTGATTTAGAATACCTAGATTGCTTACAGTAATTATGCCTTTTTTTTTGTAGGTATAAGGAATAATTCTATAAACTAATTACACTTTTCCCAAACACAGAAGTCTTTGCTCAGCTGAGGCCGAATTGTAGATAGTTTTTAAATCTGGCTTGTGTTTTAAGTCAGTCTGTTTGGAATTAACTTGAAAAAAGCCTGACCCATAGTGACTGTTATGTTAACTCTCATTACTAATTCTTTTCCCCGATTCTAACTGAATAAACTTCTGTGGCAGTAGCAATAGAGCATGGATGACTTTGTGCCCTGTGGTTGCTGGACACTGGTTTGTGGTTACAGTGCTTCAGTTGTTAGAAATGGGCCGAAAGTGACACTGTGATTGATGCATGGAGCCTGTGGGACATGAGCAGCTTCCATAGCCCGGTCACAGTTACAGCCTAGACCTGAGACTCTTGTACAAGTTGCATGTACTGTACCTTTCTGTGCTGAGGCTGCTCATTGCCTTTTTAAGACTCCCTCCAGGCCATGTCTGTGTGTTCCTGGCCAGCTTGTGCTTTCCCTTCCAGCTGTCGTGCTGCCTGTGTACGATGAAAAATATGAAAGGTGGAGTTTGTCCCAGAATCACTAGGTTGAAAAAGACCTCCAGGATCACCGAGTCCAACCATTCCTTTCAACCGCTAAACCATATCCCTGAGCACTGACTCATCCACCTGTCCCTTAAACTCCTCCAGGGAAGGTGACTCAGCCACCTCCCTGGCAGCCTCTGGCAGCGCCCAATGACCCTTTCTGATGTCCAGCCTGATCCTCCCCTGGTGGAGCTTGAGGCCATTCCCCTTTATCCTGTCCCCTGTCACTTGGGAGTAGAGTTCAGCCTCCCTTCAGCCTCTTCTTCTCAAGGCTAAACAACCCTCAGGTCCCTCAGCCGCACCCCTGTCTGTGGATTCCATTCTGGGGCACACTTCATGTGGGTCCAGGCCGTGAGCTAGGACATTCTGTGGTGTTCTGGGTTTCATTTAAGTAGATATTTTGGAACTCTCCCATATATTCATCTTTTTTTTCTTTTCTTTTTTCTGCTTGGTCATTGCTGGGAAAGAATGGTTCAACAAGTTCCAGAAAACATAAATTTTCCAAATGAGGAAGAGAAGATATTGGAGCTCTGGAAAAACCTTAAATGCTTCCAGGAATGCCTGAAGCAGTCAAAGAATAGACCTAGGTAAGAACCTGCTGAAAGCTTTGGCAGCCGTGTGTGACAGTGCAAGGCTGGTGTAGCTCTAATTACAGTTTTTGTCAGTCCTGTTAACAGCAGCTGCTCCCTTTGCAGATTGCAGCCTTGGCTAATGCTGCTGTTGAGTTTTATGTTTCACTTGATGAACAATCAGCACTATGCAAACAGTAGGAATAAACTTGTCGTTTCCCAGTTGGTGGGTTTATGAAAGAGACCTGCAGGTAAGCCAGGCCAACACTTTCCTGTGTCAGCTGTGGAGCAATGTAGCATTTCTCAGTAGTAAGGGTGGTAGGAACTGGATGAGGTGAAACAGTCCCTCTAGTCCCAGTCTGTGCTGGTTGGCAATAAAAGAGGAAAGAATTTATGTTGTCCTAGTAAGACGTGAGAAGCGTAAGCGTACAGATACACTTGTCCTGTTTGAAGATTTGATACTCAGCTTTTGATTTAGAGTGCTGTCCTATGTTGTAGGTTTAACTTCTACGATGGCCCTCCCTTTGCAACTGGCCTGCCGCACTATGGCCACATCCTCGCAGGAACCATCAAAGATATCGTGACCAGATTTGCTCACCAGAGTGGTTTCCATGTTGACAGAAGGTTTGGCTGGGATTGCCACGGCTTACCTGTGGTACGTGCAGCAAGACTGCCTGCAGAGACCTCTGCTCAATCCTCTCTCTCGTGTTGTTACCCACCTATTAGCCATGTTTCTGTTGCTCTTATTGCCTGGGTTTGTTGCTAAAAGACAAACTCATGTTCTTTACCTGGTGAGTTGCTCTGGGTTTTGCCTGTGTGGTGATTTCGGGTGTTTCCTACTGGTTACCTGCCCTCTCCAGGCACTCTGTTCGTTACTGCATACATGCGTTTATTCAGGATGTATTTCAGAAAACATATTATCTTTTTCTAGAGATAGTAAAGAAACGATCACACCGGCAATATCCTTTGATAACATCTTCTTAGTTCTGATGCATTTCTCTTGAAATTTGAAAGGGAAAGGGAAGCCCTGTAGCCACAGTAGAATGTGTAGAACACAGACTATGCAGAGAAATCCTGAAAGCCTTTGATGACAGGTGTGTTCTTCATCTGGTTGTTTTCAATGCTCCCAGGAGTACGAGATTGACAAGACCTTAGGCATTAAAGGGCCAGAGGATGTGGCGAAGATGGGGATTGAAGAGTACAACAACCAGTGCAGAGGAATCGTGATGAGGTACTCAAAGGAATGGGAGGTAAGTGGAGGCTCGGTGTGTATTCTGCTCTATGCTTCTAGCTCTGTTGAGAGGTCTTTTGGCTGGGGGGAGCTTCATCCCTCCACCTGTTTGATGTGCATCACCAGTGATTTTTTGTTGCTTTTAGAAATAGAAAGAAAAGAGTTTGTTCTCATTTGTTTTGTTTTCCATAGTTGTTCCTTTTAACGTGTCACCAGCTGGGATTTTTGCAGTGCTGATTAGTCCAAGTACTTAGTCTTTTGGCTGGCAAATGGATTTTGCTTTTTGTGCATAAATTTGTGTATTTGCACACACAGACATGCTTTTTAATTTATTAATAAAAAGGTTTCCATTCATTTAAATATCACGTTTGTGATTTGGCTGGTAATAAGTTAAAATATTTTGCCAGGGGAATTCCTGGCATTCCTGTTGGAGGTGAGAAATAAACGCTATCTGAAGAGGCCCCAAAATAGCTGTGACTTCTTGTGACATAACTTTATTTCAGTATTTCTTTGTCTTCCAGTTGCATCATGTTTTCATAGAACTGAAAGCTGATAGTCTGTGTGTTCTGGACTTGACAGTCTCTGCAATGAGCAGTTCTAAAAATAGAAGCAAACCTCTGTGATCAAAAGCAATTTTTAGGCATTTGAACCTTGGCTGAACCCTCAGCGATCCAGCACTTCTGCTGGATCACAGAATCACAGAACAATCAGGTTGGAAGGGACCCATCGGATCTTCTAGTCCAACCATTCCCATCAAACAAGAAACCAAGTCCCTCAGCACCTCATCCACCTGTCCCTTAAACACCTCCAGGGAAGGTGACTCAGCCACCTCCCTGGGCAGCCTATTCCAATGCCCAATGACCCTCTGTGTGAAAAACCTCCTCCTAATCTCCAGCCTAAATCTCCCCTGGTGGAGCTTGAGGCCATTCCCTCTCGTCCTGTCCCCTGTCCCTTGGGAGAAGAGCCCAGCTCCCTCCTCTCTACAACCTCCTCTCAGGGAGTTGTAGAGAGTAATGAGGTCTCCTCTCAGCCTCCTCTTCTCCAGGATAAACACCCCCAGCTCTCTCAGCCGCTCTTCATAGGGTCTGTTCTCCAGCCCCTTCACCAGCCTCGATCCAAGGTGATGCCCTGTTTCTGTTAGTAGTCTTGAACACGTTTGCCTGTTGGGTGACCTTGGTGCTGAGCAATTACGTTCACAGTTTAGTCCTTGCCTGGTTCTATCTGTTGAAATGCACTGTATTGAACTATTGTCAGGCTAAAACTTGTCTTGGATATGTTTCATTGATACGGGACAAACTGCACTTGCAGAAAGCACTGCTTCACAAAATAAATATTGGCAATTAATCATGATCTCTAATGTTAAAGACTCCTTTCAGTCTGTGTTTGTCTCTTAACAGTTGAGTGTTACCAGATTAGGACGCTGGATCGATTTTGAAAATGACTATAAAACTCTTTACCCGGAGTTCATGGAGTCGGTGTGGTAAGTTAATTTACATGCATGCCTTACATGCAGCTTCTGTGTGTCAGTAGGAGAGAGCTCTGTGGCTTTGTTAGCTTATTTTGTTTTCATAAAGGACTGCAGCTTCAATTCTGGTGCGGAAACCTGGAGTGTCTTTCTTGCAGAGTGTCAGCATTTTTTAAACATAAGGGTTAAAACATGTTTTGACAGATTCTCGTCTAAAATATCACCCGTTGGATTTTTAACTTGAAGGGTGATGCGGTTTGGAAGCCTGTCTCGTGCTTAGTGCTGGAACGACTAGGGAGCAGTGGGTTAGGAATAGGGCAGGATTGCCACGAGAGGGAGGTGCTGGCCTGGGATTTTCTGTTGGCAGCTCCATCTAGTTTTCGCCTTCCCTGATCAGCTTCCCAAGTTTACAGCTATATTTACAAGTGGAATTAAATATTCAGTGTTTCTCGGAGTAGTTTTTTCTATGCGGTTAGTAGGCAGTGTTCTTTAGAAAGCAGAGATAAAGTGGGGCTTTTTTCTATAGTTATCTTGGTTAACTGTTTTTGAAAGGCAAGCAGAACACCTTCAATGCGAGTGCTGTCACTTGTCACGCTCTGCATTAATTATGCTCTGAGATGATAAGCATATATTAAATATTTTTTTTCAACTCGCACAGAAACTTCTGAAATCATCCAGCTCTAATGTGTATGCTGAAAGCTGATGAAGCTGTTCATGAATCTTTTTTATAACAGATTGATTTATATTTCTGCAAGTTTAAGTTTGGATCTGAGTGGACTGTATGTCATCTCCATATGTCTGTCTGTATTTTCCTCAACTATCTAATCTGATTAAGGTACCGTGGGACTTCCATGACAGCAGCTAGTGTGTAGCTCTGGGTGTTTTTATTTCAGGCTGCAGATAGAAGTTGGTGCAGTAGTCTATTTGCCTTTTATGTGAAGATTGTGATTTTAAACATGGAGGGAAGATGGTGATTGAAATAAAGGCCCGGGTTCTTAGGCAAGAAATGGCAGCTTGCAGGAGAAGGTGCTGCTGGCCGGGATAGTGCTGCTTGCTTAGCAGTGAATGAGCTGTTTATCTGGAAAGGGACCAGAAAAGTGATTAGAGCAGTTTGAAGGTGTAGTTTGAGTAAAGGAGTTGTTAAACTCAGCAGCGTTGAACGATTTGAATGTGGAATTTGAAATGACCAGACTGCAGAAACTCCACGTTTTAAGTTGAGTTTAGTGTGATAAGGCTTGCCCTCCACTGCCTTTCCTTTCAAAGTAGGTGACCTGTGGACTGGCCGAGGCCCAATAAGCTGATGAGTGCTGGTGATCCTTTGGTCAACTGGGCAGTGTTCAGATAGTGAGAAACTTTGGGTTTTGTCAGAAGTGTGCTGCTCTTCCAGCTTCTGCTCACCTTGAGCATTGGCTCACTTTGTTGTACAGCAATATTATGTGCTGACTTGGGTATTTCAAGAAGATGTAAGGATCCAAATATGCTACAGGCCAAGCAGAGTTCCGGACTTGAACAGAGTCTATAGTGAGATGAGGCGATGAAGGAGAATGTGAATGTAAATTGTAGGACCACAAACCTTAGATGATTGTGCATGGTCAGCTGTGCCCTCTTGTGGAAAGTGCTCTTGGGATTGTCAGGATTTACTTGGGGTGGTTACAGGTGTCTCTGGTCTGGGTGTCTCTGCTATAGCACTGGTTGCTGTAGCGAGTGCTTAAGATAGTGTGGCAGGTGAGCAGCCAGTTTACCATGTAACTTTTCTCTAAATTATGACAGATTTTCATCCTTGTCAGTAGTTCAGATTTCAGGTTGCCTGTGTATTCAAGAAATTTGAGAAAGATTAATCAGCATTACAGATTTGTGGGAAACCACGCCGATAAAATCAGCTAAAGCTAGAAATCAGCCAGTAATACAGTTGCAATCAATTTTCTTTACTTTTGACTTGCAGATACTGTCTTTAGTCAATGATTGTTCATTGCAGCTGCTTTACTAAATCTGAAAATACAAATGCAATCTCATGTTCTCTCTTTACTTCCAGGTGGGTTTTCAAGCAGCTGTATGACAAAGGACTGGTGTACAGAGGGGTTAAGGTTATGCCTTTCTCAACCGCCTGCAACACTCCCCTCTCAAACTTTGAGTCCCACCAGAATTACAAGGTAAGTCAGTATAGGTGTACGTTTTGCGTTGCAGTTGGGTCTCTCTGTTGCCTTCAGTTTGGATTTAGCAAGCTTTACTGGTTTTTGCTCAGTGCTATGTAAAGATCGATAGGAAAAAATCAGGTTAATTTGGTTACTTTTTATTATATTTTGCTGTATTTGTTTGGATCACTTGTGACTGTCTGACAACTGAAGTAATTACTTCCTCATAACTTATTTCATATACGTAGATATATGTCTATATCTAGATATATATCTATATCATATTAATGAACTTTCTTTAGAACAAAGACTTGACAGGGATATTTTTTGTGTGTGTGTGAGCCACTTTGCCATAGAATTTTAATGAAATGTTTAGATGCCATTTCTCACTCCAGAACCAGTAGTGCATCTGTGTGGGTGCTGCTCTGCTGCTTCATGCAAAGATTATCTTTTTTTGTCTGCTAGAGGTGATATATTGAAGACAGAAGTGTTGAGGGTCTGCAAGCTGACATGATTTATTCTTGGCGAGAGCAATACAAGGCAGCTGATCTCTCTCTTGCTGTGGAAAGCAGGCTGTGGCTTCTGTTTGTTGGTTCAGTGAGAATCAGGAAACAAATCTTATTACTTGGCAGCCCGGATGTTGTTTTTTTATAGCTTGTAAGATGTTTTTATCTGCCTGGTCAACACAGTGCTTCAGAAAATGAAGTGAACAGCCTGCGGTGTTTTTTGACAGTTGGTAGAGACAGGAATGCAGCCATAGCTCCATCATTGCTCGATGTTAAACGTGGCTCCTAGGTTGTGTAATGGTTGTGTGTCACTGTTGGCTGCACCAGATGTTCACAGAAAATTCTCCCTGGAGCAGCTCATAGCTTGACAGAAATAGCTGCCTGTCCCATGATGCTGTTAACTGCTCCGTGACGCTGGACAGAAACCAGGGAGTCTTGCTCTAGACACAGTGAGGGGATAGGACCTCTTCTTGTGTTTAGGGCCTGTGTCTGGCATCCATTTTCATTTGGCATTTAAAACGATTAGTGACTCATTGGAAGGTGAAATTTTGTTGAGTGGCTGACAAAGGTTTCCTTCCCTGAGTATTTTTAACTCTTGCATATTGACATGTTCTTGTTTTTATGTACCCCCCAGCCTTGTGTTTCTATCTTGTTAACAACAGCTTCTTAATAAGCGATAACATCTTAGGTAATGGCTATTCTTCCTGCATCCTGATTCAAGAAGAAAAGGAGGGAAAGGGTTTTGTGTCTGAGAAAATCTTGATTTTCTTGACAGTTGAGATGGATAAACTTTTAAAGCAGGATTGTAGGAGTTACCTGAGGGATCTGGCCCTTGGCTCTCTTCTGTGTTTTGTCATGTAATTCCCAAAATCTCACTGCTAAGCTGAATGTTTAACCCAGTGGCCTTGTTGGCCCAATGGTTTGTGCTGATGTTTGGAGGAACATTGTGACTGGTGTTTTCTTCAAGCTTCCTTACGCCACTGCTTCTCCTCCTAGAACTACTGTGATGAACTAGGCAAGTTGTGAGGTGGGTTTAGGTGGATGGCAGCAGCAGTTACTGCTTCTTAGATCTATATTGTCTCACTAATAACTGCAGTAAAATTCTTCCCACTGCCTTCCTCTTATTCCCCCTTTGTTTTCTTTTTTTAAGGATGTTCAAGATCCTTCGGTGATTGTGAGCTTCCCGCTAGATGAAGATCCAAGTATTTCTCTTGTTGCTTGGACCACTACTCCTTGGACCTTGCCCAGTAACCTGGCCCTTTGTGTAAACCCAGAACTGCAATATGTCAAATTGAGAGGCGAGTGTTAACTGAAATGATGAACAAATGCTTCTTTCTGCAGTGAACGTGTACTTGTAGGATAGACTGTTGTATGCTAAATTCACAACCCTTTGCTCAGGTTGGATCAGCTTTTCTCTGGCACAAAGACAATAGACCAAAGAGGGTATTTCTGCCTCCTGAACAAAAATCACAGTGAAGATGAGTGGATGGGGTTTCATCCTGCGGTTTCTGTTTAAACTTAGCTTCTGAGAAGTGTTTATTAAATGTCTGTGTGGGGAAGAGGAGGCTGCAAAGTAGCAGTTGATCAGCAGGATTATTATGGGCAGTTATAGCTGGTATGATACCACCTTGCATAAGTTGAAAGGTTTTGTAATGGTGTAAATGAGGGGATTCAATTGGCATTTATATAACTGTTTTATATTCTAGATAATGCCACAGGAAAGATTTACATTTTGATGGAATCCAGGCTGATAGCGCTGTACAAATCTGACAGTGAATATGAGATACTTGACAGGCAAGTACATAAATCATTACACACTCATTACCTTCCAGTATTTTTATAGATCAGAAGTTAAATATTTTAAAAAGTCGGATTTTACAATTACCTAAAGATGGGCTTCCCTGCATGTGTGTGTATCTTGCGAAAGGAAGAGATTGAAATTTGCTAGAACAAAGTACTGTTCTGCACGAAGCTATAAATAGAATAAGTTTCATTGGATCATTGTGTTGTACTGAGGACCCTCCCCCTCAGTGTTCCTTAGTTGTTCCTTTTCCTGAATGTTTTTGTAGAAGGACGTTATTTTAATTTAAAAATCTCAAAAAAACCCTGGAGGTTGTCCAAAAAAGAGTACCCAATCAGCCCCCAAAACCAAACCAATAAAACCCACACAGCACAAACCCACAATAAACAAAATGATGTCAAAGCCTACAAGTTTTTTGAGAGTAACAGCCCTTCCTCACTCGCACCAGTTATTTTTATTCTACCAGGCAATTGAGAGCTTTACAACTTGTAGAAGACATCTTAAAACAGGAGAATAAAGCTTATTTCAGTTAAGCAATTACATGCAATCATCGAATAAGGGGAATAAAGAGCTGGAACATTTGCTTAAGGAGTTGTCTACTCCGATACCTTGTACCGTGACAGTCAAGTAGTTTATATTTTGTGTTTCTGCATTGATTTTTTTTTTCCTGCTCTCCAACTGGAATCTCTTCATCTATTGCTGATTCTACAGCAGTTTAAGCTGGTACTGGATTTATAAAGATTTTCTGCACTCACATCCTTCAGGGTTGACAGAACTTCTGATCTCCAGATCTTTTTCCTCCCTTCAAAGCTATCGACAGAACCATTGAATCATATCACCATCCCAATAGCCTCTACCAAGATATGGCTGGGAATTTTCTTTCTATCTGATAGTGAATTTACAGTGGCTTTTTTTCTGGGAGTGGTTAGGGGTCCATGTATATGTGCAATCATCCAGTTAATAGCTATTTTCAAGTTGTTTATTTGTGTTCACGTAAATCTTTGTCCTCAGGTTTCCTGGCATCGCTCTTAAAGGCAAGAAGTACAAACCACTCTTTGAGTACTTTATTCAGGTAAGATGAACAAGTTTGGTGTTTGATATAGGTCTCATTGACTATGAGACCTTCTGGATACATCTTGGATTTAGTAACATCTTATGGTGTTTAAATTAAGTGTTCCACCTGGGCATCAACTATGGAACTGATTAAATAGCATTAGGAATGTTACATTTTACTCTTATGGGGGTTTTTTTGATGCAAGTCTTTCCACTTGCGAGTGGCTGGTGGCTCCACCATGTTCCTGAGAATTCAGTATGTGTGTATATACGCAAATATACACACACACGGATACACCGATATATGAAAATTGTGGTTTTGTGTTGCAGTGCAAAGAGAAAGGTGCCTTCACTGTGGTAGTGGACAATTATGTGAAGGAGGAGGAAGGTACGGGAGTTGTACATCAGGCTCCCTATTTTGGTGCTGTGAGTATGAACTCCGTATCTCTTTGTTTTGTCCCAACATACGTTGCTTGGCTTTCCAGCTCCTGGGGACTGCCTGTCAGGGTGAGCAGGATATGAACAGTCCTTCCAGTTACTACTTGGAAAAGTGAGAATACAGCGAGGCATCGTGTTCTAACGAGCTCTTGCTTCCCTAATGCCCTTCGTGTACTGGGCGGGAGACTTTGGTTACCCTTGGTTTGGTTATTGTGGTTTGTGGGGTTAACTCACCGATGCATCTTCTGAATGTCACTGCTCTTGGCTCTTCTCAAAGTCTACATTGACAGCTTTGAGGAGAAATGATCTTTTGCACTGACAGTCAGAACTGGCTTTGCTAAGTGATAATTTCAGATGGTGGTAGCAGCAGTCCTGCCAGCGCGCTGCCCCTCTTCAGTGTTTCAATTCCATTTCATTACTCACTGGGCTTTTAGAGAATGAATAAATGCTTTGACTGCTTTTGTACTGAGACTTTATCCCTGGCTGTAAAAGGATTTTGCTGCACTCTATTCTTTATTCTCTTTGTTGTCCTTTTCCTTAGCCCATTTTTCTGGAGGTTAAGAGGGATAATTTTTCATTTCAGTTTTTAGACCCATGAACTAAAGGTTGTAGTTTCAGGCTCATTGTCCTTTTTGTATAGTGTCCTGTCTTCAGCCGTTGTCCAAAGATAGCCTCAAAAAGCTTGTGGTAGAGCTGCCTAGTGCCCAGCAATTAGCAATCCCTGGACCACGAGCCCTATCATCATTACCAGAAACGGTTGGGATTAGTAATAGGCCTCTTTGTATTCATGTGAAACATCCCATCCTTTTCTGTCTCTCTTTGTGCACGTGTCTCAAGGGTGTGTGCATTGTGATGGGGTTTTCCTTGTCAAGATGAATCAGCCACAGAGATTTCTCTAAACACAGAGGAGAAAAAACTCTTGTGTATCTGACCTGTGAAGGCAGCAGTTAGAAAAAGGGAAAGGGGTAGGTGGAGCAGGAGGGAAGGGTCAGAGGAGAAGAAAGAGCTCAGTCTTTCATAGAAATAGTCCCATTTTGTCTGTATTTCCCTCAATGTAGTTCAGTTCCTCTGATAAATAGGGATAGAAAGTAGGTTTGGTGGTTTTATTTTATTCTGCTCACTGATACATAGTCTGTATTACTGGTGGCTTAGAACTGATTCCTTCAACAAAATTCCACCTTCATTTAGTTCCAAGATTTGTAGTTTGATTGTCTTTTGTGATGCTTTTGCTAAGTACCAGCTGTGACACAGTATCAAAGCACCTATTTCAGTTCAAAAGAAATCAAAATTAAGGCTCACAGAACAAGACACACCTATATTAAAAACCCTGTAAGCTCATTGTACCTCCACATTAACATGACACTAAAATTCAGCAGCTCAGGCATTTCATCGTATGTAAATGTAGCTACAGTCAACTTGAGCTTTAGTAGTGTTTAATTTGCATCCAGGCCCTGTGCTTGTGGTGGCTGCTCAGACTGAGTCACAGGCTAAGAGGTGCTGAAGGTGAACCTTTGGGCTTTGTGGTGTATTTCAATTTTGGACAGAAAAGCTTTGAGTTCTCATCAGGGAGTTGTTTAAAGGCCTCCGCTTCCTCCATTTTGTGTATGGTTTTTAACTTTTCATTTGTAATCTTCAGAGGGATAAAAAAAGCGAACACTGACTTCCCTCCTGGTAAGATCTGGAACTGGTTTTAGTTTTCCTGGGAGCTTAGCACTTGTGGATTTGTGTATATGCCTGAATATATTCATGGGTTGTGCTTACTCAAGCAGACCTTCATTAAATCAAACAGCAGGTCAGTCTGGAAAGCTTTTACATTTCAGTTTGAGTTCTTCAAAGGAGAGGAATGAACTGCAGGAAACTAAAATAGTAAAGCCCTTTATCTATCATTGGCTGCCTCAGCGATGCCAATCAAACTGAACCACCTTTTGACCGAAGTCCTGGAAGTGGAAAGTTTGTTTTTATGTTTTAAATGGATTGCCAAGCTTTGTAGACTTCTTCAAAGCCTTTTACAAGTCCCTGCCAAGTCCAAGTTGATGCTAGTTATGTCATCTGGCCTTTTTTTAAAACACGGCGGTCTGCTCACTGGGTCTCGCTGATGAAAGGTCAGCGGAGAACAGGCTTATCTCCGTTAGTGTATTGACTGAAGGAGCTGATGACCAAGTGGGGGCTCTCCACTAGAAAGAGAACACAAATACTCTGAAGAAATTGGCATTTCTGTGATGAATAGAAGTCTAGTCCTGTAATGTACATCTTCTGCGTGTTTGGGAGTAGCGAAGGCTGCCTAGTTTGGTATTCTCGTCCAGTCATTGTATTTATCTTTAACATTTAATTTCTTTTCCCAAGTTGGACTTCTTCAGCAGTGCTTTGTATTTCTGTATCTCTGTACTTGTCTCTTTTCAGGATGATTACAGGGTTTGCACGGATTTTAATATTATTCAGAAGGATTCTGTGCCCGTCTGTCCTGTTGATGCATCAGGCTGCTTCACAGCAGAGGTGACCGACTTTGCTGGACAGTACGTGAAGGTTAGTACTCTTGGAGCATGAAGCACTAATTTATTGAAGATAAATGTTCCATATGGTAGAAGTGTTCTTTTCCTTCCCTAAGTGGCTTTGTCTTCAATGTGTCTTGGTCTGGAAAAATCAAAATGTGGTTTAACATTTGTAGCAATGTGGCAATTGGTTATTGAAGTGTCTGAAACATAAGTAACAGTGTGGACGGAGCAGGGAAAAGGCAGAGGAGTATCCTCTGTGTCTCCTGTAGAGAGTGCCTGGCTTCTCCCTCGTACCTGCTGCCTGTGCAGCCTCTAGTCTGTGCAGAGGCCTCTGGATGAGTTCCCACATGTCGTTAGGTTTGTACCAGGCAGGCATCGTAACAGAACTCATTAGAGAGAAAACCAGTCATTTTCCCCACCTGAGGGACAAGGTGCCATGTGGATTTACTTGCTAAGACATTCATGTAAAAGGAACCCACAAGAACTCGAGATTACCACAGACAAGAGTCCACAGGGAGGCTTGACTCTAATGACAGGTGCTAAGAAGACAGGACAGGGGAATGGATTGTAGGGAAGTCTTAAGTACTGGGTGAGAAGCATTATGTGACTCTTTGCCGCAAACTCAAAAGATTTAATAAAAGATTTAAATTATTAGATAATACAAATTCTGGCTTGTATTATCACCACAGAAGACTTGCGTCTTGCACGCATTTCTGTGCACAGAAACAGAGGTGAGGGTAAAAAGGGGCTGAAGCTGCACCCCAGGCTTTGGAGAGCAAAGGGCTTGCCGAGTGTAGTGTTTTACAGTGCTTCTGCAGCAAACACCTAAATTGTATAGAAGCTTTCTGGATTTCTCGTGTATGTAAGTGTTGGGTGATTTGTAGGGGTTTCCTTAATTTGAGTATTGGAGACGTAGCTTATTGAAACAGTGACATTTGTATTCCAAGGAAAATCTTTTGTTCTGTCTTTTTAGGATGCAGACAAGAACATCATTAAGATACTGAAAGAGAAAGGCAGACTGGTTCACAGCAGTAGTTTTAAGCACAGCTACCCTTTCTGCTGGAGGTAAGGAGAGAAATGCACATGGCGCTAAGATTGAGATTTTGAGTAGTTCTTTAGGTTTGTCTTATTTTTTCCATTCCCTTGACCTACTTCATTTTTAGCAAGATTAGAAGTAACAGGAGTCAAGAAGACAGAAATAGGAAAACTCCAATTTTCGTTTTGTATACAAGTACATTAAGTTGTTTTTGCCATATATTTGATGAATTTCAATGTAGTGCTGGAATTGTTTTCTATTACAATTTTACAGGTGTGTTTTTGTAGTTTGAGCTTCTGCTCCAGTGTTGCGTGTAGCACTGCTAACTGCCTTTTGAAAACTACTGTAATAAAGCCTGTAAGAGCTTATTTTCTAAACATTTAAGTATGAGTGGCAGAGAAGTGTTTTGCGTTGTACACAAATAGGTCTGTCACAGAGCTTCTTTAGATGTTTGTGTTCAAGCTTTCCACTTTTTGGAGAAAATGGCTCTATTGTAGCTGTTACCACAGTTACTTTTCATTATCCTTGTGAAATTGCTTCTTTCTTTGGAGCCTGCTAGAGCTCACTTTCCACATTATAAATGTAGAAACATCCGTATTGTTGATTAAAATCAAAGTTAGCATTTACCTGCTGCAGTGGGTAGTCAGTGCGATACATGCGTCTGTTTTCCTGCTCAGTTGTCCCTGAATGCAGCTCACAAACAGTGGTTGTGTCTTTGATCAGAAACAGGAGTCAGCGCGTTCGTAATGTGGGTGTGGGCGTCTTAGAAATGTCTGGTTCTGCCGGTTAGAAGTTCAAGATGAGCTCTGGAAGGTCAGGGCAGTGGTTCAGCCCAGTCGCCTGCTGCAACTTTTCGCTTTTCCTTGTCAAGCTGCGAATTTGCAGGGGTCGTGGGCAGAACTGCGTGTGTGTATCCCCACAGGCCTTCAGTGTAGGAAGCAAATGTGAGAGGATTTCATGGTGAGGAGTAAAGAGCAGACAAATTTCTGCTAGAAATAAAGCATGATTTTTTTATTAGCGTCTTTTCTGGTTTTAAATGTATACTATTGCTGTTGCAATTCTGTTGTCCAAATTGGGAAATGCACACGCAAATCTATGTAGAAAGACATCAAAGAGTCTCAATTTTTAAAAAAGGAACTAGTAATCTTTTAGCAGGAATATTATGTTTAACTGGTTTGTTGCAAGTAAAGGCATACTTTTTAGAAAGGATCTGATTCTATATCTGAATCACTTGAAATTTTGAAGTCCTAGGTGGTGCAAACAGCACCTGTACTGCAGCAACTGTGATGAGAGCTTCTCTAAATAACTGTCATGCCACTTGGTGAGGTGTTAGAGCAGTGTGTGTTTCTCTGACCTTTCCTTGCTCCTGAATAGCACGACCGGTTTGTTTCTCAGAGCTGAGGAGTTACACCTCAGGTGTTACGTCCTTAATGGGCTGGGGCAGCATTTGAAAAGTGGCAGCAGGAAGGTAGAAATGCTGATTCTCCAGGACGTACTTAATCCTGCTGCTCTGTTGACATTTTTGTTGATTGATGATAAATTGCAGGCAGCACCTAGCAGCAAATTATCTGGTGGGAAGAACAGAATAATGGATTCTACTTGAAAGGCTCATTTCACTGCCATCAGAAATCAAACCGTAATTGGAATACGCTAAAAGTAGAAGACTAGTTCTTAACTTTGAACAGAGTTATAAGTTATTTTGATTAATGTAAGAAAACTTTGAAATCAGACTTTTCTACTTACTGTGCTCCTGCTCCTGATTTTTCCTGGAACCAGGCATTGTTGGATCCTCAGTATGTTGAGATATTTTCCCCCTTTTTACATGCCATCAAATTTGTGTCCTTTTCTGCATTTCCTTGTTGTTGTTGGGACGTGGAATAATTTTCTGTCAACTACCCTTTAAAATCTAAGAGAGGACAACAGTGAAAACTTGGGAAGTACGCAGTGGACAGCTTTCTGTTAGAATAGAATTCCCTTTCATGGGAATTGCTGGAGGTGCAGATCCCGGGTCAGAAACACCCGAGATCCTGAGTCTGCATGGTATGAGTAACAATTCAGCCGCTCTGAGAGACAGTAGAGGTAGTGAGAAAGGCATTCTGAGTGTGCACTGCCACCACTGCCCAGTGTTCTATTGCAGAGCAATACCTGGAAGGCCCTGTCATTGACACACAGCTTTCCAGCCACTGAAAGCAGAGCCAAGAAGCATCTTTCGTAGCTTGGGGTCAGGTATCTATCATTCATTTCCTAAATTGTGGGAAATTTGAATGTGAATAAGATAGTGTTATTTTTTTAAAACATTTGTGTGATCCAAAACAGGCATGAGAGAAGTATTGGGAGCACGTGGTGTCCACAGAGAATGGACTTTCCCATCTTGTCAAGTATAAAGACGGTAGCTCAGAGAATGCTGATTCTGTGGTGCTGCTCAGGCGCAGGCAGTTTGCTCAGGTGCTCAGATTCCTCTGACACCATTCTGAAGGGGCTGTTTCTGAGGGGAGCAAAACGTAATTCAGTTAAGACAGAGAGGAATGTTCAGGCAGGAATCCCGTAAGCATCATTCTCTGATTTGGGTCTGCCCTGCTCTTTTTTTCCCTTGTCTTGTACTGATGGAGAACGCAACACAACCCAGTAATGGATGTTTGGCTCTGAGTCAGAGAGCTGAGCCTGTTTCCTCAGCCCTCTCGCCAGGGATGGGTAAGGCCTTCCTGATTGGACACGTTTTCAGTGTGGTATATATTAAAATAGTAGCTCACGTAAATGTAATAGTTTGTGTAATTTAAATGAAATAAACCTTCAACTGCGATAATATTTCAGGAGCAATGATTTCAATCTGTGGGAAGGGGACTGTCATGCACAAAAATACATTTTAAGGAGTATTTTATAGATAATATAACACTGAAAATATTTTTTTTCCTCTCTTTCCCCTCTCCTCCCCCCTGCAGGTCAGATACTCCCCTGATATACAAAGCTGTGCCGAGCTGGTTTGTGAGGGTGGAGCACATGGTGGAGAAACTGCTGGAGAACAATGCCCAATGCTACTGGTAATGTTGTTTGCCTGCAGTTTTTTGCCTTTGTCTGGGTTTTTTGTACGTGTGCACCAGGACCCTACAAAGCTCTGTCTCACTGTTAGGTGCTGCCTTCATGTCGTATTTCCATTCTGTCTTTCTGAGCCACTGTTACTGGGGTGGGGCTGGTAGTGTGCCTCAAAGTGGTAGAGCAATGGGATAAATGAAAATCATCTGCTTCGTTGCATATCAGCTCAGGGCTGGAACGTGTCATGGGTTTCTACCATGTTAGTAACAAAAGGACCTTATCTTCTCCACCTCTCTAAACTGTTTTTTCATTTCTTCTCTCATAAATAACTTGTACTTGGAAAGTTGAGACCAGGTAGGGAGAACATTAGGAAGTTACAGCCTCACTCAGTTGTGCCGTGTGCCATTTCAGTTGTTGTTCAGTCTTGTCATACAGAGACTTCAGGAGAGTTGGGCTTCCAGCTGAAGTGGCCTCAGAGGAGGGGACTCAACCTCCGGTGCAGATGTACGGCTGGTGCTGCATTTCCTCACGGGCAGGAGCTAGCAGCGAGGTTCTCCGTGAGCAGCCTTTGCATAACGGCTTATGTGGTACAAGCACTGTAAATATTGAAGTCCGTGGGGAAGAGTTAGCTCTGTCATACAGGCTGTCCAAAAACGCTGCCGCGTTGGCTTTTGCTCATAAGCACAGACCCAGTCTGGGTATGGAAGGAGGTTTTATGGATTAGTAAGTGTTGCTTTCTGTTTTCCATAACAGAACATACTGTGATCCTTCTATGGGGGAAAAATAAACTGGAGAGGGGGTGAAAGTGTCTGTTCTTGGTTTTAATTAGCTTTCTCAAGATGCTTTTACCGGCTTGATGACTGACAGTAGAGCTGTGTTCTTAATTTTCACAGGAATATAAGAAAAATGTAACGATCCTATTAGGGAAGTGCTTGACTGGTTGAGATAGTTCTGCTTTTCCAGAAGGAAAGCCTCAAAAACCACGGCTGAGTGACCTCCACTCATCCAGGAGGCATTAGTAAGAACCAGCAAACAGTGTGAATCCTGAATCATCTACAGTTTGGGTCTGAAGTGCTGCTTCCTCTAAGTGTTGAGCAGTGGGGATACAAGTGGGAGCAAGTGTGAGAGCTGCTCTTGGGAAGAGCGGGTGGAGAGACCAGGCGATTGTATTGATTGGGATTACAGTAACTGCCTGTCCTTTAGACGCTTTCTGAGGCTCAACAATTCTGTAAGCGAACATAAAATTAATCCTCAGGAATCCTCTCAAAAGAGTATGGTCTGGAGATATTGGGAATCTTTTTGCAGGCAGTGTGGCTACAAGGAGGATGAACGGTCACGGAGTGATTAATGCGGTTAGATTAACGCTGGAAACATGTATGCAATGTGCTAATTACTGGTTGGAATGCTTGATGCCTTTCATTGCGTAGAGATGACCTTTAAAACTTTTTACAAGAAAAAGGTATTACTTGTAAGGTTTTCTTCTGGTGTTCTCCCCTGATGTTTAGTTGTTTGGGGCGTAACTTAAGGTGGTGTTGAGGCTACTTGCCTTCTTCAGTATTCATTTATTTCAGTTCTGGGAACTCCATCTTCCCTAAACCTACTTTTTTTTGCTTTTGAAGAGACTTGATCTCTGAAAATGTCACTGGAATAATACCTCATTTTAAAAAAAACTTATTTTTGGATTCTCTGGGGCTTCAGCATGTCCTGAAAACGAGAAAATTGGGGATGAATGCTTTACAGATTATATTAACCTTTGCAAGAATGGTTTGGCCGTGTTGCTTTTTTCGTTCCTGTGATGGACCGATAGGTATGGTGTCCCTTTAGAATAGCTGTGCTCTTTATAGGTATCCTTTTTGATGAAGTAGATTAAATATAGTTGGACAAACTTTGCAACCTGATTGCATTTCTAATTAGTTTTTTAATGAAGTAGCCTACTGATAAAGCCACCGTTATTCAAAATTTATTAAAGCCAGCAACTGTATCGTCATTTTTCAAAATGAGCTGAGCTGTAGCTTTGAAGAATGATTACATGAGTAATGTGCCAGCACTTTTGTAGAATCAGAAACCAGAAAGACCCCTCTCTTCTTTCTCCTGACCTTATTCTGATCAGAGTGGAGTGTAGCTTGTGCTGAATGTTGCTGACAATGCTGAGTGGGAACAGTGTGTCAGAGGCTGTTTCAGTCTTTAATCCAATCCCTTACTGAATGTTCTCTTTACCACACGACTGGGCAGGGGAGTTTGCTTTTTACAAAATTTAAATTAAAAAAATAAGAAAGGCTATCTTATATTTGGTATTCAGAGAAGCTGCCACTGTGATAGCTGAGGTAGAGCCACGCGTTTGGCTGCTGTGCTGCTCGGGGCTGCCAGACCTTGGGTTCCTCTTGCCTCGCTACAGAGGGTTTGGTGCAGCACCACAGTCTCTGATGTGAGTGGGCTGGATTTCAGCCTTGCTTGGTTGTTGTAACTGTAGTCTTACGGAATTACGTGTTTGGAGAGTGTTTGGTACGTAACCATGGACAACCTAACCCATGCACCTTTGCTTCTGTGTATTATATAGGATTAATTCCTGTCGTCAGAGTTGAAAGCTGCAGATTTAGAAGTTACTGTAAAGCAGCCGTTTAGACTTACGTTTCTGAACCGTTGTTGCTCTCACTTCTGGCAGTTTAAGTAATCCTGCCAGGCTTGCAGGTCGATAGAAGAGGTTCTATAGGCCGTGTGGTTCCTATTGAAATAGGAGATTAGAAATCTATTCTAAAAAGGCTTTTTTTAAAAGCCTCCCTCAGGTACGATTCTCCTTCAGTAACTTCTGAGAGATTCGCCTCGACCTGTTGACAAGTTTCTAATTTTAGAGACCACTGCACAGTTCTGACATTGCCTGTGTAAGATGTTCAGCACTCAGTATGGTGGAAAAATGAGCATCAGTGGAAGGAAAGCCGTGATGGAAAACAGTCGGGGACTTCAAAGAAGCCAAGCTTTTTGTTCTCGCAGCGTCTTTGCACTGCAAAATTCAAGCCTCGTTATGGAGTTTGATATGTAGGTCTTTAGCTTTAAGAACAGACAGTTGAAATGATGAAGGAAAATGCCACACAGAAGCCATTTGATAGGCTTTTTTGCTGAAAGTTAATTCCCTGGTTTACAATGTATGAGTTTTGCACACTTTTTCTGCTGTCCCTGCACGGGCACTCTAAACCCAAAGTGTTTTCATGTGCGTCAAACACATAAATCTTTTAGAAGCTTTTGTTCTCAGTTCTAATCTTTGACCAGCCGCCTGCTTTGCTGAACAGCAAGTGAGCTGCAGCTTCTGGAGGGTGGGGCTGGGTCGCAGGTGATGCCTGTCTCCTATCATAAACCTGGCGCTTGGCAGGGTGTGCAGAGCGTGGCTGCAGAGCCCACGTGTGAGAGAAAGCTGCTGGTTTCTCAACTCCTTGGCTTTGTGCAGATGAGAAATCAGACTCTAACAGGGCAAAGGAATTTTAAGCTATGACAGAGTTGTAGCATAATGGAGGAAAATCAGCTACTGAGTCCCTTGTTCTCTTCCTTATTTGTTCAGTTGTCTCGTGAGATACTTTCTTTTTTTTTTTTTTGGTAGAATTAATCAATATATTTTCTCTAAACGATTTTAAATGCATTCTAGGGGGAGGATCTCCCCACACGGCCTTATTTTCTGCCGTTAATTTGGTCAGGCAGTTGTAACTTTTCTTCTTGAATCACTGCTCACATTTTCTTGCTCTGGCATGGTGAATGCGGAGCAGGGCTTCTCTCCTGCAGCTCCTGTGTGGGGAACAGCGACGGCACTAGATGGCAACATTGCCCGAGGAACAGGGAGACCCGTGTCACTGCCTGCAGCAGGACGTGAAAAATACTGCTGCAGGGCCAGCCTTGCGTTTGTCTTATTTAGAGCAGCATCAGTCAGAAGATTTCAATACTGGCTGTTATCAGGCATAGTTGAAGATTTGAAGTCAGATTTAAGGCTTGTTCCAGTGGATTTTGGTGGTCTGTGTTCTGCTGTGCCCTAATTTTGCTGATTCCTCTCAGAGCCTCTCGAGCAGAGATTGACGGTTGAGTCCTGAGTGCTGCAGGTATTGTTTCAGTCCCAGTCAGTAGTCATCAAAAGCTTGTTGTTGGGTTCAAGCAGTATCTTACCAAACAGGGAGTCCAAGTGCCAGTTGGCTAAGCCATTACAGCTCCGTCTTCTCAGGCAGAATCTGGTGAGTCTGTCTGCATGTGCACTGCGTGTCTGCCTCTGTTAGAGGATTGCAGACACATTTGTGTGGATGAGTCCAAATGAATCCAGAGTGGTCATGTCGTACAGGAGTACTTTTTGACTGTAAATGTCAAGGTATTCCAGAGGAGACAGCAGAAAGAAGGAAAGCGAAAGCTCCATTTCTCCCTGCTGTCAGATTGCAGGGGGTTTTGCCATCATCAATCAGATTAAGAGTTTTACTAGCGGTTAGCGTGTTGTCTGGGTCATGCAAATAAAATACATTAGGCTGTTTCTGATGCGAGTATCGCCGAATCGGAGGTTATGGCTTCCCTTAATGTGTGCTGGGCAGGCAGCTGTGCGCTGCTGACGCTGGCGATGCAGTCTGCAGCAGCATTGCAGTCTCACGCTCAACTGTTTGTTGCTATGGGAACCAGGATAAAAGAGCCAAGAAAAACATTGCTACATCAAAATGATTGAAAGCGCTATTCATTTAGCAAATATGGGCTGTACATAAGCAGAAAATGGTCCTGCGCTGGCGGGGGCAGCCGGCGCTGGTGTGGGGGGTGTGCCTGCACCATCCCAACGAGCTTTGGGGAACTGAGGTGGAGGAGAAGGAGGCTGCTGCAATGGGAATCCTGTGTGCTTTGCAAACCGCTGACCTTTCCTCTCTTCCCCTTTCCTCCCTCCTGCCTCCCCCAATGTTTAATTAGGTCCGTGATATAGATTGGTGCTAATTAAACTGTCATAAGGGCATGAATAGTTGCTTATTTTATCTCCTTGAATTAAAAAACCATTAAAAATCAATTTGAGGGCATGTTGAAGGAGGCATGTTATTAGAGTAAATTAACATAACGGAATTTAAGACTTTGTCTTCCAGGGATTGATCAATGTTTAAAAAGAGCAGCAAATTCCACATCTAAACCAAAACCCAGCTATTATGCAATAAATTGAATTAAGTCTGTACATATTTTGTTAAATGACATAGGGAAGCTACTTAACCAGCTTTGGGTTTGCTGTTACAACTCTGCTATATTCTCAAAGAAAGACTTCCCTCTTTCTGGCATAGAAAGGATTTCTGGTTTCGGCTGTTGCCCAGCTCACCGAGTGAAAGGATGGATCCAGGGCCACCTTCTTGGAACCAGACATGGCAGATGCTGTGTGACGGACTGGGATTAGATTTTGTCATTCACGCGGTTTAGGGTAGTGTTCTGTGTACCAGCTTTATAGTCTCACTCTTATGGGACTGTTTTTCAAATAATTAATGAGCTGAGAGCTTCCTTCGGCTAGTAATTATGAAGCAAATGTTATCCTGTACACGAAGTTGCTGTGGTTTTTCAAAGCATGTCGTGAATTGAATTAGCTGCCGAGGAGAATGAGGAAGAGTGAGAAAGGATCAGTATATCTTCGTGCAGCATCTTGAACAGCTTTTAATGTAAATGGCTGATAAAACATGAGGCTTCTGCTGTGGCAGCATTTGCCAGCTGTTTGTTTCAGAGCTCCTGTACCCTCGGGCTGGGACAAGGTGAGCCAGCTCCTGGACTCACGCAGAGCATAGAGCTTTGAAGGGGAAGGACAAGTTGATTGGAGATTTGCAGTTGTCGTGAGCACCGGTGAGATACATCTGTTCCTTTCCTGTACATATATTTTGAAGTCTTAATCCTTTTAATCGGTTTCCTTCTGGATTATGTAATAATTTAGATTTTTTTTTCTCTCTCTTGTGCGGACAAGGGACAAGCAAATACAATATTTGTAATTGATGCTGTTCTTTGGGTATTAGGTGGGGATGAGAAGTGGCTGGAGCAGAGCCACTCCTACTCGGGGATTAAACATGGTCACCAAGTCGCTATTTTCAAATTTATGCCTATTTTCCTTGTGTGATGTGGATGCTAAGGAGCACATGGACTTTGAGGCAAAGAAAGCAATTTCTGTTGCGATGGGCTCAAATCTTGCTAAAGGACTGGATTTTGATTTACTTTTACTGGGGAGTCTTTGCTTGTCAAATGGGATCTTTATGTTAGACACTGGAAAAATGATTAGCTACCAAGAAAGGATGTGGGAGTTCACTGTGAGGAGGACTTGGCAACGTGTGGCTTTAGCAAACCCCGAATCTGCTCTGAAAGTAGGAACAAACAGTCAAAACCAGACACACAAATTCTGAGCAAATTAATAATTTTTGTCACCTCTGCTTTGTTACTTTAGAGGTTTGATGTTGGGGAAGGAAGGTAGAAATTAGCATTGAAACAGGTTGAAACCGATGTAATTTCATTTGAAATATTTCTAATTTATGATTTGCCAAATCAATAGTTATTCCTTTGTGTTGTAAAGGTCAGTTTCCTGAACTTTCCAAGTGCTGGAATGTCTGCATCCTGGAGCTGATTTAGTGCTCTGTCCCGAGTGCCAAGAAAGCAGCAAGAGCTGTTACCCTGCTCTGTTCGACAGGCAGGAATCAAGAGCTTCCCGAACTGCTGAGATAACGCTCTCCTTAACCTCGCTAAAAGCTTGAGAAGGAAGTATGAAATCCTATCTGTGTCATTTGGCAGAGAAATTTGAAGGTCAAAGCAAACACAAATTGCCAGCCAGCTGGGAAATAGAAGTGTTTCTGACAGCACAGTTTTAGGAGCTGCAGCAGGATCGTGCTAGGAGAGAAGTCCCTGCTTTGACTTCACTTCCAGTCTGGTGGAACAGGGCGGTGCTGGAGCCTGACCCCGTGCAGGGTGTGGATCTGCCTGGAGCAGGTGGCAGGGGCTGCTCTCAGCGGGTGCACGCTGGTCGCTGTGCTTGTGACGCCCCCGAGCAAACGCAGGGCAGCCCCCAGCCTCGACTGAACGTGTGCTGTCAGCTGCAGGCAGCTGGGGATAGATACCTTGTGGTGAATGTGATGGCCTGTGGGGAAGGACTTCTTGCGCCATAGGTCTTTGTTGTAAAGTAGGAACATTTGTGTGGGTGGCCTTGCTTTCATTTTGGTCGTTTTTTCTTCCTTTTAAAGGTTCTAAATATCCCTGCTGTGAGGAGAGTTGTGATGCGAGGAGGTCAGTGTTTGTGCTTTGCACATCGTGCAGGGGATGTTTTGGCTTTGGGGTTTAGGCAAGTGGGGCCTAACACAGCCCCAAACTTCCTGAAGGCTCAGGACCAGCATCAGTAGTGATTCGTGGTTTTATTGAGCTCTTACTAGAGTCAAAATTCTGCTTGCAATGTGCTTGGGAGTACAGACAGAAAATCAAACGGGGAATTCTGAGGATGGCTGTGGGGGGAACCGATTAAACACAGGTCTGTGTACTCTCAGGGTGAGGCCATGTTCCTTTGGTTGCTGCGCAGGAGAAGAGGGAGCAGAATTCACTGGAGGACAGCGTTAGCTGGGCTGCCCTCAGTCTCCTCAGCTGAGTAAATCAAACAATCTTCCTACAAATTTAAGAAATCATTGTTTTGTATAGATATAGGAGTAAGTACTACTTCCTTAACTGGTAATAAATACCTGTGGCAGGGGCCTTCTTCATTAGGATTTAACAGCAGAAGCATATCGAGGAAATACCTGGAGGGTTAAAAGGAAGCAGCACAGTAGAAACATTGAGTTGGAGTTGGTGTAACACCCTCATCAGGTGCTGGGAACAGTGTTGCTGAGATTACTTTGTGCTGCCTTCCCAACCTAGTGAAATATTTACATAGAAGGTGCCGTTTTCTTCTGGTTTTTATTTTTCTTCTGATAGGTAGGTAAGGCAGAAGAGTCAGACTGAGGGATCTGTAGCTGAATCTGGGGACTAAATGAAAGAAATGAGGTGTGGTCTTGAAGCAGTCTATGAGTGGCCAGGCTGTTCCCTCTGCAGAGACAGCTCCTCTTGCTTGTTCCCATCTGGAGGCTGTACCTGCTGCTTGGGATCCGGGTGGCAGGTATGGGCTGCGCCTCTGTGGGGAAGAACCATTTGTTTTAAGTAACTCTTGCTCTGAGTGACAGGTATGTTTGAGATACAGGCTGTTTGTATTTTATGTGGTGGCTGCATCAGTGTTGTTCCTGTACCTCTATCCCTGAAGTGCTATAAATCACTGTTGCAGGTGTGGTTCAAAGTAGATGAAATGGTTTGTGCTTTATGTTCCTCTAAAAACTGGCGACAGGGTCAGATGGTTTTGCCAGAAGAGGTGAATTATACGCTTTCATAGCTCAGAGAGAGAGAGAGACCACACCACATACATTTTTGTGGTTAATGTCCACTTTGGGGATAAAATTAATTTTTCATGCATGTTTTGAGAAGGCAGAGTCAAAACTCAAAGCATTTTAATGCCATTGGGGGATTGTTTCAGCCTCTAGCTCTGTTAAATGGGACTAATAATTTCAGCTAATCGGTGTTTTAACAACTTCTGAAAATGGTAGCTAGTTTGGGAGTGATGTAAAGAGAAGTTTTGCACATTAGGGGAATGTTGGGCAAATGCTAATGATCTCCGTGCAGTTTCACTTGTGTTTGGAGAGAAGGTTTCTTAAGGTCACCAAAAGTTAACAGCGTTAGTCCTGCTCTCAGACCAGTTGCAAGAATCTGCAGAGACTTTGAAGTTTCCCAGCAGGGATGCAGACATCACTTGAAACATCAGTCACTGAGCTGGCTTCTGACTTTTCTCTCTTACATTCTTGTTTAGGCAATGTTGCAGCCAAAAGGGAAGCTGGGCAACTTTGCGCCGGGACTCGGTCTTTTAATGGTAGTTTTATCCACCGGAGATAACCTTGGCACTGAGAAGCCTTTAGGTCTCCGCATGGCATGGTCATTGGTGAGCCTTTTAAAAGGCAGCAGCTTTCATCTCTGTCAGTAGGTTCTTGAGGGATAATCACGCTCGTTTCATCCATCTCCCACTGCTGGGCCAAATCCTGCCTTAGTGTGTCACGTGGATCCTTCCTTCTGATTTTTCCTCTAAAGGAGCTTTTCATCTTTGGTACTTGTGGGGCTGATCTGTGATTAAAAATCGTTCTTCTTCCTCAATGAGTGTTTTTTGATAAAGGACCGAGAGCTTCAAAAAGAAAAGATGGAAGAGGCCATGTGTTTTCTTTAGTTTGGCTGCTCCTTTCTTGAGAAACCCCGGGTCTCTAAACATAGCTCATGTTTTGGGAAGGACCCTTTTAGCTACACTGGAAAAACAAATCTGGAAAAACTTGCTATGGTTTGCCCAGTAACTCAGTTCTGGAGTGATTTGTTTTATTGTCAGCTGTTCGTTCATGGCTGGTGTGCATCTGTGACACCGAAGGTTGTTCTTCCTGTCCTTCTCTTGAGGTTGGTCTGTTGAAATGCACCTTTAGGTGTGAAGGAGGGTGTATTGTTGCCCTCGAACCCCTTTGCTTTTACTTAATCTGCTGTATAATCAGTGTATAAATAGTTAACTGTTTGCATCATGAAAGAAAGCTCCTAATCAGAATGTCAGGCTGCTTGTCTTGCCCAGGAAATTCACTAGACATCGCTTTCAAATATTAACTTTTGAGCTCCAGAAGGCATCATGGAAATACCTTTCACACCATCCGAGCCCACAGGTGCTTGAAGTGAGCGTTCAGCAAGCATTCATATGGGTTTGCGCTGGTGGTTGGAGTTGTTTTGGTTTTTAATCAAAGAACTAGAAGTGGAGCTGATAAATAACATGAGAAAGGGCTTTTGCAGGATCGATTGCAGTCAAATGCCTGTGTTGTTACCCCCACCTTTGCCAGAATTCTTGAATGTTGGGCTGTCCTGAGGAGTTTCGGACGTTGTTTCATGCTTAATCTATTGTATGTTGCACACAATTTTACCGAATTGTTTTAAAGCAAAACAAACATGGTATTTTCACTTCCAGAGTTTCCTTGAAGATCACAGGAAGGCAGAAGAAGCGGCGTCTTGGTCCTCGTGACAGGGATGTGCTGCAGTTCATCTGGCATTCTTATTAGCTTTCTTTTCAATGGATTGTAGTGATGCAAGAATACTTTTCTTCTTTTTGGGACAGGGTTCCAGATTTTGTGAGGGAGAAACGTTTTGGGAACTGGCTTAAAGATGCAAGAGACTGGGCGATATCCAGGAACCGGTACTGGGGAACCCCCATCCCCCTGTGGGTCAGCGACGATTTTGAAGAGGTGAGTGAGAAAACAGAAGTTTTCAGCGACAGACAAACTGTCTGTGTGTGCCGTTTGCTTCTTCTGATAGACTGTTCTTGTATTCAGCTGCCACCGTCTGAAGCTCAGCAACGTATCTTAGTCCCTGTATCTGTCGCTGTGGTAGGTGCTGGATTCATGCAGGTGTATCCATGCCTTTGTGTGCCCATTCATGTTCTCTTTGCTTTTGCCTGAAAACTGCAAGTTTTCTCCTTGTTTTTTATATTCGAATTATTTTTCCTGGAAGGATTTGCAGTGATGGTAAATTTATTGGAAATCTCCTGACAGTGGGAAAACGGCAAGGAGGAGATCTCCTACTCGGTCCCTTCAGTCTGACTTGGAAATTCTGATGCTCAGTTACTTCAAGCCAAATGAATTGCTGAAGGTGTAAAACCAAGTCCACCTTACTAGAACACTGAAAATACGTATTTTTGGTGCTATAAATGTGAGTGTAACAGTCTGCAAGGATTTGAGTCCAGTGGAATGATGGAAGCGTACGAGGGGAGTGCCAGGAATGAGTTATTGGAAGCTGTGAGGTTTCCTGCATTTGGTAGCATAGAGCAGACTCCCCAAGTGAATAATTCACCTGGTTCTGGTGACTGCTGTTTCCCAAGTGTCAAAATAGCAAGTTTTAAAATCATTTGTTTTCTGTGTGCGTTGGTTGCATTAAACATGTGTGATAAGTCTTCCTTCTGCTGAAAACAGGGAATGCTGATCGATGTTAGGCTGTTGATGGAAGGGAAATACAACTTATGACAGAAAATTATTTTATCGTGTTGAACTGCACTCTTGCTTAGCTCTACACCTTAAAGTACTTTTTAATTTCCTCTTTGTTGGCAATCTTGATGATGGGCAGGGAGGTGTTGGGGAGGAAAGGAGTTACTCCTTGCAATTACAGTTTTGGCATTTGGATTCTATTTGTACCATGAGTGTGTTTGTAAATTTCTGGCAAACCAAGTGCTTCTGTCTCTCGTAACAGTTAATTTTGAACATTTATTCAAACATTTTAGGTATAAGCTGTCAGTCTTCAAGCTAACCTTCCAGTCCTTTGTTCGGTATAACAGGTTTTTTTAAGACAGAGAAAAGGTTTTCAATTCTGTGCTGAAGTATTTCAAGACTTCATTGTCCAGCTGAAAATGATTGTGTAAAGGTTACATTACTCCCGCTCCCTGCCTCTAATAATATTTCATTTTCTCTCCAATCTCCCCGGGTCTCTATTCCTCGGTGTACAGATTTTTTTTTTTTTTTAAGGTGTGATTTGTTTGTTTGAGAACTCAAAATTATGCCCAACCTGGAAGATTGACCTTTCCTTTGAAATCAGCTGCAAATATTCCTCAGGGCTCGGTGTGCTGAGTAATGATAGAAATACCAACAGGTCTATTTTCAGCCGTGGATATTACACTCTTGTTTACTCTGGAGCCCGACTGTCAGGTGTCCACAGCTGAGAACAGCTTCTGGGCTGAAATTTCCACTTAGGGCTTTTTTAATATTCACTCTTTTCTTGCATATGGGATATAGCTTAAGAACTAAGTACCGTAGGAGCTGATGTGGAGCTGCAGGCCTAGGTGACATCTGCTCTCATCCAGAAATAATATTGAGAATTGCCTGACTTCAGTTTTACTGCAGCCTGGTGCTGGGTGAGATTGCAGAGCCGCCTCCTCATGCCTTGCTCTCAAAAGAGCTTTGTCGCCTGCAATTATGCTGCACATATTAAATTCTGGAGAAGCAATAACGGTTCCTTATGTAATATACAGTAAGGTGAATTAATTGGTATTAAAGCAAATTTTATTACAAATCAATATCTGACTTCCCGCAGTTCTATTTCAGCTTTTATTTTAGTTTTATTTCTGCATAATTATCAGGTAGAGACACATAATGAAAGTTCCTATTTGAAGCATGTGTTTACCACATTTTTGCAGACAGTTCATCGTGGTAAGCTCTCAGATCTGAACGCTTTCCTCAGTGGAGGAGCACATCTCATGTGGATTAGCTAAAGAAAGTTCTTAGTGTGGCACCCGAGTTGAACAGGCGATCACAGGTTCATTTTATAGGACTTGCATACAAATGACACAGTGTTAAATATTTAGTCATGTTAGACATTCTCTGATTGCTTCCTTGCTCGTCACTCACAAACTGTTAATGCTCCTTTGGTTTTGGGGCACCCGGTCTCGGGCAACTGATCTGGGAGAGGACTCTGGCTGTGCTCTCCTGAAGGGTGAGTCACTGAAACTCCCAGAGGGTTCAGCTGAATTGACACACAAAGCAAAGAAAGCTTTGCCTTTCTCCTTCTCTCCCGCATGCAGTTTTTCAGAACTATTTGTTTTATCGCCAAGTCATGCTGTGGGTGCAGGTCTATTGCCAAAACATTTAGCTTTTTTCTTAGATAGTGTGTTGACGCAATAAAAACCTAACCATAACCCTCCCCACCTTTTCTGCTACATGACAACATGCTTGTTCTTCAAAGTCTGCAGCGATTCTGATGGGAATTGTATTAAATCAGGGCAGCAGTCTCTGACGTCATTTGCCGTTTTTGTGGGATTGAAGAAGGGGACTTCGTGCAAAACTTTGATTGGCTTTCCAGCTCTCTTGGCTACTTTGGAAGAGCAACTGACCTACACGTCTCCTGCCTCGTGTTAGCGAATTGCTGCCGAGCGCGGAGAACTGACTGACTTTGTCTCTTACAGGTGGTTTGTGTTGGTTCAATAGCAGAATTGGAGGAGCTCTCTGGGGTGAAAGTCACTGATCTCCATCGAGAAAGGTTGGTGAAAAGGGCTATTAACTAGTTATGAAATGTAGCCGAGTGAACATAAAAAATATTTTTTAGCTCAGACCCCAGGAAACAGAGTAAGAGTAAATGGAAAAGTAATAAGACTCAATTAACATGTACCAGTTCTCCTTTCCTCTGTCCCTGACGCTGTTAATCCAAAAAGTCCAGCTTTAAATTGTAAAAATTTTCAAGGGATATGCTGAGTTTTTTGAAGAATCATTCAAATGCAAACCAAAACTCTGCCGTACCTGGTGTGCAAGCATAACATTAACTTTTTCTACTAATTTTTCTTTAGCATTTGTCAATCTTTCCCTCTCCCATAGGATTGATCACCTGACCATCCCTTCCCGCTGTGGCAAGGGCTCTCTGCGCCGCGTCCCTGAAGTTTTTGATTGCTGGTTTGAGAGCGGCAGCATGCCTTACGCACAAGTCCATTATCCCTTTGAAAACAAAAAAGAACTCGAAGATGCTTTTCCTGCTGACTTCATTGCTGAAGGCATTGACCAAACCCGAGGATGGTAATTTTCTGCCTCTTTATTCTGTGATATTTTTTGCCCTGTGTCTAACACCGTTACATCTGGATGGTCCTTGAGTGTTGTATGGCTAAGCGTGTGATCTCTTTTCATACGAGGGGCTCTAAAGCTCGGTGCCAAGTGTGTTGCAGGGAGATGATGTTAGCGGCTCTTGTCAAAAACATTGTTAGGTGACGGGGAGGATCTTTGGCCTCGCAGGAACAATTGAATTACAGCAGCTGAATTTTCATGGAACTTCTGGACTTAGCTCCTAGAAACAGAACAGCAATTATCAACTGAAATGGACCTTAGTGTTCTCAGGATTTCAAGCCAACGTCTAAGCTAGTAATTTTTGCTTCCCAGATTAAATTCGAATTTGGGGTTGAATGAGTGAGGAATATCCAATTTAAGTCTAATTATATGTTAAGGTCTTATCATTTGCCAAGAAAACAAATTTTCTATCTGAACTTGTGCTTTGATTCCTCTCTGGATAAATTCATTGGTGGAAAATTTTTCTCTAATCTCAGGCTTTCTCTGGGTGTTGTTCTCTGACATTCCTGCGCACATACCTATAGCTTTAGTTCTGACACTTTTAAGTGTTTATCCTGTTTAAGTTTGTGTTTGGCTGTGAAAACTGTCTGCTTTGTTCTTTTTAATTGCGAATGCATCTGCTCCAGCATCAGAGTTTGTGCCCAGCTTGCAGGCAGTGCTGGGAGTTAGTGCGGTGCCTTCACACTGAATCTGCAGAGCATTGATTGTCATTAACTGTCAGTCTGAAGGGCTTGAGGGGTCACTCGTCTGAGCGAGTGTTCCCATGTTTGTGTTGAGGGTTTGGTTTTTTTTTTTAAGAAGGATAAATGAGGAAGATTGGGGGTTTGAGTGCGTGATGTGTGTACAGGTGGGTGAGTGTTGGTTACAATTAATGAAATTACAGTGCAGTTTAATAGAGAACCGTGTCCTGTTGTGTGAATTGAGGTAACTGTGAGAGTTAAAAGTCCGAGATAAGCATCAGAGCTGTCATGTAAGGCACTTAATAAACATGGTGACACACACAGCAGCCTTCACAGCGCCTCAGGCCCTCAAGTGCCAGCACAGTGCTGCCAGGCAGCCCTGGAATAAAAACTGCTTTGGAATTTACAGAGGGACTTCTTTTCTTTTGTTTCACTGAAGTGCTTTTGCACTAAATCTTCATGTAAATGCACAGTTCTGAGGCATTACCTCCTGTGCTTGATTCTGCATCAATTAACTTTTGTGTAATCAGCTGCTGTTTTAAGGTTGCTAAGCAATCGGCAGTGATACTGGTTTTTAAGCAGCAGAGCTGTGGCTCACCCTCCAGTTACCTTCTTAAAAATAATCATGGCAGTGCAGGTCTAGAGGCTCACGGGTACCTCCTTCCATGGAGGGTCTCATCCTGTGTAGGAGATTATCCGGTCAGCTTGTGACTCCATTTAATTGCTCAGACATACTTGTACATCAGCCCAATGAACGATAGATGCCTGTGCTTGCTTCAGCACTGAGTGCAGGGCCTGGGGAGCTTATGGAGTTGCTGTAAAACACATCAAACTGGGCTGGGGGAGGGGCGGGAGGGGCATTCTTGTCTTCTCTGCTGATGGTGAATTTAACCAGTGGATTGGGTTTGACTGGAGGGGCCCTGCTCGCTTTGCTCCTAGTGGTAACTGTTGTGTTGCTGCAAGGTTGGGTGGAGACAGATGCCCACAGACAGTTGCCACTGTTGCCGCCACATGTGCAGAGGTTTACGGTGACCAAATGAGGAGCTGCTTCAGGGACACACAATTCTCCTTCCTGTATTAAAGGAAAAATAGTGCAATCCTCCTCTGCAAAACCCTCTTAGTTCCTGCTACAGCGCATTTGCATTGCCTCTCGTTTCAGGTTCTACACTCTGCTGGTGCTGTCCACTGCTCTCTTTGGGAGACCTCCTTTCAAGAACGTGATTGTGAATGGCCTCGTCCTTGCCAGGTTGGTGTGCCAGTCACTGCTTTCCTGAGCAGACTTTTAATCAAAGAATACTTCAAGTAAGGCTCTGCAAGTTGTAAATTAAACCTGAAATGGGCTTAGGAATTGGTAAGGCTTGTCAGAGTGGCACTGGTCTTGCAGAAGGTTAGAGACACCCGAGGGTGTCAGGTTTACATGTCCCAGCAGTCTCTTGCACTTGGTTTCTCTCAGCAGGATTAGTTCTTCCTAGAGAGAGAAAATAAATAGCAAGTCAGGATAGGAAAGACTAGCAGAGAAATGATACCTGTTCTGCAGAGTAAAAGGGACACTATAACTGTGGCACTGCACATAATTATCAATAAGTTAATTTTGATTTGCTTCTCTTTATTTTCAAATCTAGCTTTGCCAGTGGGCTGTAGGTATTGATTCAAAACAAATGCATCTGCCCTCAGCTTTTCTAGGAAGGACAGTTTTTCTGCTTGGATTTGTAACTTGGGAGTGTCTTGGGTTGGGGTTTTTTCAGTTGCTCTTGTGGATTCAGCAGTGGCACTGAAATAATGTGCTAATACGTAATTACATCTGTGCTACCAAGAGCATAGTCGGACAGAGAAATTACCCTGGATTCGAAGGGGCTTTGTTCTTTATCCATCTGTTACAAGAATTGGGGGAATTTATGCCTGCATTCTGCTCTTTCGTAGCGATGGCCAAAAAATGAGCAAAAGGAAGAAGAATTATCCTGATCCAATGAGCATTGTAAACAGTTATGGAGCTGACGCACTAAGGTAGGATTTCTTTAATCAACGTACGGTCTGGTACATTTGCTTTCTGTTCCTAGCAGACATGTGCCAGGAGGGCTGCTTATGGAGTTTTGACAATTAGCAGTGGGAGGAAGTTAATTTTGGAAACATTCTGACCACTATACGGCAGCCAAACAGCTGAAGGAGTGGATGACTCAAAAGAACTGGCACTAGGTACGGTGCCTGCACTTGCCATACCCTTGTCTTCTCTGCCTCAAGGCTGGTGGCAGCCAGAGCTGATGTGCTGCGCGGGGGCTTTGTGTCAGAAAATGCAGGTCCAGTTGGTGCAGAAAGCTCCCGCTCCAGCCAGAACTGTCTGCGATTGCAGATAACCACCCGACTTGTCCAAGTGAAAATGTGAATGAAGTCTTGGAGAACAATGCTGTTAGTTTATTGTTAAATTGTTATTTTAGGCAGGGGTTGCTGAATAATGCACAGAAATGTTTCTTTGCTGCTTATGTTGTACATTCTCTGAAGAGAAAGTGTTTCTTTTTCTTGCTGTTACTATGCAGCTATTAGTAGAGAGAGACCAGCAGGAGTGGAGCAGCTTAGTGTGTTTGTATGAATGGTCCAGGTCAAACAGGGATTAAAAACAGTTCAAGTGTTTCAGAGAAGTTACACAGTGTATAAACCTAACTCTGCAGTGCCCTGGTACTTGGGCTGTGTGAGCTAACTGTGCACGCGAAGTGAGCCTTGGGATAGACAGACAATAAAGACTTTTAATAACCACGTGAGGACATTGCTCAGGTTTCTCCAGAGTCCTGTAATCCTTGCTGTACATAAGGAAGCCTTAACTGGTACAAGCATCGACTTGTATCTTACAATCGTACATGGGAGTTACTGTGCTGAATGAATGCTTAGTGGACCGTGGGGTTTGTGCATTTGAAAGTTGGCTGTTCCTGGCTCTAGACCATTTTTAAGGAACTTTATGTCTATTTTTATTTTTTCAAGATTTAACATTTGAAGCACTGAGTAAATTATCTTTTTCTGTATGTTTGCAGTAGAGTTGGGTGGATGTCTTAAATTTGACTGAGTCCTTTACAAATAATTGAGGCTCATTACAGAATATTGGTGTATTAGCAGCTGAAACAATGAAAAGGGTTGGAATTACTCGTATGGGAAATTTTTAAATCACAGGTGATGTCTCAGTTGAGAAAAATCTGCCTTTTTCAATAAAGCAAAAGTGAAAATCTCACACACCAGAAGTTACACTTCCGTTACTCATGTTTTTTCTATTTCTAAAAAGCTAATTCATTTCTCTGCCTCTGTACTCGTTCTGTAATGTCACATTTATTTATATGTACACCCACATAGAGAGTAAAAAGCATGGCAAAGCAGGTACATTTATGGAAAGAGCTCTGTGATTCAGTTGTCTCCACTTATTCACTCAAGTGCCTGATGTGTTCTGTTTATAGAAGTAACTACAGGTGAGTTTTTCCTTGGCACTGTTTCCCTGCAGCTTTTGCGGAAGATGTGTGGGGATTTTTTTGAATTGCAGATTTGAAGTATTCTCAGAAGTAGCTTGACAAATAGACCAGCAGAAAATATACATCGAAGTTGTGTAAGTGAATGTGGGATCGATTGGAAAGAAGTGCAATAGCCCTAATGCCATGGACTGCACAGAGTTTCTTGTACTTGATGTATTTGTACTTGGAAACTTGATGGTTTCTTGTACCTGGTTAGAAAACTTGGTAATGCTGGTTTGCTCTGGGGAGGTTTTATTTCCAATGGGTGAGGTCAGCAGGTGGAAGTGCACTGGTAGATCCCTGTACCGGGTGCTTCATCTCTCTCCCTCTAACAGCTGTAAGGATCTTGGCCTTGGAGTAGTTCAGGAAATCTGTTTTCGTTTAACTTTAACATTCATGTGTTGTAAGGCAATGAAAGGCTGATACATTCAAAAAACCCAACCTGTAGCCTTCGAGAGCTGTTTTCTCCAGTATTTCCTGCTAAGAGCTCCTTTAAGACAACTTCTGGCAGGTTCTGCAGCGAGTGTTGCTGACATGGGTGTGAAGGAGCCATTTAGTGGCTGCCTCGTGCTCTGATGAGTTGGCTTCGCTGCCTCCTCGGGAGGAGGAGTGGAGGCCCTTTGAAGCCATCCTTGAGGCAGGTGAGTCCCAAACTAGTAAAAGGCCTGGGCTGTCCTGGGGTGCCCTAGGGCCAAACTAGCTCTCATATTCAGGCCAAGGATATATTTGACTTCTGAAATAAATAATAAATAGTAAGCACAGAGATAATTGGCAGTGGGAGGTTTGGTTTAAATATGCACTTAGAAGTTCTAGTTTATTTAGGGACTTACTAGTGCATTATCAGACCTAATTGATCAGTACTTTTGTAATTAGAATCCAGCTATCACACTTAAAAATACTTTTTTCCCTGGTACAGTACTGAAAATGCCAGTTCCTGCAGTACTGTCTATTTACTCTGGCAGCTCTATTTTTCTATATTCATTTTTAGGCAAGAAGCCCTCTCCTGAAGAATTTATGGTCTAGTATCCTTGAATGTGCTGTGTCAAACCCCATTAAGATTGTAAAGCCTCCTAAAGGGAGTGCTGTAAAGGTATATTAGTTTAGAATCACGGTTTTAAAAGTTGATAAAATCTGAGGAGATAGGTTCATAAATTTCTTCTGAAAAGTGCCACGGTCTTTAAAATAACAATGTTTGGTTTGTTTTTCATGTTTGGAAAGTTAATGAGGTGTATCTAAATCCAGATTGTATTTGGGAGTTTTGATACCCAAGTCAGACATGGTTTCCTTTTGACTTAACTCCATAAATACTAGTTTGGCTCTGTAGGTAGAATATGTATTTAGGGAAGAAGGTGGGATAAAGCATAAAGGTTTTCGGGAGCTCACAGCCAGCAAGGGAGCTGAGTGACACGTCTGTCTCTGGAATGAGGAACGCTTGGCTGGTGCGAAGTGATCTCCCTGGGCAGGGAGAACCCCCACGGCTGAGGAGTTCAGTCAGGGGCTGCTCCTGCTATCGGCCAGGGCCACCTCAATCCTCTGCTTTGCTCTGCTGGGGATGAAGTACCTTTTGGATTGCTAGGAGAGACTGCTTTGGCAGCTTTTTTCCTTGAAAGCATTCCTTTTTGCTCTTTTCTTTTGATTTGCCTGTTTCGGCTTCCTCCTTAGTCCTGCGTTTGCAGTGAGCCTGAAGTGTTTTATGTTTGAGGAAGCTGACTAGATGGAGGAGAAAGGTACCGTGTCCTTGTTAAGAAATTCAAATATTACTGAAATGATAGGTGCTGTTCTGCAGAGGAACACTGATTCTGTGCACCCATGGCTCATTTTATACCATGATAGCAGCAGAGCCTGTGTTATCACTTCAGTCAACTTCTGGCGTAAAAGAAGAAAATTCCAATCCAAATTGCATGTGCAATGTCAGAAAGAGACTCCTGTAGTGCTAGGCAGTAAGTTGTCGTACATTTGTTAGGTGTATCCGGCACTGTTCTCCGTGGAGTTCTTGGTGTGAAACTGTTCTCTTGGGCATCTCTCACTGTGCTGCTCTCCAGGATCTACACTGCATTTAAGTGCAGTTACATCACTGCAGTTTTACACTTTCAAGTGTTGTGTTCTTATTTTGCAGGTTGTACCTGATCAACTCCCCTGTGGTGAGAGCTGAGAACCTGAGATTTAAGGAGGAAGGAGTAAGGGATATACTGAAGGATGTCTTCCTGCCCTGGTACAATGCCTATCGCTTTCTTGTGCAGAACGTTCAGATTCTGCAGCATAAGGTACAGATCTCTTGAGAAGCAACCTGGAAGGAGCTTTGTGCTTTTTCCATTGTTAGAGTGAATCAGCATCACAGGGAAATTTAGACTAGAAGGGACCTCGGGAGGTCATCTGGTCTTCACCTTCTTGTTCAGTGCAAGGCTGACATCCACGTTAGATCTGGTGGTGTCTGCCTGCTGTTAATTGCTATGTTTGTTTTTGTTTGTGCCCTGTTTTGTCGAGCTAATCACCTGCCTTCTTCTCTTCTTGACCAAACCTCTTATTAAGTAGCGAGGAGGAGTGGGGAAGGTAGGGGACTGTCAAGACATAACAGATCCCGTTTAGCACATTGAGGTGCTCGTGATTCCCATTTATTTGAGATAAAGGCTGCTGCATTCGTACTGTTGAAATGCAAGAAGATGACGGGGCTTGGAGTTTGTGGGGTTAATACCTACTGAGCAATTCTTTACTGCTGGGAACACCAGGTATAAGGCAGGTGCTGCATGTGCTTGAGGGATTCCTTCTGAAATACCTGTACTGAGCCTTGTTGGGTTTCTAGTAATTGCCTTAATTAGCATTTGTGGAGCAGCTTGGGGGCAGTAGGTGCTGTTGCTGTTGCCCCAGACTCAGGTGGTCAGTCAGACATGACTGTGTCACAGGACGGACGCTGTCGGAGAATGGAAATTGAGCACAAATAGAACTGCAAATAAGAAACGGAAAGAAAGTTATTTTCAGTCGTGTCTGCTCTGACGAGTTCTTGAGCTATCTCATTTACTGTAACTTTAATTATGAATCTGCATAAAAATGTTTAAAGTGGGAATACTTAATACCGAATCCATCAACCGTAGCAGGGAGATTGCCTTCTGTACCTGACAGTTACATTTTTTTAAAACTTAAATTTTATTTTAAATACAACGTAGGAAAAAAAAGAAAATTCAATGGTGAGGAAGGCACATCAGCTGCAATAATGCTTTAGACTTAGAGATTGTATCAGAAGTCTGCTAAAAAATTCTGGATCGGTGACAGGAGTTTCTGTGCTTCCAGAAGGAAACAGATTAAAATTTCTTTCTGATAGTGATTTTTCATTCAAATTGAAGATTTGGTATATATTGTATAGCTTTTTATGTAAAACTAATTTTAATCTTTCAGCTAAGATTGATGATAGAAGTGGGTACCACTCGTTAGCGCAGACCTTTATGGGAGAGTAGCAACTAAGCTAAAGGCTCCAAACTTAGAGTCTGCCTGAAAATACAGGAGCAGCCTAATGGCTCTGGAGAGCTGCCGTGTGGAGCGATGAAGGCATCTGGCTTCAATAAATGCTGCAGTAAATAGCTGACTTCAATAAATGGTTTTACCTTTTTAACAACCCCGTTTGGGAAGAAAGTCTACAAATCCTGCTATGTAACGAATCTTCTCTCAGCATCCCTAGACGGCATCCATCAGGCAAGCTTACACATCACCCCAAAAATACATTTCGTTTTTTACCATTTGACCTCCGAATTATCTAAAATGTGCTTTGCCGTTTTTTGCTGTGATCCCATTAGATATTGCAAGACCAGCAAGGCTGAGGATAGGGGACCCCAGTGGAAAATCCAGGTGCTCGAGCAGAGAGTTCTGGTAGTTCAGCAAGTGTGATTTTTCTGTCTAAATAACCAGCGAAATGGCTCCTGTTAGAGGTGAAAGAATGGGTTATTGGAGGTGATTGTGCTTAAGTTAGATTCCATTCGCAGGCTCAAAAGCTTTTCCATTGTGTTCTGCCTTCTGCCATAGAGAAACTGCAATCCCAGGATTTGGTCTGATGATACTATTATGCTTTACTGTAATTACCACAGTAATTGTAGTTGGTTAAATGGTTGCTGAGCTCACAACTGCAGATGCGTTTCTCTCCTACCAGTAGTCTCCTTAGCCTACGTAAGTGGAGGAATAATTATTGGGTGAAAAAAACCAAACAGATTTTTCACCTGGACTCTGTGGGAAAGGAAAGTCCAGAATCTTAAAACCAATTGTTGGATACTGTTTATGGATTGGAAAAGAAGAACCAGATTTTCTTGCATGTGTGTTTCTGGAATTTAACATTCTCTCTCGGGAAAAGAGTGAAACACAGTGGAGGTGACGAAATGTTCATGGCTGACAGGGGCATTGATACAGAGCTCCGAAAGTGCACCCTCACGACTTGAAAATGTTTTATGTTCTCGTGTTGATAGGATGAGGGAAGGGAGTTCCTTTACAATGAGAACACAGCTAAGGAGAGCAATAACATCATGGATAAATGGATTCTTTCTTTCACCCAGTCCCTCATTCAGTTCTTCAAAGCTGAAATGGCAGGTATGCACGTTTGGTCTGGGGCCTACGGGTGTTCAGCTTTGGGAGAAGTCTCGTTTTGTCCAGGGATTTCCAGATCTCAAATGAGACTGTCAGTTCAGATGAAAGATGTTGGGAAGGTGTTAGGACAAGCAATACAGCCAGCAATCCTTTGTGTTTTAAGGCCGTTAAAATTCTGTATTTAAAACTGCTGCCTTATGCTGGTTTGGGTTTTTTTGTTGTTTTTACTTAAAAATGCCCACTATGAGAGAATTTTACAGAACATTTTTCCCCTGCTGACTGGGATTGAAAGGAGCCTGCGTGCGTGCGCAGATGTGGCTCCATGTACAGCCCTGACGCCTTCTTGAGTCAGGAAAAAGTAGAGTTTCCCAGTCTGGCTTATGACCCAGGATTATAGCTATTGGGGGAGAGAGGGGATGTCTCCAGGTTACCTCAGATCTCTGGTTAAAGACAGTTGCTCCCTGAAGGGTTGGAGGTTTGAGGTTTTGGTTTTAACCAGTCTCTTAACTAGCTAATGCATAGCTGGGAATGTACTGGGAATACAGATTCCCACATAAATAAAGTCTTCCCCACTGTGCCTTGGGTTTTCCAAGCGTTTCCTTTTAAGGTTTAAGTATCAGCACTCTGCCTTTAGGAACATTTCAGTTGTAGAGAAAGAGAAGTATAGCGAGGCTCTAAAGCAAAGATCCATTTTATTCAGTAGCTACTTGATTAATGGACGTGATTGTGAATAGAGATCGAAAAGCTCTTTGCTTTTAGAGAAGTTACTTACAAGCTTTTCCTTAGAAAAGTGAGTCCTTTTTAAGGGCTCTCAACCCCCAGTTTTCTCATGAACGACTGAAATTTGTTTTCCTGGTTGCGTAGTGATGCCCACAATGACGTTCTCTGGCGTGCTGGCCGCTCCTCCGTGCTTTTCAGTTTCACTGAATGTGAAAGTCCAGCTCTGTTTATCTTCCTCCCTTGTCAGGTTTGCTGTCACTTTGCTTTCTTCTGGCCTACTGAGTTACCAGGAGAAATAATAACAAATTGCAAGTAATTCATAGCAAATCAATTGAGATACGTGTCTCGTTATAAATCTGGCAAACGAAGAAAATGCTGGCAATAATTGATAATAAAATTCTATTGCGTGATTCTGCAATGATTCCTGTTGAACTTGTAGCAACTTGGCGGTATTTACAGCATGTGCAAAGCTAGGATTTGCCAAATCCGTTGCGATTAATAGTCTTTTACCCACGATCCTCTTTACGAGTCAGATAAAAGCATAAGGCTTCCATAATGCATGTTTGTGTAGGATTAGGGAAGTATTTGATGGTTTGGGGATAGATGTGTTTGTCTTGAAGCAGGAGAACCCAGGATGTTCCATTTCAAAATGTTTTTAACATGACGGAACTTGCTGCAGAGGGTTGGGTTAACGGCAGTGGATGTGTTTCCTTCTAGCTTACAGGCTGTACACCGTGGTCCCGCGATTAGTGAAGTTTGTTGATATTCTGACCAACTGGTATGTTCGGATGAATCGCAGAAGACTAAAGGTGAGCATCGATTTCGGCCTCGGACTGTGACTGAGATCCTAGGAGTCCGTTAAAGCAGTGCACAGCAGCCTCATGGTGCTGCGCAAAGTCTTTGTGCCACAGTTCCCATTCCGTCACTTCCTAACTGGTAGTGGGAATGAGAACATTTGTTTCCTCCTCTTTGCTTTATGAGGAAAATACCAACCGAAGTGCCCAGTAATTCGTGTGCTGGAGGGGACTGAGCAAAACGAATACAGCTTGGAAAACCGGTTTATTGCATGAACATAGGAAACATTTGAGGTTTATTGAAGTGCACTTACTGGTCCTAAAATTGGTGATTTTCTCCTGATTTTCTTTAATAGGGCGAGAATGGGACCGAAGACTGCATTTTGGCCTTGGAGACTTTGTTTAGTGTCTTGTTCTCCATGTGCAGACTTATGGTAAGGGAATTACTCACTGCAACTCTTTGACATTTTCGATGTAGTTCAACACAAAGTCTGCATCTTCATGTCTAAGTTGACCATAGAAGCTAAGCGTGCAGGGAATGAGGACATGGGGATTAAAACCATAGCACTACTGATCTGTGTAGCACAGTTCATTGTCCACTGCCCCCTTTTCCCTTCCTACCTGCCTCATGGTGCTATGAAGAAGGTGAGTACTGCCTGACTGATAGAGACACATGATTTCTTGCCTGGTGCCCTCAGGGGACATGTAAATATCAGGAAGGAGATGAATAAGTAGTAGCAATTTCATCATTTATTTCAGCCTACGTTTTGAATACTGTCACAGTTGTGCATTCAAGGGACACCATCTAAGCATTTTTTTGCTGAACTGCCCTTATGCAATTCATAATTATTATTGATTCATAATGTGCAAACAGTAAAGACGAGACAATGATTGAATGCAACGTTACAGGCACCATATACTCCTTTCATCACGGAGCTGATGTATCAGAATCTGAAGACACTTATTGATCCGGCCTCGGTTCAGGAAAAGAATACTGAAAGCATCCACTACCTCATGCTTCCCCAAGTGAGGTGAGTGACAGCTGGTGGGTGGCAAGATGGGGGTTGGGGTTGATGGGGCCTTGGTTGGTTGGTGGGGTTTGGGTGTTTTCTCTTTTCACAGAACGGTTGCTCTTCCGCTTGTGTTTAAAGTTGTTTTGCGTGACAAAGTGAGCTGCTCTAATAGTGTGAGTATTCCTGTGCCTGAGGAAGAATTTTTGGATGGTAGTTAACACATTCTTTTCTATAAGCAAAAAAAGGTTGAAGTTGAGATTAACCTTTGATGATGTTAGTCTCTGCTGCAGGAGAATGTTTGACTAGCAATACGCTTAACCCCCCACTCTTGGGGTTAGCTGAAACTTTTCTTTTCCCTCCACTTTTAGGCAGTAGACTCGTGCTGGGTTAACGAATTATGGGTGGGAAAGAAGATGGTTAGGGGCAACGCATGTTCCCAGCTCATAATGTTTTCTTCTTGTGGTAGGCAAGAAATATCCTTTACCCTTCAGAATGTCCTGACTAGAAGCTGTGATGCTTGCCTGTGAAGGGCCCTAAAGCATTCTAGAACTTCCCTGTGGTCCCTGCATCTGCCAGAACGTGTACATCCCCCCACCTCTGGGCCTTTCATAGTGAAGACTGATGCCAGGGCTCTTGTGGGTTGGAGTGATTGTTTTGCGTGCACCACGTATGGAGCCGGCAGAGTGAGTTCTGGCTTCAGATCAAGAATTTAGCCCATTGTCCAGAGATCGCCATTTCCTTGTAAGAGGATACATCGTAGGGGAGAGAGCTTTTGTAGAATCGTAGAGTCATTAGGTTGGAAAAGACTTTAGAGATCATCAGCTCCACCCGTAGCGTGCTACTAAACCATGTCCCCAAGCACGTCACCTCCCTGCCTTTGAATCACCTCCACGTAGGTTGTTTGGATGCTGGTGAGCGAGGATTTCTGCGGGTGCCGCTGTCTCTCGAAGGTCTGGGGCTGTGGTGATCGTGCTGGGTGTACATTCCGAGTTATCCATAGTATCTGCTCAACCCAGGTAGAATCTGACAACTGAAATTGTTTTGGTTTGGGATTTTTAATTTGTTTTCATCCTGCCAAGGGAAACACCAGTGTTCTCGTCAGCAGTTGCTCCTTGGTGCCTCGGTGCTACCTTAGTGGGTGAAGCCAGTGCCTGCTGCCCAACCTGCTCTCGGTTATTCCGGGAGAGAAAAGCGAACTTGCCTTTTGCACTGCAGCACAGCATGAAAACCCTCAGTGACAAGGCAGCTGACCTTGATGCTTCACACATGGGTTTAAAAATGTAAACCTTCTGGTAATGGAGCTTCTGTTGTGGGTGTGGAATCCTTTGAGGAAGGTGTGTGTTCTCTGACAGCTTTAATAGCAGAAGTTGCTGCAGCAGGGCTGGAGACCGGCACTGCGAGGCTGCTGATTATCTGTTCCCTGGGAAAGGGCTGCAAAGAATATGTAGTCACAGAATGCAGAACTCATCAGGGAGTTGTCAGAGAAGGATTTGAGCTGCTGTAGAATGGAGGAGTAGAGGGGTAGCCAGCTATTCGCAGGAACTCGGTTCAAGCATGGGCTTAGCATGGGTGTTAAAATTGGCTTAGTCACTTTAGGTTCCTGTCGGGGCTGACTGGCTGCTGTGTGATGCAGGCGCGTGATGGATTGTGAGTGGCTTGCACAGCTTTCCCTTTTGTCGTGTGCTCTGCTTGAATTTTTGTCTGCTTCTAAGTGTAATTTACTTGGTCCCCTGTGTGTCAATTGTTGCACTTGTCAGTTAAAAAGACATATTTTTCAGAACTACATTATTGTTGAACTTTTTAGAGTCTCACCTTGAGTTGCTAAGCACATCATTGCATTTTTCTTTGAATATTGCTCTGATGACAGCTGAACTTGTCTCAGTACCTGTGCTGCAAACCCTGTTGAGGTATCGCTGGGTTGCTTAGTGTTCAAACAGTTTGGTTACATTAGCTTTATGGATCTGGTGTGTGAAGACTGTTCTCATTTAGTGGCTCCACAGTCTTGCTAAGTAATGGTGAGTAACGCTGAAACACTGCCCCATCCCATGGCCTGGGTCCTTTCGGTCGCAAAATCCTATATTTTTTGGAAGCTTTGGAAGAACAAAAGCTTTAAGATCAGTAGCAACACCTTAATCGAAGCCCAGATCCAGGAGATGGGGATATTTCAGTTTTGACAGTTCTGTGGTCCTGGACGATGCTTGTGTTTCATCCCAGTACTTTTGCTCCTTACATTACAGCAAACAACTTCCTTCATTTTGTGCAGAGCTGTTCGAACCAGTTCCTCTGGTCTTGATGTGACACTTGTGTGGGTTTAAAGGAGCTGCTTAATTCATGCAGCTACTCAAGAAATTGGAAAAATGTCTTCAGAACATTTGGCTGCCAATGCGTTTGAAACAAGATGGGAATCTTGGCTTACTCAAAAAAACCAAACAACCCAACCCAAGCCAACCCTCAAAAAGCCAAATAAGCCCCCTAACTCTCCCTTGCCTCAGAAGGGAAATGTGATAACATGCTGGAGCCAGGAGAGATGACGGAACTGTCTAAAACATCAAGCTAATGTAGCTAGCATGCCTGAAAAATATTATAAATTGGGATCCAGTGAGTTGGTTGCATTCTAGATGTTTCATCGTTAGCATAAAGATCCTATTTATAACATCTTTTTGCATCTTCTTGTGATATCATTGATGTAAATCTTACTTTTTATTGGATATTAATAGAGTAGGTAATATGACTCAGTCCGTCATTTGTCTTGTTAGAGGTGCTAACAAGATATGTCAGAATAGCTCCATGTTTTGTTTCCGGCGAGTTGTTTCCTGATCGTCATCTTCACAAAGAGAGCAGAAAATTCTGTTTGTTCCTTTGTCGAGTCGCCCCGACCAGGGCATAATTGAGTCTCTGGTAGGGAATTTCAGAGGAGGGGGTAAAATGTTTTCAATCTGTTCAAACAGATGCAATGGAAATGAAGCAATATAATGTTTGCTTTTTAATCTAGGGAGGATCTCATCGACAAAAAAATTGAAAGTGCCGTTTCTTGTTTGCAGTCTGTTATTGAGCTGGGACGCGTAATCAGAGACAGAAAAACCATCCCGGTCAAGGTTAGAGCTCCTAACGTTTCTTACTGACACCTTGGGAATGGGCAATGGCTTTAACTTTGGGAGAGGGCTGGGAAAATCGAATGTTTAAGTTTGGAATACCAAACAGTTCGGTAACAAAATACTTCAAAAAATAAATAACAATTTCTGACATTTGTTACTTTCATTTGGAAGGATAAAAGATTCTGACGTTTGGTTGGTTGTTTTTTCTTCTCCTCAGTATCCTTTGAAAGAAGTAGTTGTTATCCATCAGGACCCAGAGGCTCTTGCAAATGTCAGATCTTTAGAGAAGTACATACTGGAGGTAAGAGCACAGCGAACGTGATGTTTAACTGGATTGTGTGTGCTGGTTACTGAAACAAAGCAAACCCAACCTCCCCTCCTGGTGATCCGTGTGCCGCCCTCAGTCAGCCACAGTGCCTGGGAACGTGGAATTGCTCAAACTGACCACGTTGCACTAGGAGCCTGTTAGAAATGTTCTTTGAGTGAAAGGAAAAAACAGTAAGACAATAGTCAATGACACATTGTCAGAGAGATGGATTGCAAAATCCCCCTTCTGGTCAGGGCATTAAAACTAGTTGGACAGTGAGTGGGAGGTTCAGTGGTGAAGAGGATTCTGTGTGAGGGAGAACGAGACCAGTCGAGAGGCCACCTCATGTCTTGTCCCCTCAAACCTGCTTGTTGGAAACAGGCTCTATTTAAAGGAGCAGAATCCAGAAGGACAAGTGCTTTGACTGTACATCTGAACAGTTCACAAAAGACTTCCCTCCCTTCCGTGACAATTTCCCCTCTGGGCAGGTGAGCCCTGTGGATCTTTTCAATAGCAGGATTTGGTGAAATTTAGATTAACGTCTAACATGTTTTCTTGATCTGAAAACTGGATATGAAGATTTTACAGAATCCAGTTTTAAGGGAGGTCAGGTTTGCTTGCTCAAAATACTTCAAAAGGTAGCTGACAGAACCTGCTGTGAATTTCTACAACCAGTAAAAGGAAATGAAGGAAGCTAAACAAATTGATAATTCGTTACGTAATTGGCTTGTAGAAAAGTCTGGTTTGATTTCATTTGTCTGCTACCCCAAGCGAAGGTGAGGTGTGTCCTATGGGGAGATGGGTTACAGCAAACTCAAATTCCATTGTGGAAGCACAAATACAAAATCTTGTCTGTTGCCCTCTTTTTGTTATGTATTTTAACATTCAGCCATCGAGCTGGTGTGCAAGCTTAGCCTATGTTTTATTGTATTTCGTAGCAATCAGTCCGGTTGTTTGCCAGGATGGGTCAGAGCCAGGGAGGTCAATGGGTACAGGCAGACAGGGTGGCATTGCTTGGGATGAATTTGCAGCTTTGTTCATCAATCTCCTACATATTCAGAGCTTTAGAACATTTAGTTACTGCCAGAAGTGTGTTTCTACTTAAATTGCAGGTGCCAGAGGTAATCTGTAAGAAAAATTACACCATTTGATTTCACGCAGTTGCTGACAAAAGGATTTGGAAAGTGCTCTTGTCAATTCTAAGGAAATTTCATTCATCACTTTTTCAGAAGTGGCTGCACTCTTTGATCTGCAGCCTGTTCTGTCATCAGAACACAGCAAATAATTCAAATAAATGCATTTTAATCTTAGAACTCTCTATAGGATGGAGTCCTGCAAAAATTACCGAGCTCACAAAATGAAGTCAGTCCAGAAGGCTTTTAGCCACAGCGCATGGTTGCGTTTTGTTCATGAGTGTTTGGGGCTTTTTAGTAGCCTCACTTAGGGTTTCTCTTCTGAACTGGTGCCAGTGAAACGTGTGTCTCAGTAAATGTCACCCTGTGTGCAATTGCAGTCTTGTTTGTGTCCACCCCGTGTGCTCCCAGAGCCCTGGGCCCTTCGTGTGGCTGGAAGGAAGGAGAACGTTGCCTTTTCCGTCTGCAGATTGAGGGTCTGCCAGTGCTCTCTAACGACAGCCGTGCGTGAGACATGGTGCCGTGGCCAGAGGCCATGAATGGGCTCACTCAACTGGTGCATGAAGCTGTGGCACTGGGTGGTCCTTCAGGACTTTGTTTCTCCCAGTATTACACAATCAGTAGTTATTTTTCTTTCTAAAGAGCCCAGCCTGGCTGAAGCCCAGTGCTCGTGCTCTGTCTTGAGGACTGGCTACAGGAGACCCGCTCTGATCATGTCTGGGACACGGCACCGACAAAAGCCCTTCGGCACGGGAGAGCCTGAACGTAGAGGTGTTCCAGCAGGCAGCACGAAGGACTAGTTGTCTTGGTTTGTCTATGAGACTTGAAATATGTGCCAAGGAACTGATTTTGATTGACTGGGAAGGGTGTCGTGTGTTTGTTGGCTGGATGGAATTCTGTGTGGAGAGCTTTGCTCTGTACTTTGAATTTGGCATCGCGCGATGGTCAGGGTGTGTAATGGAGGTTTAGGGACATTTTGATGGTGGTTCTTAATGTGCTTATGTGATGAGGAAAGTATTCGTAATGAAGAACATACGGAATAAGTTAGTGGTTTAGGCTGGTGGCTCATCCAGCACATCGTGCTGTGGCCTGCGGTGCTTGAGCCCATTTAGAGCAAACACGAGCATCTGGGTGCGTTTTGCAGCAGGCTCCTGGCGCAGCTGCCCTCAGCGACTGTGTTGGAGACAGTCGAGGGCACATGCCTCCTGCCTTTTCCTTTAACAGCTCTTTGTGTGACTGCTGACAGAATTGAAATCCTTTTGGTTCACTCCTGCTTACCTCCTCTGGGGGCCCTTGAGTTCTAAGGGTTAACTGCTTGTTTATCTGCTTTAAACCAAGCTCTGACTATTCCACCCAGGGGCTTGGTGAGTAACGGTTTTACATTCCTTACCTGTCTCTTTCCTAAGTTTTTAAACCTCAGTTGTATCCCCTTCAGCTTTCTTCTCCCAAAAGAGTTCTAGGCCTGGCCTTTTGGCACATCAGCCGTTCTCTCCTCTGAATCAGCACCACTGTGTTCCTGTGCAGGTACAGGGACAGGACCTGCAGTTTTCTGGTTAGATGTGTGCTGGAAGGACTCTTTCAGCAAGATCCATCTTTTCCAGGCCGTCTCCAATGCTGTCACACAGAGGTGTATCTCTTCAGGCAGTAAAAAGGTTGTTGAACCAGAGGTCTTGCTTGAGAGCTGGTGTCTGTCAATAACAGGAATATCTACGGAATGGCTGAGGAGGGCAGGAGTTCTGCTCAAGGGTGATTTCAGTAGGGGTTGAGTTTATCTGCTCTCGCTGTGTTGGCAGAGTACCTGGTTCACAGAGACATCTGTATAAAGATGGGCAGCACGAGACTTCGGCTGCCTCCATCCTATAGCCCCTGCCCTCCATCCTATAGCCCCTGCCCTCCATCCTATAGCCCCTGCCCTCCATCCTATAGCCCCTGCCCTCCATCCTATAGCCCCTGCCCTCCATCCTATAGCCCCTGCCCTCCATCCTATAGCCCCTGGCCTCCTGCCCTCCCACAGAGGTAGCTGGTCTTTAGCTTCCCTTTTTTCTCTTGGTGTGTTTGTATAGGAGCTTAATGTACGTCAAGTGACATTATCTACTAATAAAGACAAATACGGAGTCCGGCTGAGAGCAGAACCAGATCACATGGTGCTTGGGAAGCGCTTGAAAGGTGCATTTAAGCTCGTCATGGCTGCAATCAAAGAGCTGAAGAGCGAGCAGCTGGAGGAATTCCAGGAGACAGGTACGGAGTGGTAATGACCACTCAACAGTGGCAATGTCAACCAAAAAAAAAGATTCAAAATCCTTTGGCTCATCAGAGAAAGTCAAGCGTTTGCTCTTGATTTGTGTATGTTGATCCAGTGCTCACAGGAGCAGGTGCAGAAGTGTCCCCTGTGGGCTTCGGGGAGCTGCCACCATCCTGGTTGCATTTTTTATGTTGATCGAAACAGGAGAAAAGTTGGTTTTGCTGAGAGTAGCTTAGAAGCTGCCATGGAGACTAATCTTACACTGGTTTCAATGTGGAAACCGAATGTGTGTGTGATAGTTTGCATTCTGAAAGTGTTGCTGTATCTGGTTAGTGACTGCTTGAGTATGAATATTTATTTGGTTGTGCACATGGGCCATTTGTTTTACTCTGTTCCATTCAGATGGTACCTAAACAGTTGCTGAAGCAGCTGTGAGTGAGTTCTGTGCCTGTACAAGTTCTTGTATTAAAAATTGGAGTTGAGATAGTACCATGGTTTTCTGGTGCTTCCGTGCTGTTCAGATGGGTTCCATTTCATGTATGTGAACAACTGACGCTTGTCTTAGTTGTATTAGTTTTTTTATTTTCGCTCTGATGGTAACAGATGCTCTTCGTTTGCTGATTCCACAGGCACCATTGTTGTGGAAGGGCACGAACTCCACAGGGAAGACGTGCGTCTCATGTACACCTTCGATCAGGTTGCTGGAGGGTCTGCCCAGTTTGAGACACATTCCGATGCTCAGGTATTTTCCTGGTTTGTTCTTGTTTGTTTGTTCACGGGCATCATACAAGTAGTATGAAAAGGATGAGGTGAAAACCGAAATGGCTTTATTTGTTCAATTGGTTCAGCAAATTCCAGGAGCCTGTCTTCAGAATTTTGGAGATGTTCAAGTCCTCTCTTCAATGCAGTATTTTGCGTGTGAGGAGTTTTGTGACGATGAACCTGAGCTGCTGAGTGAATTAATACTGCCTTGTTTCAAGTTTGTTGCCTATTGACCCTGTTCTGTGCATCACTTCAGGTTTTAGTGCTGCTGGATGTTACCCCAGATCAGTCCATGGTGGATGAAGGAGTTGCCCGGGAAGTGATTAATCGTATCCAGAAGCTCCGCAAAAAGGTTAGGAAGCAGTGGTTTGGAACAGTACATTTTCACTTACTTCTAAGCAATCTTCGGGCACTGTGCAGCGGAACTGACCTCTTTAATTAAACATGAAGCTCTGTATCGTTAACTCCCAATAGCCAGCTTTCCAATAGGACAGAAATGATTGCAAATTGTTATTTTCATTTTGAATTTCCGTGTTCCAAACTGGCTAGAGCTGAACAGTGACCATCAGCCACAGTGGATTAGCTGATTTATCTGTCCTTGTAAGAGATCTTTCCTGTAATTTAACAGGTTTGTTTGTGTGAGACTGATCTTGCTGTCATTAATGGTGTATTTTGTGTGTCCTGCAGCGCAATCTGGTTCCCACAGACGAGATTACAGTCTACTACAGGTCCTGTCCCAAAGGTGACTACCTGGATACGGTTATCAAGGATCATATGGATTTCATTTTTGCAACAGTCAAGGCTGACTTGAAGCCTTATCCGGTGCCTACCTCGAGAGAAGTTCTTATCCAGGAAACAACGCAAGTAAGAAGGAACACGCATTGTCTGTGGTGTCCACGTTGTCATCTGCTTTTAACTGAGCAGAGTGCTTCCCTGGCAGGAAAACTGCTTGTCAGTATTTACCTGGGGGATGTAGTAGGTATTGTGTTGTAGTTATAAATTTCTATATTAATCTTTTTGGTTTAAAAAAAAGAATAGTTGGGCTTTGCATGTGTGGTATTTTTGAAAATGGAGGTGCTTGAGAACCACAACAAATATCTCGGGTTGCCCTTGGTGTCAGCTTAGTGCACCCAGCTCTTTACGCTGGGATTAGCACATCGTGTGGAGAGCAGAGCTGGTGCTCAGATTTGGTTAAGTTAATGTGCTTTTGTATTAGAAATGTTCTCCTTCAAGGCTGCATTTTGCCTTTTGATTGAAGACCAGCCTCAGCTGTTAGTGCCTGAGGATGCTTGTTTTTAATCCACTTGTGTATCAAATTCAGTCTCTGGTACCAGTGCAGTTGCACAGATCACATATTCTCATGTTTGGATCTGAACTGTTTGCTTTGACTGCTTCTTCATGGTTTTTCGACACATATTTTACTTACACTCAGGATCTCTGTTTCTATGAGATTATCCTGTATCGGTTTTTGATACAAAGCCTGAATGTGAACTCTGCAGACCTGCACTGAGACACGAGAACAACATCAGCAGTTACTCAGAAAATACTGGGAGAGGAAAGAAACTGCTTGAAAAGGCCTTTTTAATTGTGGTAGGAGTTTATAAACACCAAATGAGATTTGCTCCTTGCTGCTCTTTAAGTGCCTTATCCTGGTTCACAGTGGGAGCTCAGCAGAGTGGCCCTTTCACATTTTTCCATTCCCCTTTGGACTGTCGCTTTTCCCAAGGCGACTCTAGGTTTATAACTGTTTGGTTGAAACGGCCACTTAGTAGCACTTAGAGAAATAAGTGATTTCTGCAGGATGCTTGTTTAATTACCAGTTCTCCCGAAGAAAACTTTTTGACTCTGGTTCCTATGAAAACTGTGTAAGCGCAGATGTAATTCCAGGCTGTGCTTAGCTTGGGAAGGGATCTGTGCTTGGAAGGGCTCAGGCCTAAAGGCTGTTCATGCCCCTCTCTGTGTTCAGTACTGCCATATCCTTAACGTATGTTGAAGACAAGTTGCTGTTTGAAGAACTCTGAAGGAAGAAGTGGCTAAAGTTGCTATTTATTGTGAGTCGGGTTTAGCATCATGAGACAAAATCTGAGTGCTGCTTATTTAGGAAAGTATATTATTGTGTTTGCTTAATTAAACAATCTTCAAGTAATCATAACATTCCTCTTCGTTCAGCTGAAGGGATCAGAGCTCGAAATTACTCTGGTCAGAGGTGGTTTGTGTCAGTCTGTGGGTCCAGCCTGTGCCTACGTCAACCTCAAAGTGTGTGCTAACGGGACAGAACAAGGTAAGGGTGTGCCAGGTGTCATCTCTTGGGGTGCTGTTAACGGAGTGTTTGGAGAACAGGAAGGTGAATGTCGGAGCCACAGATCTGTGTGAAAGGTGGTGCAAGCTGCCGCCCAGGAGTCGCTCCACATGCTTCTTGAAAAGAATTCCACTAAAAGCAGAAGCGTGTGGTGTCCACGGTGCCTTCCGATGGGCCCAGCAGTGGGTGTGTGGCTGCGCACACAGTGTGTCTCGGGTGTCAGAGGAGGTGCAGGCGCTCGGTTGTGTGAGAAGCTGCAGCTCTTGTGACTGTGGAGGAGCAGATGGGTTTGGGAACATGAGGTGTGAAGTATTGGGCTGAAAAAAGTACTGAAACTGGGGAATACGCTGACTGTGTCTCAGATAATCGGGAGATGGGGAACAGTCCTGTTAAGTGTTACAGGGTGGAGTTAATATATTAAAAGGACAGAAAATTAAATGCATTCTCTGGAATTCTCTCCATCTGTGTATGGTTTGTGTGCCTTCCTAACATGGTTAGAAAACCACTTGCTGAACAGTGATGAACGTAAGCTGCTGGGCACCTCGATGGGCACAGTGCGTCAGGTTTTTTAATCGCTGTATTTCTGGATTAATCGAGAAAGTAATCTGCAATTAATTGACAAAAATGAGACTGCTTTGTTAATAAAACCGAATAGAATTTCTATGCTGTAAACCTGGAGGACACTTCAGTTCGCTTCTGCATTTCTTCCCCCTTTTTTTTTATTTACTGCAAAAATTTCTGGAGGATGCAGAGTTGCCAGTTTGAAGTTAGGTTAGAAACTACTGGAAAACAAGAGAGATTGCTGGAGTCGATTAGGAAGAAGTCATTAGGAAATCATTGAAACTTGGCTTTTGCTTCCGAACTGCATTTTAATTGTGTCATTTTGGTTGTAGATGGTGTGTTGCTGCTTGAGAATCCCAAAGGAGATAATAGCTTGAACTTCCCTGGACTCGTAGACGCCGTCTCCTGCATTTTTGGTCTTAAAAATTCAAACCTGACAATTTTTAATGGAAAAACAGGTAAATGGGGTATGACAGGGGAAATTGGAAGTCTTTCTAGCAGCAGCTAGGGGTTATTTACTATATAATTTTTCTATATATATACACAAATCTGACAAGAAAATGCGTTAGGAAACATTCCGGTTTACAGCACTTAGCTTGTGGGACTGTGTTCATGATCACATCAGTGTTTCCAAAAGCTGCTGCTGAACGATGCTCTTCTCTTCCGTTATCTCATTTCCACTGTGATTCTCATCAGGACACAATCTGATTTATTATTCCGAAGGCGTTTGTGCTGGGGCCGGGCAGTGCTGTGCTGGTGGCGGCTGCCGTCAGCTGCCATGGCTTTTTCCCCTAAAGCCTCAGTAGCAGGGTGAGAATTCAAGTCGAATGCAGGCTGCTGAATGCAGTTGCTTTTTCACCCTAGAGAAGCTTCAGGAGCTCCGTATTTCTTGTTACAAAACTCTGTGGGATGTTTTTGTGGCTTAAACTTGGCCTCTGTTAAGGCATGAGAATGTGAAATATTGTCTGTAGCTTATCTGTAGGGCTATGGCTGCATCGTGGGTTTGTTCATGACTAGGAGCTGACACTGAGACAAAGAAAACCGTCATGAGAGGAGTTACAGTTAGTGAGCGTGAGACCTGCCAGCAGAGCAGCGTCCTCTCCCCTGGATGAGGATGCTGGTTTATTGCTATATGATGTATAATATTTCAGTGTAAGTTAGACATGAAGAAGTAGGGACTGAGAACCGGATTGCACTCCCCACCAAATGCTTTAGTGAACAAAGCCCACAAGTACTTGGGGTGGCCAAGCTGTGACCGGCCTCAGGTGGCTGAACAGAAACAGTGAGCTCTTGCGTTACTCTGGGGATGTGTGGAGCCTCCTCTTGAGGTCTGAACTTGGTCTGTTCCCATACTGTTCATAATGAGTCTAAAAGGAGTCGTGCGGAAAGGCTGCAAACTGCACGTGTGGTGCTGGCTGATGCAGGACCCTGAGCGAGCAACCTGTCACAGAGACACTGCTGAAGTGACACCCGAGGGGTGACAGTTGAATTGGCTCTTGGAGAGGCTGTTCTGGGCGCCCATGGGGCTGCTAAGGGGAACAGGGGGGCAGGGTCTCATGGGGGCGTGCAGGGGCCTGAGGGGATGGCAGGGAACGGTGACGCGCGCTGGATGGGTTGTCGCTGAGCTGTTCCCATGTGCCTTAATAAAATTGTGACCCAGTAAAACACTATTTCTGGCTCTGCATTTTCCTTCCTGTGGTTTTTAGGGCCGCCCACTTTACTTGCAGTAATTTATTATCTTGTTTTCTAATTGTAATGAAGATTTACTTAGGGTTACATAATGGCAGAAACCCAAGCAGTTCTTTATTAAGGCAGCTGAAATATATCACGGCCTGGCTTTCAGTGTCACATCGGGATAATGGGATAAACATTTTGTGTCCAGCAGTGAATCAGTGTGTTCTGAGTAACTGTGAAGCTCCAAGCAGGGCTCGGGGATTTGTACTGATCTCCCGAAACCCAGAACAGAATTTGTCTCTCCTTACAATTTTAAAAAGAAAATAATTTAAAGGAGGGAAGCCAAGCTCGGGCCAAGCAGCAGCAGCGCTCGGCTGCGAGTGTCTTTGCTCTGGATCACAGGAGAGCTGGAAACCTCCTGGACTTCTGGTTGGGAATGGTTTCTGAAACGTGCTTGGTTTTTTGGTAGAAGCTGTTTTGAAAAAGACCTGTTTAAAAAAAGTAATCTTTATGGGAATAAATGCAGCTGTAAATCATGACAGGCTTTAAAACGGGGGAAGGAAAGTGAGGCAAAAATCCTCCTGCAGACTTCTCAGTCCACCTCTTGTTTCATGTTTATGGATTTCAGATGCCTAATTCATTTCAAATTCTATTCTTGGCACTTTTCTGAACAGGAATACAGAAAGATTTTATTTTTAATTTTAACCTTTGATTTTTGAAAGGCCGTGAGGCTCTAATTAACCTCTCCTAAGGTTCCTAAGATAGAAGGGATCGTCTTAAGTGAATAATTTCTTGCTTGATTTAAGCTATTTAACTACTCTTATTGCATGAGTAATCATGTCGTATGTTTATGTTTGTAAGAAATGGTACATGGGAGCTAATTTCCACTGAAGTATTCAGTGTTGTTGAGAAAATGAAGTATTTCTGCTCAAATTCCATATTTTGAAATGGAGAAATGCTCTTTTTGGGCAGGGAATTGCGAATGGGAAATGCTCCCCAGTGGAGTCAGCAGGCAGACAGCCACCTTGTCAGCTACCAGAGTGAGAAGTGGCCTCCGCTTCCCCGTAATGGCCTGACCGCTCTCATTTTCTGTTCCAGAACTGCTAAACAAAACTGACTTGCTCAGTCTCAGTGGGAAGACTCTGCACGTGACGGCAGGGCCTGCACCTGCTGCTCCCAGCGCTGCTGCTGCTCTGCTCTGCCAGTACATCAACCTGCAGCTCATGAACGCTGCGCCGCAAGGTGAGCAGGGGCCTGGCTCTCCTCACTCGCCAGCTGAGCTCTCTGGGACAGGGCTTTGGACGCCGCTGGGGAAGATCAGCACATACTTTTTCATTGGCAGGTGGTGATGTTCTGTATTCTTTTCCGAGTATGTGCTTTCCATTAAACACAAGGGTTTTACTTAGATTTTCTCCCTATTTTCAGAGAAGGAAAAGGAGAGACAGTTTGAGATAACGAACAGCAATAAAAAGTGCTTGTGTCCCTGTTTCCAACCGCTGCCTCAATCTCTGCAGCTTATCTTAAAAAGCTGAGTGTAAAACCAGAAATGAAGGAGGAGCCAGCTCTTTCGCAAGGCATTTTAAACAGCCTGTGAAATGCTCCTCAATGCATCTCAAAAGCCAAACGAGTTGTATTGTTAACCTGATCTGGAGGAAGGAGATGTGCATGTGCTTCTGTTTCACAGCTGCTGCTCTTTTAACCTCTCCTCTGGCACCTCACACTGAAAAAGCCAAGTTGTTAGAAACTCACTCTCCAGTTCTGCCCTGGTCTGAGTCCTTTCTGTCCTGTGCCCATGTGCAGTCTTATTGATTCTCCTGGAAGTCTGTGTAGGCCAGACATGCAGTTTTGATGTGATGATCTGAAAATGCTTTGTGAGCTTCTTTAGTTGTTAGTGGTTTGTGCAGAATTCTGCAGGATTTTCTTTTGCTTGTTATATTAAGCTGGTAGAAGTGACTTATTCTGGTTCAGTAAATCACAGCCTCTGTTAGTGAATATCTGCAAGTAGGTTGGTGGTGATGGTTATTCAATGCGATGAAGCAGTAGAGGTGAAATGGAAGAAAAAGTCCTAACTACCGGTTTACCAGGATAAATGCAATAATATCATTCGTTGCTGATAGTGATCTCGCTGTTTATCTTGTTCAGAATGTCAGAAAGGAACAGTGGGAACCCTTCTCATGGAGAACCCTGTTGGACAGAATGGGTTAACGTACCAAGGTCTTCTACATGAAGCAGCCAAAGTTTTTGGACTGAGAAGCAGGAGGCTAAAATTGTTCCTGGATGAAGCGCAAACTCAGGGTAAGCACGAACTTCTGGTTTGTTTGTCCGAGTGCACATGGAAGTTTTAGTTGAGGAGCAGCCAAGGTAGCCTGAGCCAGAGTTTAATAACTAAATGCACACTGTTTACACGTCGGTTTCTGATTTCACACAGTAATTCTATAGTTATTAAACAAAATCCTTTAAGCACACATATTCGTTTAGAAATTCAAAGCTCTGGTGCTTTCCTTTCACGAAGTGGCCAAGACCAGTTCTCTAGAAGTTTCTTCCTTGGGAGCCGTGCGGGTCAGCCAGCAGTGCCCCTGGCCAGGGGCACTGCTGGCTGACCCGCACGGCTCCCAAGGAAGAAACTTCTAGATCTGTGTAGCCAGCTGTAGTGCTAACATGTTGGGCTTGAGAAAGATCTGGGACTTCGTAAGACAGGAAGAATGGATTGGAAACTGCACAGTAGAGAAAAAAACCTGATATTTCTGTGTATTCAGGAAAATTCAGCTCTTCCCACGAAGGATTCTGTCTCCAGTTTATCGTGATGGCATGAACTTTATCCTATTACTGTTGCACTCTATGTGTATTTAGCTGTGACAAGACTCCAGGAACTGGTCTGGCATGACGTTTGTCTAGTGTGGCTGTTCTTACAGGACATTGATCAGGGACTCTGGGTTTTAAGCGTTGTGCTGGGTCCTTCCTGTTGAACTCATGTCCCAGTGCATTCTGCAGGGATGCTCGGAGTGAGATGATGCTCTGTGTGGATGTGAAGCTGGAGCTGTCGACTGAGCTTTCAGAAAATCCTTCTTTGTAACGTAGGGCAGGATCTTCAGCTCTGGCAGTGTCTGTGCTGACGTGTGGCAGCCCTTCCTTCAGTGCTCAGTGCTTTAACAGGAGGGAGCTTTGAGCTGCACAGGTTCCATCCCAGTCCTGTTTCGACTGAACCGGCAGCACCACCTGAATAACAGAAGAAAAAGTGTCAATAGTTTTACTTGTCAGCAAGAGCTCTAACTCTTCTGTTTCTGTTTTCTCTGTTCAGAGATCACAAAGGACATCTCCATGAAGAACCTGAACATGAAGACTGTGTATGTTCATGTTATACCCACCACAGCTGAATGTTGAGAATTCCCTTTTGCTGAATAAGACTGTGGAGACTTTTTTTCCACAAAACCTGAAGTCAGATTCATTTAGTCTGCTTTTAGATTAACATCCAAGCTGTGTGTGGTACCGTCAACATCTCAGTTTGCACACAGGATGATTTATACCCATGCATGTCCGATATGCTGCTCTTTGGTTTCAAATACAATGTATTTTCACTGTTATCTTATGATAGGGTAAAAGCTGTTCAGCAAAATGTCAGAAGTCCTTAACCTTAGAGATCTATGCAGTTATTTGCCTGACAGAAACGGAAGTAATACCTCAGTGGTGCTGTTCTCCACCTGCCCTTGATGCAGGGGGCAGCTTTGATTTTCTAAACCATGGCTTGCCTAGGAGGCTCAACAAGATATGCCCCACGGTGCAGTAGTGTGTGTGGCTGTTGATTTAAAATACTCCCTAATTTAAAATTGGAACAATAAATTTGCTTCACCTCCTGTTTCCCTGAGTTCCGAGTACTTTGCTTCTTTGAATTTTCTAAAGAAGGTAACGTTTAGTACACCATTTTGATCAGGGAAACAGAGAAACGTGCAGTCTGGAGGTGTCTGTGCCGAATGCTGCTGACTGGGTTGTGACACTGTCACGTTTTGAGGGTTGGTTTTGTTGGGGTTTTTTGGGAGGAATTCAGGTGTAGAAGCAGCACTCAGCTTTTAGTTTTTATGATCAGCCATACATTTTGCTGGATGTTTTCGCGTTGACTTGTATACCCGTAGGTGGGTGAAAGGAGCAGGCAGCCTTTGTGAGTTGGAGGATGTTTGTTGGCTCGTTGAACTCCAAACTCCATCTCACTCCAGTGCCACTGAGCATCAGCAGTGCTGTGGGTCAGTGGTGAGACCTGCCCTTGCTCAGCACTCTGGTGGTGACCGACTGTCTTGGCCGCTGGGCCTCTATCTGCTTTCCAAGAACAAGATTGCCTGCATGGCCAACCAGAGCATTAACGGCTAACATTCTGTATCAATAACCAAGTCTTGCTTGGCGTGGATTTCCATTGCTCTGTTCTTCATCTTCACATTAGGAACATAAACCAGAGCTTCCTTGGGATAACCTTATTGTAGTGGGAATAACTACCCTAATTACCCTGTGCTCTGCTGTGCTCTAGGAGACCATCCCAAACTTTTCAGTACTCATTTGAAGTAAAGCAAGTCTCTGGCGTTCAGCTCACATCAAATTATTTGTCAGTGTTAAAGATGTTGGTGCTGAACAGGCTGCTGCACTGGCCTGTTCAGCGTCAGGAGTATTGACCATCGCCCTCTGCCTTTCCTGGTGACCCAGCTTGCTTATCTTTATATTGATGTAGTGACATGGAAATCAAATTTGTATGGATTGGGGTTTTTGTCACATTAGAAATGTCCAGGTTCTGACTTCTGCAAAGGTCAGGTTGCTGTTTCTAAACTGAATGACTTTGCGTTATTATTTATGGAGAATAAACGAAGATGGCAGATGATCGCAATCTTAACAAGACAGCCTAAGGGGACGTTCCGTGACTTTCTGAAGAGTTATTTGGGATTTATCATTTTGTGTATTTGTCATTTTTTTCCTTCCAAGGATGCTGGCTTGGCCCAGTTCTGCGTAAGGACTGGGTTAGATTATATATGTGCTTTCCAGTGAATTAAAAGCCCAGCAAAGAATTATGAACTTGCTCTGAGTGAGTTGCCAAGTGAAAATGATAATCTTTAACAGAACCTTTTTTCTTTCTCAGACGTGCTTAACAGCTGCTTGATGTCAGAAATAATCTACCCTAAAGAGAAGAAATACTTGTTGTGACCTTAGTCCAATAATCTTTTGCTTTACAGGAGGTGCAATTGAACCCAGGTTTCTTAAGTAAATGTAAGAAATGTAGTAAGAATTTGTAATTGTTTGTTTTTAAAAACATGTTTTATTGTTTAATTAAAAGTTCCGTTTGACTTTGAGCTGGCACTCTTGTCGATAGGGTCTGATCCCTTATCTCTAAACAGACTGGCAGGGAACCCCAGGAGCAAGTTGTGACCCATTTGAGTGAACTTGTGCTTTTCCTACTTTCCTTCTCCACATGCATTTTTAGTATTCTTTTTTTATTTTTCTGGATAGTATCCAATTGTTACTTGAGAGAATTTGTCTTGTGAGATCTTGAAGTGGGGAATGTTTCCTACTAATTTTTTTTTATTGAGGCTTTTTAATGTAGTTCCATAGTTTCATCTAGGTTGGGCTACTAATAGTCTTTTGGCTTGACGTGATTCTCTTTGGGATTTATGTACATCAATTAGCTTCCCTCCTAAATGGCTCGTAACACAAATTAGGTCCCAGACCACTGTTGCCTCTCTCTGTGTGGAGCAAACCACTACTTAGGCACAGACCTCCCTCGTCCCATTTGCTGCTCTCTGGAGGGAGTTTGGGTACATTATTCTGATTTTGCCATTTGTTTCAGTTCTCTTTAGTGTCCGCAACAGTGCAGCTGAAATCTCCGCAATAAGCAAGATGCATCCTGGCACTGAATACTTGCTGTATTTGATCAAGCTGGATAGCTGGACAGCTGTGGGTGAGGAACGTTCATGGGATGTCATTTGTAGGAGACCTGAAGGGCAGATTTTCAAGGTAGCAGTTTTGCAGCATTGAAGACTATCAAAATATATAGGTAGAGCCTGTATTGTGTAATTTATAGTGTCAGCGAGCCCCAAAATCTGGGGATCTTGGGACTTAGATTGGTTATAGATATCGTGTGGGAGGCAGGGGAGGTAGAAGGAGCACAGCAAATTTAATTTGGGAGATCTTCTACTGCACATCTTGGTTTTGGACATGATGTAGTCTAAACAAGGATGAAGAGTCCGGCATTTTCCTCAAGATAAGTGAATATCTGTTAGATGAAAAGTTGTTTACCTTGTCAGCTGAATTAGCCAAAAATGAGGCTTATGCTCTTAGAAACCAAGCGCTGTACAGTAAAGGGAGTTGCATTGGATTAGTAATTAAATGAGAACTGATAATTTCATACTCTTGCCAAACAATACAAGCACTGGGCTGTATAAACAAGACTCTCTGTCAGATGAAGTAATCTTTCCACTCCAGTACTGATAAGGCTCCTTCTGCAGCACTGTATCCAATTTTGGGAACTGCGCTGGAGGAAGATGTTGACAGTCTGGAGGGAAGCCAGTGGGGAGAAGCAGGAATGAGGCCTGGGAAACCTGACCTGTGGGGAAGGATTGAAGGAATCGGCATGTTTAGTCTACAGCAAAGAAGACTGTGAGGGTAAGAAGTCTTCAAAGAAGTAAATACGAATTGCAAAGAGAATAGTCATGGGTGAGTTTCCAAAAAACTGGCAGTTAAACTGGATGTGAACTTGGGCCACACGTCAGGAAGACACACCTGATTATAAGAACCATCATCTGCCCCTGGAATGGGTCCCCTGGGAAGGTGACAGGGATTTCATCAAGGATGGGTTTAAGAAGAGGTTCTAAGAGGTATAGTGTGGATATAGGTTGTTGTTCCTGCAGCTGAGGGAGAGCTAGAAAACCTCTCAAAGCCTTTTCTGACCTGTTTGTTATATGAAATATTGTTTTCAGCTGGTCTGTTACGCATGCACAGGCCTGTAGGTAGGGGAAGAGTTCTTTGCAGATGTCCTCCCGGCCAGCTCCCTGGGTTAAGCACCGGGCATGGTGTCAGATGTGTCAAATACCTCTTTGGCCAGCTTGGGTTGTCTGTCCTGGCTGCGTCCCCTCCCAGCTTCTTGTGCTTTTTTTCACCTTGCAAGGAAGAAAATTAACTTTATCCCGGCTGAAGCCAGCACAATCCCAAGAACAGTGTCTGAATCGATGACCTTGAAACTTCTTAGTAATGTCAAACTGAATATGATTTTTTTTCAGCTCATTGGGTGATCTTCTCTCTTTCACTAATGGATAAACAGACACAACTCTTACCATTGGCTTCCTTGTAGGGAAGGTGAATTGGTCCAGTGTGGCCCTTAAGATCTTGAACTGCAGTGTGTTCTCCATTGCTACAAGAGAACAGGAAATAAAGCATAAAATAAAACATCCTGGGTTTGTGTTCCTGAAGTATTGCTGGAAGTATGGGAGTTCTGCCCTTAGGATCTCCATTCATTTTCATGTAGCTCGCTTTCCCCTGTGGCTAATAAGATCAGGGCCTACCATTCAAATGAGATGTAGCAACTGGAGGAGCAAAGTGTCATCCTGTGCTTTCTGGGACTCCTGAGTTGTGGTCAAACCCCAGAACTGGGAGGGCTGAGTTTTCCTTCCCTCTTCTCCTCTTTATGTCCCATCCATCCCATTTGCTCAACTGTAAAATCCTGTCATGTTTCACAATCACTTTGACAAATTTGGTACTGGGAAACATTTCCAGTCTTTGTTCCTTTCTATACAAAACATGATTTATTGAAGGCTGTAGCTTGACAAGGTAACGTCTGAATGTACGAGCACCACTTCTGCAAAGAAAGGAGGGTTGACTTGCCTTACCCACTTAACAGTTGACTCATTTCCTATAAATACAGTGAGCATAATGAGGATTTAGGCATGAAACTGTCTGTACTAGCACTTAAGAACCAATTCTGTATTTTTTCATACACTTGAAATACATGCCAGGCTAATCTTAGAATGCCTTTTAAAGCTTAGCAAGGTCAAACCAGTGCTTTGTGCGATCACACACGTAAGTTGTATTTAACTTTTCATTAACTTTTCAGTGTGCTAAAAACTATGCATAATTCATTTCCCTGCTGTTTTTATCTAGCCATACCATAAATGAATAGGAGAGGGGGGAAAGGATGAGAGATTGGCGAAACTTTGTCGTGTATGCCTACCCCTGAGAAACCACCGTGACTGCCAACTCGGAGAGCGCATCGCTGTATGGTTCATTTTTATTCAGATCTCAATAAGCTATATAATTAAAAGAATATTAATCTGTTCTAAGTACATCTACTCAAACACTCCCTTATAATTGTAGAACTTTGCAATAATTACTGCTGTAGTATAGACTTTCTGATTAATACATGCCATTGCAGTTCATCAAAAGTAATGCGTGGACGTAGTCTGTGGAAAGTTTTAACGAATGGATGACGACTTACTGGGATCTTTGCTGTGCTGTGAAAGCTGATAGCTTTTCCTTCAGGAGTCTGCTGGTCCCTCATAATAACCTGCTTTTTCTTTCCAAATACTGTCTTTTCCTAACTAGGTTTGCTTTCTGTGGCCTTACGTAACTGGACATGCGCTTGGGCTGTCGGCTGTGCTTGTGCAGAGCGGAAGATGATGGTGGTATCTGGGCAGATACTGCTTTGCACCATGCGAGTTGATTCCCTGCCTCATCTAAACCATTAACGTTTGCTTTACTGCAGAAATTTGTGGATTTGCCTTAGTGAAGGTCTCATACCATTGAATCAACTGTGTATTTGGCCAGTTGTGTGAGACCAAGTGCAGAAACAAATCATGAACCACAAAATAAACCAGACAGTAGAAAACTTAGAGGAGTCAGGGATAACCTAACTGCTGAGCCCTGCCCCTGCCTGGCTCATTCTGCTGTTAACCGAACTGCCAACCTTTGGTACCTCATTCTGCGAGAACACCTTGCTCCCTTCTTCAGCAATAGAAAAAGTCAGGAAACAGTCTGGAGTAACCAGAGGTAGTGGGGAGAGAGTCTTCTGCTTATCCCAACCTGTTCTTTTTTCCTAGAGACAAAAGATCATTGAAATGCAAACGGGAGGATTTCTGAAAGGCTTTTTGGTCTTAGCAGTGGCTGTTTGCACAAGCCATGGCAGAAGGCTGGCAGACCACCCACTGTGCTTTTTTTCAAACCTCACTCTAGCTTTGATTTTCTGATCTACCCAGTTTGTTCCTGCTGCTGCCATCCAAGTTTTCGAGGCCTAATTAGGACAGTGAGCTGAGTGTAATAACAGGAAATAATGGCGCAGGAGATTTTTTTTTCCCTTCTGCTACTCAGTCGGAAAATCTTGTTTATTTTGGTGAGATAAATAAATTGTAATGTAATCTATAAAAATAATATTTGCCTCATTAGGTGGTGTCTGCAAATGAGGACAGAATATGCATCAGCCCAGGGGCAATAGCAGACTAGTAGCTAAATATCATTTGCGTAGACATTGCAGAGAAACCTGAAACAAGCAAATTCCTTCTTAAGAAAATAATACTGCTCCTAGTGACTCGTTTGTGGTAGAATATCATATACATAAAAAGTTTAAACTATCTCTGACAGGTAATTATATTTGAAATCTTTTGGGGGAGGCAGGGCAGTGGGATATTTTTGTGCTTTATATTGGTATTCTGTATAAAATGCTACCCCCGAGGTACTTTTGATCCAATCCACACCAGAACATGCTCAAGATAAGGCAGAGTTTCAGAGAAACCCAGGTCACTCCAGAAAAGCATTTTACAATAATTTCACCCCTGTGTTGATCCATGATTAAAAGTTTTGTGGATAGTTGGATTAAGGGATACAGTGCTTCAGATGCATTTTCTCAGTAAATCGTTGTTGCTGATTAGGATTAGGTTTAAAACTTTAAATGTCAATTTTCATAATGATAGGAACTAGACATTTTCAGCAAATCTGTTTGATCAGGGTGGTGGACGACAGCATATAGGATGCAGAATAGTTGGGGCTGGAAGGTAGCTTCACCCCCTGCTCAGATCCTTGTTGGATTCCCTTCTTTGCCCACCCTCTTTGATCTGGGGTAGTCAGTTGACATTATAAATTTATACTGATCACTAGAATACACATCCAAGATCACTAGACAGGTATATGGATTTAATTATAAGATGTTATAACAGATTAATCCCATTTAAGTGCCTAATTTGGGTGTATAGTCACCTTAAGTTCTTATCCAGGTAATGGAAAGACACAATTGGTGATACTGGAGAGGTCTTAGAAGACTAGGAATGCATCTGCATGTACATATGTGGCGTGTGTTGTGTGTGTGCTGAGAACGCCCTGAACTTCAGCACCACAGTTCAGCATAATGAATATCAGCCCCTGGAATCACAAAGATTTATTAAATGCACGGTGAGATCCTGGTAAGAACCTGCTCATTTCAGACTCTGGGCCTGCAGATGAGATTCACCTGCCAGGAATATGAACCATCCTGCTGCCATTCTGTACGCGGTTAACCACGTAACCCACCGAGACAGCACGTCGTTGCTGTCCTGCTGCTAATTGTGGGATTAATTTGCAGCAGGCTTGAAGGTACCCGAGTCTGTCCCTGTCTGACAGGAATGCTTATGTTCATCTCACCTCAGAGCTCGCTTGTAGTAATTGCTGACATTCGAAAGGACTATTTATAGAGTGCTTTGGAGGAAGAAGCACTATATTCATTAGGAGGAATTTTGGCCAGGAGCTGGAAAAGTGAGAAAGCAAACGTCAGTGTTGATGAATTGCAGAGCAGTCTAGCAGCATTGTTAACTGCCTTTTGCAGTGACACGGGGCTCCTGAGCAGATCCGAGGGCTTCCTGATTGTTTTTCCTGGCATCTATGACTTAAAGCAATCACTTGCTTAAAATGCACGTTGGCAGATTTGCCGTGTTCTTGTGCTGGTTTTTATTAAGAGCTCGAGCATGAAAGATGCTTGGACTTCCCCAAAACCAGCATGAATGGCATTTACGACCTGCAATCCCAAGAAGATATAAAAATGTTATTCTCAAAGCAAATTAATGATTCTTGCCCAAACAGCAGCAAGCTCACCCTGGTATTTATGCAGAGACTGGGGGATTGTGTCTGGATTCTGTTTGCCTTGCTAAATCCACTTTGATTTAATTCCGTGTTTTTGATAAATATTTTCTTTGGGGTATTTTGTGTAGTATTTTCTCTGGAAGTTTCCACTGAAACCATTGATGACAACTAGTATTTAAATCAATTATTCTGTTTCCCTTGGGAAACTGCTGTGGAAAGCAAGGACGGACTTTTAAATTTATAGGGATGTTGAGCCAAGTCTGCCAGTACCCAGCTTGTTTTCCAGGACTGACCTTTAGATGCTGCCTTGTTTTCACAGCTTTTTTGGATGTTACTCTTGCTTCTGGAGTGACCCACGTCCCGTGTCCAAGGATTTAGTTACCTTTCACGTTCAAAATCTGACAGCTTGAAGATTCTTTTTGCCAGATGAGCACCAGATTTGGTTTATAGAGAACTCAACTGGTAGTTTCCAGTCAATTTTATTTCTAGCTGGGGTCAAAAGTGCCCGCGGGCTCAGCACAGGCACTTTGTGTCTCGCCTGTACAGTTGCCGCTAACATCAGATGTTGAGGTTCCTCTACTTTTTGCGTCGCTGAAGCCAGGACATGTCAGCGTCATTTCCTGCAAGGGCAAATACAATATGTGATTTGTACTTGGGTATTTTTGCTTTGATGCGGTTTGCATACTGAATTAGAACTGTGAAACTGTGTTCGCAGAATATCCCAGTAGATCTAATAATCTTCTGGCCAACTTTTTTTTTTTTTTCCAAACCAAGCAGAGGGCAGATTTTTGTTACACTCTCCCAGGGTGTCCTGGAGGGCGTATGACTTTTAAACATTAAATGCAAAAAGCAACTGCCTCATGCTGCCTGTTACAGAACTTCATGGCAACGTGACAGAATGTGCTACTGTCACAGCCTTTGTCTGCCATTACGTTTGCTTTTAAAAACAACAGGGATTTAGGACTGGTTGGCTTTTCACTGGAAGATTGTGATGTGAGGGTGTGAAATTACTGGAGGAGATCGTTCTGGTGATTCACAGGGATATGCTTTCTACTGTATCAGATGCTGGACTTATGCCATCGTTTGGTGGCATATGATACCATGGGAGTTTTTTCTTAATAGCAGCTAAGGCTGGGCCTGAACATTTTGGTAATTAAATGTCTGAATTCATTATAAAGGAGTAGGACTTCATGGCTGCGAGTCAAACATGGGTATCTTCCTGGTCCTTGTATTTCATAGAGCTCTGTGCTGTTGTATAACAACAGCTTGTACAACATTTCTGCCTCCTTCAGAAAGAATGATGACAGGTTTTATGATTGCACTTTGCTTTCTTAATCTTCACGCTACTGCATTTTTGGCAGATCAGGTATTCTTTGCTCTCAGCGTTGCTGTTAGGCACCAAGGTAAACTCAAAGGTAAACTCTGTAAGTGAGTAATGATTCCTTGGGATGGAAGATACTGCGAGGTTATGATATGAAAACATCATAGTTGCATGTTTTAGTACATACCTGTATTTTTAGCAGTTTCATCAAGGCTGCTGAAATATGAATAGCTATTTTATAAGAGATATATATGCATATAAAACTTATGACATAATACAGCCAAACTACTGTTGAATCAACATCCATTATACCCTCCTTTTTTTAAATTTCTTTGAAATTCCTCCTCCATTTTGCTAGTGAGGAAATTAAGCTCCAGCTTGTGAAAATTATCTGAAACTGAATCCTGAGAATAATTGTCTGACAAGCATAGTTCACTATTACATTATTCAGACTTGAGGCAAGTGTAGCGCGATTACATGATCTCTGGTCCTTCACATAGTCTCGGCAAAGTAGATTACCTCCACCATGCATATATTCCCCCTGTTAACCAGGAAAATGAGGAAGAATTTAAAAGAATATCTAAACTCGCCTTAGGTGAGAGAATGTGCAATGAATTTAGGGAAAAACGTGTCATGAACGGTCCTAATCTCCAAAACGTACTGGGAAGTGTTAAATTATAGTAGATTAGTTGACGCTGCTGTTGTTAACATCGTGCTTTATTTTGCAGTGTTATTAAAATCTGTATGTAAGTGACTGGGTTCCTGAAAATATTGCAGTCAAAGAAAGAGGGGGATAAAAGGAGATGCTGAGACCTCTGTCACATGCTCTCTATGAAAATGTGAGGATAGCTTCTAAATCTGTCAGGAACTTAAGAAATTCTGTGTAACTGTTGGCAAGGAAAACTAATCTCTTCTGTCTATGAAAATAAAGTGAAGAAAGTTGCTCTGTCATTCATTGTTCATCACAAGTGATAAGCAGCCACACGCTTGCTTTATTTTAAAAAAACCCTAGACATAGAGGCTAAATATCTTAAGATGGAGAGAAGGCAGGGAAAGCAATAATTTGCTTGCACTGCTCTGGTGGTGTTAGTCCCAGCTGCAGCAGCTGACCAGCTGGGGATGTTATGATGTGACAAATCCTATGCTTAGAGACTGTCCTTCTGCATGATATTTAATTCCTGAGCTCTGCACCGTGATCCTCGATGTTTAACGGGTGGTGGCGTGTGGAATCTCGGATTTCTGTGGAAGGGATCTGTAGGATGTGATGTTTCCTGCAGTGCAGAATATCAACCGACGGTGTTTGCACGTAGCTAGTAAGAGTGCACATGTAATGCTTTTCAAACGGTGCTCCACTCATCTGCCTTAAATGATTAATAAGAACAGGCTGAAAATAGCATCACATTTACCTCATGTTTGCGTGATTATTTTTGTAAATATCTCATTCAGGCTTCCTCTGCCATCTTTCTAAGCACTGTCAAAACAGAAATGCTGCTATTCTTGATTAGTTTTCTTCTCAGTTTGGTTGATCTTCGTGATGACCCAGAGCGATGTAGCAGGGGAAAACACCAGAAATGTTGATTCTTGGTTGACAGTAAGCATGTGGTTTAAAAAAATTCATTTAGATATTTGCAGAATAGTTACAGGTTTCTGCTTTTTTTGTTTTTTTTTTTTTTTTTTTTTTTTTTTCCTTCCCAAAGCCAGTAACTGAGCACAGCAACAAGTACAAGTCTGTATTTTGCTAAAAAAAGCTTTCTGGAAAGACTTAAAAAATATGGTCACAGCTTTTCCCGATTTTAAATAAGTTAGAAATAGTTTTAAAGATGTCGAGGGATTTGTACTTCTTTTCTGCTGGCTGTCCTACTTTTTCGTTAAGTCCTTGCTGAGATAACGTTAAGACTGGAATTTAAATGGTGTTAAGGAAGAAGCCAAGATAGTAATCAGAGTGTAATTAACAGTGTACCTTCTCTGCAGCAGCCAGAGCTGCTCTTCACCAATGAAAAGTGGTGGAAGATTTCCAGTTTTCCAAGGAAAAATGCTAATGATGTTTGCTGTAGCACTCAGCAGGTGTTGGGTGATGTGCATGAGAAATCCACCACACCTACCAATTTTTTTTTTCCCACTCTTCAAAATTCACTCTGTTTCCCTTTGGTGACGTGTGGGGATGGTTTTTAATCCTCGTGGAGAGATTCCACGGCACGACAGCTGCTCCGGAGCCTCTGCAGGCCCAGGCGGTTGGTTCAGTGCCACTGGTACCAACTCCAGCAGCATTTCCAAGGGGCTGTCCTCGTCTTGGCACCAGCGGGAGGAAAATGAGGCTTTTTGAATTTATGATGTGGGTTTTTTGACCGATTTTCTAATACTGGAGCATTAGTTCCTCAATCTCTGTAATGCGCATCCTTCAGCAAGTGAAAATAGACACAGGTTTTTTTCCTCCTGTGGCCTCATGCCTGAGGATCAGGGTCAAGGCTTCCCCTTGTGATTTTTGGAGGATTCTGACTTAAAACTGAATGTTAAGAAAAAAAAAAAAACCCTTATGAGGTGCGGTTGGTGGAAGAACTTTGCTGTTGGCAGGTGCAGCGAACGCCTCTCTCCCTGCAGGGTCAGAGCCGCCATTGCCTGTGCCAAACCCCCTCACGAGGTCCCTGCGTCCCCTCAGAGCTCCCCCCTCCCCTCAGGGAATCCTCTCAGAGACACTCCCCCCCTCAGAGACCCCCTCCCCGCCCCTCTCCTCACAGCTCCGCCCCTCTCCTCACAGCTCCGCCCCTCTCCTCACAGCTCCGCCCCTCTCCTCACAGCTCCGCCCCTCTCCTCACAGCTCCGCCCCTCTCCTCAGAGACCACCTCCCCTCAGAGCTCCCTCCCCTCAGGGACTCCCCTCAGAGACCCCCTCCCCTCCTGTCCCCTCTGAGCTCTCCCCCTCCCCTCAGAGACCTCCTCCCCTCCCCTCAGGGACAACCCCCCTCAGACCCACCCCATCCCCTCACGGCCTCCTCAGAGCCCCCCTACCCCCTCAGAGAGCCCCTCCCCTTCTCCTCAGGGACAACTCCTCTCTCCCCTCAGAGACTCCCCCTTCCCTCTGAGACCCCCCCCCCCCCCCAGGGACAACCTCCCTCTCCCCCCAGAGCTCTCCCCCCTCCCCTCAGAGCTCTCCCCCTCCCCTCAGAGCTCTCCCCCCTCCCCTCAGAGCTCTCCCCCCTCCCCTCAGGGACTCCCCTCAGACCCCCCTGCCTTCCCCTCGAGCCCCCTCCCCTCAGAGCCGCCTGCCCTCAGGGACTCCCCTCAGAGCTCTCCCCCCAGAGCTCTCCCCCCTCCCCTCAGAGCTCTCCCCCTCCCCTCAGAGCTCTCCCCCTCCCCTCAGAGCTCCGCCCCTCCCCTCAGGGACTCCCCTCAGACCCCCCTGCCCTCCCCTCGAGCCCCCTCCCCTCAGAGCCGCCTGCCCTCAGGGACTCCCCTCAGAGTCCCCTCCTCTCCCCACAGAGCCCCCTCCCCTCAGGGACAACCCCCCTCAGACCCACCCCGTCCCCTCAGGGACTCCCCTCAGAGACCCCCCTCCCCTTCTCCTCAGGGACAACCCCCCCTCTCCCCTCAGAGCCCCTCCCTCCCCTCAGGGCCACACCCTCCCCTCAGAGCCCCCTTTCCCCTCAGGGTCTTCCCTCAGAGTGCTCCTTCCCCTCGGAGCCGCCTGTCCCCTCCGTCCCCGGCCGAGGGCAGAGCCCGTGTCCCCGTGTCGCCGCCGCGGGGCGGGGGGAGGGAGGCGCCGCCCGCCCCTGGCTGCCCCGCGAGCCCACAGCGCCCACAGCAGCGGCCGCCACGCTCAGGTAACGGCACCGGCAGCGCGGAGCGGCGGGAGGCAGGCGCGGGGCTCGCTAGGGTTCGGCTGCCGCCGCGGGTTGGGGGTCTCTGAGGGGTCGCCGAGGGTTCCTGGGGCAGTCGCCCCCAGCCGCGGCCGCTCGCCGCTATTCGGGGTCGTACGCGGGGTAGCAAGGCGAAAGAAGAGCCTGTGCCTTGCCTTACGCATCCCTGGGAGGCCTGTCGGGCTCCAACCTCTCTTTTACCTCCTTAAACCGCTACAAAGTTTACTTCTTTCTCTGCGTCCCTCACCGGTCGCTTTGGCTCGAAGCTCTTCCTCCTCCTTGTGCTGTTTAATCGCATCGACGCAGCCTAATCCCCGTCTAGTGCTTTGCTCTCTTTTGTTTGAAGCGTATTTTGTAGTATAATGCTCTTTGAGAAGCTTGGGTACCGAGATAAGGCGCTGGGAGCGCAGGTAAGCCGCAGGCAGCCGTGTGCAGGAGGACTTCACTGCTGCTAAAGTGAACCAAACGTGCTGTAGGTGAAGCCCCAGACAGTGGAATGAATCTGTTCAGGAGAGCTGGTACGCTGCTGGGAGCTGCTGCAGATCCTCAGTTACATAAGCAGCTCTCTGAACCGAGGGGGACTGCATGGACACGCTGCTGTTTGTGAGCCGCTCTTTGCTTTTGATCTTCGCTGCTCACCCGCACGTGACTGATTTTCAACTAGAAATCGGCATTTTCATGCCTTTCCTGTTAGGAAGCAGTTGCAGGTCTGCGTATCTTGCTCATGAACTCATTCGCTGTGCATTTTGATGGCTTTATGATCTAATGGTGATCTCCATTTCCACAGTGAGCAGTGCTCCGAGTTCTTCCTAGAGCAAAATAATGCGGATGAAGTATTCGGGTCGCTGTCAATATTAGCAGTTTTGCTTTAATGCTTAATGGAGAGAATGTTTCATTTAGTCCTATAAGGCCGGTTATGATTTTACCTTTAGCTCCTATTTGAGGTCAGTACCAGTTCTGTCCTTTGCTCACATGCTGTAAATCCAGGACCACAACCTCTTGATTATCCAGGCTCTTGAACGTGATCTTTCTCAAAGTTTCTGGCACATCTCTTCATCCAAACCATACCTTTAACCATTCAGTTGTCTTTTTCCTGATTACATTAAGTAAACGCTGTCTTTGACAAGTTCCCAGGGGAGATAATGGGCACACTTATACAGGGGGTCTTGTAATGCCGTCGCCTTCATTTTGGAGGACTGCAGTGGGGAGAGCGAATGAACCATTGTAATAGGCAGTGGACTTGCTTTAGTTTTCCTCAGATAGATGTCTGGTGCCAACTGAAGTAGCTCAGTGTACCCTCCCTGCCTTTCACACTGCTTCTGAGGGCTGTGAGTCTTCACTGTGTTCCTTGTCACGTATTGACACAATAAGGCATCTCGGGTAGCAGCAGCTACCTCTTCGTAGGTAGCTGAGCTAAACCTGGTGCATTTGTCTGGTCCTTTATCTTTTGTTAGCTGAGAATAAAGTACTGCAGATCACTTACCGCAGTCCCTTTAGTGATGTGACTAGAATGTAGGACTGTTTGTCTGAATATAGCTAAACTCTAAGGTAGCACTCAGAGGACAGTCTACGTGAACAAAGCCTGCGCATTCTGATTATTTGCCCAAAACTTCTAATAGGCAATTTCAGGTATAGCAAAAGAGGTAAAAAAAGAAAATCCTGACATTCAAAATAACCTAGACCTTGTGTTGTAACTTCAGAATAGCTGCAGGATGATGAATGCAGATAGGGAAAGATAACCTATGTTTACCACGAGTCAAAAACAGAGTGATTTATACGAGAGTTAAATGATTGTTTTAATGACACTCTGATGGGAGACAATAATGGAGGAGGTAGTTAGGAACAGGACAAAGGTTTACCTTTGTGTGGCTGCTGAAATCTTTTAAAATAAACATTTCAATGAAGCTCCAACTTCTGATGAAGTGTACTATTGGAGTGTGAGTCAGATACACTTAAGAATTCTGTCCAAAGCCAAGGAGGCTGAAGGGAGGTACCTTGTCCTACCTACATGTATGCCTTGTATGGATACATGGAAATCCTTTCATGGGTCTGCAAATTCATGAAGGAAGGATTGACTTTTACTTGTTGAAGGGACAGGATTTGGAGCTGTGAGACCGAACCACGTTTCCCTCTCATACCCACCAAGCCTGGCAGCAGGATTTGCCTTTCAGGTTTGAAAAATGCTGTGCAGTATAAAGTCCAGAATACTGAAGCTGTCTCTGCTCGGCATTTCTAAGTGTGAGATTAGCAAGTCATTAGAAACATAGTGTTTGGGGAATTACCATTAGCCTAATTTATTTATTAACGTGCCTAAAATAACTTGTATTAAACTTCATGAAAAGTGCATCTAGTATAAAATCCTCCAGCACGAGTGGAGAATGTTTAAAAACATTGCAGCTGCTGCTGTCCACTCCATATTACCTGCGTCTGTCTTAAAATGCTTTAGGACTTGGGAGCTTTCTGATGAAGAGGAGCTGTTTTCTGGTGGTTAACAGTGAGGCTGAACCCTCGATATTCCCATTGATGTCTCATTACAAGCAGGAGATACCTTTACTGGGCAAAAGTTACGATGTCGCCTTGAATGTATTTGCTGATCATGTATATTCTGTCCTGCTTCTTAAATATCGCTTCCTTGTTGGTGGAAGTTATTCCCACTAATGGGAAATCTTCTGTCCTGGAAGGTGGAGTTGCATGCAGCAGAACGTACAAAGTTGGCCAATATATTAGACTAGTTGGAATTTCAGGTTTTGTGCTAGAGGTGTTTTCTTGGTATTTTAAACTTTTTTTCTAATATTTTTATTATTTAAAGAGGTCAGTAATGTTTAAGAGGATTGGAATAATAGGAATTTTGTTTGCAGGGAATGTTCTCTGTAACCACAGTTGGAAACTCCCAATAGGTCAGTGGGTTCCTAGGAAGTATTCCAATAGGTTTCTCAAAGTGCTTTTAAGTAGCAGTTAAATGAGGAGATTTATCATAACTAAAAGCAGAAAGGTGTTCTTTGATATCAGCAGATTTCTTAGTGATTTTGTTGATAGCAATAGCTGAAGCTTAAGGTAAATTCAGTTTATTAAAAAAAGAGGATTTTTATTCTTTATCATCTGAGGAAATCGATATGTGTGTTTTTAGGTGCTGGCCTACAGTACCAGCAAAAGCAAAATGGTGCTTTTGATAAAATAAACTTACACCAAATAAATAAGTGGTGGCAATATTAGGTGTATACACAACTCCTTTGCTGCACTGGAGTTGTAGTCTTAAGTTCCAGTGCAGGTTTAGTGCATTGCTTTATTCTAAAAAATCTGTATGTTCAGCAGCGTTTTTCTGATGTGTGGAGTCTTTTACTGGCTTTAAATCCCATTTTTATGGCCTAAAAATAGAACACCGGCATGAGTTCTGGCCTATAAATAGTAGAAAGTAGTTATGTGAAGACAAAATGTTAAAATTTTATCTGGAAATGATCTAATACATGTTACTGAGTAGTTCTTAATGACAGCAAGCACAGTGTGTCTGAAAGCCCAGGAAAATCTGGGCTGATTTTTGGTTAAACATGCAAATAACGCAAGAATCGGGAACGATTTTTCTTGAAAGGGTAAATAGTCTGAAAAATTCATGTGTTACGCACTGTAGTCCTGCTGATTCTGTGTCAAGTGCTAAAGAATTTGAGAGCAGCAGGAGCAAGAATATGCCATTATGGTCCGTGAGGTCTTGGTGTTAATAGGTTTGTTCCCTCCAGAAGATGCAGTACTCTTTTGCTTCCTGTAAAATACCCTTGTACTGTGTGTTACTTACAGTCTGCAGTGGCCCCTGCATCCTTTCCAGCAAGTCTCTGTCTTGTATTTTTGCTTGATTTATAGATTTGCATTTACCCTGCTTGCAGTTTACTTTTCAACAAGTTCTCCAGTATTTTGTTTTATTTTGAATGTTGATCTTACCCGTTTGTGGACTGAAGATGATTTGAACCCTACTTGCTTACTCCACAAGCGTTCTCCACTGAAATTTGTTAATCTATGAAACCAGCTATGGATGTGTTCTTGCAGTGTGCCATGTGAAATCGCATTCCACCGACAGGGACTTTTAGTAATTGCTCTTAATTTGTATGATGATTTGGTTGTTTTTCCTAAGAATCTATGCCCTCACTAAGCTGCAGTTTCATACCAGTCCTTGCTACTCTATGAAAATACCGTGCTGGGCAGTTACTGAAGGCCTCACTGTAGCCCGTGTAAATTGCCTGTTACTGGGTTTTCCTTCTGGAGTAGTCTGGCTACCATACCAAAATGGAAATTTCACTGGTGTGACATGATTATTTTCAGGCGCTTTATCCCTCAGGTGCTTATGTGATGATTTAATTTGTTTCAGAATCTTCCTCGATATAAAAGGGAGGTGGGGTGGTTTGCTGTTTCTTGAGTCAGACTTGCTTCTCCTTTAGCAGTTGTTGCCTCTCCACAATCCTTTGGGAGCTTTACTCGTCCTTTGTGCATTATTGAATATCATAGCTAATGTTTGGGGATGGCTTTAGGTAATTCCTTAAGCACTCTGCAGTGAACTTCATCATTCTCTATCCAAGTGAGTATGTCTGCCTTCTTTCAATATTTTTAGCCTATTCTTCAGGCCTGCCGTCTTGTCTTCTTGGTAAAAATCACTTTAAATTTTTTTTTTGCTTTTCATTATCCTTTAGATGGAGGCATTAAAAGAATATGAAGGAGGTACTGAATGCTTCAGCTTTCTCTTAGCCATCTGTTACTTTCTCTCCTTTCCCATTAAATCCTAGAACCTCTGCTTATCTTTGTCTCCCGCTTACTTCTGCTGTACTTATAGATCCTATTGCCTTTTGATATTCCTCGTTAGCTGTTGATCCTTTTGTGTGTTGGTTCATCTGGATCATACCCGAGATGTTCCTGCCATTCTTTTCTACTTGTTCTTTGTTAAATGCTCTTGTTTCACCTTTTGTACAGTCTCTTCTGACAGTCAGAGCCTTTAAAGACTCTGGATATAACTCTAACGGTCTCACAGTGCTTCCTATATTCCCTCTGCACTGAGATCATCTGTTGCGCTGTTTTATACAGGCTTTGCTGAACTCCTGAACTCCTTAATCATCTCTTTAAGATATGTTACGAATCATTTGGCTGAGTTTGCTGAGGTTGCTGCCCTGAATTCTTCTTCTTTTTTCGTGCATCTTTCACACTTCCCTTTCAACAGGCAAGTGGATTCTCTTGACTTGTGATAATGCTTACTTCAAATGTATTGATGCCCTTGAAATCTCAGGCAATGCTGTCCTACCAGTTGGCATAAAGTACAACCGCAGGCTTAGTAACGTCTTCCATGTTCATACCTTTATCTTGTTAGCACAGCTCCAATTTGATAGTATAACATGCTTCCTCCTCTAGGGAGCAGCGTGACAAGATTAAAAACTGCATGTATGAGATGGCTTGGGCGTGGGGTGGGGAAACTAAGGCTCTGTGTCTTTTTACTTGCCTTGTCAGAGGATGTTTTTTTGCCTTCATACACATTGCTTGCCTTTGCTGGGACGTTGTATGTAATTGTTAATAATTAAACTGCTATGATGTGCACCTAACCTGCATCTTTGAAGGGTTAATTCATCACTACTTATAAAACTACTGAGAATTTTTGAGAGAAAATGGTGTTGGGAGTGCAAGGTATTGTTAGTATCTGCAAGGTGTTTCTAGCATTACTCAAAAAGAGTATTAAGGACATCTACTTAAATAGGAGTGAAGTGGGGTAGGTTCTATGTACACATAAATAACCAAGTCTCTTCTCTATGTGAAAACATCAGGGTTTTTGGTGGTGTTCTTGTGGGCACCATTCTAAGAACCAGTGCATTTCAAGTAAAAGAACCTGCCTAGAATAGAATACCCTTTAATCTTGCTCTAGGGAGGGAATATCACATCTGTGAGCTGAGCTTTGAGTGCTGTATTCTTGTCAAGAGACCATTTCCAAGTAACATTTATGGTCTGATTGTCAAATAAGTTATTGATAATGCAGTAGCAAGATTTAATGTATTAAAGGCAGGATTTTTAAAAAGGGAGGAATGGAAGCCAAATGGAATTTTAAGTCCTGTTGGCTTGCCAGTAGGATTTGCGCATCTGTAGGTTGGATATATTGAAAAATTGCACTCTAAATTGGTGACTAATAGAGATCTTCCCGTGATAATGGTATAAAAGGCTTACAAGTTACTATTAATAATTCAGCTGAAGATTATTGGAGTCTGATTCAGTACCTCCTGAAAATGTTGAAAAGTTTCTGTCATTGATTTCTAGTAGCTTTGTGTTATGTTGTTAGGCTGCTGTGATGAAATAATGTCTTTTAGGGGATAATTTTGCACCTTCCAATGTATCTAGGTAGCTGGAGTTGAAAGCTGCAAGTTGCAGGAGAAGTGGACGATGGGAATCTTCTCTGATGCAGTTTATGTATGAGTATTCACAAGGGTGTGTCAGGTCCTGTTCCTCTGAGTGCAGGAAGAATCAGGTAAAGCGATTTTCGATCTTGCCAGCTTTCCACAGCAGAAACTCTGCAGTGGATTTCCTTAGGAAGGGCAGTGGGAGGTGGGTGACACAGTGGCTGTGTCTGCTGTGCAGCACGGGCTCTGCATCAAACAGCAGCAGCGCTCTGCTTCTCTCCCAGCCTCCCTCCACCAGCACACAGGCACATCTGATGCCGCAGCCTGTGCTGTTCCGCACCGCTGAAGAGCTGGCCGTTCTCATCATTCCTTCTCTGTCTTTGTCTTTCGCTGTCCGCCTCTCCTTTTTCGTTTTAGCTCACTTTCGGTTCTCAAAAACTAGCTGGCTGAATCCTTTCCCCTTAAACTATTGGTGTTCCTAAAAATTCTTACAGCTGATGTTGCTTTGGCTGGAAACATGCCTTTTACAGCTGTTTTAAATGAGGGATGTTGATTAAAGTGACCAGTTTTATCCAACCAGATTTTCAAGCATTGCAGAAGCACAGCACTGTGTCTGTATAATCTGTGTATAAACATAAAAAATAAGAAGTCCCACATATGTATTTGTGAAGGACACAAAATATATAAAAGAACAACAATGGATCACTGGTATTGTTAATAAAGCAGACGTAATATCTATGAATTTTAGGGTCATGTGGAATTTTTATCATATCAGTATCTGTGAAAAGAGATAAGTTAATCATAACAAATATTTGTGAAAACTGTTCATTAACACTGAAAGATGAGCTCATGGGTCTGGTTTCCTCTGCAATGAAGAGAGCTATTTATCTAAATGGAAATAGGCACTGGTGTTGAACCTGGAAGTCATTTGGAAGTACTTTAGTCTTCTCACACCACCACTCGGGGCCTGTTAGCTCTCTGCCTCTCTGCAGTAGAAATGGGAGTGCAGCACTGATGTCTCTTCAATAAAATTCTACTTCAGACATAACCCTCCCTGACTTTCTCTGCCTGCGGAACAGCGTATCACACACTGGAGCACACTTAGAGAAGCTGAAATGGACACTGAGGGGTGCATATGTTAGTGTTTAGTTCCTACATGCTTTTTTCAGTGTGGGCTGGGAAAGGCTTTTTCAACCTGTTCCTGTATACGGATTCTGGTGTCAGAACTTTCCTGTGATTCAGCCTTCTTGCTTTTGGATGTTTCTGGGTAAATATGGCAAAAGAAGTATGAGATTAGTGAAGCTAATGATATCCATTCTGATTTTAAACCTGTGACTTGTGGAAGCAAATTGTAGTCCTAAATGCTTTGCTGTGTGAAGGGAAAGTATGTAGAAGGAAAAGCCATAGGATGACTGTAAGTGTTGAACAATAAAACCAGAACAAAAAGCTTTCTATAAATAGTAGCATGGTCCTACTTCAGTGAAGTACTTAAGCATATGCCTAAATCCCTCCTTGTTCAACAAAGCACTTACAAATGCATTTGAATTCTGCTGAAATAAAGCATTAACCATCAGGCTTAAGTGCTTTGTTGAATTAGGGGCTGTATCTGTGGGGACAGGCCTGGGGAGAAGGATGGTTTCTTTCACAGGGCTCTAAGCCTTTGTGGCATAATCTTTTCTATGGAATTTCAGACATTGCGCACTGACCACTTAGCTTGGAGAACTATTGGACATTAAAGTATTAGAGAGTACATGTGTTCTGATAGTCCAAAATCTGAGTTCTTTTCTTATTTGCGAACTGGTGAGACTTAATGAGAGCTGCTCCCTTTGTAAGAGGAGGACCTGTACCATCTACTAATACAATGAGGATTTTCCTCACGGTATCAGTGAAGCAGTCTGTACTCAGGAATTCAAAGCATGAGCTTCTCAATCCAGGTACCCCAGTCAGCACTTTGTCAAGGAGTTTTCAAATACATAGACAACCATTTTTGTTCTCAAATTTTGAGTTACCTATGTAAGACTTATTACAAAAGCTTATTTTCTCAGAAGAAATTTAGCACCTGTTTTTTTTCAAATGAAGTCTAGTTAACCTTTATAGTTTTTCAACGTATGAGTTTCTTTTGAAACTATTCTGCAGGGATCCTAACTATTGTCAGTTATTTTTACTGCTTTTACCTCTGAAACGGCTCCACATAATGTTCCTGGAGTTGTGATGGCAGACTGGGTTGATCAGAAGGCAATACTTAAAAAGTAGGTCTTAATCAGGCTAAAATAATGAAAATATGGAGTGTTCTTCTTTTATATACCGTGACGTAATACAGCTAAGCAGGCAATTTTTTCCTTTATAGCAGTGTGTAGGTTACAAAATGTACATTTCCACTGGGATGGAAACTTAGATGTGTCACTCCCTTGTCAGGGATGCTGAGGTACAGCCTTGGCATCTGAGAAACCTGCTCTGATTGACGGCGTAGCTTTCACAGCTCGGATCACTCAAAATCAATCAGAGCCAGGATTCCCCAGATGCATTCCAGTATATTAGTTAGGAGAGGCCCCTTCACAGCTAAGATCCTTAGGGTTTTTTCTTTCCAGAGAAAATCTGGGTGAAGTAGGTAGGCAGTGAGAAGCTGGACCTCAGATAACATAGTTTTGACTGAAAAAATGTTCTGAAGTTGTAATGAAACAGAATTGCCCTGATGATTTGAAGGACATATGCGGCGAGTGGATCTAGAAGAGCACTTTCACAAATAGGTGTCTGAAGTACGGGGCCTCTTTCAAAAGCAAGCAGTGCAGCCCGAGCCATACCTGGTGTGAAGTGCCTTCAGTCACAGTGCTGGGTAGGCCGCCTTCGTTTTGTTTCTGTCACCTCTATACTTGGTTTGTGTGTTTGCATTAAGGCCGTGTCAGGGAAAGCATACTGTAAGAATGGTTCATTCAAATGTTGTACGTCTGAGCTGATTAAAGAAATTCTAATCTGGATCTTTCCATAGGAGGTTGCAAAGGAATTTCATAATTTAAGTCAGATCAAGTCTATAAAGTTATGATAAGTTTGTGTAAATCTCCCCGGTGTAATAAAGATGAAATATTTCAATTGTATAATTAAAAATATCCCCTGTAAATATTTGAGTGAAAGTCCCTTGTTGTTTTACAGTTTGTTTGGTTAGAGCAGGTAGAGCTTTGAAGAAGGGCTGTTTCCATCTAACTCAGAAGTCAACTGCTGCAAATCATAGTTAAATTTCCTCGAGTTCTCTTGCGTCCTGTGCTGTATTTGGCACTGCAAGTGATACAGAAACGAGCTCTGGTTTGAACTTCATACTGTGTCGATAGCAGTTTCTCCACAAGGATCAGACTCTGAGATACAGGACCAAAATACAAAAATTAGTCTGTACAACAATGTATAACTTATATAAAATTAATGAAATTATGCTATGTGATGGAGTTAAGCAGGTTGGGAGATAAGAATCTAATGAGCTGGTCTTCATGAAATATGCAGACCAAGTAACTTCTGAGGGGGTTTTGGTGTGGAAACAACAGATCAGATTGGCAGAAAAATGATGAAGGATGATGATCCAATGCTGAAATTGTACAGGTAATGAACTAAACCAGTTCTGCGAAATACAAGGATCTCTTGAACTTCCTCTTCGAAACACTGAAAGTGAATTTGGCTTTTTTGATGAAATGTTCAGGAGCTGCTTTGTTAAGCTAATGTAGCTATAAAATTCTTTAATTATTTAATCCAATGACAGTGCCAGAGGCTTTTAAGTCTTGCCTCCAGGAGAAGGAAAAATGTTTAAGTTACGTATCAATTACCATTACTGACTTTAATTACCAAAATAATTACCAGTTACCTTTTGATTAAGAAAAAAATATCCAATAAACTGAATCACCTTGTATTAGAAATTTTGCGATAGGATTTTGGTATGCATTAGTGATATTGTGGGTCAAGTTGAACAGAATTATTGCGGTTACTAAATATTTTTGTTAAGTCAATGAAGGAAAAGTAGCAGGGAAACATGAATAGCCATTATTTCCTTTGCAGTCCTTCTGTGCCTTTCTCTGCAGAGCACTTTCCACAGACTTAAGTCTAAACAGGGCTCCATCAGCTGGATACATTCTTCTCTCTCCCTTCCTCCACCTCCTTGGCAAATTGAAATCAAATTGCATTGTGTGGCAGATTAGTGATGAGTGCAGTAATCAACTTGCAGAGGCAGAGATGGCCTGGAAGCTTGGTTCTCAGTCGCGCCCCACCCCGACTCAGAGCTGTTCCCATTCCCGAGGTGCTTCCTTTGGGTTTGAGGTGGCCCACAGGCGAACATGGCAGTGTGCGGAGAGGCGTTTGCAGAAACTTGTGAGAGTCAGATGGTAATAAGAGAGGGAAAAACGTATCTGTCAATTCAGAGCTGTTTATAGTCTCATTCCAAATCCTTCTGGAAGGTGGAAGGCAGGTTTCCTTCAGCTGTGTTCATGTACCAGGTACTGCCCATGATGGTTTCACGTTTTAACAGGAAGTGATTGATGCATCTTTTTGTGTTGACTTTTCTCATTCTTATGCAGCAGGGTTGTAGACATTTAAAGGTAAGGTAACAGTGGCCAAAATACCTTGTTCTGAGAAACTCAGAATATTTTAAAGTTGTAGAGTTTTTTCTCTTTTTTTTGTTTCAGTCTGTTTTCCAAGGTGCTCTTTTGGCACCATGAGGGTTGGTAGGAATTGAAGTTCTCCACGAGTTAGACCAGCTGTGGTAATCTTTGTTCTATTCACAGAAATAACAAAATGTTATTTGTTATTTCTATGAATACCTGTTTGAGATCATTAAAGTTAAAGGCTTACATTAAAATACAATGCATATTAAAAGTGTACTTCAAAGGATCCTTATAAATATACATAATAACATCTCAGTTTGTTAAGTGACAAATAACTCTTCATGTATGCGGAACTAGGAATTACTGGGAGCGTCTGTGAAGTGTTTCCTATCTATAAGTGTTTGTGAAACTCTGCCCGAGTATAAATAGTAAGGAGGGCTGCAGGCTGAAGATTTGATTGCAGAAGACACCAGCTTTAGTGAGGATGGTGCTAGAATTCTGCAGCAAATGGAGCACCAGAGGGGTGTGCTTTTTATAGATGAGTATTTGGCTGCAATGATAGAGACAGATTCTCAAGCTAACTACATTAATTTTCTGTTTCTAGCACAAGGGTATTATCTCCATGATATTTGATTGTTGCTTCTGGAGTCAGCTAATACTGCAAAAACAACCTTTTGTTGCTTTTTTGACTCTATTCGTAGAGCCTTCATAATTGTGCAGAAAAAGAAACATGCCCCAAATGTTACTTTAAAAAGAAACACTCCCTCCAGTTTTTCTTTGCTACTTCCTCGTTGTTGGAAGGAGTGATGCGATTAGGATTTATCCAATTTCTTAGTAAGAATGTCTACAAGGTAATTGGGTGCTGTGTTGGAAGCCAGTTCTCTGCTGCAGCAGTCAGCATTAGTACAGATGCATGACATTTCTAGTGGGTAACCTTGTCCTTCGATGTTCAATTGAGAGTGTAAAATAGCATTTAAACTCACTGGGGCGGGACGTGCACATGAAGTGGAGTATCCAGTTGCCAGCAGATTTACAGACAGAATCGTTTGAGGAACATCAGAAAGGTGGCTGAAAGTGAAGAAAGTACCCATTAAGCTTGAACTTTGATATCGTTTTCAGCGCTGTTTTACTAGAACAGATTACATAAATCAAGTAGGAGCATTCAGTATTTTTCTGTACTTTTATATTTTTTGAAAGAGCTCTTTCCTCTAGGAATTAAATCCAGGTTCTGTTAGATAAGCTCAAACTTAATATTGGAGCTCCATGAATAAGGCATTCGTGTCAGCTCTGTTCTATTGAATTCCAGTGTAGTTATGATGAGTAGAAACTGGGGTTGGAATAAATCCTCCAAACAATAATTCTAATTGTAAACTTAAACTTAAGAAGATTCACCTTTGCTGGTAGGTTAATATTAAAAAACACTTGACATATGCAGAAGTCTTTTTAAGGGACAGTAAGGCTGTAAAATTAGGTAATCCCAGATTAGGATATGCTATAATCCCTGTTCTCTGGGCAGCCTCACAAGCAAAGGGGATGCCATCTGAACAAATTCTTTAGTGCAGCGAGTTGTGCTGCAGTATGGCTCGTATCTCCACAACCAGCAGCGCTCGTGTTGTGTGTGTTCTCACTGTGAAAAGCGTCAGCTCTGATGACTCTGTGAGGTGAATGTAAGCGTAAGAAATAAATTATGTTCCCAGGGCACTCACAAAGCAGTGTTGAGGGAAATCCTTGGCTGAGTATGGACTTAAATTCTCAGGTGCAAAGAAGTATGCTTAGTGACAGCATTTCTCAGGACCGAGCATTACTTCTTCTGTCTTGCAGTGCTGGGAACAGGAAGAAAATAGGTGGAGAGGTAGGATTGAATAGGCAAAAGGAGCTGATGGTATTCTTATCTCAGGCAACTGGGCCAGCACAGTGAAGGAAATGCCCTGGCCAAGGTAAAGTTCGTGGTATAGGATGGATAAAAAGGTTTCTTTAATCTCAACTCAGAAGTTAACCCAGTTATTTCGAGTATTGGATAAAAACAGAAATGAGGCCATGTATGTTGAAAAACTTCTGAAAACATTTTTGTGGAATTGTTAGCAAAATAGTCATCTGAAAAAAGTTTCTCCTTCTTTAACAGGTCTTGCAAAAAATAAACATGCCTTTCAGTTTCTGCTTTCCAGTGTGCGTTAAGTACCTTTAATCTTCAACGAAATCCCTCTTTTGAAAACTGAGCTATAAACATTTATAAAATGTAATTATAGACATATTTTATTACTGTATAAATACATGCTTTTGAACCTAGACACCAGAATTCTTGTTGGAGTTGCTTGATTTTGTGTGTTAACTATAAAATTCATTTTCTGCTGTGTAATTGGCTCAGAAGTGCAACCGATGCAAACTTCACGTATCTTTAGAGACTGCTATGAATCTGTTGGTGACTTTGAGCAAAGACTGCCACCTTGATCTGGTTTAGTACTGCTGGAGTCACATTATTAAGCCCACATCGATGATTCAAAATGTTTCACAGTGTTAGGGTAAAATTTAGAAATGGTAAGTTTTAAAGTAAGTGGTGTGAATGAGAAGAATAATGACTTGTGTGAGCAGAGCAGATAAACCTTCATGAATGTATTCAAACAAGTCAGAAGCCTTTTGAATTACTGTTGCCAGGACAGGGCTGCTTTTTGAAGAGTTGCCCTGTATTAATTACTGACATTTCATACATGACGGATTTAGGAAAGCCTAAAACCTGATGGTGCTGTCTCTCTCACAGCTGATACTTCTGTACTGCTTGATCTGCTTTTCTGTGATCTTTGATTTGGCAAAGGTATGTGTGTGTGCATATAAACACAACGTCGTTTAATTACAGCTCAGAGTAAATGGTGAGTGTGTACATGTACATAAACACGCGTGTGCTGGCCTCACTATCCCTTAATTACCTCCCAGAGCCAACATCCTTTCTGTTTTCTGTATCCTGGGGCACAAAATAAATGTTTTCTTCTTTTGGTTTGGTTTAGGGGCAGTAGGCTAAGAATTTATATGAAAGATGTAATTTTGTGTCTGGCTGCCGAATAGAAGGCAGAAACATAGTTGAAGTGACTGTGAAAATTAGAAATACATTACACTCTTGACATTTAACTATTTTGTATTATATGGGATTGTGTCTTCATTGCATCTTACTAATATGTTTGACATTTACATATACTGCATGAGGATTGAAAATTGTATCTGGCCTAGATACTGTGGAAATACGGTGTGTATTTATTCTTTGCATGTGGACACATGCATTCACATATGTCTAGCTAGATTGTTGTTTTTCTATTTGTTTTAGGATTTCACCTTTTTCTTTCAAAGGTGTTAGCAGTAAGAATGAATGTCACCTAGGTCTTAGGGACTGAAACTGGCAGAGTGTGTTGGCTGCATAAAATAATGTGTAAAATTCTTAAAGCTTTACTTTTCCCCTCCTGGCTTTCTTTTGTTTTCAGCATGCTTAGACTGACTGCCTTTAAGAGTGAATACAAACTCAGCTGGTGTAGAGGGGTGCAAAGGCTGAACTTCACACTAATACCACACTAAGTTTGTAGTAGGCCTGTCTGTTTCCCAGTTCCTAAGGTGTTACTTTTATAAATGGTTTAAGTTATTTGTCTTAATTAGTATTTATTGTAAGCTTAGTTGGACGATGCATCTTTACAACTGGTTGTAGGAAATGAGGCTTGAACATATTCGATAAAATATTCTATCATAAGAGTTATAACTGACCTCAGAATTGAATATTTTTCTAGCTTTGACACCAGCTCCCCAGGAAGGAGAGGAAAATAAGCTGACAGTTCAACGCTTACTAACAAGGCATCATTATTTTATTTGCATCTATCTGTTTATCTATTCACAGTCAGGCTGCTGACTCAGCTTCAGCTGAACGTTGTTTGGACTGTTCCAGTGGGTAAAGAATGCTCAGGCAGTTTACCCATAAATATAATATACATTTAAAGTTGAGAGCTAAAAATAAGATTAGCAAGTGATCACTAATTGGCATCCTGTTGGTTGGGTCAGCAAGAGACCAGTGAGGCAGAAACAATATTTAATGCAGTGCCTGGGTACCACTGTAATGCAGAGGAATAATGACTGAGCTGCTTTCTCACCCTTGGCAGGGGCCCCTCCACCTCAGGGCTGGAGGTTTGTCCAGCAGCTGCCCGCTGGGGTACCCTCTGCTGTACGTGAGGAGCAGGCGTCAAACTGCACAACCTTTTGTCCCTGCTGAAATTGTAGTGATTTTCAACATTCCAAACTGCACCAAAAAGTCAAAGCACAAATGCAGATTGTTGAAGAAGGGAGAAGACTAGAAGAGAAGACCTCAGAAGTTGCTCTACAAAGCAAACTTACTGCGATTTTGGCTATTTTCCTGTCCCTTTCTTAACAATTTCATTGGCCTGTGAATCTCCTATGTGTGTTGGTAGGAGCTTAGAAGAGACTTAGAAGTAGCCTCCTGTTGATGGCATCAAAGACAGAGAGTCATTGACCCACATTTTTGCAGAGGAAGTGCCCTTTCAGTACTGTCAGCATTTAGGAACAGCAGTACTTAAAAATGAAAGTCCTTTGCCTTACTTATTCCTGCTGCAGTTTTGTTTCAGGCTTAGAGAAGGTGATCACAACTGAGATCTGAAAAGCACCGTGGGTACCTGTAGCTGATGGCAGTGTTCTGATGTGAATCCTGGGGACACCTTAGTGGGATTTCACCCAGTTATGAGGAGCACGCTTCCATTCCACGCTGGATTAAAATCACTGTGAATTATTGCTGAGCAAAAGTTGGTAAATTTTGCTTCCTTTCATATTCTTACTAGCTCAAGCAAATATTTTGCAAGAAACAAAACCAGAATTGAACTGAAACAGCAATTATAGAATTGTTGGCAAAACAATGTATAAGGCTTTGCTTTTCAGCCTAAAATATTTGCCAACTCAATCAAAACTAGATGTTTTCCAGATTTCTTAAGATTAGGTGAATTTTGAAATAATGAAAACTCAACATCATAAACATATTTTAAGATGAAACATTGAATTGTCCCAGAAGAAATATTTTACTTTGATTTCAAAATGAGATGGTTTATATTCTGCAACTTTAACTTTCACATTTTTCCCAGCTTATCTTCTTGGTCAAATATGACTTCAAATCATAATTAGTTTTAGTCATGACCTCTTTCTCCTACTTCTGCACTCCCAGCTATCCCCAAGACACACTTAATTTTCCCTGCAGCTTGCTGCCTGTGTTATTACTGATCCCACTGACTTCTGCAAAATGTGCCTCTGCTAACTGAATGTCATTTGCAGGAATGACGTGCTCTTCACTGAGAGTTTCAATCGACTGACTGCTCAAGAAAACTCAGTCCATTAACTTCCAGAATGGCTGCATGATAAGTGATGTGGACAGCCCCCTCCCTGAGTACTGAAAGTAGGAAAATCTAAGATGTCTACATTAGTTTGTCCATATTCTAATTCTTAAAATGGATTAAAAATCTAAAGCATGTATTATTTTTAGGCTCATCAAGAAATGCACACATACATAATTCAGAATAGAGTTGAACCATGCTCTGTGCCAGTGGCTCTCATCTAAAATAAATGGAGCTATTTCTTCATCCAGGGCATTTCCCAACATCTGATTATTACCATCACTTTATGTGCTTTTACGTGATGTGTGTAGCAAAAGCAGTAGATGTGGTCATATCTGATAAGTAGTCTGAAAACTTTTTTGTTTGTTTTGCTGTAGTTAGAAAGTCTGCTGTTGCAGACTCGGACTACAATCATTTGACTTCTAAAGAAATACTTAATGAAGAGCTGCTGAAATGAAATTACCAGCAGGGAGATGCCAGTGGAGAGGCTGAGCAGAGGTGCGATACAGGGCTGTTAGTCATCCCTCACATACAACAGTGACTGTGTCGTGCAGAGGCATCTCCTGTCATTTGCTCTGAAGACTTCTGTGTATCTGTTAATCATCATTCCTGGCTTTAAATGCAAAGGCTCTCAGCTTTGATCTCCTGGCTTTCCTGCAGCCCTGCCGAACGTAGCTGTTAGGCAGGCTTTTCACGGGCCAAATACTATCAGTCAAAAACCCCAGAGAAAAAGTCTGCCCACAGATTTCTGATTTGCATAGTCATCTGGGCATATCCCTGTTGTGGATTTGGCTTCTCTTTCTTTTCCTTCCATTAAAATCTTCTGCTGAGCGCTGAGCTCATCACAGCACTTTTCCTCTCACTGTTTCTTCTGAAGTAGAATGGTCTGTGTAAATCACTGCAATGGCATCACTGATTGCCACAGTCTTATACTGTAGCTGGGACTCTGGCAATGATTCATCTTTGGAGTTGTTCAAGGTCTCCAAATATGAAGGAAAGGAGAAATTGTTTGAATCGTATACAGGAGGTTTGGCTGTGAATTCTCAGTGTTACTTCAAGTTTGCTGGCCAGCTATCGTAGATCATCACTATTGTCGATCGTGGGGTTTTATCTGGTTGTCCAATGAACTTTGTCTCTCAGTGATGCTTGGGTAAGACCAGGGTTTTGCTGTTACATTCAGACCCTGCAGGTATATTTTGCAATATCCAAAAGAAAAAGTTGGGGGTTTTTTGTTTTTTTTTTTTTTGTTTTTTTTTTTTTTTTTTAATTTTCCAATTTGAACTTTCAGAAGAACAGCAAGGGATAAATGGCTTATCTAGAAGATCAATTCAGAATTTTCTCCAGTACATGTTTTCCAAGCACCTGTAAGCCTAACAAAGAGGAGGAATGACTGCCAGCTCTCTTTGTCAAATAATCCACAAACTGTTATGATCAAATGCCTGTATGATCACCTCGGTGTGAAAGGTAGTAATAAACCAAGAGAATGGAGCAACTGAATCACCACAGGGGCAGTGTAGCAAGGATGGTGTAGTTTACAAACCTTGTGGTCAAATAGTGAAATGGCAGCTGTCAAAAGCAGTTACTCATGCAACTGTGTGGAGGGTAGTGTCTGCTGAAGCGGCAGTCACCTGAGCTCTAGTAGATCATACACTTCTAGTTTTATAAGCATTTGAAATAACCTTCTAATGTGCCACGTGTTTAGAAGTACGCCATCTCCAAAACAGAACACCTACAAGACGGATGAAAAAACAGAATTAAAGACCTACAATTCCCCTAAGAGCTATAACTGACGTCCTTTACTTGTCCCCCAGAAGTTTCACAAAATGTAAATGTATTCCCCCATATTCCTCTGCCTCCTGACTGAACAGGATCCAAATGTTCACTGCCAGTAAATGAGAGAGGGGGGAGCTGGATCTGAGGCAAACAAAAATGTTTTGGTGAAATAGGATTAGTTCTTAAATCTCAAAAAAAGCTTGTGGAGTCATGCAAAACAGAACAGAGAGGTTTAGCCTGCATAGAAACAAAATCACATGAGTGCAATATCATTCAGACTTTCACTTGTGACGTTTGGTTGTTGTTGGAGACAAATCTTTGAGAAAAGAAGTACAGTAGTTTTTATAGATAAGGAGCTCAATTTCCTTAGCTTTTTGCAGTACATGGAATACAGTTATTGCAAGGGGGTCGAGGTGTGAATATGGCAAATGCTCTTCTAATTTGGCTGTGTGTCTATTTTCTTTAAACAGTGAGGGGTTTTTTTACATAGGGCAAAGTGTTTTGATTTGTGGGCTGTAACAACGGGCACAGCACGTGTCGCTGCTAGAGGTTCACAGGTAACCGTGAGAGAATGACAAGACCTGGGAACAACTATTAAGATGTGCTGTAGTGAAGGTTCAGTTAAAAAAGTCACATCCTGGGGTAGTGGCTAGAGAGAATGAGGTTGGTTTGCTTGTGCATAGCAATTGCACAGTTCCTTCCTTCATTTTCTTGTAGAAATCTTTGATTAATTGTCCCCATCCACAGTGCATGTTGAAGGTTACAGTCTTCCTGTCTGTCAGCACCTGCAGAGCGCTGTGTGTTTATGATGCTCTACACAAGAAAGCATGAAGGATGTAGTGTGCTTTCTGGGGTCGATTCCTCTCAGCTGCTGTGTTCTCCGAGTGCTGTTTGCATTTGGACTACAGGTTGCCTGTTAGTTTTCTTACTGTTTTGCAAAACCTGGCGCTTGCCTGAAATAAAGTTTACTGCTTCAGCTCATTCAAAGGAGGCATAAAAACTAACATTCTGTTTCCTGAGGTAATGCTGCATCTCCAGGTTCCTCCACACAAGAGAGGAATTGTCAGTTGTGTTGGTACTGAACGAGAAAATGCATTCAAATATAGTACAAATCTGAGGGAGTTCAAGTGGGACATACTCCCCCAAAAAGCTTCTTTAGAAATGAAATCCTCCTGGTTCTCCCTCCCCTGTCTCTTTGCTGAGGCCTGTGGCAGTTGTCGAAGGCGCTCTCATTATGTACATGGTCAAAGCAACCATTTTGTACCCTTAGCACTTCTTTGTGTTTGAACTTTTGGCATAACTAGGCCATCTCTTCTGTGTATAGGGTTTGTGTGCTGCAACTAACCTTTTTGGCACCATTCTGAAAAGATTCCTTTACATGAGTTGATTGCAGTACTTTGAGATCTATTTGAGTTCTAAGACTGTTTTGCGGTGCACAATCATCTCTCCTTTGGTTTGTGGTCTCTGTAATTTAGAGAGAGCTGAGCTATGGTAGGTGTCTTTTGCTCTTTTAATGATCCTGGTTCAAAATGTGATTGGATAAAGAGTGTTCTGGTCAAAACACATCTCAGATTGGGTTCATAAGACACAGGAGAAATGAGAGACTGATGGAAAAATGAAGTAAGGAGCACTCGAAACTTATTTTGAATTGTGACATCAACATCACCATTGAGAAAAGCATGTTTTTAAGTTGCTGTGTGCTCTTTGTAATTAAAATTTAGGTTTTTGCTATTAGACTATAGGAAACCACCCTTCCTGGCAGCCCTTCTTCAATCCATGACAAAAAGTAAACCTCCCTAAATTGCACTGTTCCATAAGCCAAGTGATGTATTATTCCCAAGATGAAAAGTGGTCACACCTATAAAGTACCTCCTAGGTACTCGCAGCTTCTGGTAGTTGTCTGGTTACCAAATACAAATACAAAATAGATTGAATGCAAAGTGGCTTGAGACAGCACGGTTGAATAAAAAAAAGTTTTCTCTGGTAAATAGTTCTTACAAAAAAAGCTTAAAGGAAATCAGTATCACATTGTTAAAGAGTGTTTTATTTAAATGCAGTAATGCCACCAGCTGTAAATCACTTGGTGACTGCCTCAAACATTTTTCTCTTTGGGTAGACAGGTCTGTCTTCTAAAGGCAGGAAAGGTTTATTTGCATTGATCCCATAGTACTGACCCCGGGCTAAGTGCCATAAGCTTCGAGTTTAATAACATTTATTTAGTTGATAAATACATGATGTGATTGATGTGAAACTTCTTCATACCTTACAAATACTGTTTTTATACTCTTTATATGGAGAATAAGTGGGACCGTAATCTCTGTAAGGGTGACAACCAGAAGCTCCAGTCAAAATGCCATTTTTCCCCCCCATTTTTGTAGTGAAGGAGTACGCTCCGATTCAAGTTACCCAGTCTGGCCAGCCCTGGGGACCAGCTCTGTCTCAGGAGTCCTCCATCCAGCACAGGCTGTTGGGTGGTGTACAGGGCCGCAGCAAGAGGGTGAACGAGCACACTTACACAGACACTGAACACCTCCTGGGACATAAGTTGTCTTTAGCTCTTTTTGTGAAGAGCTAATATCATTATATCACTGTATTTACACATTAGTATGTTTATCAGCCATCACCGCCTGTCTCTCAGTGGACGTAAGCTGAGACGTATTTGAAGAGTTAAAACATATGTCTTGATCTCTAACCCTTTAGCACCAGCGATTGTTTATACAGTAACCAACCCAGCTGTAAACTGAGTTCATTGCCAGTGTGGAAGGCTGATTTCCATGCAGTTGTTAGGACAAAACATTAATTGGTTGCAGCTATGCCCAGAGAGTGAGATAACAAGAGAACAATTTGATATTATGGCATATATCAGAGATGTTTTTTACGCTCACATGCACAGAACTATGTCACCAAACTTGTTTTAAAGTTTGAGACTGACAGAAACCCCAGACATTCATTTTCTGACTATGTTCTGCTGTCATTCCTCCTCCAGCCTGGGAATCGGCATCGCTGCCTGTAATGCTGCTGCTTACTCACTGGTAGGAGTACTGTGCAGGCTCTGTGCTTTTACTGTCAGCCTCTCCCGCCTGAGCTGGCACCCAGAAATACAGCGATGCATGCCGAGGAGGACGTGAGCTTATTCTGATAATTCTGGAGCGGGATGGAGAGCACTGTGGCCCCGAGAGCGAGCTGAGACTACTAGATGTGTGCTGATTTGTGTTATAGCACAAGCAGTATGAACACATATTTGATTACCAAGTGTCATTTAGAGGTGCTCAAAGCTGTTTGAAAAATTCCTTCTTTACACCAACACCCCTAAGTGAGAGACTGGTACCTGCCAGGCAAGCGCTTAGGGAGCCTCAGTCACTGAACTGTGGTTCTTTTTGTTTCCATCCTCTCTGTTTGTTTGCTCAAAGGCTAATGACACCCTCTTTCCGCAGTGGGAAACCATTGGCACTTTCTATTGTTTTGAGGTTTCAAAGAAGTGTATGTCCAGCCCAAGCAGTGGTTAAGAATCCTTGTGAGTGATACTCCGCTCCTGGTGTTTCCCTGCTACCATTTGTCAGTGTTAAAATGAATGTGTAAGTTTGTTGGGACCTTTATCCCTTTGACCTATGGATAGAAAATATGGTCCTCAGATACCGCCTGGGTTTGTCCCTGAGCTTAGGAGCTAGATAATTTGTTGTTAAGCTCTTGTTTCCTTCATCAAATCCCCTCTTTTTCTCTCTGTGTGTGCACTAGTACACACACCTCACTGCCCTGCTCCACTTGACGGCGTTTTCTCTGGTGCTATAGAAAGCCCTTAGGTTGTGGGTTTAGCACTGTCTCAGTGTGTCTTGTGCTGGTAATCTCGTGGCGTGTAGTGGTGGGTGCTGAGCAGAGCTGCTGGGGGGTTTCAGAAGGCAAACCCCAGCGTGTGGTACCCATTTCAAACCAAATTTGCACTACTCTGTGTTGCCATTTATTTAACACCATATGGAGGGAAGAAATGTGACCTTTCCAACTGTTATATGGTCTCCTTGAAGCCATCCAAGTAACTGAGTAACACAAGTTTTCATTTCTGCAATCTCTGTTTTCTAGCACAGAACTGCAAGTATAGGCAGTTGATTGTATTAAATCCAATTACAACTTAATAGCTTTATGGAATCTTCTTCGCATTTCTTAAAATATTCCACGTTCAGGGCACATACTGAGAGGAGGTGATGGCAGCGTAACACCTGTACTCTCCATTTTTATTCCTGTCTTCAAACTTAAAGCCAATATTTTAAATTTGTTTGTGTTTCTGAATGTTATTGATAACGGTACATTACTGTATTATTAATTTCTACGTAAAATGGGAAAAAATAACCACAACTAATGTTTTAATATTTTAAATCTAACTTATTCTTCAGAAAACGGTAACCCTGAAAGGAAACATCCTGCTGAGGTGAGATATGGTAGTGGTTCTGACAGCGAGAGAGGTGAGAATGTGTTAGGCCTCTGCTTGATCTGTTTCTATAACTGCTGCTGCTGTTCTGTCTGCAAACATCAGGCTCCATGGCATTGATTGTAGATTGATGAGCATAAACGTTTTGTATAACACAAATGGGGAATGGTTGGACTCCATGATCCAGTGGGTCCTCTCCAATCTAGTGATTCCATGATTCTATGAATCTCTCTGGCTCCAGGAAGCATCTGAAACTGGGCATCCAAAGCACATGCATGTATCCTGGCCTCTTCCAGAATTGGAATCAGACCATTTTTTTCCAGTTTGGCTGTGAGGCATCTGCTTGGCACGCTTAAATTGCTCCCTCATTAAGTGACAATTAATAGCTTTGTTGATGTTTGTATACATATGTTAATATTTCCCTCAATATTGTCAACCCCATATGCATATTGATGAAATGAAATTTCATACCATTTAGCGTTTTTAATGTAGCATAAATATAGCTGTTTTTTTAGGCTTAGGCACACTCTGTTTTTTGCTTGCGTCAGTACAGCTTCTGGTTTCAGTGAAGGGTTTATCAGTAGAAATGAGATGGGAAGCTGTCCCCAAAAGTAAGAGTTATATAACAGGAAGAAATCCTCTTTGGCTATAAAATATTTATTCAGTATTATGTAAGAAAATGGAAAAACTTGGAGGTGGGGAAAGAAAAGGAAAAAAAAAATCTAATATAAGATTTGAGTGGGAACCTGAAGCAGATAAAATCTGAGTAAGTCAGCCTGGTGGTGATGGTAACAGTCTATTTAAGGCTTCCTTCATGACTTCATCATTAATTCCCAAAGTTTTAAAGCTGAGGAGAGAAAACGAGTGTACAGCTTCGCGATGCACAGCTCTTGTGTATTCTCAGACTTCAGTAAGACATGTCTTTTATTTCCGCCATAAAGCTTTTAGCATTCCATGCGAAGATCTAGGAACACTTTTTTCCAGGGATTTGTGACTGAAAGCTCCCTGCCCTCCATGTCCCCATCCTCCGGCCTGGTGGGAGACTGTCAGAGACACATGGTGATGGCTAGAGAAGAACCCCTTCTCCCATGCCACTTCAGGCTTCCCAAAGACCCGATGTTTGCTGTAGACATCATTACAGCTGGGGATACACAGTGAAAGTTTTTCAGCCTGTGATCAAAGTCACGCTGATCTCCACTTTCTGTGACTGCGCCAAGGCTTTCCTGATGGATGCAGCGTTTTCTGGATGTCTTTGAGGAGGAAGTGAGGTTTGCTGAAGAACATTCATGTCAGTATTTGCAAAGCAGACATTGCAAGCTGTGGGTTGTTCTGTTGTTTTGGATTTTTTCTTTTTATTAGAGGTTCATGCTGTTTTTCTCCAGTTTTAAAGCCTCAGTGGTTTTATGGACTCTTTAAATTAAATCTATAGCATAGAGAGAGGAAAAGCTTGTAGTTTGTTTTATCATCGTTTTTCTGTAATAGTTGCTTTTACTCGTGGGAGAAGGACAGTGGCAAGCATGGATAACGCACATGCTACCTGTCAGCTTTGTAAATGATTACCTTCAAATATCTGGCCAGAAAAGTAGGGCTGAAATCAACTGGATGGTATTCCTTTGTTTGAATTAATAGATGAGGAAAGGGTTCTCATTGGGGAAAAGTTACTGAAATCAACTTGTCACAGGGAAACTTCGGTGAGAACTCATCTGTGTGCAGGATAATTCTGTAAGCATGACATCTTCATTTAAAGATGCTTCTGACACTGCACAGTGAATTTGTCATGCAAATGAGATACTCATTAGGAAGCAATATTTTTAGAATCCTGAAAGCAAAAGGAAGCATGTTCTTCTAAGGGCTTTCTGTACACACATAGAACAAGTTTATAAAAAAGATCAGACTGGACATAGTTATATTAATCAGAGATGTGTGTTTTGCAAGATCATCTAATTAGGGAAGCTGTTTGGATTTTCCTACGTGATCCACCTTTCACAAAATGTTGGAATTTCTAGTTTAAATAACATACTAGATTCTTAATGCTTTTCTATTCAGTTTTGTGAGGTGTTAGGTTTACTGAAACATATATTACAAAATATGAGTTTTGGTTTTGAGTGCATGGTTTTAATAAGCAAAGCAACTCCTACAGCTGCTTAGATGGCAAGGAAACAAATGCAGATCCTGTTCAAGAGTGTGTGGTGTTCACTTTGAAATGTGCTGTGGAATCTGGGGTGCTTTTATCAATTGCATTCTGGGTGTTCCCCTGAGGACAGCTAGTGTTAAAGGCCAAGGGTTGCGCCGTGGACTTCTGCATGCGGGAAGGGAAGCGTCAAGTGGAATGGAGAATCTGGTGGCACAGAGAAATAGGCAATAGAAATGGGCAGAGAATTGCTTGGAATGGGCTTTGTGAAGTACACAGAATAGTTTTCACCTGGTGTAGTTTTTGTCTTGTTCCAGATAAAGAAACTTAATGACATACTTTAAATAACGAATATTTTTTAAGGAAATACCAGATTTCATCATTAAATTCCACTCCCCCAAGCTACTTCCCCCCAACAAAACCATTACCCCCAACCTGAAACGCCAGCCAACTCCTTCCCCCCACCCCTCAAAAGCAAGAAAACCCCCAATACTCTGGTCCTGGGTTTGGCTAACTGCTGGCAAAATGGAGTAAGAGTGACAGAAGTTGGGAGCAAACAGAAATGGAAATCTTGTTATCACGCTAACTCTTCCAGTGGAGGAAAACACTGCACAGTATTTTCTATAGGTCCATTTTAGTGTTGTTGAATGACGTATACGTATATTTGTATTTGAGAATCTACAGGCAAACAGCAGGTATGTGACCTGAGTAGCAATGCACATTCGGGCAAATGAGGGCATCGGCGCAAAGCTGTATTCTTGATGGAAGTAGGAAAATGGGAGATAGGAACAGAAATGGGAGATAAAAGGTAGGTAGAAATCTTGATAATAAAGTAAATCAGATATGTAGGCACGTGTTAGTGAATGTACATGAGAGAGCCCCACAGCAAGGTGTGTTCTGTGAGACTCTGCTGCCTGAGTGCTGCTGCAGGCTCTCATCATGGTTAATGAGCATTCTCTCTCAAACAAAAAAAAAAAAAAGCCAGTGACTTTCCCAGTAGCCATGTGTCTTTGAGAATGTGATGGAAGAGATAGGGAACAGTGAGGACCAAAGGTGCTGCATTCCAGGCTTCATTCCAGCTGGGAGGCACCTGGCACTGATGTTTTACTGACCTGCAGTGTTGCAAGAGATAATTGCAGCACTTCTGAAGAGGAAAAAAGCAGTCCTCTGGCAGCCAGCACAAAGGGAATTCCTTCCCGAGGCACCTCAGCGCAGGTGGCACTGTCCTGTGGTGCACTGCGTGCCTTGTGCTGTCACTAGGGCCTATTCAGTCCTGCAGGGAGCAGCAAGAACAGGATAGGTTACTGAGTATGCTGCAGAGAATACAGTGCTACTGCTTTACAGAACTGCAGAGGTATCCTTATTCCTTGTGCTTGTGGTCTAGGGCGTGAGGGCCTGCTAGTATGTGGGCTGGTGTCACCACTGCTGTTTTACGTGATTGTTTACAGACAAGGCTCTAGTCACAATCTGCAAGGGCTGGAAGAAAGCTGGCTCCAGAAGTGGTCAGCCTGCAGCTGGGATGCCTCGGACAATGAGCCACTATGCGGATTTACTGTTCAGATTCAGCTTCTGTGATTGATTTTCCTAAAAGGATAAAACTGAAAGCATACCTCTATCAAAGGCAAATTAAGGCTGCATATGATGTTTAGTAAGGCGCTATTTCTGTGAGGGGAATTGAATGTTCTGAGGCACAGATGACTCAAGCATGGTTGCATTTCTGTAAGGAGCGTCTGGAGTCAGAACTGATGGCTGTCCAGACAGAAGTATATTAGCAACAAAGATCTTATCCTCCCAGTTACAATACTACAGAGGACAGCACTGCCTCTCTTGCACAGACTTAGCGGCAGGGTGAAGGACTGAGTGTGTAAGAATGCAGACTGGCATGAGACAGAAGGATTTCTTCAAGGTCAGTGGCTATCTTGGGGTTCAGGCTTAGTTCCATGCTACTTTGTTTGTCATGTCATGCTTTGTTGATGCAGTTCTTGTAATAAACAGAGGATGGATTTTGTTATGCAAGCACCTAACAGAGCACACAGTACCTGAGACTCCTCCTCTTGCTGTCAGTGAGGTTTTTTTAGGCACAAGTGCTGCTGGATTCAGCTAATTCCGTAGCACATACAGCAGGCTTCTATAGGTGGAATATTTAATAAAAGGTTAGTGATTGCTTTTATTAATTCATTTAATAAAGTAATTTATTAGGCTTTTTGCCAAATTTAATGATTCAAATAATATCTTAATCATACCGTAATTAACCTTGGTCACAAACTGTGGTCTATAACCACTGCAGATGCATGTACTCTTTGTAAACATCAGCTTACCACCAATGCTAGCCCTGGGCACCCTCGCATTTACAGCTGCCTTCGTACCTGCTGCTCGGTGTGACAGAAAGTATAAACTGTTTTGAAGAAGGACACTCAGGTGTGTTTGATGCGAATTTAAACTTTCCCATAGCTGTTCATTCCTTGAATTCTGTTACCAAAACTAATCTGGGAAGCTGTATTTTTTTTATATATCAGGACAGATTTCCCATGACCCCAACTATAAATAAAACGATTATTATTTCTGCAGGCTGAGTCTTTTAATACTCTGAGTAGTTTTGAGGATGCTTTCTTAAAATTAAACCAAAGCGGGGGAAAAAAAAAGAGATATTAATTCAGCCAGGTATTTTTCTCTCTTTTCCCCAGTTCATTGTTTTTCTGCTAACTGCATCTTGGCCCTCCAGCCGAGGCTGTGCTGACACAGCAGAGTGTTTGGATTGTTTACTCTTTGATGAAATTGATGGTAAGTGAGAAGAAGGTTAAGAACCTACAAAGTCATAACTGAAGATGCATGCAGCTGCTTTGCATTTTGCATTCCAAATACAAGGTTGGCTACGTGCTCTATTTAAGTTCTCAGTTCCTGGTTTTTGGAAAGCAAAAAAGCTCAGCTGTGGCCCATGTGTTCCTAGCTGGACACTCTGCTAAGCTGCCACAGGTGGAATTTGCACAAGGTTAAATGCAGGTAAAATACAGTTTTAGGGAGATGTGCTTTATGTCATTTATCGCTGATGTATTTTCAGTGGAAAGGTTAGATTCTTCCAGCAAGAGAATGGAAAAAGAAAGAACTTCCCGAACTCGCTCAGAAATGGTTTATGCTTGTGATCTGTTAGTCTGTAGATATAAACCTACAGAATGGGTCTGTTGAAGATGTCCTTCTGTCCCTGCTGGCAGAAGGCAAAAGATCTTGTGCTCTGCAGGTATGGATTCCATAATGCAAAAAGGTAACATGGTACAATTAAAATATTGCATAGACTGATAATTAATGCAAATTCTTTAAGGAAAACAGAAAACTGGAGAACGCTAATGATGTTATTTATAGGTGCTGTGATCTCCATGAGCAAAGGACTTAGCTGTATATTTTGTTGGTCTTCAGAGTAAAATAAGGTGGTCAAGTGGGGGGATTTGATGACAACTTGCAAAATCTGGTCACCTTGCTTGAAAACTTTGAGCTGAACATATTAAAGGTAAAACTTCTGGATCCTCTAAATAAGATTCATTGTTATGGGTAATGATAAACAAGATCTGAAGGACATTGGAAGAGAAAGTAAGCGGCATTTACATTTGGAGAAAGAGTTCCAAACTAGTACAGAATTATGTGAAGTAGCATGAGCCCTATTCTCACACTATCTAAACAGTTGTTATTTCAGTAAGCAAAGCAAAACATAGCTGTGACATGAGGTAAATAAATGCGCATGTTCTATTTTGTGCACACTGCAGCTGGGGCCGGGTACACGATCAGATCCAGAAGTGGTGTTCTCCCTCTGCAGCTCAGTCACTGGGGCAGAGAAGCTGGTGCTAGGCAGTCACTGCTCTGTCCACAGAAGCCAAGAACTTGTTCTCAGGTTACAGTCTTGTGCTTGGATTAAAACTAGAACTGCTCTCCTAATGAAACTTGTAGGACACATACCTTGTTGGTTTGGACAGATTTGATTGTAAAGATTATGACAATTTTATCTTCAGCGCCTTAATCCGTAGAAAATGCTATCTCCTTTCTACCACTACAATGCAGAGGTTTGGAAGGGAAGTCCAGTGTGAAGGGAGAGGTGTCAGTGGCATGTAGCTGTTTTCCTTCCCCTGCCTTCTATACTTGGACCTCGAATAGCAAGACCTCACCAGCACCAACGGGTGTGGTGATGTGGTGAATCCAGTACCTCTGTCTTGTGTTGGAGCTCAGAGCCATTGGTGATGGCTCTCAGTGTTCCCGACACCAAACCTGGACACAATAATGCAGTAGGAATCGTGAGACAGACTGAAATTTATCTCTTCAAAAATAACGTAGGGGCATTAAAAAGAGAAGCAGAAAAAGGGAAACTGGAGTAGGCAGGGATTTAAAACAGGTCAAAATGAAAAGTTTGATTTGTTACCTTGGGAGACAGACAGCGTGATTACTGTATGGAGATAAAGCACAAAAGAAATCATTTATAGAGTTCTGTTTATCTGAGTTTCTGTCATTTGACGAGATGTCTTCTGGTGCCTACTTGAATGAGATTGTCTGTGTGTGAACGTAGATGTTTGTGTTTCAAGGTCAGAAAGTCTGAGGTGCTACAGCCTTAGAGGTTCTGAAGGAAAATAACTTGCAGCAAAGCTCTACGTGACCTCAGATGTGAACACACAATGAAGTAATCCCCAGGATCTGCAGACTTGACTTAGGGTGTGTATGAGTATCAAAGGTGCATTTGACTGTGTTTCAAAATGATAGAGCATTTGTTTGTGCCTTCACTTTTTCAAGAGGATTATAGATTTGGTGGGGTTCCAGTTTTACGGCTGTCAGTGTTGGATTTTAGTTTTTTTAATAGGTCACAAGTACATGGTGGACGTCTCCCTAGGTTTGTTTTTGGTTCACCTGGTAGTATTTTCTGCAGTATTCATTTGCAGCAAAGATAACAACAAATAACTAGTTAATGGAAATGGCATGTTTGTGTTTTGGTTCCAGCACCTCTTCTCTATTGCATTGATACTTTTGTTTTCTTGTGTTCAGTAACTTAGCTTTTCTCCAAAAGATCATTCAAAGTGTAATTATAAAAAAAAAAAAAAATTAATGAAAATGCATAGCATGTTCAATGTTAGTGTGTAGGATCTTGTGCAAACTTTATCAGCGCAGCAGTGTTGCCTAGTGATTTTTTTTATTTTGGCTGTTAGCTTGCTTTTTTGAGATCTGTTTTCTAGCGTAATTCGTCTTCCTTTGCCTTAGGCTAGAGAATTAATTTTGTTACGATAGGTGGAGGAGTAATTTGCTTAGGCTGTCGTTCTGTCGAAAGAGGTTATGAAGCAATGGAAGACGGTTTGAAGCAAAGGGAGAACAGAGAATTGTGCTGTGTCTTGGAGCATCTTCCTTGTAAAGCTCAGCGGTGTGCAGTATCTATAACACGTGATTAAAACCTGGGAGTCTGAGAGGGATCCCTCAGACAGGAGAAACCACCCTGCTGCGGTGAGGGGAGCGGAGACCAGTCGGTGATGTTGGCACACGGCCATGTGGTCAGAGAGAATAAAATATCCTTCTCTGAAAGGTGGAGGGTTTTATTGGTAGAACATGCAGGGACACATGTGATGATTTCTTCTTCATCTTCATAACATTGTGTTATGTGTGGCATCCTGAAGTCCCTCATTTCATTCTCAGTGCCAAGAGAGACTGATCAAACCAGATTTTGGCACATGAAGCCTGTCCTCACGGGCAAGTAGTGCTGCTGATGCTTCGGCACTAGGGACCACCCCCAACATGCCGGGCAGGCAGTTCTTTGGCTGCATCACAGTAGACATGATTTTGTTGTTATAAGTCACAAATGTAGATTTGCATCAATTTGTAGTTCTTTTGTAAGGCCCCCTTTTCACTGAGGTGCTTGCCTTTATCTACCATTTTCTGAATGAGCCTTTTTTTTGCCACATCATTTCCTTAAGCTTTTTTCTTTTTCCATTTAATCTCAGTGTTTAAAAATAGCAAATTTTCAGACATCATTAAAACCTCTGACTCCATGAAAATTTAACAGATGTGATACCGGAGAGGCTCTGTAATGGGCAGTAATCATTTGTCAGCCAATACTTTTTAAAAGCTGCATTATTATTCAGTAATTAAAAATCCACAGGAGTGAAACGATACTTTTGTAAATATCTTATTTTTGTTTGTTTCCCTACAAGAGTTTATAAGACAGTAATACCTTTTCTCTAAGATTGCTAGCAACTACGGGATGCTTTTCTGTGGGCAGTACTTGTGCCAAGGGAGGCAGCTGGACAGAAGAGGACTTACGGAAACAGTTTGGCATGTTGGATTGTTTCAGAGAGCACATGTGGTTGTATTTTTTTTTTCAAGAATGAGTCAAAAAATGAATACTTGTAGTAATGGGCGTATTTTGCTTGTAGTGTTTTTGTTGAGATACTGGAAAAGTGTTAGCATTGAATGGCTTTTTTTTTGTGTATCTATCTGCTGAGAGAATAAATTTTCAGGAGGCAGTGCTATTTTATATATATAGGAATTTATTCAGATGCGTAAACTCAAATCATGAAGATGGTTTTTAGTTGCTGTCTCCCTGGTGAAATAATTCTAGTCATTGCTGTGGGAGACGTGGCTGTGCTCTGTAGCAAGGAGTTCCTGTTAGACCTTCGTGGTGGCAAATGCAGAAAGCAGGGTTTGCTCCAACAATGGATTTGTGTCTGTAGGAAAGATGTACTGAATCGTCCTCATTGTGCTTCTGTTCCTCTGAACCTATTCATGTTTCAAATAATAAAAAAGGCATTGTGAGAGCCAAACTCTTTGGTGCCAGCATAACAATATTTGCAGAAGATAATCAAGGCTGTTTGTTCTGCTTTACTGCTTTTCCTTTGTCTGAGATTCAGGTCTTCATTAGGACGCAAGATGGTGTCTGAAGCATTGTCTGGAAAGAGGTAAAAAAACCCAGGCAGAACAGAGCAAGTACTAAAGCACCAATGGAATTTGTTTTGGATAGCTGGCATGTGCCTGGATGTGCAGCATACTCTCCGTATGTTCATGGACTGCTGTGTGCCTCTGCTGGTCTCCTGCAGGCAGGGCTGTCATCTTCAGAAGACAAACCTAACGAAACCCTGGCATGGACAATGTCTTTATATAGAAGTAGACAGAAATTTACTTGGGCTTGCACTTCATAGAAACTGAGATTTCTATCTTTCTTGTTATAGTACTTCAGTTGAAAACAACGATACCTTTGCTTTGTTTGTAGATGCAGAATTGTTACTTAGGCAGTGCTTTAATGAATGGTGAAACCCTCGGCATAGCAGAACCGGAACAGCTGTTCGTATGGCAAAAAGTAGCAATGGCAGTGAAGTACTAAGAGACAGCCTTTGCTCAAAATACAGCTGTTTCTGCATGCTCTGGGGGTTGGATTTGTCTGTGTGTCTGTGTGTTTGGGTTGGTTTTGTTGGTCCTTCAGCCCCTCATTTAGTCTTCAAAATAATAGATATTAATAAAAAATGGTGAGAGCATTTACGTGAACAGGAAAGCAAATAAAGCATCCATCTAAGATGTTCTTCTGTATCCTGACTGGAAAGTTGTCTGATTCTGATGGGCTATGAGAAGATATATATAGAGAGAGGTGGGTTGGTTTGGGGTGTTTTGCAGGCTGAAGATGCTAATTTTTCTGTGAGATTTCATGGAAGATGAGAGCTTTCATAAGAAGAAGAACTTGTTGCCACTGACATTTTGAATAACGCTGTATTGAATTGATTTGGCTTTTTGTTCTTGAGTTGGAGGAGGCCTCTTGCTTGCTGTGCATAAGCAGTGATTATTTCCTAGGAAGTAAAAAACCAGCCTCAAGCCCCCCAAAGCAAACATCTTAATACCGAACTGTACTCTGTCTTAGGAGCTCTGAACTTTGCAATTCTCAGAGCTCTGTTCGGAAGGAATAACGATGATAATGGTATGAAATTACAGATTACCTTTTCTTTCCTTGTAAAGTCAAGTGCTTACTTCTTGCAAATGACAGACCTTTTTCTCGGTGATGACATTTTATGGAAGTGCCCTGTATGAGCAACATGTTAACTGTAGTTTTCTCATGTGCTTCTGAGACAAGGCGGAGAAACAAAGCATGCAGACCAAAAGTTCAGTGTACAGATGGGGTTGGTGAGCAGGTAAATTGAAAAGATTACTTGGGTATGGTTGGGATGAGCAAGAATGGATTGCCTATCTCTTCTCTTCTGCTTGCTCTCTTTTGGTTTAGTGTTTCTTTCTATGAGAATGTAACCTGTAACATGGAGTAAGAACCTTCCGCTATGTGTTCTTTTTAGTTTTTATGATACTTTCAGCTAGTGCTGGTTCTCCAAGCCATATAAGCTGAGGGCTTGCCCTTTCCTGGGCGACCCTGTGCTTACATCAGTTAGACTGTGTGTCTATTTGCTTTTCCACATCAGTCTTTAAGTCACTGTATTTCGAACAAACCAGTAGGACCAGTTTTTTCTTAAGAGCTTTTTGTTGTCTGTGCTAATTCCTAACGATGAATTTATCAACACTGTGTGAGTGACAACGGGAATATGGATATTTTTGTGGTGATAGATGAAATTCTGTCACACCCCACTCCCATCCTCCCATTCTCATTTACAGGAAAGCTGTGTGGTGATTTGGAAGAGATCAACGCTACGGAACTTCCTGGGAAAATCCAGGCCGCTTGTATTAGCATTTGGTAAGCTAATTGCTACCTTCTGATTGGGTTCCACTCGTGCAGTGGCTTTAATAAGCTGAATGATGCCTTTCTTGGAGGGAGAAGTTGTATTCTCTGCTAAAGAAACTAATTCCTTTCCAGGTGTTCTAATTTTTCTTAAAATGACTTTGAGAAACCTGTGAGTTCCCATATGTGTTTCAAAGGTTCTTGACTCACTTGCTCTTTGGAGTAACACAATTAGAGTGTTTGTTTTTATCCAGCATTATTAGGTAATGCCACCTTCTGTCTTTGTCTCTTTCTGTCAGAGACTCAGACACAAAGCATGAGATTGGGAGCTTGTTTTGGTCTGATAGAATGATTTAATATTTTTTTAACCATAAATCATGAAGCATTTCGAAAATAAATAAAATATATAAAATAAAACCAGTCACCATTAGTTTGTTCCAGAAAATGAAAACATTATTAATTTTATGTGGAAGCTATTTATTTGTAGAACTATTAAGAATTAGGTTTCTTAAATGCCCTCTCCTGGCAATATTTGTATAGGCTAGGGCTACAGAAGATGTGAAGAGGTTGGAGGTGTTAATCACACTGCCAGCAGTCAGCAGGAATGAATTTACTTGCGCCTCTCGTACACTGCAAATGAGGTTTATGTTTCAAGCACTACTCGACTGTGGAGTAGATAATGAACTGAGCAATTGCAAAATAAATCACTGAACCCCCTTTCATTCTGATAAACTGCAGCTCAGGTGTTGTCCAGCTGATGGTTCTACACCGTCACTGTGTAATATGTGAACAAAACCCCATCCTTGGTTTGAAGAGCTGCGCTTGCCTGAGAGGAACAAGGTGTCTGTTCATTGCTTCCTGGTGGATTTGGAGGTTGTGGTTACTGCAGTAACAGCAGGGGACCTACCCCTCCCCACTCCGCCTTCACTCTAGTTCATGAAGGAAAGAAGTTTATCATTGGCAACCTTATGGCGTTTCAGATGTCTGCAGTGGAGTTAGAGTGGCAGGAGCTGATAAGTAGCTCTGGCGGAATGCCAGCAATAGCTCTTTTTTTCCTTTCTCTCTCTCTCCTTTTTCTTTTCTCCTTCCTCCTGTCTGCTGTGCCAGTGCCATCTTTGGGCAGGATGAAGGCCTTCCCCCACAGATCGATTGGCTTCATCCCTGCAGAGGAGCAGCCAAAGCCATTAATTATTCCCATTTCCTTTGCTGTGGAAGGCAAGTGCAATAGGCAGAAAAGCAATCTATTGGAAAATTTATTTTTAATAAATTCACCCATTACATTATTTTAAGAGGTTATTTACTTAATGTTCCATTTATTTCTGACCGACCTCTTTAATGTTAGCTTCTTTGGAAACATTCATCAAAATGCACCTAGGGCTGCTGAGTGAATTTCATTCTTCCCTTGCCATGCTCTTGGAACCATTGTCGTGTGGTGGATCCATGTTTGCTCTTCCTGACCTGTTTTCTGACGCAGGAATTCTTTATCGAGGTGAAGTGTTATATGGAGAGAAGTGTGGTTGGATGCCTTGTTTTATTGTTTTAAATATGGAAGAAATAAACTAAGGCAAATTTTCTTTAAGGCTTTATAGATGTCTGCTGATATTTTTCCGAGGAAGCCCTGTTCATGTACTCCTACATTTTGATACAGTCAGTTTTCCTGATGCACTCAGTGGATGAAAATATAATATGCACTGTGAATATCAAATGTTCTTGCCGTAGTAAGACGGTGAAGTGTTCACCTGCAAAGTAAGGTTTACGCTTATTTCTGTCCAGAGGGAGAAATGTGGCTCTCCTTGTTGTAGTATGGTAATGCTGACCTTTTCCTGACTGCCGTATCAAACTTCTTTCCCTAAGCAGAATCAAAGTGAGCTTTGCAGCAACAGAATCTGCTGCTTCTGCTGCGACCCCTCAGCCTGCTGCCAGCACTGCAGTCAGGTGGAGGAGCCTGCAGAGCTACGCAGCTCAGCTGGCTCTCACACGGATCTATATGCATATGTGTGCTGGTCTTCCAGTAGGAAAAAATAACTTTTTCTGATGTACTTTTGTTCCCCTAACAGATAATATTGATATATTCCATCATAGTTTTCTTGAAGGGATATTTTGAACGTGTTTCTGCTCCTTTGTTTAATGGCTGGTACACACTCTGCTGCCTTCTGTGTTCAGCAAACCAGGTGATGAGGAACGGCTCCACTCAGCCTGCCCACACAGTCATTTGTTTTAATTAAACTTGAGCTGTGCATTCTGTGTGACTGGTATAAATGACTGACTTTAATTTGCCCTCATGGAGTGTGAAGGGGGCTCAGACTTCGGTAGAGCCTGGAGGTGGCTGCCCTCCCTGGGGCACATGGGGATCAGGAGCTGATGAGCCATTTCTCTTGGAGAAACACGAGTTTGAGCTCACACAGAGCTGGGTGGGACAGGTCTTGGCCACTTCTCTGATAAGCGTAAAATGAAAATAACAGTAGATTTATAATAGTTATGAGGAGCAGTCTGGCAGGAAGACAACCATTTATTATACTTACACGAGTTATAAGCCTGAACTTCAATAAAAATTTTAGCAAAGTAGGCTTCTACTTAGATCCTCTGGATGTGTTCTCTGGAGACTTGAGGCATGTAATTTCTCAGTACATGTTCACCAACTGCTTCCAGCATGCAGCCCTTTCCCAGTAGATCCTGTGTAGGCTGCGGTGACATTGACAGGAGAAAAGGGCTGGAGTGCAGTGCCAGCTCTGTAGAGGCCAAGGCAGGAACTTCAGTTTTCTGAGACATTGTGGAGCCTGAGTGGCAAACGCCTTGGGAAATAGTGGCAGTGAGGATCAGTAGGAGAGCTATACTTATTAAAGACTTACAGAGGGAATTCCACCAGCCAGGATGGAGCGGCCTCCAGCCACTCAGCGCTGAGAGAAACAAACGTCCTCCAGTGAAGGGGCAGAGGTCAGGAGCAGTTCCAGCTCCAGACTGGGAAGCCTCTGAAGTACAAAAGAGTTTGCTTGGGAAGCCACGGAAGCAGAGAAGAGACTGACAGTGATGACTGGTAAAAGCAGAAGGACATGAAGATAAAAGTATCATTCCATTCTTCTGGTGAAATATTGAATAGCTCATAAGGCTCAAAAAATCAGGGTTAAAGGGTGCATCCCTACGTGAAAAGCCAGTGTCTTCTGTTTGTCAGTGATTTCTTTTCTGTGTTGGGATGGTCCTGCCTTTGTGAAAAGGAAGACTAAAATTACAAGGGAGAGAGAAAGTGTAGAAACAAAAACAAACTCTTGTGAACTTCCTGAAGTCAAAGAATTGAACAGCTAATTCCATTAAAAGTAAGAAGTTGTAACCCGAGTCGCCTGGAAACCAACCTGGAAGGAAAATACAGATCTGGAAGGATTTTTTCTTTCACCCGCAGAAGTAGTACTTGCACCTATTAGCTTTTTATTGGCTATAAAGGTTGTATTTTTTATAGTTTTTATTTCTTTTATTTTTGGAAATAATTTATTTTCTATACAAGTTGAAGCAAGGGGTGTGTGAGAGGGAGGAGTTTCCCGGGAGGCTCTCTCTGGAAATGAGCAAGCAGGTTTGACGGTCTCTACTGGGAGACCAACAGGACTCGGTGGTTGCTGTCAACATGTGCAGCGTGTATTAGAGCAGAGGTGAGAAGTATCAGCGGGTGCTGCTGTTCACATTACCTCTGGAGAACTGCTGAAAGGAAAAACATAACATCGTTGGTAGAGAGGTGCAGATTCTGTAGAAACATGAGAATTGCAGCGCACCACACAGATGTTTGGGCACTTGGATATTGAGAAAACCAAACTGCAGGAAAAGAACAGAGGTCCAAGGATGCGTAACTGTGCATCCACCCTGGAATGCCTGATGTGGTTGGAAGTAAAGGGTGGGCAGCCCTTGCTCTGATGGCAGCAGCGAACCCTGGACTGAGAGGCTGCAGGGGCAGGGAAAAGAGAACACAGCACAGAGGATTCCTAACAGGAATGGTTCTCCTGATCTCCACAGTTAATGGGCAGATATGTCCTTGAATTAGTTCTTTGGTATAAGAGAGATGAAAACATGCATGATTTGAAGATTTTCTCTCCCACCTCTCTCCTGGCACTTGCTTATGGCAGTTTGCTGTGGGATGCACTCAACCTGAGCCACGAGATTCTGTAGGTTAAACGAGAGGTGCTGGAGAACAGAGGATTTCTGGGACTGCTTTGGCAAAATAATGAGTCGGGATTAGTGAAATTCATCTGGTAACATCAGGCTTCTGCCATCTTTGGATGCTGTCTAATGTTATCAGCAAATCCGGTGGATGTGTGTAAGCACCAAGTGAGAGAGAGTGATGAGAGTGGTCTTGAGAGAGCTCTGGAACACAAAGCCACAAGAATTGAACCGCTTCACCTGGTGTCTGGTTCCCAATGGTCTGTGATGACAGCGAATACAGAACTGCTTTGGAGAGAACTGTGGAGATGAGAGGAGGCTGGAGGTTTCTTCATGTGTGAAACAGTGGCTGCTTCTTCTCATCAGGCAAACGGGGAAAGCTTTTGAGAGCAACTGGTTCTGACAGATTGCGTTTGTTTGCCCATGTGTAGTGCTGCCATATGCTGGGAAGAAGTTTAATTATGCAGTTATCTCTGCTTTTTCAGTTAGATCTGTTTGGTTTATAGTTTTGTGTTAGAATAATTTACTTAAAGCTTATCAGACACTTGGAAAAACTCTTTGGTAAATAGTTCTTACTGCTATCTGCACTGTACGGGCATGTATGGAACCCCCCAGCCTGTCAGCCACTAAATACAGTGCCTGGACCATCGCTGCTGATTTCTGTGTGCCCAAAAGACACAGTAAGTTGATGAATATGAAGTCACCTCAGGTATTATTTAATTTGTTTAAATGTTACAGAATACTAAGGTTTAACTGTAAGAATATTATTGTATGTTTGATGTTATAGAAGTTTAATTTCCTGACTTAGCATAAAATTACAGAAGTTATGAATTAATAGGCTACTCAGCATTTTGATTGTCTCATGTTGCTTGGCTTCAGCAAGATTAATTCTGTATGTTCATGCAGGCAGTCGTCGGTATGGCAAGTCTTATTAGAAAGCAGAAAGACCTCTCTAGGCATTGTTACTCTTTTGTTTTATAAGCAATAAATTATGCATTTAAAACTAGATTATTCATGGAAGTTAGAACTTTCCTTATCTTTCCTATTTTTTAGGAAACCAATGCTTGATCCACTAAGCATTTTCCTACTTAAATTTCATAGCACGTTTTGTGGTTTTCTTTAATATTGGATACTGATTTCCTAAGATGAATTGGATGTTACTGTAATTACTGCAGTTAAGTGATTTTCCATCTCAAACTTCTAAAAGCAGCAGCGTTGTTTTCCCTCTTTGGGGTACCTGGCACTGTTGGTGTATGCTTGGGAGAGGTTTGTCCTTTGTGTGATGTGCAACAGCGCGTCGCTTGCTCCTGGGCCTGAGCTGTTATCCTGTCTGACCCTGCTGGCTCCCATCTGCTGTGAAGGGATGTGTTTCTGTGCTTTTCTCTCCTGACTGTAGAGCAGGGAAAACTTCCTTGTCTTTCCTTGATGCTGTCCTGTCAGTTAGAGTCACTAACCACACCTACTTTTTCCAGACCCTGTTCCCCGTCACAAACTTACGTTGCATCTCATGGATGCTGAGACACAGAGACTGAGGGCTTGGATGAGGAGTTTTGGAATTAGTTTTACGTTTGAACCGAAATATTTCGTGGTGAAGGGCCAGCAACAGGCTATGACAAAAATCACGGATGTAGAGGGTTTTTTCCAGCCTTCTGACAAGGATTAGAGTTATGGGTTTTAATCGTGACAACCTTGTTTTGCCTGGGTTAATTTTAATTGTACTTTTCCTTCCTTCACTATCAGTGAAATTAAAGGGGCTTGGTGCATTTAGTTTAGATACTTCTTTGTTTGACAGCTTGTCATCCCGGAGTGTCAAAGCTGTGTGTCACGTTTGACTGTAGTGCCAGGCTCTGTGCGCAATCTGTGTTTGTGTATAATTTGCACCTGAGTCTTTGATGCTGTCAGGATTTGGAATCCAATCTGTGGCTTCTCCCTCCTCTAATTTCACCCTGTAGACTGCAGATCATTTGCTGTCATTCCCTTGGCTTTGCTGGGAGGTGAAGGAACGTGCGGAATTTGTATTGAAGACTGGGGGGTGTTGGTGTCCTAAACAAGAGTGGAATCTAGCCTGGACTCGAGTAGACTGTGAGAAGCAAATGTTTACTTTGTAAGAAAAGAGGAGTTGTTATCTTCATACTCATCAGGGTGTAAGATTCTGCCCGTTAATGATGGTCATTCTTTATCTCTGCTTTTTGCAACGTTTTGGTGAAGTGAGGGGTGGTCTGTGAAGTCAATTTTCACTTCGTGTCGATGACAGGAGTCAGTTTAAACATCTGAGCTATTGCTGCAACTCGATTTCTTGCTATTAAAGCAAGAAGATACTTTATGTAATTTCAAACTAGTTGTGCATGCCTGAAGACAAGAACGTGCTAGAAAATACTTAGTTAATTTAGATGAATTCGGCTTGGTTAGGCTAAATGAAAATGCTTCCTTTGCTATTTAAGGTATTGTTTGAAGTAATATATGATCTACTGCCATTTGACAGAGAGATTTAGTTAGAAGGAAAAATTCCCAGAGAACTGAATGGTATGGGTGGGTGGGAAGCAATGTTGCTGTTGTTTGTAGTAGGGTAGAGAGGGGCCTAACTGGATATTTGGAAAGATGCTGGGATGGATTTTTTTAAAAATTAGTTTGACAGTATGTAGAAGACAGATTTGATTAAATCGTTGACAGGTTTTACTGAGAACCCACCTACCTTATGGCTTTGAGATGTGAACTGGAATACCAGAAGAGGGAAAGACATTATTTAATTTATTCAGGAATGTTTAATCTAAATAAATAGGCCATTCTTTCCGTTAGCCTCTGCTCATATATTTCTATGCTGTGTTTAAGCAGCTGCTTAAATCACTGCCTGCTGCCATATACTAATAATGTCAAACAGAAATTAATTAGACAGCCTAACAACCCAAAGTAAACTATTTATTTCAAGTTACCTTTATGTTTACTACTCTCGCATTTAAAATCTCTCATGTGATTGTGACTTGGCCTTTTGCCTTTGCATGTTATTCTTTATTAGGACAAAGTGAAAAATCTATTTTCAGAGATCTTGTTAAATTAAACCAGTTAATCCTGACTGTGTGCTTAATCTAACACAAAGGAACTTGTGAAGAAAGTGTTGCAAAGGTAGAATAGACAGTGAAAATGTTGCTCATGCTTTGAGTTATTTGTAGGAATTTCAGTTTGGAGTGGTTACCGAGGGAATGATTGGTAAAACATTAATAAATAGCCAAGTCTTGTTTTGTGCTCAGCAAATTATATCAAAGACACTTACAGATTTGAGGTAAATACTGTACTTCTTCAGAAATGTATCCTGAATGTTAACAGGACTGACAGATATTTCATCTGAGGTTCCTTATCTGTTAGTATCTCTGTGTTCCTGACAGCTCCTCAGGCTGAGCAGCACTGCCAGAACCTGCTGGCCTTTTGCTCCTGAAGTTTCTGTAATAACTGAAATAGCTTCTTGGGGCAAATCCTGGCAGACAAGGGTTTCTCAGGTTATTTACTTGACCTTAACACTTGCAGAAATACAAGAGTGAGAAGACAAAAGCTTGAAATGTGGAGGATCCAATTTCATCTCGATTTCAGTTGTGTAGTTGGTTCAGTGCTGAGAGTTAAGAGTTCAATGTATATCAATAAAACGTGCTTCTGTTCCTTTGAAATAGTTAAAAATATATATAAAAATACGTTTCTATTTGTGGATTCAGTTTGTCTTTTGGAATCCTTTGAAGCAGCAGTCCTGAAACCTTTTACATTTTTGTTTTTTTGGTCTGTTCGGAATTTTCCATGCTTCCCTGGAATTCAGGTTTTATATTTTAAAAAAGTTGATCAACAATGTCCTCAAAAAGAGGCTATAGGGAGGGAAGGAATAATTACAGGGGAACATAGTCCTTATCCTTGGAAGGAAGAAAATAATCGTTAATGGCAAATACTGATTCTCTCCATTCTTTGATAGAATAGAGAACTTGTTATCCCAAATAAGAGGTAGGATTGCATCAGAAGTCATTCCTCAAAGACAGGGGATTTGTGTGTGTTCTTGTGCTTTTTCTCAGCCATAGCTGGTGTAACAGGCATATTTTGTCTGACAGTGATTTTCAACATAGCAGGAAAGTTAAGGGCAGGAGGGAGCGAGTAGAAAGTTTGCTTTCTTGTTTTGAGAACTCTGGTTCAGGAGTTTTGAGGAGGAATGGATTCTCTCCTTATGCTGCAATATTCCTCATGAATATTACAGAGAATATAGACTAATGAGTGCAAGATGCCTGAGTGAAGGGTGTGCCCTCCTGAGGAAGCAAGGATGTTGTACTTGCATATGTTGTGAAAAGCATATGCCACTAAATTTAGCTCACACTAGCAGTTTCAACTTATTTTGAAGATTGTTTGTGGGATACTTCCAACCTTGTATGAAAAAGGGCATGGGAAGATTTTTGTATTTCTATTTAGGCCCTTGCTTCTCCTTGTCTCCTTTCTCCCACCCCCAAGGAAAAAAGCCTCTGAGCAGAAGACAAATTATTTCTCTGCCTACACTTGTGTCTTAGGAGTCTGATTTTAGCACTGTGTCGTCATGCTGCAAGATTAATTGGCATATGCTGGGTTTTGTTTTTAGCCTCCTCTGGTTTTATACAGTAACTAATGCTTGTCCCGTAAATCTTAGCTTTAGCCTATTATCCAGAACAATTTCTGTCCTGTTCTTTGGAAATGCGGCAACATTAGGAGCTGCTGCTTATTTTGTGCGATGTATGTTTTATATGTATGATACTAAACCTGCTGGGGGCAAAGAAAGAGGGATGGATGACTTTATGTTTATCTGCTGGCAATTTAGAGTCTTTACTAACCATTTTTGTTGGGTGTGCTGAAGTGCCAGTTCCAACTGTTGTTCCCAGAAACAACACCAAATGGACCTTGGAAGGTATTATTATTATTAGAAATGTCACAACACACCCCATCCCCCCATGATCAAGGAAACTGAGTGTAATGCGTCATGAATCTGGCTTTGATTTAATTGGAGAAGTATTGGTTGCTTTTTCTTTTGACAGAAAAACCCACTGATATAACTGCATGTCACATCCAGCTGAAAAGAAAAAATACTTGCACCCTCATGCTTGTCTAGAGTTTCTTCTCAGAAAAGAGACTTTCTCTCCCTGAATATGTTTCTGTGCCCATGGTGTACTGCAGCCTATCCCATCTCGAGATACTCTGAGAATTACCGTGTAACGCTGCAGTTTATAAAACTATTGGTATTTCTTCCTTGGTGGCACGTACACCGTGGTGTTGTATGCAGAGGTTTTGGCACACAGATGGTAAAAGGATTTATAGGACGTTTTTTCTAGGAAGGTCACTAGTGAATGCTGAGTTGCTGTTTTTAGAGGTGACTGTCCCAGCTGCTTTTGGAGTGTGTCCTTTGTCTCGAGTACCTTGTTTTACAGCAGAACTGCTGAAGGTTGAGTCAAGTTTGTTCAGAGCTGTATCCCCTGGAAACATATTGGCAAGCATGAGTTAGTGCTGCTTGTCTTAATCCTGTACATTCCTGACCACGGCGAGGCTACACACTCAGTAAGCTTTATTCCACACTAGATTTCCAGCACGTAACGTTTGCAAAGCCAAAGGCATAAAAAAGACAATACAAGAAATGAGCTTTGTTCTTTTTTTGCTTTGTTCTATTTCTACTTTGTAGGTAGAAATGTTAAAAGTCTTAGGAAGACACTATTGCATAAGGTGAAAATGCAGTTCTGGAGTATCTTGAGAATCAATCTGAAATATGAAACGTGTGAAGCAACACAAGTATTTTCAGCACCATTGGGTTCCAGAAGGATCTGGAGGAGTTTGTGCTGCCAGGACACATACACACCTCTAGTGTACAGATAAGCTGGTTTTCACTTGTTCCAGTGACTGCTTCCTTTAGGCCAAGGACCTCTCGATGACCAACCTTCTTCTAAGAGAAATTAAAAAGCTCTGAAATAATGCTAAGTTATTCCATCTATCTGTAGAGCTGAAGAGAATGCTTACATGTTAAAAATCCCATGCAAAGAGTAGTTTCAGGTAGTCCTGCTGGCAGGAGGGTCTCAGATAGTTGCACTGACTCCTGTCAATGGCAAACCAGTAGAATACATTTTGTGAGAGTCTAATTATTGCTTTTAAAATGAGGGTAGTGTGACTGGACTCTTGACTGACTGGAAGACCTAAATTTCATTTCAGTTAGGCCTGTCCCATGCTGGAAAGTGGTTTTGTCCCCAGCTAAAACTGTGCTTTCATTTCAGGAAGGCAGATGAAGTCTTTCAGTAATTTAGGTATAATTTACTGCAGCAGGGCTCTGCAGAAAACGGAAATTAATTTCAATCCAAAAGGAATACTCCATCTCAGAGCCAGAAGGTTTTTGGGAGACACTAGAGTGTGACTGAGCGTTATCACTTGGTTGTACTTTATTGTACTTACACCAGTATTTATGATGGTACTACCATAATATTATGACAAGTTGTCTCAAAAGCTCTGAAATACGGGAATCGCTCCTGTCTACCAAGAGAAAATGAGTCATGCAATACTTGAGCAATTGCTTGTGATCTACAGTAGTTCTTGTGGAGCAGGGTAGAGTCGTGACACGGAGTCTAAGGGCTGTGGGCCAGGGCTGCTGCATGCAGTGTGCACAACACTTTTGATTAGCTTGTTTTGGGGATTGGTTTGCTGGTGTGTGTGTTCTTATTTATTTTTTTATTTGTTTGTTTGTTTGAGTTACCCCCACCCTTCTATTCTTCCCTGTGGCCATACTGGGCCCTGTGAGGCTTGGAGAAGGCAAGGGCCAGGGAGGAGGAAAGTCCCACTTGCTGAGGAAGAAGCATTGATGATAAAATCAGAGTGAAAAGCCTGCTCCTCATATCATTAAGAGTTCCCCACTAGATCACAGAATCACTAGGTTGGAAAAGACCTCCAGGATCATTGAGTCCAAGCATTCCTGTCTGCCAGTAAACCGTGTGTGTGAGCACTTCATCTACCCATCTTTTAAATACCTCCAGGGATGATGGCAGCAGATCTTGCAGGCTGGAAGTAAACCAGCACATCTTCTCTGATTGTGGCGGCGCTTGGACACCAGACCTTTCTCTGAAGGGTGTTTTGTTGCAGGAAGCATGGGTTTCTGCCCATGAACATCTGATTTCTCAGACTGTCAGTAAATACACTTTTCTGAGGGAAATTTCCGTTTTTGTAACTATTTTCCTTGGTTTTTCAGGCTGCTTTAGTCTTGGAGAAGGATGAGTTGCGAGGTCTTTTAAGGGTAGGAACCCCTTTGTGCAAACTTGCTGTGCCAGTGTTTCAGGGAGGAGCTTCTGGCTTGGGAATGGAATCGAACAGATTTTGCACGAGGTCACTGAACTCCTCAGCACGATCCATGGCCACGTGCAATGGCCTTTGAGTCTTGGCTATTTCAAAAGGATTTGTTTATATCGGAATGCCCTGAGACGTTTAAAGGGAGGAATCCAGTATAGTTTCCAGTATCCTCAGTCAGATTTGGCACTTGGTGGTTCTATACAGTGCATTCATTCATTTCATGTTATTACTGTTGTGTGTAGGTTTGTTCTCTATTTTTCCACCCTCATAATTGTATGTAAATTAGAGGGAAATGCAACCATGTATCTTGGAATCTCTGTAAAATCCAATTTCTAATACGGAAAGCATTACTAGAACCTATAAATTAACAAAATACACTAACAAATTCCCCTATGGAGTTTCAGAGATAGTTATTTGTACTAACAGAGAAGATAGCTGACATATGCCAGATACAATTGTATTTCTGCTTTTATTGTCTCTTCGAGTTGCTGTACTGGAATGGCAATATCATGTGCAAGATGAAAGCATAAAATCTGGCTGAACTCATGCTGTAATAAACTGCGTTTGCCTTAAGTGGGAGATCCATTTAATCCCTACGGCAACAGTAAGATCTTTGCTTTGAAATGCGTTACACTTGTGTCTCAGTGGCAGCTTCCAGTTAAGGTTAGTCAGTGTGCAGCCATTAACTTTGTGCTAGTCAGAACAGGCCTAATCCTTCAGAGTCCTTGTTCCACCAAACTGTTATGTGTCATCATGGTTTATCTTCCACTCAACATCCCCTCCCTAATGGAAAAGCTATTAGTGATTAAAGTAAATAGTTTGGGATAGGGTGGATTATGTTTTTATTCGCTCTCTTTGTTCTCCTGGTCGGGCGATGCATTAGAGGCGACCAAGGAAGAACAGTGAGAATAAACTTGGAGTTTGTTCTCTGTTTGGAGGTCGGTCTGTGAAGCTCGATTAATATAAAATGAGTGATAAGGAAAGGCCCTGCTACCCCGAACTTCAAAAATAATCGGTCTTTGGAGAGTGGCTCAATTGCTGAGCTATTTTCATGGCTGCAAGCCTGTCAGGCAGCTGGTCACCAGCGACAGCTTGACAGCAATGCCTCAGTCGATTGCTTCTGCAAGTGTTATCAGTGGTATTAGTGAAAGGAATCGTTTGGTGTCTGAAGTGACTTAATTTCTTGCAGCAGCAAGGAATCATTGTTAGAAGTGATTTCTTTGCAGTAACACTTTTCTCTAGCAGGATCTGGGGTGGGAAATGTGAGCTTGTAATTTCTGTTTCAGAAATAGCAGATTTTGGCATGGCTCTGTCTTGTAGGTGTTGTGCAACATCACAGCAAAAGAATCAGAGAGCTTCTATGCTGAGACGTCAGTGGGTCAGTGATAGTACATTTCTCTTAATCTTTTAATCGTTAGGTAGCTAAAAAAGCAAAAATAATGTGTTTGTGACTCAGAATACTGAGTAGTGTCACCTTTTCAGGAGCATTAATGTGGATATATTAACGGTGCTCTGTCTGTTCCAGGCTCCAGTGTCTATGAACCCACAGTGGCAGCTGTGAGTGTTCAGCGTATTTGGCAGTTGCAGGTTGGAAAATGCGCAGCACGTGATCCGTGAGCTGGGGTGAAAAATGGTGTTGGCTCTGGGTGGTGTCAGAATTCTGCAGTAGCTGCAGAGAGAGCATCCAGCTGGCCAGAACTGCATAACCAACATGTTCTTTTTATGGGATTTAATTCGGTGGCAGGAACTGTAGAGACTCACGGCAAACCCATTTCTGGCTGAAAAATTAGATTCATTGTAACCCACAGTGTCTGTGTGAGTGCAACCCTTTGAAATTCTAATGAACCAGACCACTGGGAACCACTCCTTTCCTGCTGGCTCGGCTTTGGCTTGGCAGGTTCACATTGAATTCTGTAGCCATCACTGTGACCCACGGACCCAGAACGCCTGAAGTCCAGGGCTCCTTTTTCACAACAGGACCTCGCGAAGCAAAGGCTCTTGGCTCCTCCAGCTTTGCCCTGGTGCACTCCATGTTTGTGGAAGGCCAGGTGTGTCCAGAGGCCCTGCAAACACTGCTCTGCTCTTAGAAATCAAGCCTTGAGCATCATTTCTTCTCTTATGGGAGGTTTTGCAATATCGGTCTTCTGTTTTTCAGAATTAATTGCTAAATAAAATTTTCTGTTCCTACTTTCACAAATCCTGTCTTGAAAGAGACAGGGAGCCCACCGGTGCTACCCAGCACTCTCACCCCTAGAGCTGACTCAGCTCTAGGAGTTAAAATAACCTCTGTTCTAGTCGGATGTGTGGCGTTGGCAGGGGGCAAGAGGAGGGAAGTGCCCGTGTGTCCAGCAGGGCCGGGGCAGCACTCCTCCTGGCCTTGGTCACAGTGATGCTGCCTTCAGTGCTGCCAGACTGTGTGACTGAAGTGCGTAAACGTAGCATTGATCCCTGTTATCCTAAAGTAATTAATCCTAAAGTGATTTAACTTCATGAACAGGTTCTAAAGCCGTGGTTCAGTATAATCTTCTGGGCTGGAATTGTTACGTGCCTAGCAGACAAGGTTTTACTATATAAAAATCTGGTGCAGAGAGAGCAAACCTGCTTGTATTCATGCAGACGCTTTTATCACACAGTGACGTATTTCTGTGAGGTGGTGTTTGCATGTGTGAGCTCTCCAAGCCCTCTCCTCCTCAGGGTGTCCAACACCTTCTGCTGTTCCAACTTTATTCTGCACTGGGCTCAGCGCAGCAGAGAAAGCTGTGCTGCTCTGAATGGTTGCTGTTGCACTGGAACAGTCCTGGCTGAGAAGTGCTTGTATAATGGTTTTCAGCTGGACTGTTTTAATATGGAGACAGACAAGGGTGAACGTCCCCTGCTGTGACCAGTGCCAGCAGCTGGCAAACCACTAGGTCTTAGGAGTTTTGAGGTTATATGAGCACTTCAAAGTTTCTAGACACTTTAGTACATCAGACATTAAGAGTCTGGAGACCTTTTAGGATGGGAAGTAATATATTTACCAAACGTGTAGCTTCATTTACAAGGAAATATTGCTGTCTTGTTTCATTCGGGGTTTTACATATGGTAACTACAGGCACACAAACACACAGAAGTGCCAGAACCAAAGGCATAGGCCTGACTGTAGAATTTCGGTAGCGGAACTTTATCTTGAGTGCAATTATTATCAGTTGGAATAGAAACCACAAAGCCTACCGAGATGTGCAGAGGCAGAGAGTCTAATGTGTAGAGTGCAGACACATGACAGTTTTGTGTTTCCACTCTTTCAGTTTTCCTTTGCTTGTCAGATACTTATGCCTAACTGATGTTTGAGATGTTTAATTTATGGAGTAGATTTTTTTACAAATGCACACAGATTTCCAGGCTTGTTGGACTCAAGGATCTAGCAGTATTTTCCACTGCCATTTAATTGAAGGCGTCTCCTTGTGAAGAACCCCAGGGAAAGACATCACTGCTGTTACACAGAATCCCAAATTGCACCTTAGTTTTTCTTTTAAATGTAGAAATCTGCAGAACTCACTAGGATTACACAGCTTGTTCATGACTGAAACCATTGATTTATTTAAATTAGTTTCTTTAAAGAGGATACCTTTTCACTACTCACTGCCTCCCTCTGTTTTGCAGAAAGAAATCTGTTTCTGTGTATTAAAAGCTTCAAAAAAAGGTGCTCTACTGTCTGCGAAACACCGTATGGCAGTGCTGGACTTGGTGCTAGGTCACCATGCAGTTGTATTGCTACGATTACGCTGGAATTGTCTTGTGGGGCTTCCTTGTGCGTAGAAACAGCACAAGCAAGTAAAGGAGAATTCACTTATGACCACTGCTGAAGCTTTTACATGTGAACTAATGTTTTATATGGTTTGCAAGTCAAAGACCGTAGCTTAGATTTATGTCTGTACAGTATAAGCTGTATTAAGTATGAGTAAACTCAATTTCCCATGTGACAGGAATTCCTGGAAGGTGAGGTCCTGCATGCTGTCACAAAATTCCATCACTGTTTTTCTCTTAGATTAAAATCATACTAATAGGATAAAATATTGTTAGCAATGTCTGTTCCCTTTGCTCTCTGGGTCAGATCAGTTCTGTGCTAAGAGCAAATGAAAGGCTGATTTAAGCCATAACATAGTAGTTGTTATTTCAGCAGACCCTGGCACTCTGAGCATTAGTGAAATCAACCTGCTTTGGGCAGCCAGCACTCAGACACTCGGGGGTAGCGATGCCTCTGTGCTCTGGAGGGACATGAAAACAGCCAGTGCAGAAAGGTAATAATAAGAATGTTTGATTTTAGTAGGTCTGCACTACTACTGTTAGTATAGATTTAAAGTAGTTTGAATGCAAATAGTTCCTTTACAAACAAGCTGTCTGTTTCAGGCAGGAAAACTACTATCTGGCAGGAGGAAAGCCTCATCCATGTAAGAAAATATGAAGAGTGAAATCCACACAAATCCTCTAACGGTGTCTCTTCATCCTGCTGTTACCTGAGTGGTTTGTTTCCTCACAGCACTGCAGTTTTCACCTGGCCTAGAACTATGTTTAATGTTTCCCCTCAAAACGTAGGGAGCTGGCTGTTCGGTGCTTGTAATCACATAGCATTTCCATTTGATTTTCCTGGCAGCTGCATAACACGGCAGCTGAAGTCTTCTGGTGACATTTGTGAGCGTTCAACAAGAATTCAGATATGCTTCAGGGTGCTGAGTTCCTGGTTTTTACCCCCTCCCTCTCTTAGAGTAAAGTGAGGTATTTTTTTTTCTTCCATACATTTTCCATGAGTTTTGGAAGAGAAGAAACAAGACTGTTTGAGCAGCAGCACTGTACGTGGTTTCTTAGTGGGAGGCACTCTCTGAAAAAAATCAGATGGGTTACAGCAATGACATTTATCTTCTTCATGGGGGAGAAGCCGTTCTATCACAGAGATCACCCCTCTCTGTGTCGAGAATCATGTAAGGCCCCCGTGATGTTCAGCATAGCATATTTTCATCCAACAAGGGAAGGGATTTCTTACTGCTGTCAGATTATTTAGGCTTGAGTGTAGCTGATGAGGCTGCACTGGGACTGCAGCTGCGTGACAGTTGCTGTGGTTAGACGTGTGCTTCCATCAGACCTGGAAGAGGAGCGATTCTGGCGCTTGAGAAGTGATGGGGCTGGAGTGACAGAAGGATAGTTTTAAAAAATTTCATTTTGGCCTTTGGTACCAGGAAGAGTGTGAAGGGAAAAGTTTTCTTTCCGCCCACCAAGTGTTGCATCAGGGTAGCACAGAGTTTGTCAGCACAGCCACAGAACGTTCACGTCATCCTGCTGGAACTGTTGCTTTTGGCATGTCAGGAGCTGCCAGTGACATGACACTTGGGACATATCCTTCTTCAGCCACTGCACGATGGCAGTGATGAAATCATCCAAAGCAGATGTTTGTGTATATATGCTTGTGTTCTTGTTTTAATTAACCCATTCCTTAGAGACGAGTCAGAGTAGTCACACATACACCCCTGTCCCGTTAATTTAAAAATAAACTTTTAAACAGTTTGGGGTTTTTTTTTGGTGTTCCTATTGCAATGTTTTCTTGTCAAAAAGATTTGGTGGGTTAGAGCATGAATTTGTGTGTTTTAGATGGCAGGGTTTCTAGTTAGAGTCACTAAAAATTGTGGGGGTTTTTTGAATTTGCTTTAGCCGATATTATTTTTTTCAGGGTCATTAATGAGTTTAAGGCAAAATCTCAGGTTATTTAATCAACCACATAGTTCTTGAGATCAATCATTGCGTCTCTGTTATCTCATCGTATACAGATTTTGTTCTGGATAATACCAGTCACTGGTTAACAAAGCCACTCCCTTGTTATTATACACATTTCTGTGTTTGTAAGGTTTTGTCTAGGGTTGTGCTTATCAGAATCATGGTGGGTTTGCTCTTGGGTAAATCATACTTTGCGGCTCTGGAAAACCTCAACAGACAGTAGCAATCATCATCTTCACCACTGGGTTTTTTCTGACAAAAGGAATAAGGAAATGCTTTGCTGCTTTCACACTGAGCTTCTACTTCCCACACAAGGGGTGATGGTGCTGGAGACGGTTGGTATCTGACTGAAGGTGATACTGCAAACAGTGATGATACCAGTGCGGTAGGGAACAGGTTACACCTAGTGATGCCAACAGGAGCAGTGTCCGCGTTTGTTCCCGTCTGTGCTCTGGACAGCTGTTGGTTACAGGTTTTTTGCTTGCCAAAGCCTGCTAGATTTCTACCTTTGAGAACAGTTACTGAAAACTTGTACTTGTGTTTTGACAACTTCTGCTTTTTGGCTCACTTCACTGTGCTGAAAGGAACAGTAATCGTGATTTCTATTGCTTTCCAACTTCATTAGTTTGGCACATGGATGCTAGTTGTGTGAAGTTGAATATTTGGCATTAGTTGGAATTTACATAATCTTGATGCATTTTTATCAGATAATCGTCACTGGTGTGGTAAACATCTTTGAGCATTTTGTGCAAGACAGGTTCTCAGGTCTCGCAGTCTGTATTTTCTGTCTGCATGTGATCCTTGATCCTGCTGTGAAACATCCTGCCACTGAGGGGAGGTGCAGCGGGCCTGGGTTTGGCCTCTCTCAACACGTGGGGAACCCTCCTGAGACCAGAAAGCATTTTGAGGGGAGTGTAGACAGGAAATGGAGCGGGAGACTTCACAAAAGGTGCTACAGCCTCCTCTGCCCCTGGGTCCTGTAGGTAAGTGGGCTGGCAGCTGCACCCTTGGCTGCAAAGTGCTTCTGGTGGCAGATGATGAGTCCCCCAAGGGAGATCCTGCCAGCGCTGGGTGGTTGTAGGCTGAGGTGCAGCGTCACATCGAAGCCTGGCCAGGAGAAGCCAGCTTATTGAGGCAGAATCTTTCTGGATCTGTGTGTGGGTGGCTTCCTGCTGGAGCCCGGATTGCTGTCAGTGTTGACTCCGTGTGACAATAGTGTGGGGGAAAGCTAGGCAAGAGAAGTCTTGGAGAGCTAAGACATATTCTACAATACTGCTTTTCCTTCAGGCTTCGCTGAAAGACCACTGCTCTGCCTTTAGTAGAAGGGAGATCGTAATTGCTTGGGTTTTAAAAAGGGTATTTATTGGTGTGCTCCTATTAATTCTTTTATGAGGAGCTCACGGGGAATAGTCCTCAGCACATTGAAATGAGGATAACAAAACAATATTCCTCTAGCAGCTGTCATAAGTGCTAGTCCAAAAGTCCAGCCACAAATGGTAACAGGAGTAGTTTAGGAAGAGAGTTAACTGTCAACCACAAGAACAGTGTTCACTGGCATCTTGTTTATACATTTTACTTGATAAAATAGCCTGTGGTCTGCTTTGCAATCAAAAGAATTCGTCTTGAACCACTTCTGTATGTGCCTTCTAATAATTTCTGTTTTAGTTAATCAAAGAAAATTTAATTGATTGCTGCTTTTGAGTCATAGTCATTAATAAACAGGAAAGCACGGCAAGTCTTGCATAAAACACCAACGGATTAATTCACAGTGAAATCTGTGTCAGATGCTTCTCGCCATACGCAATGTCTTACAGTGAGGACACAAGATTTTTGCCGGTTGTCATTACGGGCACATCATTCCTCATGTTCCCCAAACCCACCTTGTTTTAGTTTACGGAAACTGTAGAAGTTGCAAGATCAGAGGCAGTATTCAGAAATATCTGATTCTATGCACATTTTTGTATATTTCTACAGTAGCAAATGCTGTAGAAGAGCAGACGTGCTGCTGTAGTGCTGATGTGGAAGAATGCACAGTCGATAACAAAACTGCATCATGGCTGGAGGAAGCTCAGTGACTTCCGCTCAGCATCCCACTCGTGTTGTAGACATCAAGGGAGCTGGGGGAGGGATGTTACAGTAGGTGCCTGCCTGGACCAAAAGTTCAGGATCACTGAGGGAGTGATTAAAGGAGTACCTAGAAAGTAGTCTCAGCATCCATTCCAAACACCCTGGGTTCAAGAAAGGATTTACAGCTCCCTGTGTTTGCAGAACTGCCATTATACTGTTTTTCTGGCAAGTTCTGCCTGCAAATTGTTTTCTTTTCTCTGTTACGGTCTTCCAAAATGTTACAGCTCTTTGCTGGGAGAAGGCGTTAGTGAAGCTGCAGGTCGTCCCTTGGCTGGGGCTATGACCTTTGTACAGCAGGTTGCCCGTTCTGGTAGCCAGCAGAACAAGGTGAGAGCAGAGTCACAGTTCCCCTTGCGAGGGTCAACTTCAAGTGTCTGCACAGTTTTCTCTAGGTGGTGAGAGAGATTCGCTCAGACAGGATGGTTATTCTCTCGTGCACATCAGCTGAAAGTCTTACCGGAGATCTTTGGGTGGAAAACAAACAGAAGGAAGCAAAAAAAGGAAAATTCTCGTTATCCTTTAAGATTGGAAGCAGTAGTAGGATGATAAAAATTCCTCACTAGCACAGCCCATCCTGTGACACAGTCAGGATCACGGATGTCCTTGCCAACATCTGGTGGAACAGCAAGCAGAGCAGTAGATTAAACCGATTTTCTTTGCATTAGTAAAAAGGTTAACAGTCTTGCTAGACAGTTTAATGGCTTTAATGCAAAGGTTGATTCATCTTTCTCACATGAAGGTTTGCAGTGCTGAGCTTTTGAGAGATATCCTGGTTCAGCGTTGAAGCACGCTCTGAACTGCTGTGTTAGACTGATTGCAGTCCTTTCTGTTACAAGGAGGCTGCAGAAATCAGTCCTTTCTGTATGCACAGAGCAGTCTGGCAGCTTTCCTTTATTGCACTGGCATAAATGTGGCTTTAAGGTGCCTTCCAACCCAAAGCATTCCGCGTTTCTCTGATTGTAGGAAATGTACTTTAATCAGTGTCATTTGGGGAGGGTAAGTTCTCTCCCCCTTGTATTAATTCTGCCTTAAAGGTGGATTATAATGAAAAACCTTGAAAAATGCTTTTGACTAGAGTATTATGAAAATACTTCATAATCTTCTCCCTTTCTCTTTCCTTCAGTCGGTCATTTATATTCTGCACAGCCTGGAATAGCACTGTGGGGGGAGCACTTAAATAGGAAGAAGATATTTGTCATCTGTCACACTCTGAAATTAAACTTTCAATATCGAGTTATTGCCTTAGAAATAACTTCAAAAAAATTTACATGCCGAGAAAAGCACATGGTGGGGGAAGCTGTTGAACTGGTTGTGTAATAACACTGTGTAAAATCCTCAGTAGTGGAGCAAAGTCCTTAAAAATATTTCTTCACGAATAAATTAAAAGACATCCTTTAGCTGAAGCTTTCAGTGGCTCCTTGGTTCCTTGGCCACTTCTGTGGATTTCTTTCCTTTAACAAAATCACAGATGAGGAGGCTGAGGTTCCCACAACAGCTCCTGGGATTTCTAATGAGAAAACCGTCTCCAATTTTGTTAGATGGCTTTGAAATTCTTGTTGTAGGTTTCCGTGTTTTGAGAAAGTAGAGAGTAGAGGAAGAGGGCTGCGTCTGAGGAGAGCAGCTCACTGTGCCATTAGGGAAGTAAAGCTCACGAGGACAGAGATTGGGTTGTATGGGAATAAGTCAGGGGGAATATTGCTATTCCATAGGAGCTGCGGCGAGAAGAGGCTTTGGGATTTGGCATGATGCTGCTGTTGTGGGGAAAGGTGCTGAATGATTATAAACGAGATGAAATAAGAGAGTGGCTTGCCCCGTGGCTGGGGTAACAGAACCATTCCTGGCTGATGGGTGCAAGGGTGGACTCCTCTTTCCCACAACTGCTTCTCTTTCAAGACACTTGCAAACAGAACATACCCCTGGAGTGCTGTGTTCGTTAAACCTGTCACTTGCGGAGATAAATGAGCAACTTGGATTGTTTTGCTAAAGAAGGTTGCTTGCTTTTTGGTTTTGTTTATCCCTGCTGGCAGATTTGGTTGCTGTGTGGAGAGCTCAGCGGCATTGCCATTGCGTTAACATCTTGCGCAGAAAACGTGTTTCCTTGTGCTTTGCGTGCATATCTTTTCTGGTTTTGTCTGCTGCAAGTACATCTGTTGGAATTTGCAGCCATTGTAGCCCATGGTCACATCCTTTCTTCTCCCAAATGGTTACAAATCCTTTTCTCTTCTCTTGGCACGGAGTTGGTAGCAGGTTTGATGTAGCATAATGAGACATGTGGTGTGAACGTGTCCGAGCTGTCGCAGTGGAAGGCTGCCTCGCAGCAGAGGATGCTGGCAGCGGCTGGCAACATGCGGCCCTGCCATCTGATCCCCTCTCTGCGTGCGGTTAGCTGGGCAGGAGCTGCCTGGGTGCGCGGCGCAGCCCAAAAGCCTGACACACCAAAGAAACGTGGGCTTGCTGGCAAAGCCTGGAAAGCAGCAATTTGTTAGTCCTCCACTTGTGTCTTCAGGAATATAAGATTTTTTTTTTTTTCAAATAAAAACTATTATTTTTCACACAGAAATGATGTTTTTTGAAACTTTGTAAGAGGTGAGCCTCATTCCTTTTTGCCCTGGTTTTTCGTAGGATGTACGGCCTTAAACTGTCTAGAAATGTTCTTGGATCAGTGCACTGATCTCTGTGAGAAAGCAATCCAGTATCTATGTTGGATCCAGCTGTAAAGGTCTATAATATCACGTAGCTGTTATTGTCTGAGGATTCTTCTAACCCAGATAAACCTCTAGACTTGGACAGAAAGAGTAAAGGAATTGGTATTAACTCCCCATCGTGAAGTGCTGGTAAATGCACCAGCACTCCCTCCAGCAAAGGAGCTTGCACATAAACTGGGTCATAACTTTTTTATTTTATTTGAAATTGTTCAAGTTCTGCTACAAATCCAGCCCATTTGTTGGAAATGAAATGGAATATAAAGGAAATAGATTTATAGTATGTCTGTGATAAAGATGGTGCTATGGCTCTTGAGATACTAAACATTCTTATAAGCAAAACAATTGCAGGTGAACAGAAGTTCATCCTCTTGGGATATGAATAATGTTGAGGGGAATGAAGGTTGATTCACTTGGAATCTTTCGAAAGACATGCCTAGAATTTCACCTTGATTTTAATCTCAGTCGCTTTGAGAGAAGAAGCACCAGGTTTGCATGTTTGCAAAATCAAGAACTGCTGTGGAACATGTTCCCAGTGCACATGTCTAGGTAGGTCTTGTCTGAGGGACACAATAACCTCCTCCAATCAACACCCTTGACTCATATAATAGAACAAGGGAACACATCGCTCGCTGCTGTTTTGGTTAGTCATATGATGCAACGTGATAGTGGATGTGCCACTGCCAATGTACTGTGCTGCCTGTCTCCCTCATACATGGAGCTGTCTGCTTTGTAAAGCTGTAATTACTTATACTGAAATTCCAGGGAATTACAAAAAGACTAAGATGCATTTGACATTGTACTCTGAACTTGGAATAATACTAAATCTATAAAGGTGGAAACAGCTGGAGGTGTAGTAGAGATCTGTGGCATCGTTGCAGGGATGTGGTAGTGAGAGACAAACTCCCTCACAATAACCATTTCATTAAAGAAAGAAGTAATGTCTCCTCTTTCCATGGGATGTGTTTTCTAAGTACTTTGCCTTTCCTTTTGTCTTCCCTGACTTGCAAATGTGATTCCATTTCTGTGCCAGCTTAAATTACAGATACACAGCTCATGATGGAGTTTAGCTGGCAACCCAGCCCTCTTTCTGTTGCCTGCCAGTGTCCATTTCAGAACAGTGGAGCTCAAACAGGAGTAAACTTTGACCTAGGTTGCAGGAGCCAAAGTGGAGTGGGATTTTGAGGTCTTTTCCACAGCCTGTGAAGGAAGTGCTGGCCAGCAGGATGCCTTTCTTCCCTGAGGCAGTCGGAGAAGAGCTGACGGGTTTATTTATCCCTGATTCACCCACAGCTCTGCCTGCTTTTATGCTAACAAAAGCACTGTGCTCGGTTAAAAATCTACATCCCTGATAGCCTTAACAAATTCCATTCACTTTATCTTAAGAGATGTCGCTGTATGGCAGTGGCGTTCTAGGACATCTAGAGATAAAGAGGAAAGAAATTCATTGGTGCTGCAGTGAACATTTCTTACTGGAATGTGATATAAATTGAAAAATACGGAACAACTTGGATCTGGGTAAGCTTCACTATAAATTTTGGCCTTGTTCAGAGTTGTGCCAAATACTGATGTCATCTCTCTAATATTGTAAAAGTTGTTGTCTTTACCAAGATGATTCTTTATATTTTACATAAATATGTAATGATGAACAACATGTTTTTCAGGATCAAAGTAAGCTACTGTCATTACAGCCTTTGCAAATTATGTCTCAGCTTTCTTTTGTGAACTACGTGTATCTGCTTTGTCCATTGGCTGTGAAGGAGTAAATCAAATGAAGGAAATAATGGAAAAATCTCGACTATCAGATGGCAAGGGTGCACGTGTTGAGTAGTGGAAAATGCTGAGAGTGGAAAAGCTCTGTTTAGGTGTTGGAATAATTATATGTTGATTGAAGCACACGACTAGAACCCTTTAAATAATTATTAAAGAATGCTGCCTGATCTTATCACTGCAGTCATGCACACAGACCAGTGATCCCCAGTGTGAATGAGGTACGCTTACTAAAAATAGACCTTTGAGTGCTACCCCGAACCGCTGGAGAGCGCTGGATGAGTGGTGCCGTTTTAGCAGTGCAAAATCATCTCTGATGTTGAGTTAAAAATGTGTTTAAATGCAACATTATGAGTGACTTTAAGAGAAAAAAAATAGTTGCAGGCCTTGCCTGAGCATCTATCAATGTTTAAGAAACCAAACCAAGTCCCACGGGAGCAGTGTGGTAGGAAAGGGTCTGAGATGTGGTTGGGATGGCTGTGGTGCAGCTGCTGACTGACACGCACAGCGTGTGGCTGCATTGGGGAAGCAGGTTTTGCTGTGTTGATGGAACTCTTATTGCGTCTTGTTATGTTTTACATGTTACCGTTCCAGGGGATATTTGGTTGTGCTGCCAATCTGTCATTAGAAATGATCACAAACAGGCTGACGTGACTTTAGCTCACCTTTTGTACTGAATAAGTGACAAATTCCTAGTGTTGTACAACACCCAGTGCAAAACTAGTTTTAAAAATCTGTGACAAATCTGCTAACAGCCTGTGGTTGTATTAGAAACTGCAGAGAGCACAGGACAGGGACTTGTCCTTAGCTACCTTCCAGTACCTGAAAGGAGCCTACAAGGAAGCTGGAGAGGGACTACTCATAAAGGCTTGTGGTGGTAGGACAAGGGGGAGTGAGTATAAACTGGAGAAAGGCAGATTTAGACTAGACATTAGGAAGAATTTCTTCACCATGAGAGTGGTGAGACACTGGAACAGGTTGCCAAGGGAAGTTGTTTCCTCTGTTGGAATGTAATTTTTATCAGAATTCTCTTGAAGAATGCAGTTTGTTACCGAACTGAGAGCTGTTCCTGTGTTTCCTGAGCACGACCCTTGTCGCACACCTTCCTTGTATCCCAGAAATGCCACTTGTGGCAAGAGGATGCTTCTAATGGACCTTTTTAAAAATACCACAGAACTTGTGTAGAGATGGAGCTTTTGATTGCAGGTATTCATAATTAGATTAATTTACAAAGTAGATGAAGCCAATGAAGGAGCCGTGGAAAACTGACTGAGAGCTTATCAAATTAGCTAAGTAGAGCAATTAATCAGACAGACCATAACTGCTTGGTTTCCTTTCTTAATCATCATCTTGAGCAGTGTGTGGTGCTTTTCACCTTCCATTAAAGACAGTGCTTAATGGGATGCGTGTTTGATGAGACGGTTTCCTTCTTGCCTCCTTGTGACACGCGTGTCCCGGACAGTGTCAGCGATGGCACCGAGCAGCCCCACCGATGCTCTGCTGCTCTCAGAAACCCACTGACATTCCCAGGGCACAGAGCAGTGTCCTGGGAGGGAAAAAACTGTACAGCGTGCTCTAGCAAATACATGAGACCTTGGGCTAAATTCTTGTTTCCAGATACTGCAGCCCTGCCTGGTGCTGTGCTTGCTTCTTCCCTCAGCACCAGTGTTGTCCTGGTGGTTGTTCCAAGTGGCATGAGTTCCCATCACAGACAGTTCTCTGCACTCCATGGCGAGTTAGGAACTGGTGTGGGCCAGGAGAAAGAGTTGGGTTTGGTTCTCATTATTGGGATGGTTTTCCACCCTGAACATCTCTCTTCAGGGCAAACCTTCCGAGTTACCTTTTCCTTCTCTTCCAGAGGTCAAACCGTTTGCTTTCCCACATTGCCAATGAATCCTGAGGCGCGTCAGAAAATGAGGAAGCGTGAGAGTTAACACTTCTGACGCCAAAGCTGAAAAAAGACAGCTTAGCCAGATTTGGCAGTGTGTGGTTTCTGCTCTCAGAATTTAGAGTGTTACCATGCACTTATCTTTAAAGTGATTTTCATTCTTTTTCTGCTGTAGAGCAGCTTTCTCCCCATGAGAGAAAAGCTAATTCCAAAGTTGATTTTTGCTCTGAGTGCTCTGCCCTTGTGTGCTCAGCCAGGACGCTTGCTGAGACACTCCAGGCTGCCGAGCGTCCCAAGGCACAGGGCACGGGCAGCTCTGCTAGGGGGAGGGTTTCCTGGCTGTTCACACCCAGAGATCAGGGGTTAAGAGGTTAACACAGAATCACGGCTGACAGGTTCCGATATGAGAGCATTATGAATGGCTCCGTCAGCAGCGCACTGCTGGGGAGCTGTGCTGAGCATGACCTGTGTTGCTGTGCTGGTACTGGGGATCCCAGGACCGTTTCAGGTTTTTCTTTGGTGTCTCTGAACAAGGGCAAGATGCCGAGATATGACCAATAAGTGAATCGATACAGCTGAACGTGACCTCTGTGTAGCTTGTGTCTGGAGAGAGCCCTGAGGTGCATGACTTGGGGAGGGTATTTCTCTGTGCCTACGCTTGAATTAGTTGATTCTCTTATTGCTTTGTTGAACCTAAGCTGAGTACATGTGCTGTATTTTGCCCGTAAAATACAGTGTTTTTACCAAAACATATCAAGTTCTAAACCCGCTGATAAGACAGGATCTTTGTTTATAAACCTTTGTTACTGCTAATTAATTGGAAGCACCAGTTCTGGATTCGCAGTCCGGAGGGGGTTCCATTTATTGCACCACTTCCTGAAAAACAAGCGGCATTTCTGAAGCGTGAGGATACAGCAGCTCCCATGTCTACGTGTGGGGAACCTGAATGACACAGTTTAATTAACTGGTAGAAGATGTCATTGAGAAATTCAGGTGCGAGATCAAAAATACCTGTGTAGAAGATGTCAGAGATCATTTATATACCGGTAAGGTCAGTGTGTACTTAATTCTAGTCCAAGGCACCCCCAGAACTCGGAGCTGTGCCACACCAGGGGCAGCTTAGAGTGGGAACTAGCTTCTGGCAGCCTTTCAGTGGGAGAGATGAGAGCAGCACCAGGCGAGATGAGGCTGTGCTGGCCGGTGTGATGTGAGGGGAACGTGTGGCTCTGTCAGCCGCCCCTCTGCCTCCAGCGAAAGCACCAATGTCTGCAGGTGTCACCTGCCTTCGCTGCTGAGAACCAACTGGTGCGCACAAAACTGACTCACAGAACAGGTAGCTCTTTCCCACACGGCTGAGTGCTCTGAAACTATTCAGTTCCTCAAAGCCTTTCCCTGTGGATGTGCGAAGTAGCTCCTTGCCTGCTGTTCCGTAGGGCTCTGTAGCTTTGGTGCAGGATGAGCCTGCTCGGCAGCCTGAGACAGCTACTTGCTGCCTTCATTTCTTTCCCAACGATGTAGTAAAATATTAAAAATATCACCTTGGAAAAAAGACTCGAGAGCTGTAAGAACAGGGAGAGAAATCATATTATGCTATAATCGTGCTCTATAATATATACTGTTATATTTATTTAAATCTTTCCATTTAATTGATTCCCTGCCTCTATTCCACTGGAGGCAATGCTGTTTTACCATTCCAGGTGGCGAAGCTGGAGAACAGGAGATGCAGTAATGGCAGTCAGGAGTCCTTTTCAGTCTCGTTTCTGTGGACTATAACCGTTATTTATGATTTTGTTTAATCCTTTATAAGTCTGATATAACTCTTTATTGTCCCCTGGTTATATATCCTTAAACTTGCTTTCATAATAGCTTCTCTGTCCCAAAAGGGATGTGTTTTGTCCAGCATCCTTAATCAAGGTCATTGTTATTTTTGGTTTGGTAGTTGGGTTTATTTCTCCTCCACGGAGTACATTATTTTTCTCTGAGAACCTTGATGTTATGGATGAAATGCTGTATTCAGTAAAAAGCAGAATAAAATCCCTTTTGTAATAGTCTGAGGTTTATGGCACAAATACTTATATTTTTAAAAAAACTTATTTTTTTCTATCAAGTAAGAATATGTTTGCATTTACTTAAACACTGCATCAATATTTCCAGAAAAATACTTCTTTTCCTCAAATTTCCTTTTTAATAAAACGCAGCCTCTTTGAACTCCGCAGACCTCACCATCTGTTACTCGATTTTCACTCCATAAAATTTTGCTGACATCTGTTTAATCAAAAATATTTTTATAGTCATGGAGAAATTTAGTTCAGACTCAGTATTATCCTGTTCCTGCGCGCCAGCCAGAGAACGTGAAAATAATGGTCATGAACCCAGGGGAAAGGAGAAGGTGAAGGTGGGGGTGTCAGTGCCTAGGGCTGCTCGGAGCTGGACGTGCTGGTGCTGCGTGTGGTGCCGAGGCAGCTGGCGATGGGGCAGCTCTCCCTCAGCCTGGTGGAGAAGCCAGCGCCAAGCGTGGCAGCTCTTCGTTCCTTGCCCTGCTGTCCCCACCCGTGCACCTTCCTCCTCCATGCATGTTGTCCAGTTGAGGGCCCTCACCCTGCAGGCTCCATCGCGCGGTGGGAGCTCTCCTTCCAGCGCGGTCGGCATTAATGAGATGACTCGAGCTGGGGTTGGATGCTTTCCTTGCGCCCTCTCCCGCGGGGTGTCCTGCCCCTGGACAGCGAGGCGCTCCCTGGTTTCCTTAGGCTTCCATCAGTGCACTCCTGTTGGAGTTCATGGGGGCTGTAAGAGTCCCTGGGATGGATCCAGTGAGAATTACTAGTAAGATCTTACTTTTAGTCTGGTTTTTTTTTAAAGGATGTGAGGCATATGCAGTCACTGCCTCTCTGTCAATCTATTATTTGGTTGTCTGTCAGGCTTGATTAGGAAATTTTCATCAGGATTGGGGTGCGACAGACCCTTCTCATCTCCCATATGGCATGAAAGCATTAACGTGTTTTTCAGCAGTAATTTACAACATTCGATAACCAAATAATGATGTATTTTTCATTGTGCCTTTTAGTTTTCATCAGCGTTTGTCAGTTAAACTGATTTATTAAGGCAGGATATGCTGTACCACGTATTCTGGCTCTTGGAGACGTGGCAGTGTTGTGGCTTTGCTCTTGTGCATTTCTCTGGAGCTCTTGGGCTGCCATAGAGGCGGAATTTCTCTTCCAGCATGATTTAGCTGTTTGCTGCAGATTTATGTTCTTTTGCGTGCAAACTGAATTGATGTTAACAACTGAGTAATAAATTTAGAATATTGTTATTTAATTGAATCTTCAGCAGAATATGCTGATTATTTTGAATTTAATGATGAAGAGCTATGCTTTTTAAATTTTTCATACAAATCCCGTTAGCTGCACATTTAGTACATGTGTATAATTAATCTGAACTTGTTATATTGTATTTTAAAATAGTATTTTCTTAACTTTCCTAAAGAAGAAACCCAGGTTTTTTTAAATGATGAGGTAGAAAAAAAATCAATTTAAATTACTCATGACCGTGGGTTTATCATGCTTAGAGCCCTTCTCTAATTCTTTATCCACAAAGACACTATTTATCTACTCGTAAGTTCACTCAGAGGGACTTATTAAAGTATGCTTGAAAGAAAACTATCTGGAAGCTTCTTTGGTTTGTTTCTTCAGTACTTCTGTGCCCAGCTTGTCGCCACTTTCAGGAGGCTCTTTGAACTGGTTTTGTAGAAGAAGACCAAAGGTAATACACTCTCAGAACTGTTCATTAACTGGAATGGATTTTCTTCCCTGACTCAAAATTTAAAAACAAGTAAAAAAGTGTCTTAGTTTGCACGCTCCGTGGGTTAGTTACATGCTGGAGGCAATTGTCTTCAGAGAGGAGAAGGAGCAGTCGTTTCCCGGTTAGTCTCCCGATTTTCAGGAAAACAGCTTCTGCGCGTTTAACCTGTGGCCATAGGTCTAGTTGTAAAGTACAGGTGTTTGCAGAGTGTTGTCTGTTTTTTCCCACCCCAGCTTCGGCCACACAAATCCATGAATAGTTCTAAATACAAAACCAAGTGAGTTAAGTTTTACTGAAAAGTATTTCCAATTCTTGTGTTCCACAGTAGATTATAAAACTTTGTGTAAAAAGTGAAGTTTGAAATATATGCAAAAATTTTAAGTGCCCCTTTTCTTTATAAAGCTAATAGAAGGTAAAGTTAATGGAAAGTATTCACTTCACACTTGGATGTGGAAGAGAAAGGGAGCGGTTTTATTTTTTCTATAAGTAGTAACTTCATGGGATTATAATGTCATATTTCTTGATAATACATAAGTGCTTTTACTCCTACATGTACTTTCACAAAATGTAAATTTAGTGAGTCACATTCAAAGTACAAAGGCACCGGGAGTTTGAAAAATTATTTTGCTTTATGCAGCAGAAACCATTATTTGCTATCAAGTCTCAAAACTTTTAAATCATCAAACTTATAAAAGTATTGCAATAATTATAGTAAATACTGTGAATAAGCTATTCAGTTGATATCTAAATATAGTTTCTGCAGAGAATTAATAGACACTTCTGGTTTACATTTGTAAAATAATTTTAATTGGAAGCAATTAAATAAAATCCCATTACTGCAAAGTAAATTACTGCTTTCCAAAATGTTTTTTAAATATACATATATTCCATTTCTACGTGAAAGCCTACTGCAGTTTAAGTTTGACTTGTTTATGTTCCTTAGGAGGAGGTAGAAGTCAGCCCAAGGAACCCAGCGTGTAGGTGGGTTACCCGATTGCAGAATCACCAGACTTCTCTTGTTTGCAGCAGTTTCTTTTCTGTGAAGTGTTTGGTGCTGCCACTGTTGGAGCCAAGGGGCAGAATTAAATGGAGCACTGCCTGAGCTCTCTTTTGAATTTATAATAATGTTTATGGTGTTGGTATTGTCTTGATGTTTGATGTATTTAATATTTCAGTTCAAGGAAGCATCTGACCAAAAAATGCTTCTATAAATTGATCCACAGGAAGGGTTTCTGCTGTAGTTTTGTAACAGTGACTATGTTAATGTCCACGTTAAATTCCTTCCTTTTACACTAACATGGCAGCAGTGTTGTTTTGGCATAAATACTTGATGGTAAAGATAGTCTAAGGACAAAGTATTCCCTGTAACACTTCTTTCTGAGTGCCTTATGAGTCAGCCATAAATAATAAAAAGCCAGTATTTTGTTCTGGAACAACATTCATGCATAGGAACAATGAACATAAAATAGTCTGTGGGATAAGTGGAACTTGGTTTTATGATCAGAACGTTTTGAAGAAACCGAATTGCTTACCCAGAAGGCAGCGCATAGGAGACACCTTTCTGCTGCCAGGAGTAATTATAGGGTGAACGGGTCCTTGCCAGTCAAAAACGGAGTAAGCTGGCCCACATGCCTTGGCCAGCTCGCCGGTGGGTGTAAGAAGACGTTGTGCTGTGTTCCTTCCATCTCCAGCTGCAGTGCCACCTCTCTGTGTGGGGACTGGCAAACCAGCTCGAGCAGAGCAGGTGCTGGTAGGAATGGTGGGAATGGTTGGACTCGATGGTCCAGTGGATCTCTCCCACCTTGGTGATTCTGTGATGGTGCCGAGCAGTTGTTTCCACTTGTGGTTCAAGTGTTCAGGTCATTTAGAGAACAGGAATAGGTTTTCACATGAAGAAGTTTGTACTTTCTAACGGAATTATCACTGCTATCTCCTCTTCTCGCTTCTTAGGCAGCAGGTAAATTCAAGTGTGTGTTCATAGGGAAGTATTGGGTGCAGGTGCCTGCGTGTACCAGTAACAGTGTTCAAATCCTGGTGCTGGTGGTGTTCACATGGAAAATGTGTATTATTTTATGTTGTGTTCCGGCATAGCTTTGGTCCTAAGGATGTGTAACTGCTGGAGTACGTAACACCTGACTGCTCATGGATGTCATTCAGTGTAAGCACATCAGTCTAACGAGACATTGCTTAACGTAAAACCGGCTCCCCAGCTTAAGAAATGGTGGTACTTCTACTCGGGCTGTCCAGACCCTGGGAATTATCTCCTCCAGTTATGAGCTGCCACCGATATAAATTAATTTTGAGTTGTGAAAGCTGCTGCTATCTCCTGGTACGCTCACCATCTATAAAAGGATTTACCGACCAGCTGAAAACATGACATTTAATTAGTTATTGTTATAATTAGGCTATGGCAAGCCAGACATCTACTGCATTATATTTAGGTTTTGAAGTTGGTAATTAAAATAAGTAATATCCAGTCTGTTCATTGGCAGTAAATCCATTGCTGTAACCTGGAGTCAGCAGGCAAACAGGTATTTGAATGGTAGGAACAATGCAGGTGTTTGTCCAGTGTAGCAATGGGTGAGAATGGGCAAAAATTGGCTATTTCCTTCATCCCTGTAGCAGTGCCAATGCCCTCACTCCAGCAGATACGAGTGTAGATGACATTGCTACGGACATAGCTGGGTGGCAGCTGGCTCTGCTTTCTCTCGGGTGCGTCACTGCCAGATGAAATACCCACCTGCCTGGCAGAGAAGTACATTGCAAGGGCTCGGAGAGGCAGCCCCATCCAGTGGGTGTGTTTATGGTTTGTGTTATGTTCTCTGTAACTGGACATAAAAGGTCAGGAACGGGAAGGCGGTGGCGTTATACCACAGGCTGATTAGTCTCTATTATTTAAGACAAGACAGTTGTTATGAATTCGTGTCTGCCTCCTGCTCCAGCGATGAAGGATCACTGCGTGAGAGGTGAAAAGGCTTCTTACAAGAGCTATAAACAGCAGTTCCTAACCTTCTCTTTCACTCTATATTCCTACTCTCGGGAATGGCCTGTGCCAAGCTGCATAAGAGAAAAGTCGTTCCATCTAGCTAACTTTCCTAGAAAGGATATGAAAAAGAGATTTTATTATGTGAACATGAATTGAAATGTCTTTCTAGTGTGATGTCCTTTGTGTCAGGTATTTCATGTACGCAAGCGCATTTTGATATTGTAGTGACATTTACTATATTTCAGACTATTATAAAATCTAATGCTTATTATAGTCACTTGACAGTAACATTTTTTCATCTACTCATAACTGAAAAGTCTATTATACGGGACTTTTTTTAAAAAATTTGTTTTATTTTTTTATTTTTGTTAATTGGACATTTTCCATGGAAACTTACACTTAGTTTGCGGCTCCAAGGATTAGGACAATTCTAAATTATTGACTTTTATTCTTATTACATTTCCTCTTGTCAGATTAAATTTGTATTATGTATGAAATATCAAGTGAAACTGAAAATTTCTAGATGTGTTCTAGGTATTATTTGCTGTTGCATTTGGTATGTGTTACATGATAGGACATCAAGCAAGCTTTCTGTGTTCACTTGTCAGAGTGTGAGGATCAGCTGATGAGAAAATGATGGTTGAATATCTCTGCAAAGGAACATTTCAGCAGCTTTTATATACTGTAATTTAATGCCAACCTGATTACCTCTGTTTTGACAACATTAGAATGAGCACTGTAACACGGGAGATAGCAGACTAGTTAAGTAAGACCTTGTTTGCAGTATTTAAGTTTTCCTTTCCTATTGGTTGATGGCATTTCCTCGAGCCGTGGGTGCCGTGTCCTCTGCTGGGGTGTGCCTGCTGGTGCTCCCTCACACAGCTCTCAGCGTTCAGGTTTGTTTAATCACAAATGAAATGAAATCTGTGCAGGAAACAGTTGTTCCTTTTTGGATCAAATGAAAATACTTCAGGCTTTTCTCATTTCTTGATACAGAATGATTCTGTAGTGATCCTCATGGTATTGCTGCTCACACTCCATCATCGGGAGCTGTCGCAGTGCTGCAGCCTAAACAGATCAGTTACCTTGAGCTGAAGGTGGTTTTGAAAGAGGAGAAATAGCTGTATGTGCCTGTTCCACTATTTAAATATTCTCCTCTGAACTTGAAACTGAAGGATGCGGCTCACGTTCTGTTTCCCTTATTTCATCCAGAGCCGTGTGAAGGTCTACAGAGGCTGAAGTCAGATTCCTGGAGGGAGAAGGGGCACTTGGTTATCTGGCACTATCCTCCCTCCGTGACACAGACCGTTATGATAAACAGCTGGGGTTTGGTTTGTGTGGCTCTGGGTATGTGGGAGAGTGTGTGTTTTGTTCTGGTTTTCTGTGAGCACCCAGTATTTGTCCAGAAAATATATGTGGAAGCATTAATACTTTCATTAAACCTTTATCTTTGATTTTTTTCAGGGTTTTTAATGTGTGTGCGCGTATATGGCCTGACAATTCTTACCCTAAAGAGCCTGGTTATCTTCACGCCTCTGTTTAAGAATCAGTTGTGCAATTCTGTGCCTGCCCTGTGAAAAGCAAACCTCCTCAGAAACATTCTCGCCCTGATTCCCATCCTAGTCTGTGGATGGTGACCTCTTTTCTTTTAGATAGAAGACAAATGGAGACTTTTTACTTGAAGGAAAAATCATACAATAATTTTTTAATGCCTGCATTTTCTCAGCTGCCTCCTGAAATTTGAGCTAAAGGAAATTATTCCATTCCCTTCCATATCTTAGAGGACAACTCCAGTGCAACTCATTTGCATGAGTTGGAAGTCTGGATAGCCCTAACGTTATTATCGGGTCTCAAACCTCATTAATGTCAGCGTCTTGATGAAGAAGCAGAGCTTACTGTTTATATTAAGACATGCCTGTGACATTTCTCTTTATTGCAGTCTTTCCAGTCTGATGGTAACTGGGAAGGTGAGAACCACATGGAGGATCCAAGAAGAGCTCTGTACTAGAGCTGAGGACCTCCGGGTGTTTGTCACTAAACACAAGAAGGTGAATTATTTCCTTTGTAGGTGCCGCATACCTACTAGGGCATCAGTCAGGCTGCTCAGTCTAGAGACTCTAAAATCAGTATTGTGCAAACACCTTTCCCTCTTACATCAGGTGCTGACAGTTTGAGCAGGACTTGCAGTGTCAGCACTGTGTGAACGTCAGCGCCGAGGCAGCAAACCAGCCCACTCCTGCTTGGGAATTCAGTGTATTGGTGACAGAACTTCCAAAGTCTTTATGCGCTTATATATAACCACTCCAAAAAGGGCACACATACCTGCACAGATACATGCAGATGTAGAAGTGGTGTGCTTTGTCATCTACAAGATTATGCCAAATTATGCTATAAACATTTTAGCACATTTTCCTTTGCAGCACTAAGTCAACTTGTTGAATTTGGGCTCTTGTTTTTTTCCCCTTGAGCACTGTAACTATCGCAGTTCAGAGATGCTGAGTTCCACCTTCTTTGTTGTTTCTGTTTTAACACCACCGCTAATAACTATTCTCATGTGCCCACGGCACTCGTGGTTTGTTATGAAATGGTTTTTCCTTTTGACCATGTAACTTAGGGCTAGTAATATTTGTCTCTCAATGGCAAAACACAAACTGTTTCTGCATCAGGAAGGCTGCTCAGTGTGCACTACAGGGCTGCGCTTGCTCTGCTGCTGCAGAATTCCCTATCCCCTCGCCACTGGTGCCTCGGAGCTAGTGAAACCACGACTACTTGGGGAAGAAATTAATCCAGATAGGAATTTAGGATTAAGGATTAGTTCAAATGTTTTTCGGTTTTTAGAGTATGAGGAAGATTTTTTGATGATGGAAGTCTGTGTTAGACTTCTGGAGAACCTCATTTCTTCCACTGCTGTGATATCAGAGCTGATGGGCAGTCAGGCAAAGGAGCGAGGAGGGAGAGGAGGCTGGTGGAGCTCGGCTCAGGGATTCAGAACATGGGCAGCACCAGGACAAGGCTTCAGCCCTTCGTGTCCAACACTTCCCCTCTCCACCCTCACTTTCTGAGGAGAGGGGACAGCTGCTGATTTGTATTTTTTTTTAAATAAAGAATCCTGCAGAGATTTGTGGGATCTCACTGCTGAGGAGTTTTTTTTTTTTGTTATTCCTCCCCTTGGTGCTAGGCGTAAACTATCCTCCTTTCTATCTTCAGCTCCCCATCTGTTAGCAGAAAGTGATGAGTCCGAAGAAAACTGCTTTGGAAAGTAGGGTAGCTTCCCTCACGGTGAGGAGCTGTGAAAGCTTGACAAGTTCATTGTGACCATTTGACTTCTTTGTCCTCATTGCTAATTATCACAAAATGGCTTGGTTTTACCTTGTGCAAAATACGTGTCTAGCTAGAAAGAATAAATTATTTTAATTTCCTTTTCTGGGCTCATAATAAATGCGGTTTGTTGAGATTTCTGTTGCATATGCATGATTTCTTGCTGAGTTTCCAGAGAGAAAAGAATCTCATAAAGAGAAATGTTGCGAGGTGATTCATTCCCAAAACCTAGATTCCCTTCCCGACTTAGTCCGTGTGTCTGAGCGGGCGTAGGAAAGGGGGAAATGCAAAGGGAGAAGATGAAATGGCTGAGGAGGAGTTTTGAGGAGCTGGCAGCTGCTACCCTCAGAAACATTCACATCAGATCTGGTGGTGCACTGTCACGTTCATCCTCGTTTTCCCCACCCCAGTGATTCCTGAGTCCCTAGGCCAGCAGTGGTCACTTTGGCAGGCAGGTAGGGACAGAAGGACACTGAGTGCCTGCCAGCAGCCAGAGCAGATGATGGTGCTGAGGGAAAATAGCCCTAAGAAAAGACTGCTGATCCCTGCTGAATACCAAAAAGCTGCTCGGGCATACAATCTTGAGGAGTGTCACCACTCTTGGTAGAAACCTCCCTTCTAATTCTGCCTGTTATTAGACAGCAGAGGAGCAAGCAAGCCAACCTTAGCTGAGCTACTCGCAGAGCTGCTGGTCTTGAGTTATTCCTGCTCTTGGGTGTATAACCACTCTACATCCTTAGTTTATGTTTCCTTAGGACAAGTTTCTTCTCAAACTCTTGCCATTGCTGGCATTCTCTGGCTGAATTATTACTTATTTTTACTTAAATGATTTGAACTGTTGTTGCTCTTTCAGTAGTCTGGAGCACTTCGTATCTGACAGATCAAGTGCCATGAAGGATCTATACCTTCTCTAACAATTATACGCTAACCTTGATAATAGTGGAAATCAGAATTGTGCTTATTTTTGCATTGGAAGCTTGGATCTTGTGTTGTGATCCCATGTATCTCTTCTTATTCAGGATTTGCTGTTATGTTGTACGTGGTCACTGGAATACGCACCAGCCTTTCGTTGGAAAAGCTTGTGGTATATTCACCTGCTGTACAGGCTGAGAGCGTGTGAGCTTCTATTTGTCCTTTATTGCGTTTTTCATAATTTAGTTGCATCTTCATCACCTGCATCCCAGAACCGACTGGCAGCAGCCCTGTGTGCCACTTAAATAAGCTTTTTTTTTGTATCACAGAATCACAGAACAGAATCACAGAACAACCAGGTTGGAAGGGACCCATCGGATCTTCTAGTCCAACCATTCCCATCTAAACCAAGTCCCTCAAGACCTCATCCACCCGTCCCTTAAACACCTCCAGGGAAGGTGACTCAACCACCTCCCTGGGCAGCCTGTTCCAATGCCCAATGACCCTCTGTGTGAAAAACCTCCTCCTAATCTCCAGCCTAAATCTCCCCTGGTGGAGCTTGAGGCCATTCCCTCTCGTCCTGTCCCCTGTCCCTTGGGAGAAGAGCCCAGCTCCCTCCTCTCTACAACCTCCTTTCAGGTACTTGTAGAGAGTAATGAGGTCTCCTCTCAGCCTCCTCTTCTCCAGGATAAACACCCTCAGCTCTCTCAGCCGCTCCTCATAGGGTCTGTTCTCCAGCCCCTTCACCAGCCTCGTTGCTCTTCTCTGGACTTGCTCCAGAGCCTCAACATCCTTCTTGTGCTGAGGGGCCCACAACTCAACACAATATTCAAGGAGTGGCCTCACCAGTGCTGAGTCCAGAGGGAGAATCACCTCCCTGGCCCTGCTGGTCACACCGTTTCTGATCCAAGCCAGGATGCCCTTGGCCTTCTTGGCCACCTGGGCACACTGCTATGACATGAAACTAGACTTCCTGCCCAGAGATAAATCGTGGATGCACTCCGACCTGCCTACATTTCTATTATCTGGGTCTGTATAATCATTGTCTAAGAGTAGTAAATAAAAAGGAAATAATTGCTGAGAGTATCTGCTCAGTGAGCAGGGAAATCCCTTTTGACAGCTGGAACATGCATCGAACCTTAAGGCACACAACAAAAAGTGATGAGTATCTCTAGAGGGGCTTTTTCTTTCTTTCTTCCAGCCCTTTAAGGGAGATCGAGGAGGAAAAGCACCAAGGAAGAATACAATTAGCTGGCAAGATGCTTTATGTTGCCTAAAGTGCACATAAGATTTACTCAGAAACAAATAATCAGTTTGATTATATTTATAGAAGTCCAGGCATGGGAGAAATAATTAATCCATACAGTGGCCAAAAGGGATTCCTCTGTCCATGAACCTGAGCGGTGATTGGTTTCCTTTTCCATAAAAGATCAGAGCGAGTTCGTGTTTTATTCTGTAACTCTATTTTACTTACAAGGTTCTAAATTAGGAGGCCTGCAGGGTGAAAATCCCATTTTCAGCAGTTGTTTTTATCTTTGTTCCTTTCCCTCTTCCTGCCCCCTCCTGCTTCCCTACCTCCAGCTCCTGTCCTAGCCAGGTAGGGTGGCCAAAATAGCTCCTGCCATCTGGAGCAGCCACTGGGAACCTCACGGTGACTTCCTCTCCGTTGAAATGTCAGCTTGAATCTTCTCTCCCTCACTTACTGCTCCTTACTTTCCTTTTCATTTTGTTATTCATTATTCAACAAGGTGACTGTTGTGTTTGTGTTGATGTACAGTGGGCATGAAAAATGCTGTGACGAGGGAGCTCGATGTTCTTTCTCCTCCGCCTTCCCCATTATCCTGATCCCCATCAGGGTCTGGCTGCTACTGATAAGTCATCTCTCCTGTGAGAATTATCTAGCAGGAGGTATTGCAATTCTGTTTAGATTCAACATGAGTGCAGAGCTGTCCAAATTTTGGGTTTAAAGATAGAAAGAAAAAAAAAACTTGGACAAGCCATTATTTTTCAATTAAGATGAGGTTTTCCCTATAATTTTTAACACATTTTTGCATTTTCAGGTGTGTAGTAAATTGCTGAGTTTTGTGACAAGCAGACTAAGTGTTGCTTTTTGCCCACGAAGGTTATTGCTGCCGGCAGGCCACTAGATGGGCATGTCCACTGGTCTGCGCTTGTAGTTGTAGGGTTGCTTGGGATCGTGCCGTGGGACCTTGGTGATGAAAAGTCAGGAGCTTATTAAAAAGAATTCTTGCATCAAATTGGTTTAACTATGATTTTAAGACCCTCTTCTGATTAATCGTATGAATGTTTTAAGATGTTCAAGTGGATGTTGGGGTTAGAAGAGTGGCTGTAGGTGGGTGCAGCAGATGTCACGAGGCTATTGGCATTTGCCTGTGCGGAGTGTGAGCAGGAAGGTCTGTCAACTCCTCCACACAGCTCTGCCAACAACACCCGCTCCTTGCTTAATTGTGGACAGCAGTGTTGTAGAGGACTGGAATATTTAATTGGTTTATTTTACTGAACAGCAAGATGTTTTAACTAGAACCTGGTTTATTGAAGCATTTGTGTAGCCTCTAAGTTAGAAATTAATAATACACAATGTGTGCTTTAGAAATGCTCATCTTGTTGGAAATTGGGAAGCGAACGTGATGTCTGATATTCCTTTCAAATATCTGTCCTGTCTTTCTGAGTTGTCTTCTCCTTGGTGATGTCCCCACAACACGTGCGGCGCCACAGGCTGCAGCATCAGCCTCTGCCATTTCCAGAGAAGGATTTTTCGGATCCCTTGTATCTGTTGTTTACAAAGAACTATTTCCGTTGGTGGCTTGTACTACACTACACACACTACACTTGATCTTAGCCAAAAGGCCGAGAAGCGCTCTTACGGGAAATCAGCCTTTTCTGGGTCAAACCTTTCTTATCTGTATGGAATTAGGGACAACAAAAGGCGATGGGAGGAGGTTGCTAGTGAACAGCATTTTGGTTTCCACGGCTGCTTTTGTTGTTGAGGTGTTCCCGCTCGGGAAGGGATCTGAATGGCTGAGGTTTGTCCTTGTGTCTTCAGCAGCCAAGACTTTATTCATGGCCTTCCCAGATGTTCTTCCCAGTCTGACAACTCACTGTCACAACTTAGTCCATAAAGAAATGGGGTTGCTTAAAGAATTAGGGGGGAGACCTTGAGCTGCTTTTGGAATTGCCTGCGAGAGACTGGATATACGGCTGCTGTGCGACAGCGACGTAGAAGAGAGCAGGTTGTCACAGCTGGTGCCATCTTGAGCTGGTGTATCATCTTCACCCTGTGCTTCAGCTCCACTGGAACGATAACCACAGCAGTCCGTGCCCAGAAAGCTGGCCAAGGAGCTGCATCTCCCAGGAGGCTGGAAGTGAAAGGAGGAGGGAGAAATGGAAACCCGTGATTGGTGATGCTAGAGCAAATGGCTGTTTCACGTGCTTCTTGAAAGCCACTTCATCGGTGAGCTGAGTTTGGGTATCTTGCTGCCTGCTCCCTGTGGCTGTGGCTTGCGCTGGGCACAGTGTTTGTTGGTGCCGGGGATGGGGAATGCAGGAGCCCCTGCTGCTTCCAGTGCCCTGGTGCAGGGCCAGTGGCTGAGGGAGCTGGGCTGAGGCTTTCCAGTGCTTGCCAGTGTGACAGTCCCTCAGACTGTCGCTGCAAACTCAGGAAGGGCTGCCAGAGATGCTTAATTCTGCACCCGGTGGCTGCCTTTGGGGTGTCAGAGCTATAAGCTACAGTGGTCACCACAGAAATCTTTTAGTTTCAGGGGCAGCATTTGGATGTTTTTCTTCCTGGACGAAGGCTCAGAAGGTTATTTTTCCATTTGCTGCAGTACTAGATTTCTTTGCCCCATTTCCTGAGAAATTAACCTTTGAGGAATTAAACAGATAAGGGAATCCTGCAGAGTGTGGAAGCTGCTTTTTAATTTAAGGTGCTGGTTTTAAAGGAGGAAGCATTTGGGCAGCTATCGTTCCTTGTACAGAAACTCTTTTAAGCACTACAAATCTGGAACAGTCTGTGTTTGAGGCAAATAAAATATTCCTTTTTTTTCCCTGTGAGCCAGGTTAAATTAATTGGAAAGAAATGAACCTGTTCTTTCTGACTTATCCTTTTTGGCTTCAGAAGGCTGTTTTGAAGATTGCTCGTTCTGAGCAGGAAATAGGATGGCGTTTTGCATGAAATATCTAAATTATTATTGGAGATTGCAATACCCAAGTCAAGGTGGTGAGCCTTGTGTAGGGCTATCATTTAGCAATCTGCAGCAGCTGACTGAGTAGGTTTTGCTTTATTGGTGTCTTTGGGTAGGAGTCTGAGCGAAAAAAAGATTGCAGAGTTGCCTCGTGCAGAGCAGATGGCAATGGCTGTAAGGAAGCAGGAGACCAGAAGGCTTCGTACAGTGCCCGTTAAAATACTTAGGTATGGGATTTATTCACAGCCTGCTTCTGGGGTGGATGCGCACAGGGTGTGCCGCTCCAAACTCTGACAGTAACAAAGGCTCTGTGGGAGGCACTGTGGCTGCGGTGACTCCGTCGCCTGCCCTTGGGAGAAGGGGTAACGGCTGGCATGGCTCTTGGGGATCATGCTCCACAGGGCAGTGCTGGGCAGGTGAGGCTTTTCCAGGCACCAAATGCTTCCTGCAATCCACAGGACAAAGGCAGTCGGGGGGTTCCCTCCTGAGAGCGTCCTTTCCAGTTAATGGAAGCTGCAAGAACATACTCAGCTTTTGAACCATTGTCATATTTTCCCACCTGCTCTTTCCTCCGATTGCCGTGAATTCCACAATTACACTGTATGCGGTAGGGAGAGGAGCCCAGGGCAGGTCAGTAACAGCAGCACATGGTTTCAGTGGTACCTGACAAAGCATTGAAGTACCGTTTAAGTCCCGTGAGCTTCTAAGATACCTTGTCCCAAGTGACGACGCCCCTAAAGTGCCAAATGTAAGGGCACCTGAGGGCTCAGGAGGACTTCATTATTCCTATATGTATTTGAATTTTGTTCTTTCCAGCTTCAGTTTTTGCAGTGCCTAAACCAAAATGGCCTGATTATAAACTTACAGTCAGTTTGGTAATAAAACAACTTAATGGTATTGTATAAACATGTTTCTTCCAAGGAGATTTGTTTTGAGTGAAACCATATGCACATGTTAATGGGAAATACTTGACACGCTTCTGCTTTCCTGCCATCTTTTGTATTTGTTTTCAATAGTTATTAATAGCATCCTTCTGAAACTTCGCTGCGAAGAGAATACACAGCAGATTTTTTTTAATGCCGTAACCAGAGAACAATTTTAAACGTCTTGGATGTGATTCCGAGCAGAGCTGAAAGAGAGTGAAATAATGTGTAGTCCCTGCATGAGTACATAGCTGTAATTACACTTGGGGACTTTGCTGATGTTACAGAAACCACTAGAGCAAAACCCCATCAACAGATAAATTCTCAGGCTATTTTCAGTAGAAATCAATCTGTAGGGAGTCTTCCCCGTGGAGCTGCTTCTTTGGAACTCGATATGTAGTGATCTTGCTTTGAGTTCCACGCTTGTTCTTTGGAGTGGCTGCAGCCCCGGGCTGGACCGCTTCCCACCTCTCCCGTCCAGTAACACGGCTGGTGCCCCGGGTGCTGCCGTACGGGCATTAAAATTGTTGAGTCCTGACAGGTGTGCACCCCACTCCCTCCCAGCATGACGCTGCCTTGTGTGTGTGCTGTAAATCCTGCCTCTGTGGAAGATGTGCTTGGCAAGCAGTGCGCGCTGGTGCTCGGTGTCTCACAACTCAGTTGCCTCGGGAATTGGGTGTGGATGATTGTCTGGCTGTCAGCAGTGGCTGTCCACTTGACTGCAGAAATATTGCTGCACTGTCGAGAGGTTTCCACTCAGCTGAGAGGCAGAGGCACTTGCACAGGGATGACTCTGTTCTGCTGTGCGAAGCTGCTGCCGAGGCTTCTGTGTTCGCAGACATGAGGGTCGTTGGCCCAGGTTAGGCCCCGTCAGCTGGCAGGGGCTGCTTGGGAACGGCAGCTTGGGTCAGGCTCAGCTCACTCTGCCTGTTATACACAAACTTATTTTGATAAAATCATTACTGAAGCCAAAAACGTGGCTGAAGCTTTAAGCTATCATTAGTCCTGCTGGGGCTCAATCTATTGGATTTTATGCTCTTGATACCTAACAGATTTTTTTCCCCACATTCTCCTCTTCTATTTCTTTGTCATCCTGCTTTTACACGTAATATTCCTTTCTTTCTTGTTTTTTTAACCACGTTTCTGCCCAGCTGGAGAGTGTTACATGTTCCTTGCTGTCAGGTTCCAGGGTTTTCAACAGCCCAGTCTCTGTTTTCCATCATGAAGGGTAGGTGGCACTCTTGTTATGCCTGTGTTTTTCCCTGAAATAAATCAGGTGTGTGTACTCTCTCAGTCAGATTTCTTTTTATAGGGTAAGTGCCCTAGAGAACCTTCTTGAACACTGAAGAGGTTTTCGTTTTTATTTCTTTAACATATGACCACATACTTAACTTGTCTGAGTGTGGGGCTGGTTCACGGTACTCTCTAGGAAGACAAAATATGTTATCTTTAAGAAGACCTCACAGGTAAGTGCTCAGCCAGATGGCATCGGCTCCTTTAGCATGGATAATTTTTGGATTTATGTATTTTCTTACATTTCATTAGGCAAAGAAGAAAGCCAACAAACCTTTTAATGCCCTTTTAACTCCAGTTATTAACACCTTTTTCCGTAGTACTTTCTTGCTAGTTCTGTGTTGAGAATAGAGTTCAGCTGGCATGACAGTCCCAGCACCCTTGAAGGGAAGGAAATGGCTCGTTAGCAAGTGCTAAACAGCCAATCACTGTCCCTAGTTTTATGAATTGGTTATAGAATTAGGTAGGGTTGTGAGCTAGAGAGTTTGCTTCTATAGTCTAAAGTCCTGAAACTTGGAAAACTGCTGTGTACGGCAGGATGTTTTGGGTGGCTTCTGTAACTTGTTCCAGAATGCTTTCTCCTTCTCTTACCGAGCACACAACTGGGACGTGGTTGCACAGAGCTCTTTCAGCCTTGGTGCTTGATTACTTCAAATCAAACCCATTTCATTATTACTCCTGGCTGACAGCTTCGTATGGTTGAGGCACAGTGACTTGGTGACCTCAGTCCGGTTGCTCTTGATCCATCTGTCAATCCATTGATTCTGTTATACCTCTTTTATCCAAGAGTCTCTTCCACATGAGTATCTCTTCACAGACTTGTCAGACTTAACTTGTCAGACTTAACTTCATGGAGAGTCCCAGTTGAAGTCTTTGCAGTGGAGCTGTTCTCAAGCCCCGAGTGTCCTGCAAGGCTTCTTTTGCCATGCAGTTCAACTGGAAAATAAAGCAGATAATGTGGAGGAAAGTGTGAGTAAGAAAGGAGAAGCTCATTATAGACAATAAATGCATTGGTGTGATTTTCATCGAACATCCAGTAATAGGTGTGTGACCATCTCATCACACATTACGTGCGCCAGGCTCTTCGATGAGTTTCTTCAGTGCTTTGATTTTCACGAAGCCCGGGAGGCTGGACCATGGCTGGGGCACTGCCTTGAGGTATAAACTTAGTTGAAAGAAAACCCCTTCTTGGAAGAGTTCCCAATCTAATTTAGATTTTAGACATCTTCACCTGAAAATATTAAATTGGTATATATGCAGTTAGAAAAGAGCGCTTGATTTGAATTCTGATGGGGATTGCATTGTGCAGTTAAAAATGGATTGGAAAATTAGTTTGTTTTAATGGATGAAGAAACATTTTATAACTTGGCAGTTTATGTTACAGTTTATATTTTTGGTGCCCTGTGCAATACAGGCTCTTGTGTTACTCATCCCTTCCTTTCTCTCCTGCAGAGGGCAGCTTGGTTTTGTTTTCTGGTTTTTTTTCTCTTTTCCTAACAATACCCTGAAGTGTTTGAATTGAAGAGTCCCAAATAAAAACCTGTTTGGGGGCAGGAAGTATCTGCGATGACTTGGTTAACATTTAATTGTACTTCCTAATGCCAGATCAGCTTTCGAGCTATTAGATGCCATTACGGCAGAGTCTTCTGTGTGTTTGATAGAAAATGCAGGTCCCAAATGGTTGTGGTTTTTGAAGTGGTTGTTGAAGTTCACACTTTTTTGCCCAACTGTGGGAGTATCAGCATCTTTCAGAGATTCCAACTTTGGTTCTTATTTAGGCTTGACATTTAATGTGCTTGTCATTCTGATTATTTTACACCTACCTCACTTCTTTGAGCTTGAGGGATAATGACAATACTTTAAGCAGTTGTCGAGGGTAGCTGTATGTTATTAGGCAGGTACCACACTACAAGGGGAAGGAAAAAGTCCTTAAGCTAGTTCTAGAATCATTTGATTAGTCTTGCCTTATCTCAGGTTCAGCTATGCGGCTTGGTTATCTAGTTTATTACCAGGAAGATAAAGCCTTCCTAATGTTTGATGTCCTTTTATTTACTGCTGTGTTTGTCTGTGTGTATGTAGATGTATAAAAGATACATAATGCTGGACTGTGTGCTTAAGTCGTGTCCTTTATGACCTGGGGGTGTGGCACGACAGTGAGAGGTTTCTGAATAGTTACTCAGGGCTTACATTTTTCCTGAACTTGAATTAAAATGACAGTTTTTAATATCTAGACCATATTTTGTCCATTAAACCAAGCTGATGTACCTAGCACAGTTACACCTGCTATGGTGGATCCAGCAGGCCTTCCCTGCCCTGCAGGACTGCTGCTCGTGAGTGCCGTCTGCCTTCTTGAGCATCTCTTATGAGGCACGTCAGAATGTCATTTATTCATGATGACACCGTCACGCTGACCTTCAGAGCGCTCAGTTATTCGCTTCCAGGTTCTTCTGTCACGCAGGACACACCTGGGGAATCTTTCTCCCCAGCTACAGCACCGATGAGTGACGGGAGTGACTGCTGGGACTGAGACTCGTAGTGCTGGGCTAATTATATAGATCTTTGGTCACAGAGTTAAAACTTTTTAAATCACGTTATTTCACTGGAGAATGGTCTGTAACCATTTATGATGCTGGATGTTTGCTCTTGCATCTATTCCTCCTGTGTGGTATCCTTTAGATCCATCCTCATTTGTTCTATTAATTTACTTAATTCTCTGGGGTTTGTCAACTCTAATTATCTTTCTTCCAGTTTTGAAATCAAGATTGATGAACCAACACGAGAAGACCCAGCTGGGTATGTGACTTGGAGCCCTGTTGATGAAGCACTCATTCGTTTTCGTAAGACGACAGCGCGGTATGTTGCTTTTTCTTTTTCTCCACAAAGTTACAAATCCACTCTTGTAACTTAATAGAGATCCTAGAAAATGGAAATGGAAAATTCCTGAGGAATTCAGCTCTTACTGATCAACAAGATATTAATTTTTGGATTAGTGACACCAGCCAAGGAAACAGAAATTCATTGTTCACTTTGCTGTGCCACCGGTCAGAGGTTTCTGCCACCTAAAAATACTGTGTGCTCTTCTCATCACTGAGGGAGACCTTCCCCTAATTCAAAGACCGATCTGCGTTCTCTGACCGTTGTGTGGTGTGTAAGTGTGACAAAAGTGAGGTTTGGACTGTGTCCGTGCTGGCTTCTGTCATGGCCAATGCTGAAACACAACTAATTTTTTTATTTTATTTTTATCGTGAGCTTTACTGTATAAACTAAAACTTAATAAAATTAAATTCTTAGGTCCTGGTCAAGTGCTGACACGCATGTTGTCACGCTCTATGTGCTATGAATCTCATCCTTGGCTGGCTCTGAAAATGCTCTGTCTAAAAAGTGTGGAGACCTTTTCATTTCTGTAATTAGATGGTGGGTGTCTTAATTGTTAAGTTTTGGAAGCAATAAATTTTGCATGATGATCCAGTTAACACCAGCAGGAATGTCAGTGACGCTCTGGGGCACGGGGCAGCACCAGGTTATTTGAGGTATTTCTTCTGGTTCCGTGGCACTAGGAGCCAGGCCGCTGGCGTCAGCCGAACTTCATAAACATTAAAACAAAGCTGCCTGGCTTGCCCTGTATGAATGGAAATTCCATTATTTTTAAAGTGAGAATTTAAAAAGTGGTACTTATTCTGGATTTTCTGTTGAACAGGAAGTGGTTCTAGTGATTTGTGAGTGATAAATGTAAAGTCTGTATATTCATTTATTACCTCTCTGTCATGGAAGGTTCATTAGACAAAAAGGGAAAATGAGCCATAATATTCAAAGTATTATAGAAAAAAGGGAACTAGGACTCACTGTCTACTAAATCAAGTCTTGGGCTTATGAAATAGTAGAACCAATAAAGAAAAATTAATAAGTATTTACTCTTAAATAGTTTTGTACAGTGAAGTGTAAGATTACTTTTAATTTAAAAAATTACTAGGAGATGTCTGAGCAAATTTGCTTTATGACAGCAATAAATGCAGTCCCAGCATGGTAATGACATTGGTTGCCGATTCCTCGGGAAAGAAAAAGAATCACACTTGTCTTTTTTTAGCAAGGAGACAAAAACATACTAAGAGTCTCCCACGGGTCTGGGAGTCTGTCTGTAGGACTGTCCTCTGTGACCTGTGCCCAAGAGAGGCATCACAGTCACTGTAAATGGCTTGTGCTTGGCAGGAGGAGCCTCTTCATGCAGCAGTCCCAAGAGCTGTGGGAATGACCTCAGTGGGTCCCCCCGACCTCTTCCTGTTCTGCTGTCACTTCTGGGATGGGATGCTGGCCTTACTCCCATCAGCTGGGGCCTGCCTCCTTTTCTTCTTTACTGTGGTTGTTCTGGGCTTTTGTGTTAATCTTCTGCCACACCTCACTGCTGAGGAGTTCTTCCTCTTTCCATCACACCCCACGTCCCAGAGAACTGGCGCACAGTCAGGCTGGAGTAGCGCAATTCATCACTCTGAATGTCTCTGTCAGTCTTGCTGGGGAGATGCCTCTGAGACAGAGCCCAATTCTGTGCCCGGTGTGCAAAGCCTTCTCTTTCAACAGCTCAACTCTTTTCCTTTTCCTCTCTTTCTTCTAAGAGTGCACGAGTCTCTACTCACCAGTGTGCTCTGGCTGGTAAATTGTGCAGCTTGTCGGGTTTGTCTTTTGGGAGCACATGCGGTGGTACCTGGGCAGTCATGGACATGGCTGCAGAACACAGGTGTGTGTGGCTCCAGGTGAGCAGCTCAGGCAAAGGGAACAGCGAAGCATTGTTTGATGGGGTGAGAGAGAAGAGAAGAGATGAGAAGAGACAAGAAGAGACGAGACACGCCCCCAAGCAATCCAAGTAAAGACCCAGCACAACTGGTTTAGTATTTTAGAATAGAATTAAGGGATAGCAAATTGGGATTTGTGAAGGCTAAAGTGGAGGAGATTGCGGGGATTATTAAGGATCAGAGAATTTTCTATCTTGCTTTCATGGAATTTGAATTAGTTTTAATAAAATATACAGTGGTAAAAAGAAAGGGAAAAAAAGAAGGAGAAAGGAGGAGAAAATGACATTGTGCAAACCTGAAAAAAGGAGTTTTATTGCAGACTGCATGTGAAAGGAAAGTGGCAGAAACAGAAAATCCCCTGAAATCATCATAAGTATTTTGAATATTAAGAACAATTTGTGTGTGGCAAGACTTGTGTTAATTCTGCTGTCAAACTGCAGAGGTAGTTTTCATACTACAAATTAAAGAAGCACAATTTAGGTATTTTTTTCTTGCTTTACATTACCACATTGCATTGTGCTTACAAAACGCTTTCCCAGTATAAGACATTTTCAAGTTTTATGCAGTGGTGGTTCAGTCCCTGTGTTACCAGGAGCTGGAAACCAATATGAATGATTCATCTTGAACAGCTATTTTGGGGGTACACTCATCAGCTTAGGTACGACTTTACATCAGGTGGGGGCAATGCTAGTTTATATACCTCCTCCACCAGCTATTGAAATGAAAATCCATACAGCTGGAACAGGAGCCGGTAGTTTGGATTTATTTGGAAAGAACATACCTTAACATATACAGTAGGGAAAAGCAAGGCAGGAGCTCAGGGGTTGTGAGTGGTGATCAGGGAGCTGTGACGTGGGAGAGGCTCTGTGGGCAGTCTCAGAGCTCACCTGGGCACCTGTGGTGCCCTGAGAGAAAGCAGTCCAAAGAAGCTAAAATAACGTTCAAGCTGCACAGAGGCATTAGTGACCACAATACCATTTGTAGATGTTGAGTGATTCTTTAAGTCCAGGATTTAACAGGTCTCTCTAACAGAACTTTAAGATTTCATTTTTGTGATTTTTATCTTTTTCTAAAATAGCCCTTTATCTTTTATTCAGAAATAAAAGGAAGTTCTCCTTGACAAAACGCATGCTACTCTCTGCAGACTCTCTTACAGGGAGAACTCCTATTGCAAAACGACCTGTATCTTCACCGCAACTGATTTGGAAGAGTAAAAGGGTCAAAAATCTCCTAGTGTGTTTTTGAAATCCATGTGTCAGCATGGCGTGTTCCAGAAAGGCTCTTGGGACTCTGTAGAAATTGCATTTCTCTTTGGATTTTAATATTATACCTAGAAAGGTTTAGGTGATATTCGTTTTGGCTGATGACCAAAGGGTAAAATAGAAAATATTTTTAGAATGGAAGATGCATATTGGAAAATATACAGACTCAGAGGAATATGGTGTGATGAAGTCTTTAGGGTTTCATTATCTTATGTGAGTGATGTAGAAAACTGCTCCAGCAAACTTCTCTCTGCTAGGCTAAATCTCTGTGTTTTGTTCACCATCAGTTGGTTAGTGCAATATTAGTCATGATCTTGTTCCCCACAGAAATGTAACTCACCCAGCACACTACTGTCGAAACAAAAATAGAATTTCCTAGAAAGCACTATTTATCTGTTGATTTGTTTACTCACTCTGCCTTTCTATCACCCATTCTTTCTTCAGAGCTGCTCCCTGTTGGTTGTACCCGTACAAGACAGTCTCATTTCAGTGTTTAGGAGCCTGTGCAGGCTGCTGCTGCTCAGTCTCATATTTTACAGTATGTCTGTGCAGTATGTAGTGCTCTTTAATTCAATGTGAAGTTGTTTAACTTTAAACTACCCATCCTCAAATGCAGGAGAAGCTGTAAGAGCTCACCCATCTCTTCCCTGTGCTCTGCCCTGAGCAGCTCATACGTTCCTCCTGTTGTCTGAGGGTCCTTTCCCTCTAATCTCATCAGTGGCACCGAACCCAGCGCTGTAAGCAACCTGTAGAACCTGTACCCAAGCGGAAAAACCAAACAAGACAAAAATGTATACAGTTTTTTGATCATGAGCTTGTTCTGGGATAAGGGAGCTGTGTGACTCTCACAGGCATTAACGGGAATGGTGACAGGTGTTCGTCACTTACGAATGAGAAATCTGAGGGTGCAGAACCTTCCCGAGCATGAGCAAATACAGAGCTCGATGCGCAGAGGTTAACTTTGCAATTCTCACCAGGCCTCATCTACTATGATAATTACTTTTGGCACCTTTGTGTCGAGGCCTAATTCGTCTTGCAAAGATAAGGTAATAATTTACCACTTAACCTCATTCTTCATGTGCCAAATAACATAACACAAGAAAAACTTAGATGTGCAAGTTGGGAGCGAAGAATGGAGGCCAATGTCTTGGGCAAAAGCAATATTTGAACAGTGAAATGGGCAGGATGGGAAGAAAATTCTACCTCAAAACAAGTCGTGCTTTAGCAACAGGTCTTGCATTAGGATTTTTACTTGGTAACCTGAGATTTGCTGTGGTGAAACACGTGCGATTCTCCAGCAAACATTTGTGGATTTCCAAAGAGGACATGGTTCGGGCAGGATTGCTGCCCCACCAGTGCCGGTTTATGGTGGGCTCTGTAGGGCTGCTTGCTGCTAGTTAATTTTTAGTTTTGCACTGTTGCTCAGACACACCTTGTGCAAATATGCCTTGGCCCAGGCTGAAAAATCCCAAAGCTGAGACCGGTTTTAGTGTATTTGGAGTAGGGATGGCACAAGTTAGTCCAGATAAAGAGGGGAATATTTGAGAATTCCCCGGGTGAAAAATACTGCAGTTGCAACTCGGCATCTGCCAGGGAGATCTAACACGTAGTTGATAGCTGTCTCGATGCTTTCTCCATTAACTCCTGTGTGTGAGCTGTGTTTACAGTTGAATAATTGTTTGTCTATAAATAAAGCTATTGCAGCTTTCTTTGCCTCTGTAAGGATAGTTTTAGCTTAATTGTGTAGAAGAGCGATGTGTGGGGAGCTGGGGAATGTTCATCTTGTGATTCTTTTTAAATATGTTTCCTGCGTGTTTGCTACTCGCTACACTTAATTGAGCTTTTTTTTTCTTCCTTTCTGTACGGAGGAACGTGCTTGCTTTCTTTCTTTCTATTTTTCATGTCATAGCTGACGTTTTCAGTCTTTCTAGAGAACTGAAGAAAGGTTAACTGTCCCTTCTTTCCCAGTCACCCGTGTGGGATGATACACTGCTTCATTTCTCACTGTGGGAATCACTTTAGAGTTGTTCGTATTGCGGCTTTCTTAGGGGACGATAGAATAAAAATCATGAATTAATCGCTTCAGTGGACCTTTACTCCTCTCACGGCAAAGTTTCACGATACTGGAAGCGCTCGGTATTGTGTCAGTTCCCCAGAAGCAGTCATTATCACCTACACACTCGGTGTCAGTGCTGCTTTCTGAAGAGATGAGTGCCTTCTCCTCCTCCTCCTCCCCCGTGCTTGCTCAGCTTAGTAGGAGAAGATCCAAATTACTGCAACCGTACAGGATGGAAGACAGAAAATAGTGCCCTGGATCTGGCTGCTGCTCCAAGGAGAGAAACGAGACCCAGGGTTCTGTTCCCCTTCCCAAACACACTGATGCTGCACTCGCTTCTGCCACCAGCAGAACAAGCCTTGGTGCTGCCTGAGCGGTGCTGGGGGCTGAGGGGCGCGGGGGCACAGCCGCACACATCGGGGTTTGCTTTCTCTGCCGTACGGAAGGGAAGCAAAGCTGCAAAGTAGCAATAAACACAAATCCAAATCAAAGGGGATCTTGAACCAGAAAACAAGGTTTTATTTGTTTTTATCTTTTCTGTTTCCTCTGTTCTTCCCATCGGGTACCTGTGCCTGTGAGAAGAGATGGTTAATTGGCCTCCCAGTTATTCACCAGTCACCTGGCAACCACCACTCACACCTCTTCTTTGAGCATGAATTTGTTGTCTTTACCTGGAAGGACTGACAAAAGAAGAACAGTGCAGCGCTTAACTGGGGAATAAAAAGGATCAAAACCATTATTTTCTCTTTCCACGGCTGCTGTCCCGTTCCCTTGGACACTGCCTGTGCACCCAAGAGGAAACCCAGAACAAGAACAAGGAATGGTATCACAAAGGAGAACGTTACTAAAAATGCCCCAAGCAGCACACGCTTGTATCAGTAACGCTTGCTTTTGTAGAACAGAAAGAACAGCTGCCTTCTTTGATCTAAATTGTGCCTACTGAGGTGAGAGAGAGACAGCAGAACTAACTGTGAGGAAGCAGGAGCTGCTGCCCCGTTGGAAGGATGGGGCCAGAATGGGGTGGATGTTTTTTCTTTCCCATCTCTTAAATTTTTTGAATTTCCAGTCTTGCTAGCTAAGCACTCAATCTGGGTGATTCTGCTGAAATTTGCACTGAAATTGTTCTAAAACCTTTTAGATTTTCTTTTGCTTCCTGTTTAGCATTCCTTTGAAACAAATGGCTGAGATTATAATTCCTTGCTGCAATCTTTTCCTGCCTTTAAGCAGATTCATGCAGCTAGAAGTATAAGATTTTAGGTTTGGACAGTCATCTTCGTAAAGAAAAGGCTGTGACGGCAAGATTCAAATGTTGCTCAGTGCTTACAGAAACTTTGCATGCACTTAATCCAAAACTTGCTGCATTCTGAAGCAGGTTGGTTGGTTAGTTTTAAGAGATCCTAGCTGAAATCTGAGTAACCACTCACAGTCCAGTTTTATATCTGAAGGGCTATGGAAATAGAATTAAATTGATAGGGATGATTTTGCCACAGGAACAAAGAACCTTGGAATTGGAAGGTAAGCAAGAGGAGCAGGAATTGTTTCACGAGGTCAGGCAGAAGCCCTGCAGGTCCTTCATACCTCAGTCTCATGTGGACTTCCATGCTTGGTAAGTTTATGTTCTGAGAACTGGCCAGAATGTGTGTCAATTAAAAATTGGGATAAAGACCTCTTGACCAGTCAAGGTATTTACCATGCATGAAAAGAAGTTGTTCAGTGTTTTTAAGAACTCACTGGATGAAGTCTATAGTCCTCCTCGGCTCTGTGTGGTTATGTTCAGTAGAGCCTGAAAGATGAGTTTACACCTCTGGATTTTTGCAGCAGTGCAGCAGAGTGCAGTCAAATTCTTCAGTGTTTCGGCTACTTAATATTTCTTTTATATTTATGCTATAGAGTGTATCTGTCTATGAAAGACCTTTCAGTACTGAGAGACTCTCTCTCAGTGTTTAGCAATCTTGTGCGTGCCCTTACTGTACATCTGGGAGCTGATCTATCCTGTATATATTTAGGAAATGGACACGGGGAAATTAAATCGCTTGGTCAAGGTTACAGGGAGAATGTGTGATGGGTGTTGAAAATGCACGTTGATCTTCCTAGCCCTGAGCTAATACTGTTGCAGCAGGGTCGTCATCCTCCTATCTCCAAATCTCTTCTTTCATCATGGGCTTGTTTGTGTCTGTGGCAGTTTCCTGCAGACACAAACTGTGATAACCAGCCTGGGAAATTTCCATTGGAAAGCTATTAAACACGCAGCCCCTCTCCCCCACCCCAAGCTGTCGAGCAGGATCAACTCCTGCATCCTTAAGTACTGTGAAGAGTTTAGAGCTGTTACGCAAGTATAAATTTGGAGCTCAGAAGAGCATCAACCAGTGTTTTAGTTGGATGGAAGGGAAGTACTTTATTTGAGGTAGTACTTTGAAAAAAGCGTCTTGGAGGTAGTTTGAATATGAGGAGCAGAACTGAGCTTGGAGTTGAAGGTGTTGTCCTGCCATGGACCACAGTGGCAGGTGGTTCCTGCAGAGGAGTCATGGGGTGGAAGAGGATATGCCCGCAAGGTTCTGGGTAGAATTATCAAACCTGGGTTTAAGTATCTGGCTTGAATAGTGATCATATCCCCGGTGTGGAGCTCAGCACAGACTAATTGCTCAGTCCTTCAGCATTTACCAGGCTGGTTTAACTGAATGTAAGCTGTGCTAACATTCATTCTTTTACAGCTAAATATACATCTCTGTAGTCTTGTGGAGCTCGAGCTGATTGTGTGCTGATGAGAGGGGCGACTTCTTATGTAAGGCGTATGTGGGAGATCTGAGAGGGATCTCCACGGGGATCATATCAAAGCTTATAAATGTGGAATTATTTACAGATGAAGGGTGGAGTGAGAGACGAAGGGAGTAAAGGTTCTGAATCTTGCCGTTATCTCCAGAGAGTGCAGAATATCACGCTGTTTGCTCTGTATAACCCAAAACTGATGCCAGACTTTGTTAGGTGCCAGATTTATAAAAGGTTGGCTGTTGGTTTGAAAGTCAAGAGTGAGATTAGTCAGGAGCCTTATTGCTTTATCTTCTTACCAACTAGAGGTCTGAAGACTTTAAAAACAACAAAAAATCCAAACAGCTCTTTACAAAGTTATGGCTCAATCCTTGTAAAACAGCATTGCTTCAACTGGACTCGATGCTGGGTTTTGTACATCCAGTGGCAAGTGTTTGCGTTCCTCTTGCTGAGTGGCTGAGCACTGCATGAGTCACTGGCTGAGTTTGAATAGAATCCCTTGGATTAGTTCTGTAAGGGACAGAGAAACTGAGTGATGTAACTCCATTGCGATCGCTTTCTCTGTTCCTATTGCCCAAACAAATCATATGTATAAGTTTTCTCATGAGAGAGGAGAAAAGAAAATGGATTTTCTTACAAGTGAGGTAATTTTGGCCTCTACAGGCTGTGATTTCAGGATGCTTTCTGGATGTCTGTCCTTTGTTTGTGGTGACTGTTATTTTTCTTTCAAGAAAACATAGGATCCAAAAAGCATATAAATTAAATATCCAATTTTTTGTTGTTTGGTAATTTGGTTTTTCTAGCAATGCTACTTATTTGAAACTGTCAGGATGTACTGGTTATAAAATTTGGAGAAGTTCCTTATCCCTGCAGTTGAATGCTGGCCTCTAGTTCCGTTAGTCTCTCTCTAGACATGATACTTGATGAAAAGATCTGTAAGTGTGAAGCTTCGATGCAAGCAGGCACTCTTCCTTCCAGAACACTGAGTTTCTTCCATCACCTGGTTTGCAAACACCTCCTGCCACACCCAGTGAATAACGTATTCTGAACAGAACGAGCTTATTCTGATTCTTAACAATGGGACAGACTTGGAGCTTGTTTCTGTGTAATTATATTTAATTTATTTTTGGTTTAGACTGTGAGAAAGTAAACGATGTGAAGCCTGTGCTGGTTTCTCATCACGGTGGGATTGGATTGGAATCTTCTCTCCCCATTCACAGAAGTTACCAAATTTCCGTTATTTAAAAAGTAGAAAACAGAATTCTGGATTATGTTTTGCTATATATTTTGTTATTTTCTCTCTTACATATATTATGATCTTCCTTTGTTGTTCCTGAGGTAGAATTAATGAAATGGCAAGAGCAGCAAAACCTCAGAGGGATTTAATTTTACAAGTAATATGCCGAGGGTTCTCATCACTACTTTATCTAAATATAATGCTGTAAGCATCTCTGTTGCTTATGAATAAGATGATGTTTGGAAGCTAGAGCAGCTCTCAGGAAACCTAATTTTCCTCTCCACAAATCAAAGTTAGGGGCATTAAATATAATTAATATGGAATATCCATATTTAACTGTTTTATGGTATGTAAGCACACAACATTCGGATGTCTTTAGTGAACTAAGCGAGGATGCGATGCAGGACTGCAACGTTTATTTTTATCCTCAAGGTCAACTGACTTCACTGACACAAAAAAATATAGGTCTTAATCCTAGCTTTGAATGTAATTGTGTTATTTCACTGTTTACAAATTATCTCTATATAAAGGCATATGTATTACTTATTATCTTCTTTTCCTAGAGCTTTTGAAAATAACTCCATAAACTGTGTATTTTTAGAGCAGGAATATCTGACTTGGACAACAAACGACAAGATACATAACAGAGGAATGCAGTTCATCTTCATAGGACGATGCTGTGTAAAAACAATGACTATTTGTGTACAGAAATGATTAAGAAATCCTTCCGCATACAGGAATTGCTAAGAAGTAGTGCTATTTAGAGTGGAATTTTAGTGGCAATTGCTTATCTGATGGCGCTAGACGCTGCTTTCAGAATTATTAAGTTGAAATGGCAGCTGAATGCTTAATGGTCTTAAATTATCGGCCCCTTAACAGCCCCTGCGTGAACCACCTCCTAACAGTTTAAAGAGCAGAAAAGAATGATGCTTTTCTGGCTTTGCCTGGTTTACAAGTGCTTCACATAATTTCCCCCTCTTGTTCCCTTTTTCTGCAGTGATAATAAACACTGCCTATTTATTTTCTTACCCTTCCAGTGAGGCTTTTGTATTTGTTTACTAGTAATTTACTTTTATTTTCATCTATCCTTCATATGTTTCTGGAGACTGGGAGGTTAGCGTGGTCTTCACATATTGGCCAGGTAAGGGCACGTGCCAGGGGACAAGTGGTACGGTGATTCGTGCAATCTCAGCAGCGATCTGCAGACTTATTACTGGATGTTAAGGTATCTGACAGATTTATTTGGAACGAAAGCCTTGCAAAGGGGTCATGTCCTTGAATTAGCCCTGGAAAAAGGTGACGATGATGATGTTGGTCATCCAGACAGCTGAGTTCTGGAGGATGCCTGGAGTTATGGGCTCCCACGTCTGCCTGCTGGTCCTGGATTGCCTCCCCATGGGCTCTGCTGCCCTGTAGAGGGGAGCTTGCCAGATGTGAGCTGACAAAGGACCCAAGTGAAACACACCAGTATCGCTTTTCCCCTCCAATATACCGCGTCTAGCTTAAAACTAGCTGTCGTTTTCTTCCTCCGTTGCAAGCGTGTTCACGGTTTCTGAGCATTGTTGGATTTTATGAGTGAAGATAAGAGCAACATTTCTTCTTATGAGAAAAAGTAGTTAAAAATCTAGTCAACAGCTCACCCGAAGCTCACAGTCCATGCTGACTGGCAGGTGAACCCAGGTGGGATCCACCACAACCTTCTGTAAGTAAGAAGTGTTCTGGGTTCTTTCTCCATGGTCTTCTGGTTCCTACACTGCCTCAGGGCTGTTTTACAGCACCCTGGAGTGGCAGAGGAGATACTGCCACGTACTGTTTGCCCCTGAATCCTTTCTCGACTCATTTCTGACGAGCACAAAGATATGTTTCTTTAACCCTTTCTGAAGGAACGGAACTTTTCTGTTAGCGAGGAGCGTAGCTATCTGCAGCCCAGGAATGATCCTTCTGAAAGGAGGTTTGTTTTGAGTGTCAAAAGATAGTTTTTCACATCTCCTTGAGATATGGAAGATTACGTCTTTAAACTAAAAAGAAGGTGGAATGTTTGTGTAGTGCTGTTTTCCTACTCTTAGGAACATCTTAGACTGTTGAGCTCATGAAGAAGCTGATTTCAGCTGCGCATTTAGGTTCAGCTGTATCGGATGTTGCCGATGCTTACTCTGGCAAGCACAGATTGCTTTGGAGGAGACCGTTAAGATGCTTCTCTGTCATTGCTGTGGTTCGGCGCTGGCAGGGAACCAGGTTTACTTCAGCTTTATTGGGAAGCTCAGGCTTGTTAATGCTTCTTCCAGTTAACTTTGCTTTCCTTAGATTTAGACCGTCTTGAAAGGGCCTAATGACTTTTGTTCCTGCTGGAGAATCTGGTTTTGTTTTCTGAGCAGTAATGTTGTGGTAGGGAGGACAGCAGTGCCAGCCCAACCTTGTAGGCATCTGCTCTCTTTGGGCAAGGCTGCTGGGGGATGGAAGAAGAAAAATGTTTATGTTCATAGGTGACAGATAGCAGAGGAAGGACAGGAGGTAACTGCAGTGTTGGCTGGCTGGTAGGTTTCCATTCAGATGTCAAGAAAGCTTGGGATTCTGATCTAGGAAGTCTCGGGACTGCAATAATTTCTCAGTCAGAACAGTGATTTCTGCTGTAAAGTAAGTGCGGTAGGTATAGGAGGCAGTTCAAGGCAGCTGTCAGGGTACGTGTCTAAGTGCATGCTGCTTATCTCCTAACCTTCAGTACTTCACCGAGTAGACTCAGGTGTGTCAAATACCATTCCCGCAAAGGCAGGAAAGGGTTAAACAATCCAGCAAGTTATAACTGCTGTAATTTAAACTGGTGAATACACCTATTTTATAGTTAGGGAAATTGAAGCACAGTGGGATCAAGTGACCTACTAACAACTCATAGTCAAGAAACAGCAGGGCAAGTCCTTGAATCAGAGTGCTCTGAGGTCCCTCTCCTCTGCTTCTTTTATTAGGTCATGTTGCTTCCCAGGATAACAACATGTTTGTGCACTTTGGAAATGCAGCCTGTTTCTTTGCAGGCATATTACTGCCGGATGTTACAAAACTGGAGAAGCACCGACTCAGAAAACAGATTTAATTCTTGTTTTTAAAACGTAACAAATGAGATTTAAAAATATGAAAGGCCACCAGTCTACTGCTGCAGTTTAAGGATCTGGGTTGTCATTAGAAAAACGCTAGAAATTTGCTCCTGGTTTCCAGCGTTGCTCCTCTGGTGGGACCGTTCCCAAAAAGGAGGTCTTGGTCCCCACCATCCTGAAAGAGGAATTATGTTCCTGCATTTCCTGTCATTAATTATCTCATACAGACCTTGAAATGTTCTTAGGATTCCATCACCAGCATGTATGGAATGGAATTTTTCCCCAAAGGAATTCGTAAGACTCTTTCTTTTGCCTCTGACTATTTTCTGAATTGTCAGTTGAAGTTTTACCGGAGAAGCAGTTTTTGAAGTCACATTTCTAGCTCAACAGCTGACATCTCATTCCTTTCGCATCCCGTTGTTGTGGGTTTTTAAAAACTTTGTCCCAAGGAGCATTTCTCTGCTCCTTTTCTGCTCCATTTCCACTTCTTGCCCCCAAGTTAACGTGTTAAATTGTTCTGTTGGAGCTAAATAACGTGCCCCGGGATGCTTTAATAGGCAGGAGGATGCGGCGACGACTCTGGCTGTGCAGATGGGAGGTTGTTTTGCAATGCTTCGCTATTAAATTTTATGACGGGATATCTAGAAAAAGTGCCAGCTAACGTCGCAGCCACTTTGTGTTGCACGTGAGGAAAGCCAAGCACATCGGAAAAGTTTACTTTTTCCACAGTTCTATTTTAAAAAGCCTAACGAATCCCTTTGAACGGTGAGGGTGGGATATTACCGTTGGTGTTGGTGGCGGTGCATCCCGAGCCTGCGGCCACAGCCCCTTGGTGTGCAGGACCCTGTGCCGGGGGGCTCTGCCCAGGCCTCTGCGCAGCGTCCAGCGAGGACGCTCCAGGGCAGCTCTCGCTGGGGGTGAGCCCTGGGCTGGGCTCTGCGCCCATGGGGCTGTGAGGGGCTCAGGGCAACCAGGCCCGGCTGAGGCCTCAGGGCTCCTTCCCCTTGGTCGCCGGTGGCTGCGCTGGGGGAGCACGAGCGGCACTCGTGTCACAAATGACTCAGGTGGATTGGGGCTACGAGAATATGTTCAAACTAGCTTTTTTTTTCTCCTTTCTGATTTTTTTTCTTTTTTTTCCCTGCTCTTCTTGTTCCCTTGTCTATTCTGTTAATCCAATAAGAATTAGAGTATCTGAGATTGAGTGTGATGTCTGCATTCGGCTCTGTGTGGGTCAGGGCTCTCCCGCTGGCACAGACAAGATGAAGCTTTATTTTCTTTAAACTGTTTTCACACAGAGGGTCATTGGGCATAGGAATAGGCTGCCCAGGGAGGGGGTTGATTCCCCTTCCCTGGAGGTGTTTAAGGGACGAGTGGATGAGGTATTGAGGGACTTGGTTTAGTGTTTGATAGGAATGGTTGGACTAGAAGATCCGGTGGGTCCCTCCCAACCTGGTTGTTCTGGGATTCTGTGTTTTCTTTCCATCCAGGGAAGACGCCTTTAAAAAATCTTTTTAAATGGATTTCGGTGCCGCGTCGATCAACCTTTTATCGCTTTAGAAATGATATTTAGGATTTGCGCAGGACGAAAGGGATGTTTGGCCGCCAGAGCCTTTGGCTTTGTCTCCCGGGGACCCGCTCCGGTTCCTCCCCCCCCCCCCCTCGGCGGGTCGGTGGTTCGTTCGGCGGCGCCGGCCGCGTCCCCCCGCGGGGCGGTGGTAGGTTCCGCGCGCGCCCGCCCCGCGCGGGAGATGCTCGCGCCCCCTCTCCCGCCCCCGCGCCTGGTCGGTCGGGCGGGCGCCGCGCGCCCTGCAGGTGCCGCCGGCAGCTCGAGCGCCAGGCAGCGGTAAGAGCCCCCGCAGCCCCGGGCCCCGCTCCGCACCGGCCCTCGCGGCCCCCTCGCCCTCATCGCCGCCCCCCCCGCCCCGCGTCCTCTGCCGCTCCCTCGGCCCCGTCTGGCCCTCAGCCCGCACCCTCCCCTGCTCCGCGTGCCCCTCGCGCCCGTCGCCAGCCCTTCCTCTGCACCAGCCCCGTCGCCATCTCCCGCATCCCCTGTCCCCGTCCCCGCCCAAGGACGCGCGGGCGCTGCCCTCCCCCCGCGCCCCGCTCCGGGTGCCGCGGGATGAGGGGTGCGGGATGGCCCGGGATCGGGGGTGCGGGATGCCCCGGGATGGGGGGTGCGGGATGCCCGGGGATGGGGGGTGCGGGATGCCCGGGGATGGGGGGTGCGGGATGGCCCGGGATGGGGGGTGCGGGATGCCCCGGGATGGGGGGTGCGGGATGCCCGGGGATGGGGGGTGCGGGATGCCCGGGGATGGGGGGTGCGGGATGGCCCGGGATGGGGGGTGCGGGATGCCCCGGGATGGGGGGTGCGGGATGCCCGGGGATGGGGGGTGCGGGATGCCCGGGGATGGGGGGTGCGGGATGGCCCGGGATGGGGGGTGCGGGATGCCCCGGGACCGGGGGCAGCCGCTCCTGCCGCCGGCGGCGCGGCTCGACGCGGGCAGATGCGGTTGGAGATGTGGAACGAGGGGTTGGTGTCGGTCTCGGCTTCGTAGCCCGCACCTCCTTTCCTTTGCCTGTTTTTTGCCGTCACCGTGTGTTCCTGACCGGCGCTGACTGTGCGCGGCCCCGGGCGGGGCTCGGTCCCCGATGCCAGTGCCCCCTGATCCCTCATCCCTGCTCGCAGCTCCCTGGCTCGGGGTCCCCGGTCCCATTCTGCTGTCCCTTTGCTCCTCTCGTTTTAACCCCAAGCGCTGCCTGTGAAGTAGCGTTTGGTGTTTTCCCTGCAGCATCTTTAAAACGGCTAAGTTGGTGTCTCAGGCAGCGCAGTGAGGCTTCTAGGCAGGTTCTGTTCGGTAATGCAGCATGAGCATTCCCTCCCCTCCCCTTTTTTTTGGCGTGTGACCCTTTTTTTTCCATCCTTTTCCTATATCTGTCTTCATTTCTGTCACAAATTCCTTTTGGGCCGGCACAGCAATGGTAAATACATTTGCATTTTCACAGAAAAGGTTTTTTTTTTTCCTATTGCAAGTCAAAACCAAATCTCTCTCGTGTTTTCTGTATATATAAGAGGGTCTTATGCATGGCCATTGAAACAGCTTGAAGAGTTTGATGCTTCTGAGTAGGATTATTGGTTACGGAAGACACTGCAATGATGAACTGGGTATGGTACTGTTCTGCTAAGGGCTTCCATTAGGTGACTTTTTTGAGTGCTTTTGTCTTCTAAATTTAACATCATCTACCTAGGAAGCAGTTCTAAAGGACTGGGTTTTTTCCCCCTTGCCTCTTGCTCCAGCGTTTAAGATACACAATTCATCTTCTCTCATGCTGTTAAATTTGGGACGCAAACAGTTTTTCATCATACTAAAAATGTATGTATTCTGTGTGAATGCTGACAGCCTGAGCACATATTCTGCTCATGTATAAGAATGTTACCAGTGTTTTCATTGTTTTATTTTCATCCTTCAGGTCTTATTTTCAAGAATCAGTTGTGCACGTACTAATTCCTTGCTACGTTTTGAAATAAATGTAGAAGTCGTGACCTTGTAGCTCTCCGTGACGTTTGCTGGAGCTCCGTTCTGCTGCAGTAGGACTCCAGCACCTGCTAGTTCTCTAAATGGAACCCTCCTCCTTTTGATGAATGTAAATGCTTTCACAGGTCAAACTTGAAATAATGTTGGGAAGGGAGGAAAGCAGCTTATTTGATTCACCCAAATGTGGAACCTTGTTGAGAATAAGCTTGCGATTTGCCAGATCTCTCATGATGTTTTCAGGGAGAGACAAAGAAGGTGTTGCAATTCAGTGGAATTTAGCAAGTATCGCTGTGTTTTTCTTGCTGATTGCTGAAAGTGAACAAAAATTAATTGCATTCGTGTTATACATTATCTGATCAAATGGAGAAAAATCACAATGAAAATTACATGTTTCTGAATAATTTTAATATGTCAGTTGAAAAAAGGGTTAGAAAAAAAGCTGAGGATGCTTATGGTTAAATCATCTGCTCCTAAAGAGCTGGTTTTGCTTAATTCGTGCACTAAAATGTGATGCTAGAGCTGCAGTCTCCCCCTTGCTCTCATTAAGATTCTTCTCTTGTTGAGCCCAGAAGGAAGCCATGAATCGTGTCCGAATGGAGGCTCCTGGCCGTATGGCTCAGCTGCAAATCAAGCAGCAGAAATCTGTGTGCCTGGGATAGTTCTGCTGCCTCTGCAGCACCTGCAGTCCAGGCGCGGTGCTTGTGATTAGGAAACCTCAGCTCCGATTCCACTTGCCAGGGCGTTATGATGCACAGCAGGGATGCTCAGCACTGGCAGACTCTGTGGAATTGATGCTTGTAGACCACCTCGACAGACATTGTGGTCGCAGGTAACATATCCTTAGTGGAACGCTTGCGTAAGACTGCAAGGTTTTTTCCTAGATAGGTTATGTTTTCTATACTATATTTTTTTAATATGCAAGTATCTATAAGTAAAGAGCATATAGGTTATATAAATAGATGGGCTTTAATTGCATATGTAAACCGACGAAGGTGATCGGTAGCAATTTATGGTAATTTTTATTTTAAATTTTTTTGCCCTTTTTTACAAAGCATAAACATATGGTGCAATTTTAAAAGCTATGGGGTTTTTTTGTTTGAAATTTTACTGGTTTTAATCACATCTAGGGGAAAACCCATGCTTTTTATGTTATTTTTCGTGATGTACGATCTTGTTTTGTGCATTAAAACTGGAAGTTTGCAAATGAATTAAAGGGAATCGATTTATAATAAAAGGATTGGGAATGAAGCATACGTTGAAACAGCCCGAGGATCAGAAAACAGTTCTAGGAGGCTGGCGTCACGGTAGAATGCAGGGCATAGCTGTACCTTCCTAGCACTGCAGATCAGTGAAACGCAAGGACTCAGAAGTGATGCGGGATGCCAGCTTAGGGAGCAGACTCTGCGTGGTTGAGAACTGGGAACCAGGTTACAAAATACGTCCATTCTACCACATCATAGAAAACCAAGTTCATAAAGCGACATGCATGGTTCCGGCATACACGGACTGTGCCCCAGGCTGCCAGACAAATCCTGGAAGCAGTTCTTGTGAAATCCTAGAAGAGGACCAGTCGTAATAATTGTGATTTATTTGAAAGAGCTTGTACATTTTTTACTTATTGTCTCCTTTCCACATCTGGATCAAGGTGAAATGGGTGGTAGAAGGCAGCTGATCTCAGAGTCAGCGAACAGTGACATTGGGAGGCACCTCTGGAGATGGCCCACTCTAGCCCCACTGAGAGTGTCCAACCCGTAGTGGGTTCTCCTGGAGCAGGTTGCTCATGGCTGTGTCCACTCAGGCTTTGAGTATCTCCAAGGTAGGCTCTACAACCTCTCTAGGCAACTTGTGCCGGTGTTTGGCCACCCTTAACAGTTTTTGCACCTTTAAATGGATTTTTCTATGTGCATTTGCTCTTGTTGCCTTTTCCCCACCTTGCACTTGGGCACTACCAAAAAGAGTTTGGCTCCATCTGCTTTACTGCCTCCCATCCACTCCTCATGCCCATTGATGAGGTCCCTACTAAACCTTCTCCAGGCCGAACAGTCTGGGTTTTCTCAGCCCCAAGCTTGCATTTGATAGGAATGGTTGGACTCGTTGATCCAGTGGGTCTCTTCCAACCTGGTTGTTCTGTGATTCTGTGTCAGGTGCTGCAGTCCCTTTATCGTCTTTGTGTCCCTGCATTGGCCTTTCTCCAGGAACTCCATGTCTCGACTGCCTTTGTTGGAGACCTCGAGGTTCCTGTTGGCCATTGGTCCTGCCCACCCAGCGCTCTGGGAGTGGCAGCTCAGCTGCCTGATGTTACCTGTCTCACCTCCCCACCTGTCCTCTGCAGCTGCTCAGTAATGAAGGACTTGGCTATTGTGTTGCAAGTCTCTTGGAAGGAGAAATCAGACCTGGAACTATAGTTTCAAATTGTAGCCCAGAAGGGCAGCACTGTGTACTAAAAAGTAGCAAAATGGGGCCAAGATCCTGGGCGCAGTTATAATTAGGAGTGTGGAAGCTGTGATGCTGAAGTCCAGTGGGTTGCATCAGTGGCCTACGTGCGCTTTGGTATCTATATAAACTTTTTTTTGAGGGTGAAATAGGAAAACCAATGATTTAGGTTTACTAAAAGCTTATTTTATATATAAAAGAACGAAGATTCACGACCGAAGAAGTAATTTCAATTGACAATTTCGCTCACTGTGTTTCAATTCAAGTGAGTTAAAAATAAAACCGTATGAACTGAATTAAAAATAAATTGAGTTTTAGTCCAGTATGATTTGAATATTGCTGAAAAATCTGTCACATAAAGTGAGGAAATAGGATGGAGAAGATGTTTATCTGTTAGACGTTGGGCAGAGCTATCTCAGTAGTCATCTCCTGTCCAGCTTACCGGCCATCCTAGCCCTTGACCTCTGGATATCAGTTAAGAATTTGAGGTAAATGACATACCTTGTACTCATCTGAGAAGATTTTTGCTTAGACTTTATTGTCTTTAGTACGATAAGTTATCTGCTGTGCTCTTTTTGGGCTGTGCTGCATAGTCCACTTCAGTGCAAACTTTGTACCTCAGTTTTAGGACGAGAAACAGCATTTTAAATGTCTGAAGAGGAATACTCCCTCAGCCAAAGCCTGATAGGAGAATTCCCACCTTGCCCGAGATAACAGTCCGGGCACTGCAATTGTGAAGTAATGGTTGAACTGCCCATTGGGTTGTTGAACACATTTTAGGTGAAAGCTAAGTCCCTTTGCATATTATCCCAGTGCTTCCAGTTTACAATAGAACGGGAGTTTTATATTGGCCTTTAAACATCAGGTCAGAACGAGTCAGTCTGAAGCATTCTGGGAAGAGTGTGAGTGGAAATACCTCAAACTTTTTCCATTAGCCAACAAGCTTACTGAAGCCGTAACAGCATGTGAAGACCCAGAAGGGTGGGCTCACGCTGACCAGGAGCGAGAGCTTCCGTCCTTGGTCCCAGAGTGTTGAGTCAGCCAGTGTCACAGGGGAGGCCGGACATGACATCCCATAGTGGGCTTGGATACTGGGGTTTCTTCGGGAAAGCCTAGAGCTTTTACCTCACTTGATCTCTCACACGCTGCCCTAGGCTTTCCCATGCATTTGTCTGCATGCGCCTCGGAACTTCCAAATCTTCCCTCACTGCCAGGGTCTCTCATCCAGTCTTCACTTTTTTCATCCTGGGCACCCTTCTTTTTACTGAGTCTGCTTCTTTGGGGAACTCTTTTTTTCAGCCTCTCCCTCCTTCTGGAACTTGAGGGTCTCGGTTTTCCAAGCAGGAGCAGAGTGTGTGGTGCTGCCTCCTGTCTTTCCCTCAGAGGATATTCCGCTGTTAGTTGGTCCAAATACCGTCAGAATTTGCAGCCAGCAAGAAGCAGGCTTATGCATGAGAGTTGAACAGGTTTGGATATACTTATACTCTCCCACATATCCTGTATCTGCTGTATTCTACGTTTAAGCAGAGTTTTTCACATGCAACTGTCGCGTCCTTCTCCACAGGTAGGAATGGTGAGACCCTCCATTCCCATTGCCTTTTGGAAACAGTCATTGCCACCCAGTCTTTGTTCCAGTATGTTTCTGTGTGTCACTGGACCTCAAGAAAACAGCTACTACACCTGACAGAAGTGTGGTGACTGCTTTGGCGTGTGCCATATGCATTGCAGGATGGATGAGTAGATTGTGTTGGTCACGCTCAGCATCTGACTAACCTTGACACAAACACTGATGCTGATGAAGCACAATAAAAATCTGCTGCTGCCATTGCCACTTGCCTTTCAGAATGGTCCTCTCTGTGTCACAGAGGTAATTAGAACAGTGTTCCCAATAAACGCTTCCAGCCTCCTTGGGGGACGTGTGATCCCAAAGGTCAGGAGGCAGCATTGATTTGTGTCCTTTGTAAGTCAGTTTAGGAGGAAACAGTTGTCCTGGCTGAGGACAAGTACTTAGTTTTATGCTGCAAGCTTACTGCATTCCTTTCCTCTGCTTCAATTATAATGAAGAGTTTGCCCGTTGCTCTAAAAATGTATCAGCTGATGTTTGATACTAAGGGACCGGTGAAATGCAATTGCAATGAAATAATGACTGCATGTTGCTTTTCACAATGAAATGAGATTGTCATCCCCCCTCCCCGGTACTTAAAGGAATACCTGTTTATGAATCGTATAGCTGACCTGGGAAATGCAAAAAACTCCACGTAGCTTCTTAAGGTACAATGCACAGCGTTGCAGTGCCCAGGGGAGGCACTGGCGTTGTGTTGGGACAGGTTCCCTCTATAATGCTGTCATGGTAAATTGTTATGCAGGGAACTGCAGGATAAAATGGTGCTAAATCAGCAGGACTACGTAAGATGGCTGAAAGTGCCATGAGAACAGACTCTTGGAGCAGGAGGATGACAGGAGCAATGATGTGCCTGATTGCCTTGCAGCCTTGGGGGCAACCTTTTAGTTTTGCAGGTTATTTTCTTTGGTTACTACTAAGTGTTTGGTGCCTCTCATCCCCACGCTGCGTGACTTAGCGCTGCACAGGACGTGTATCTGTCCCTGAGGGGCAGGGCAGAAGGGGCTGCCTCCCGTGCCTTGAGCTGACCTGAAGGAACATGAGAACTGCCCTAGTGTTTCTCTTGCAGCATCAAGAACTCCCTGACAGAGCACGGGGGGGTTTGAGCTACTGTTTTGTTGCTGAACACGTATGGGGAGCCGTTTGTCCCTGGTTTACATATATGCACCACTGTTTGCAGAATCTTGTTTCCCTTTGGTTCTCAGTCTTGTTTCTGTTCATCCAAAAGAGTACTGGGTACTTTTATCTGACCTGCGTAGTGCTTAAGTGTTAGAGATAGGTATAGAATGTGGAGGGGTGGAATTCATTTACGCATTTGGGCTGAAATGGGTGGATGAAAGAGGCGAGCATGCCTTTTTCAGGAATATGTGCTGCCGCTGCAGGTGAGGTGCAGAGATGGGGCCCGGGGGAAGCTGGGGTGGTCCAGCGGCTGCTGTGGCTGCTGACGGGCTTGCCCTTGGCGAGGGCGCAGTGTGCTCGTGGGAGACAAGCACTGCTCTGCTGCAAAGGCTGTGGGTTATCTTCTTACAAACCCAAGTATAACTGCTCACTGTAAGAAACTATAGGTACCGTGCCATTGCCTCCCTTGTGATGGATTCTTCCCTCCCCGGGCAATGCTTACTAACTGATAAAAAGAATCAGCAACCCGAGGAAGGGACAAAACCCTGCAATGCAGAAATAGGATTATATATTTACCAGACTTCTCGTGTAGACAGATGATTAATATAGTACCAGCTACAGGGTTTATAGCTTGGTATATCATTAAGGCTCCCTGTAACTCTAATGTGAAAAGATAATAAATTAAGTGTCCTCTTCCCTGCCCTTGTCCTCTTTTCTCTAGTTTAGCAATATGCTTAGAAATTCTAATCTGAAAACATGATTCTGATAGTGGAACTGAGGATGGAAGGAAATGAAAGAGAAAATGGAAGACATCTGCAGTGTTTTTTTCTTGAACCTTTTGAAGCATTAAAATTGAGTGCATGAGATCTTAACATACAAGCCTCATTTACATATCTTCTTTTGGATTAAGGGTGTATCTTTAAAATTATTGCTAGGAAGGTATTTTGGGTTTGGGTTTTTTTTTACTTTTTAGAGAAAATGAATATTATTTCCTAATTGTGTCCCATTTCTTCCTAAGGAAATCTTACTCCCTTCCTTTCTCTTATCTGGAGCAGGTAAAAGCCAGAGATAGAGGACATGTTATTTTTGAAGTTTTTATTATAAGTAAGGTAAGTAGTGGTGCTTTTGGAGCTTTAATTGTCAAACCCTGAGAGAAAGGTTATTATGATATTTAAAAACTGAACTGAATGAGAATGCTACAAAGGAAAAAATTCATATTGTAGCTGGAAACATGCCTACGTGTTATTCCTTTAAGACAAGGCATTTTATATTGGGAGACAGTGCCCCCAGTCTCACTTCTGGGGTCCTCCGGCTTGCGAACCCCTGGAATCAAAGCAGACTAGAGTCTGTGATTCTAAATGAAGTCTCTGTGCTGGATTTCCTACGTGAAGTGAAATATAATGCCCGACTCTGCTCTCTTTAGGCAGAGGCATAACCCAGGGGTAGCGGCCCTGGTATAAAGGTTGAAGTAGTACGCTCGGTGCAGAAGCTGGTAGCACGGAAACTAGGAAGTCTGCGAAAGATTGTCTGCTCATTAGGACAGTTTACATTTTGAAGCTTGGTTGAGAAGAGTTCTGTCACTGGATTCAGTCCTTCAATGCAGAAAAGAAAATACATATGTGTGTGTATATATGTGTGTGTATGTAAGAGCAGCCCAAACAGGGAGCGGTTGCTCTAAAATCCCTTCTGTAGTTTGGTTTACTGTGTAGTTTAATTCCATTCAAAGTTATTCTTTCAGTGGCTTTCTTGAAAACAATAACAATCTTGTACTCCCTCCCACACACCACATCCACTCCCTTCCTCAGTAATTCCTGTTTGACCTTACAACTAGTTCTCCAGGAACTTCCATAGCAGCTGCAAGATATTTCTGTTTCGGAGTTGCCTCAGGACCGCTAGCTGCTTGGTGCCACATTGGGCCTGCTTTTTGTTTTGTTCTGCAGTGAACATGGCACCTTGAAGCCTGAGGTTGTCAGTCACTTGAAGTTTTATATGGATTTCACTTTCTCTTCTACGGTTCTGCCTCCAAGTTCTCTACAGAAATAAAAAGACAAAGATGAGACCACTTGTGAGAGAAATGTTTCTTGGAAGCTATGGAAATTGTTCCTGAGAAAAAAATGGACAGACCATGGAAAGAACCTTTCACTCCATAAAGTCCCACAACACAAAACTTCTACGGTGAAGCCCATCAGGGCGCGATGAAGCCACTTTTAATTCAGTCTAGGAAGGAAGAGGGAGCGTATCTTTTTTTAAACCTGTGAGGTGCACAACCCGACAGAAGTCTAGAAATAGCAACTCTTCCCCAAACCTATTATTATGTGAGTTAAAGTCAAGATTGTTCAGCTTCCATGAGAGGCAGAAGGTGTGAAGTTCTGTGCTTGCCTGTGAGAAGTAGCCTCATAAGGAAAAAATATGTAGGCCACTGACAGGAGATTGGAGGGGTTTTTGAGCTATTTAGAGAATGGAAAACTTCTGGATGTAATTAAGGAATTTCTGAAGGTCTGTGTTACTAGTGGCAAATTCTTCTGTGTGTCTTGGTGCAGACTGAGGTCTTGACCCTAGCGAGCCTCACGGATGTTTACAGTAAGAGTTTATAACCACAGCTATGTGTCTGTGATGCTGGTGTTGGAAGAAAACTTTCATGGTACAGCTCTCTGGTCCTGGTGCACAGGCCTGACCAGTAGCAGTAACGGTGACTGCTTACCTAAGGAGTACAGTAAATATGTAAAGAAAGGAAATAAACCAACTGAAAAGTCTGTCTGTCTGTCTGTCTGTCTGTCTGTTTGGAATCTCTGACATGCATTCTCCCAGTGCCTCCAGAGCAGTGCAGCTGCTGTCAGTCTGTCCTTCCTGTATCCATACCATCTACACGTCCCCAAAGCCTGCAGGGACTTGCCTCCCTTGAGCCTCATCATCAGAGCCCAGCAAGGTTGATTTTAGCTCTTCATCTCTCCCAAATATATACCCATAGGAGAAATGTAATTTGCTGTGTGTCTTTGCAAGTCTTTTTGAGATGAGTTATTGAGAATCGAGGTCATGCTGGTTCAGCGTGGCAGCTGAGTCCCTGTGCTTGGTTTTCCCTATAACCAGTGTCTCTGCAGAAATCTTTGACTTGGATTTATCGCTTGACTGTGTCACAGTCTTTCCCCTTTTTCCAGACCGTGGTTGTATTGGTGGTTGTTGCTTGTCGATCTTTTTCAGCGTCATCTGCTGTCATTAGCATTTTTGAACAAAGGCGTGAATCAGGATAAATCACAACTAATAGAAATATTGGAACAGATTATCATTTTGCAAAGCTGAACTCTCTCAAAGGAGATTACGTATTTAAATTGAACAAATGCAACTTCATAAATAAACTGAATTAAATATCATCTAATTTTACTTTTGAAGCCAAGTAATTTTAATCCATACTTCACTTCTCATATAAATATTTCCCGACTCGGTTATATTCTTTGAAGCATTCTTATTCATATTTTAAACCTAAAAACATGCCAAATTGAACCACAGTTGTGTATGCTAGATAACTGTAAAAGCTTGAGGGTATCACAGAATAATCTGGCAGCTAGCAAGAGGAAGCAGTTGCTTTTGTGAGTGTACAAGTAGCAGTGTAAAAATGTTTTTAGGAACCTAATATTTTTCTCTTAACACTATCTGACCAACGGCACGTCTGAAAAATCCTTTCCATTAATCCCTACTGTATAGTTCAGAAGGAAGCAATAGATGATTAGAAATCTGTGTATTTCCCAAGGGAGAGTTTGTGCAGAACCTCTGGTGGTGCATGTATTGCACTGATGGTGCTTGTTCATAGATGGAAGAGATGCCTCCACTGCAAGATGCTTTCTTAGAATTGGGAGCACCCCTGATGCATTACGTTGGGATGGGAAATGCACTTTAATTATCATTTTGCTAGACAAGAAAGAACCTTTATAAAAAAATATGGTAATAAAGTTCAAGAATTCTTGTTACATGTTTCACATGGTATTTGAGAAGCTGAAATACGGTTCTAGGCCACCCTATGTTCAGCCTCAAAACCACAATCAAAAGTGGTTCTTCAGGAGCAGACTTGAATGCATTTCTTCATGTCTGCAGAGGCTGAAGGAGCTGACAACGGTTTTCAAATATACTTCATTTGCCAAGTAGAAGAGATGTAATATTTTAGACCAGATAACTCCTTCTTTGTCTTAATATTTTGAAGACCACACAAAACAAGAACAGTGAAACAACTGTTGGCATTTTTTTTCTGGTTTTAATATGAACACATATGTTTATGTCGTAACTCAGCAGTTCCTCTCCTACAGTAGGAAAACTCTTCTATATAGGATTTATTTTCAGATCAAAACCGCTAACATTGATAGTTTCAGTAAAATTATAGTCTTATTACCACTCTTAGATTTTCACGGTGATAGCTGAACATAACTTTTCCCAGTATTTGAATTGTGTGCTGTGTGTAGGAACAGCCAAGCAGAGCTTGCTGGTTCTCTGCCACTGCTGCAAATGACCGAGCATTGTGGGGAAAAAGAAAATGCACAGGTAAGAAATACCTGATGCACACTAAAGGCTTCAGCTTTGCTAATGAAGATGGCTTTGTTCTGGCTGCTTAGGACCAAGCTGTGTGGCAGCTTTGATGCAGGGACTGCTGTTAGGGATGCAGCCGCCGGAGTCCTAGGCTTTTTTTGCTGTATATTTAAACCGCTGTGCCCAGTGATGTGCACAAGAGCACCACAAGGACGCTCTGACTCATGCAGGCTGCATCTACAGTGAAGGTCTGGCTGGCAGTAAGGCTGTTGGGAGTCTGGCTTTGCACGTCCTGCTGAAGGGAGGTGCAGCCCCCGGCACGTAGATGTGCTGCAGGCAGCCTGCTGATGGCCATCAGCTTCAAAGGCCAGCCGTACGGAGTGCGAGAGCAGCCCTCGCAAACAGGAGCTCTGAACAGGTCTCCTGGCCGGGAATTCTATCACACGGTAAACAAAAAATATTGGTTGGTCTCCAAATGCAGTTTCATCTGAAATCCCAGATAACTGCAAATGAGATGTGCAGACGGGATATTTGTTTGGTGTGGAGGAGTATGGGTGGCGATGGTATGAATGTTGCAGCATTAGTGCTTTCAGACATTTTCAGGCTGTCCCGGAGCACATTTGCAGCGATGATGAGATCACGGGAGGGGTAGCTTCGTTAGTGGAAAGCAGCAAGAGAGCAGTTCACGAGCTAGATGAGGACACCACACGAGTGAAATATTTCCGTAGTCCTGCATCTTAGAAGTCTCACCGATGCACGAGTGCTTGTCCCCAAGTCATTGGTAGGCAGATGCTTTTCAGGGTGGGAACCAGGGGAAAGGTCGGATACAACTGTATTGATTTAAAAAAAACATTAAATGAGACCCAGTAGAAATAGTAGTTACTGGATTTCAACTACTCTTGCAGAACATGACGCAAAACATTCAGCTTAACGTGCCTGGTACCATTTGGTATTGCATGCACCTGCAGAGAAAGAAACAGAAAAGTGCAACTTAATGCCTTTTTTCAAAACAATATTTTAACTCTTCTGCTGTGATTGTAATAACTTTCTCACCACTAAAGTCCTGGATGCATTCCAATCTTTATGAATATGCCTGTTACGATGGACATGATTAGATTCTATCCTTTATCTCAACTGTCTTTTAATTGCAACAACTGATTTTGACATATTCAGATTTTTTAAACATATTGCTACATTAAAAAAGACTGATAAACCCCACTGTTTTATAGCAGATGAAATACAACCCACTTTTTAGCGGGTGCCATTGCCTCGCGCTCTTCCCGGGCTGCACGTGAAGGAAAACCAGCAGAGCTGAACTGCAGAGTTAATGCCAACTATCGGTTGTGCAGGTGACATGTCTGGAACTGAACGCTTGTAACTGCTGATGTGATGAAAACTTGTCACCAGAACCTCCCTAGAGGGAAACATTCAAGAGCAGGTCTCGAGAGGCTGTGGGATGTGCCCTGTGCACTGTCTAGAGGAAATATCTCCAAAGCTGTTTAACAGTGTAAGCCCTAAATATAGGCTGAGTCACTGTTTTTCATTGATCCCATTAACCCCAAGGCCTCCTCCAAACATCCTCTGGTTCAGAGTTGTGGTCCAGCAGAATGGAAAGAGTAATATATGCTATATATGAATAGGTATCATTGACATCAGCTGGCATCATCCTATATAGCAGTTGGGATCATGACCAGTAAAATATTCAGATGTTAAAATTAAAAAAGAATACCTGAATTAATTAGAATTGCTTGGGTTTCAATTAATTTTTAACTAGGTCTCTTCAAAGCGTTTCAGCTTTTATTTTCATGTTATACAACTTTTGTTTACTAACTGTTAGTAATGTCATGTTTTTTCAATCACACCTGTTTGCAGGGTTTTAACCAAAATGGTTTCTTTCTAGTGGAGCTACACTAGATGGGGCAGCCCCCGGAGACCTCTCACGTGTGTGTCATGTTGAGAACAGCCACTGTAATTCGCAGTGGAGAATCTGCAGGTTATCCATACAAAATCCATGTGAAAGAAATGGGATAAAGAGAGAGGGAAATACCTTGGTCTGTGTTTTAGGCGTATGTCTAGAGTAAAGATGAATAACTTAGGTTTGAGGACACAGTGAGGTGTCTTTTCACGTCCTTCCTAGAACCCTTCTCATTCTTGGTTAATGGATGCAATAGACTCTCATTGCAAAGTTCTCAAAATAATGATTTCATTCCAGTTCGTGCAGTGACTGTTTTTTTGCACGCGTGGTGTTTGCACACGTGGATGTTGTTATAAGCCCCATCGTGCTGGTTGTGTGAAGCGTAATTTGAATCTGTGCTACGTGCAATCTATATATTAAATAAATAGTGCATGTATATAGGCATCAAGAAGTAGGAAGAGGCAGGATCCCGTGGGGCCCAGAACACGGGAGAGGCCCTGGCAGTACAGGATGTGAGGACAGGATAAAGCCGAGGACCACCAGACCGGAATATCGAGACGGGGGGAACGGTAGGAGAAGTGGATGCTGCCTGCTGGAATAAACAGAGCCAGACACATGTCAAGACGTAGGAGTTATTAGAAGGTTCTGGTTTATCATACGCTTTGTTTCAGGTGCCGAAGGACTCCTTAGACTCCCTTTCCCTTTTAAAGCAGTTGATTAAAACTGTTGTGTGAAAAAGGGCTGTCGTAAACACTTTAGACGTGATTATACATATCACTTCTCTGCGTCTGAAGATCTCCCAAGGCTCTACGTACCATTCAAAACGAACCCAGGCCTTGGCATCTGCCTGATCTTGTCTGTTCCCTTTTTCTGAGGATTTGAGAAACGTAGAATTTTTCTAGGAAACGGAAAAATATGCAGTTACTTTTAAAACGTCCTGAAGTTAGCTCTCTCTTTTGCAGTTCTTTCTTTTTAATGGTATTTTCTGGAGAAAACCGTGTAACTACCGCATGCATTTCTGCAATGGAAAAAACCCGTGGGAAGCAAACCGAGCAAGCTGTAATGGACTATTAGTCAGATCGTTCTCGAGATGAGACATTTAATTTCATGCAAATTGAGGACTGCTGTCTATATAAAGCACGTGGCCATAATACATCTCTTGTGTTGTTCGTTTTTAAAATGTGCAAACAGCATTAATATAATCTAAAAGCTTTGTGTGGTTTTTGAATACTTTGAGCTGGCATTACTTTCCTTTCTCCTCATTTGAACGCTCACCGGCAGTGCCTGTCGGGATGGGAATCTCCTTTAGAAGACTGGTCGTGTTTGTCCCTGCCACTTGGCCCGTGACACGTAGAAGCTACATGCAATTTGTGATTATCTCCTTTGGTCCCTTTGGCTGCTTCAGTTAAATCAGACAAATCTGATCATGAGTCAAAGTGATGTGGGAATATATGTTCTGCCAGTGTTGCATTTCGTCTCGCGTTTCACTTTTCATTTTCATTTTTCTTTATAAAAAACCCTCTATTCTCATGTTTGTGAAGATTTAACTAGAAATTTGATTGTAAAATATGGGATAATTGTCAGAATCGAAATTAAAATTACTTGTTTTGTGTGACTGGTAGATGACAATAAAAAGAGACAAACCTGGAGTCTCTGCTGGGCACAGAATTGGGTATTCTGCGAAGCTAATTGGTTGGGTTTTTAAGTATGTATTTATGGGAGGAGGCTGCTTTTGAAAATGAGCTGAAGAAAGCAGGTACAGATGCAGGCAGTAGCTTATGTGGTTTGAGCCCAAGGCTGAGATCATTTGTAAGGTCATATCAAATACCTGTGCTTCGATAATTCCGTGTATATCTTAGCATTTGCTGCTGAAGGTTGCCTTCTTTTTCGGAAGGTCACAGAGTCATGATTCTTCTTTAACTGTAATCATTCCAGCATAAAAGCTTTTGATTCAGCTGTTGGAGGTGATTGAGATCAAAGCTGAGTCCTTAAGGATGAACATCTTGGGCCAGATAACCTGAAAATTGTTGAGCTTCATGTCTGCCAGGAGAGGGGCTGTGCTAAAACTGCGCTGGACCACGGCTGAGGGCAGCAGGTTAGACCCTGTAGAAGGTGCCATGGATTTTATCGGTAACTCTGTGGGCAGTTGTTCTCTCTGGAGCACTCAGATTTGCACTCTGAACTCTCCCAGAACACTCCTGTCTGTATGTGTTTATATTTATATGCATGTAGGTATAGAAGATTGTTCAAAAGGAATGCTTACTGACTTACCTGGCCAGGTTTGAATTGTGAATGGTTTAGTGCAGGTTCATTTACACATTAATTGGATAAAACTTAATGAAGGATTAAGTACAAACTTTGTTAGCAGCGATGGCAAAGTGGCCTAAGTCTGTCAGGTGTTGTTGCTGTGCCATTTGTCGGAGAGAGAGAGGAATGAGGTTATAAATGGCACCTGCCATCCAAACGTCTCTGAAGGATGGTGAAGGAGCCTTTCAGGCACATGTATTTTGCTCTAAATGTGCAGTTGGTTTTTCGTGGATCCGTGTACACAGGTCTGTTGTGGTGCAGGAGCACTTGTCAAGGGAGCCGAAGGGCTGCTCTGTCGGCAAAGGCTGAGAGCTTTCTATGCAAACCTTTGACAGGCTTTCCAGACGAGAGTGTGTACATGAAAATCTAATGATAAATAGCCATGCAGGTATTTGTAGCACTTTAAAAGACTGGAAAAAGTGTCTTAGAGAAAAGTTATTAATTTTCTTAAATAAGGATACTTTAAAAGGTATTGGCGGTATCTTCTCTCATTTCAGTCTCAGTCTTCCCACTCTCTGACAGCTGCTGCTCAACATTTCTCTTCTGCTGCTCAGCATTTTTCTTCCTCTGCTCAGTCTTAACGAGCACTGGTAGGGTTTTTGGCCAGTGGTTTAGTAATAAAACCTGCAAAAAAACCTAATCATCTTCTGCAATAAAGTGTTAGAACTATGTTTCAAAAGCTCCACTTGTGTTGATACAGACATTCTATACTTGCTTGTAGCATCTTAAATGGAGGAGTGTATGTTGATTTCAGATACCTGTGCATGCCGTGTACGTTAGAATTCACCTGTTAGAGATGGAAATGTCCCAAATTATGCTCATTGTACTAGGCTGAAAATGATTTAATTGCATAATTTCTTCTGTTGTTGTAGTATCAGTGACTATAATAATTATTTGTTAAACATTTTTGCAGCAAATGACCAAAATGTTTTGTTGCTCAGAACCAATCACTGGATTAGGAAAATGGGTTACATCTGTGAGTAATGAGTTCTTAAAGCTCCTAAATGAGAAGATTTCTGTAAATGTCTGCTTGATGTCATTAACCTTAAGCGTTCTGAGAAATAACTGACCCTATTATGTAGATTTGCCTTTACCTAATGTTTTGTACCAAATTTACTCTGTGCGTTTATTAATACACGTGTGAGATCTAACTGGAAGTCACTTAACTGAATGTGCTGGGGTTTAAAAAAGATGTGGGAACTTAAGAGCTGCTGTACTTGAACAGACCACAAATCTGCTTAGACCTATGTTTGCACAGTCCTGTTCATGAAGTGATGAGTGATCTTACAAAATAATGGCACGAACAATGAAAAGATTGTGTGTTTAAATGAGGACATTACTTAATAAAATCCTTATCTTATGTTTTCTTGCCAACAATACCACTTTTTAAGGGTTTGCCTGTAGTGATCTCTCAGTCAGGGGAAGTTCAGCCCTAGAATCAGGGTGCAGCTGCCATTGTGAAGCCTTGGAATTACGTCTCGGTGCCAGGCACTGGCAGGCCTTATTCTTTTCCAGGGAACCTGTGGAGAGTTCACCACAGAGCTAGTACAGGAAAATTTACTTATTTCAATTGGAAGTTGTTTTCTCTAATCTGAAATTATAAATTATAACTTCAGTGCTGGTCCAACTGGAAGAGCAGTTGTGTAGGCATACATCCTCTGGCTGTGTCTTGTTTTAAGGCATGTGGTGAAAAATACGCCATTGGGCAGTGGGAAAGAAAAGCCTTAGGAGTGAGATTGGTAACTGAGCTCGTTAACAAGGTCGGCTTCGGGGATGTTGCTTTGAGAAGTAAATGTTCCGCTTTGCCATCAAGCGTGATATTTAGTTATGATGCTCTTCACACGTTGTTCTAATTTGGTGTATTTTCCTTTCAAATTGCTTTTGCTGAAAAGATGAACAGCACAGCACTGCAAAACCAGCTTTTGGGGGCAGGCGTGTCACCTGCATCCGCTGCTGTGGGCGAACTCCGTGCTGGTGGCGGGAAAGCTCACCACGTGCCTCTCCTGCTTTTCGAGCAGCCTGGTCTTGGGTTGTGGGTGGTCGTGGATGCACTGACTCACAGGGTAAGGTCAGACATAGCCAGCTTGGCTTGGAACAAAGACTCTGATTTTCTGCCTAATGTCTCCCTTGGCTCCGTAGATGGGAACCTGCAGCTTTGTGGAACTGCCAGACAGCAGAAAAAGGCAACGTCAGTGTGCTAGCGTCTCCCTCTTCGCTGAACTCTGCTGTCTGGATCAGCTGTATTACACCCACAGACGCAGCAATGATGTAGAGGAAATAAACAGTGTGGGTGACACTGCAAGGACCACAAAACCCCAGGTCAGGCAGGCGACCGCAGCCTCTTTAGAAAACCCGTTCTGGCCTTCTGTGGAGCAGGTCGTTGGATAATTCAAAGCAAACATGGGCATTTGACAGTAACATGAGAAGAGCAGGAGACGGATGGACTGAAAACTCTAATTTTTCTTCTTCTTTTTTTTTTTTTTTTTCCCTTTCCCCGAGCCCCATGAAGTAAAGGGGTTCCTGTTGGGCTCAGGGCTGCGGAGAGGAGACAAGGGCCTCCTCTCCACCTTGTCTTCTCCTGTGGTCCCTCTGTGGCAGGCAGCAAAATTCTCATCCTCGTGCTCTGGGTTTTACCAAGCACTTCTTTTGAGAGACCCATCATTTCTCTTTCTGACTCCTGGAGTTGTCTTCTGGCCTGGGTGAGTTCCTAGTTGTCTTTGCCCTGTTAGTCAGGTATTCTTTGAGCAGCAGGCTGGGAAAGAGCGGGTAGGAGTTTTCAAATAACTTCCTGGATTGGTGAGAGGAACCTAAATAAAGAGAAATACACTCTTTCTGATGGTTTGGTTTGAGCATCGGCTGTAGGGTGAGGAATGGTTGTCCTACTTCTGATTATTGATTTCCTGGGTGATGCTGTTTGTTCTCTTTGTGCCCTTTCGCCATGGTTCCCTTTTTTGCGGTGTGTGTTTGAAAGGTTTCAGCTCCTGACAAGATGATGTATTATTTTTCTGTCTTGCTGGCTGGGTTCCCTTCCTACTTATTGATGCTTCCAAATTTAAGCCTAGATTACCTGGTGGCAATTCAATCAATAATAACAGAATTTTATCTTTTTTTTCCCCTGAACAGTCATTAAAGAGACTAAAAACGTACAGTGAACTCTGCAGATTTTATAGAAAGAAAGGGACTGAACCGAACAAATAGGATTTTATTTGGTTGTCATCAGACTGGGTTTAAATTCTCTGTTTTTCTGATCAACAAATAGAAGTCAGTGTAGCAGGAGGGAAGACAGCAAAGAGACGTAAAGTGGTTACCTGTCTTCTCATTCAAAAGCTATTGAACTGCTGTGGTTTGCAGTACAATGTTTTTGAAGCATTCAGAAACAGAATGTTTGCCAGATCAGTGTGATTAAATTTGGAATGATTGACCTTTGCTAAAGAAAAGACTATTTGTAGTCTTTGCAAACTTCTTGGTGGAATATTTCTGCAAAGACTGGCATAACTGATGAAGTTTTGTAGAGGCTTCAGTCTTCAGAACTGTTTTCTCCTGAGTGATTTCTGCTCTCTTCTTAAATGAGATGATTGCTGAAGGTTCCTCAAGAGAGGGATTCCTGACAGAGGAGAGGCAGCCGGTGGAACTTTCTACCATAGTTACTTTTCTGGGTACTACACAATGGGTGCATATTGACACATTTAAGCAGGTACTTTAACATGTGTTTGGTTTCCTTTGGGTTCTAATTATAATCATCTTGTTTTAACCATGATTGCATACTTTGAGTTTTTCCAAAATTATTTTACTCTTTTGGGGTTTTTTTTGTGGTTTTTTGTTTTTTTTTTTTGTTTGTTTTCTGAGCAGCATGTAGCTCTCATCACAGAGTTCATATAGGAGAGAAAATCACAGGATGGAAGGGACCTCCCAGCCCATCCAGTCCCACTTCTGCCATGGGCAGGGACACCTTCCACTGGATCAGGGGCTCCAAGCCCCATCCAGCCTGGCCTTGAACCCCTCCAGGGATGGGGCAGCCACCCCTGCTCTGGGCAGCCTGGGCCAGAGCCTCCCAACCCTCACAGCAAAACATTTCTTCCTGAGATCTCATCGCAATCCCCCCTCCTTCAGCTTAAAACCATTCTCCCATAGTCCTGTCACTGCAGGCCTTGGTAGAAGGTCTCTCTCTGTTTTTCTTAAAAGTCCCCTTTATGTACCCAAGACTCCAATAAGGCCTTCCTGGGTGCAAAATAAGCTACTTATTTGAAGTGTAGAAGCATTTTTCACGGGGAAAAAAAAACCCCACTTTAAGCAGTGCATAAGGCCTGTGCTGTGGTGCAGGGCTGTACAGGCATTGTGATGGTTTTTCATGCTGTTCTGACCAGTATATTCCATCTCAACGTTGTAAAATACCTAAATATTGTGTGAAAGTGCGATATATTAAATCTCTTTGTTTATTCTTTCAGTAAAGCTCCCTCTCTGAGTACTGGCAACAGTTCCTTGAAGTTATGGTGTCTATGGTTACCATTTCCTTGGAACAATAAGCAACGGTGACTGAATGGCTTTTTGAGCCAGAAACAAGATCTATGAGTGTGCATTCATTTCTTATTAATAAGGGTGTTTCAAAGAGAGATTGAAACTCAATACTATGTTAAAGTTATAAAAACAAAAATTAAACGTGTTTCCTACGTTTCTTCCTATAAGAGCTACGCTCTCAATGGGCAAACACATGGAATGTGTGACTTTGCATAGAAGAACTGAAGCATCCGTATCTGAATCGAAAATATACATGAAGCTCAAATGGGATGTGGGTTGGGAATTGTGGAAGACCAAGTTTAGGCTCAGCTTCGCTCAGGCATGGTGAGTCTTGCTGCTGTGAAGAATGTCTGAGCTGTTACGGGTGCTTAGTACAGTCTAAACTGGATGAGCAGGATGTAGTAAACAGATTACAGCAGTGTTTATTGGTAATTCATTCAGATGTAGGAAGGAAAGGAAGCATTAAGTGGTGTATAAATAGCATAAAATGAAGAGGTGCTGTGCAGCGCTGAACAGTTTGAAAGTTAACTGAACAATATCTCCAGAGATTTCTCTAAGGAGAAGCAAAAAACAGTCTGCCTGGCTAAGTAAGATTGAGATAATGATGCCTTCGGTTTGGAAGGTCTGTTTTCAGCAGAGGGATTAAGCGGACTTGGCAGTTCCGTTGAGCTTGACGTTGATATCGTAATGAGCTTTAAATAGCTGATTCCCAACACCTCCTGCTCCCGTGCCCCTGAGGTCAGACCCTGGGTCAAGCGGAACACTGAGGGATTGGCCCTTCGGAGCCCGAGGGGCATGTCCCCGGGGGGAGCTCAGTCTCCTGGAAAGCTCTTGGTTCATCGTGTCTGGCTTGGAGTGTGACCAGCTGAGGTGAAAGCGCAGATTACACTGCTGCCATCTGCTAGAGCCCTCCTGCTCCTCGGGCTGCGGCTGCGGCGCTCGAAGATGTGGATCAGGGGAGCAGGCGCGATGACACAGCAGAAGAGGATGGTGATGACCTCCCCTTTCACTGCTTTTATGTAACAGGATCATTGCTTAACATGCTGTTAACATTTGCACCATTCCCTTCCAGAGCACCCAAAATAATCTTAATTTCTGCAGTAAGAATCTGGTGAGTTGCATTCTTTTTGTTTGAGAAAAGCCAACCGAACACTAAAATTTAGAAGCAGAACTTGAACTGGTACCTGCAATGTTGCAAAAGAGATCAACAATATCACCGTGCTTGTCATGCCTCAAGGACGTACAAGACCTTGACATTTCAGCAGAGATCAGAGTGTCTGGCATCTGCAGATTTTCATCAGGAAGGTGGGCAGAATCAACCAGGAAAAAAGAAATACAATGAAAATATTTAAAATATTGGGCTAAAGGTTGGACTCGATGATCTTGGAGGTCTTTTCCAACCGTAATGATTTTATGATTCTGTGGAAACCAAGAAAAGTAAATGAAAAATCATTCAATTAAGGTAGAGAACAAACCTAAATTAAATTAGCTATTCCTAAATAACTTTGAGCTAAGCATGACCCAGGCGTTTTTATTCTGACATAATTCCGAAGCATTGCTATTATTCAGGAACAGTAATTTTGGAATATTAAGTTCAGCTCATCTCCAGTGTGGAGAAAAGAGGCAGCTCCACAGGCCTGAGAGCCCAAGTCAGGGGTCGGCAGCGACAGATCCATGTGACGTACGGAGGAGCATGAGAGTTCTGCAAGAAAATACCACTTCTTGGTATGTCTGTTCCCAAATAAATAGTTGCAGCCTTATTTCCCGTCAAGTGTCAGGGAATAGATTGTTTGACAATCTGCATTAATGCGTTATTTTTTTATAGCTAAGTAACCATATGGTTAAACTGCAGTAACCTATCCAGGTTATTTTTATTATTATTTTTACCCAGAAAAGCTCAGTAGCTTGCAAAAGAGTAGTTTTCTGCCATGGAGTAAAATATCGAATCTTTTCAGCACATTGTTTATCTTTTTCTCTGTGCTGCAATGTTCTTTTAATGAAGAAAACTCACCCCAGTGCCTGTTAGAGTTGTGAGGAGTGCTCCTCCAGCTTGTGGGAAGAAGTTCTGTCAGTTTGACTCTGGAAGCCATACAGCCTGGCCTGAATTTTCCTCAGCTCTTCTCATCTTGAGCTTCAAATTCAAAGCCGAGAGTATCTTTAGAAATAGATTTTCTTGTTCAACACTGTCTTCTCTTATTTTTGTCCTTTTTGTGCATAAGATTAAATATAAAAATCATTAATGTGATTCTTTGATGCTTGCCAAAGCTTTCCATATCAAAGTCACCCACTCATAATTTATAAATAAATTTGAAGATATTTACAAATGTTTTATGCTTAAGCATTCTTGGTAATGGTAAAGCTCCTACTGTTCGGTGCACATGTTCTAAGCTAAAGGTATCATTCAGTTTTATGATGTTCTAAGCTGTTTGACAAATAATTTTCACAAATGTACAAAAATGAAAAACGCTGTACAAAAAATGAGGTGAATTTTTATGAATTACTAGCTTGTATTTTTATAATGGTCGTAAGTATTTAAATTTTTCTCTTTCTGCTGGGACTGATGTTTTTTTGAGATTTTTAATTGCTTTTAAATAACATTGGTTACCATTTTCTATTTCTAAATTTGCAAAAGATGCTAATACAAATGTGGATTAAATTTAATCTGGGGAATAAGTATGAAAAAAAAATTAGTATTATTAACACACTGATTTTTTTGTTATCAATATGGAATGGTTGGATTCATATTCTTCTCAAATATCAGCAAGGAATTATTATCTTGAGCATTTCTGAATTCCAGCTGGTGAAGTGCAAATTAACTCAGTTGTTCCGAGTGCACTTCCTGAAACCTTATTACACTCCCTGCTTGTTCTTTGACTCACACTGAGTAGCAGCCACTGGCAGACGTTCATGGGGGTTTTACAGATGCGCCAAGTTTTCTTATCTTCATACATACATGTTTTTCTAGAGTGACTCTGAAGTGTGAAGAATGACTTGTCCTTGTATTGCTTCATGCTTGGAAGAGGCAACGTTTTAATTCTGTGCCAATGATCTAGAGTGGAGGTTCTGCCAGACCGATGATGTTCACACTTCAGGTTGCTGAGTGGCATCACCTTCCAGTGCAGCAAATGATTTGATGCAAGAGAAGACGCTGGCAAGGAATAGAGAATATATCTCTCCTTCTGCTAAATCACATGGATGTGACACTGAAACAGAATCTTTTCCTCCAACCCATTGTTTATTTCTCAGGTGAATTACTGTAAACAAGAAATGCTTTGAAAAGTGACTCTGGAGAAACCACTGTGGGATTTGGCATTTGTGGCATAGTGCTGCCTTGATAAAGTCTTGCTGGAATGACTGTTTGTCTGTCTGATACCCCCATAAATTCGTGAAGGAATGCCCGTGTCGGTATACAAGTCTTTAACCCAAGAACTGTTGTCATTTGGAAAAGGGCAAGTTATCTATTTCTCGATTTTCCTGCTTAGTCTTCAGAATCATCTTTAGGGATGTGTGTGTTTTAGTAGTCTGAAAGAAGAGTTGCGAAGCTTGCATTTAGCTCTAGAAGATGCTTTGTGTTGACAGGAGTTACGCAAGCTCCTCTAACTCTCCTCCTTCCAAGAGGGCTTCTCTGGGCATTTAGACAAACAGGCTGTGAAAGTAATGCAGGCTTTGTCATCTCTCTGGCCCTTGGCGCTCGGAGACAACAAGAGAAGAATTTCTGTTTCGAGGACTTCTGCTTAATGATTTTAGCGATGGGCCTGAATTTCAAGGAAATACACTAATTTCTTAAACAGCGCTCACTTCGACTCTGTGAGATGGAAGGGCCCATAGCAGGGACGCTGTGAGTCTCGGTATATTTTTTTTTTGATATTCATAGCTTTTGTATATTTTCATTGTCATATTTGCAGAAGAACTACTGTGGGGAACATGTGGTGAACAGTCTGAGCACACAAGGACATAAATGCAGTATTTAAATCCTGTCCTCTTGGTTTAGGAGATCTGACATAACACGTGATTAAATAGTAATTTTACTGAGACTGAGAGGGGTTTTTTAGACTTCTGCTGTACTACCTGCTTGAAAAGCAGATGAGTTACTGAAAGACGATGTGGTTCTTGTGAAAAAGAAATCCAGTACAGAGCCTTTGAAAGTAAAAAACATTTACTTTTGGACATTTACTTCTTACTTTCCTTAAGCGGAAGATCAGTTGTAATATTACAGCAAACTTTGTCGAGACAGCTGCATTTGGGTGAACTTAGGCTAATGAGTTGTAAATGTCAGCAGCAACCGAGCTGTGTTAGAGACACGAGGTGATCTTACAGATACCATAGATGTGTGTAGATTAGGGAGACTACGAAACAGATTCAAATAGTTCCTATTTGATTCCTTTATATTCTTCTGGCTTGAAAATCGCTAATGGCGAGTGTTTAATAAAACCTCACAAAAGTACTGTTGGGCCACGTTTTGAGCCGTTCCCCTTCATGGGTGCAAACTGACCCCTCTAGAAATTAGCAGAGCAGAGCAAGGCTGGTCTGTCTTGCTTGGGCACCTTGAGCGTGTGGCAAGAACATTTGGTGGGAATGGTTGGACTCGATGATCCGGTGGGTCTCTTCCAACCTGGTTATCCTATGATTCTGTGATTTCTCCCCGTGCCATTTTCCTGTGACACGTGTTGGCTCTGTTCCCTGTCGGCAGAGGGAGAAGGGAAGATGGCAGCTTCCTGGCTCTCTGCATGTTTTCAGACGACAGCACAGGAGCTTCTGTAGTGAAGGCACTGAGTTGGGGGCATCGATTGTGCTGCGAGATCCCTTCGACCTGCCTAACAACGTAGGGTTTTTAACAGCTGTGTTTCTCCATCGGTTTGTGTTCCAGCAGTAGCCAACACTGCGTTATAGGCTTTTCCAACTGTTTTTGGAACCTGGAGCCATGATGGCTGCCTTGCACTTCTCAGTTACCTTTGGGGGCAGGAACTTGACACCTTCATAAAATATTACTGCTCAGTTGCTATCTATATGTCTGAAAAATGTGCTGCAGCGGTATGTCCTAGATACTGCTGCGATAGCACAAAAATCCCTGGAGTTGAGCTTGGTTTTCCCTTTCTGGAGATGAGGTCGAGTTGCCTTTGCACGTGCAGGTTGTGCAGCCCCTTGGTTGGGAGAGGTGTCGGTGAGATACTCGGGCAACAGACACTCGATCATTAAACACAGAGCTGGGGGTTGATTTGTCACGAAGTCACTGGCTTATGTAGTGCCAACCTAGAATTTTTGTTCATAATTCATAGTTCTTACCCTTTTTTTCATCTCTGCTTGCAGGAAAGTGGTGTAAGCAAAATTGTTTGGGAGATGAGAAACAGAAGATCTGTTGTAAAGGTCACCTCTGAAGCTGTAAGAGATACAATCATATTGATTTAATCAAACCTGCTTTTTTTGTTTCAGGCTTTTGGTAGACAGTTTGTTGGTTTTTTAAATCCTAGTTTCTTCTAAACATTCTTTTAAATGAACTGTTATATACTTAGATTCGAAACCGTGTTGTTAAATGCATGGAAACGCAGGTAAAGGTGGCCTCCGTTTTCCATTACTCTTTGCCAAATTCTCTGCTTCCCAGTTTTGTTACTCGTTTAGTTCTTATTTCTTTGTATGAGATTGTGCATTTTAAAATGTTACTGAAAATGACCTTCTGATCTCCTAAAGAGAAACGTCCAATTCAGAAGTTGGAAGTATTTTATGGCTTGAGAAGTTTAGGGGTGTTTGTGCTGTTCCCCCAGGCACAAGAGCCCCTTGGTGGGCTCCCATCAGCTCCGTTTTTCGCTGGTTCCTTGAAAGAGCACTCACCTGTCACCTGGCACTTGTGCCTTGGTGCAGTGGTTTGTGAGGCTGTACAGACTCACTATCTCTTATCTTACATAGACCTCTTAAAAAACCAAACCTGGTGCCATCGTTACAGATCTACAAACAAACTACTTGGACCAGAAACAATATTCTCTCTGCTGCCAATGATATCTAGACCAGTAACTTATATTTGTGTACAGGAAAATGTGTCTATATCTGGCTAACAACGGTGTCCTTAGAGTATAATGCGCAGCTGCCATTCACTTGCTCTGTGCTTCATGCAGATGTTAGAGCAGTGGTAAAAGTGGCTTTCCCAAATTAATATATTGGAATGGTTTTAAATTCCCACTTCCTGCCCTGAGAACATAACACCTGACATTTGGTTTCTATAAATTTTAAGCACCCCCAGTGTAGATTTTTGGCTATTTGAGTTGATCACGGCAGTAGCAAATAAATAAATCCCCCATCCCTGCTGACTCTTCCTCTCTTAGTGCAGATGAGGCAGTGTCAGGGTTATTTAGGATGGGAAACATCATAATGTAAGTAAGTTACTTCAGTTCTTAAATTGAGACTCCTGCTTAGGTTCAGAATAGCTCAAAGTAAACGGTTACCTTCTTTGAAAAGGGAATTGCATTAAAAAGTGTTTATTTGTGTGGGTGTTTGTTTGTGTGCCAGCAGTGTTTTCTTTGAAGTGACATGAACCTCGTGCCCGTGTGGAGCAGCCCCTGGTTCGCTCTTGCCCCACTGCTCCCCTGCTCATTGTTCGTGGGCTTGGACACAGTTGTGGATTTGGCTGAGTGTGCCCAGGGCACTGTGCACTCCTGCAGGTCACCATGCCGTCTGGGCTGGGAGTAATTGTCAAATGTATTTATTGGTTACTCTTCGCCTGCTCTAAGTAAGCTCCACGGCGTGTGCAAATCCCTGATAAATCAAAGAATTACGTTTCAGCAGAACCGGTTAGAAATGATCTCTGAGTTTGCCTCTGCACCACTGGAGTGAGCAGAGCACTGTCTGGATGCCCGGAAATGCACTGATAAGCACACTGCTTTGATTAACGGAGTGTGCTGTGGGTTGAGGCAAGGGGTTGGCGTGTCAGTAGCAAAGAGAGCTGTAGGTGTATTTCAGGTTACACCTGGGTTTTTAGTGCTTAGCCAGAAAATCAGAGAATACTTGCAGGGAGACTGACAAAAGACGCGCTTCGTGTGTGTTTTGGCTCTGCCATGCAAAAGGCAGACATGCTATCCCATTCTGGATTTATGAAAACCAGCAATTTATTAGAGTTTCAGTGTTTTCTTACTGAAGTTCTTGTTTGGACATAAAGTATGACTGGAGGCCATGTTTTTTAAGCAGGCACTTAGGCTGAGTCCTAGCAAATGGGTCTTTATCACATTTATCCCTTTGACATAAGAAAGGAGTCATCTTACTACCAGCAATTGCTGCTCAGTGCTTAAGAAACATTTTCTGTCTCTTGCACTGCTTTCATGTTGAGGTGTAAGTTTGGGTTTTAGTTTAGGTCATCATGCATGCCTCGGACGTACTCTTTTGACAGGTTGTATAGTGACATTCTTTGTTTCTGTAATACTTACAAGTATTTTAATTACCTAGGTTTTCACAATTTATTTTAGTAGTTGGGTGAAGTGATCACTAGTATTTTTTTGGAGTCTTTTTTTACATAAACCCAAGAATCTGGGACTGTCTTTCAGCTCAGCTGTGCTGTAATGGAGGGTCTGTACATGTGAAATACTGCTTTGAGTTCTGATTGCTCGAGAAACCATTAGTTCGTACAATTCCGTCTTCCAAGGTGAAGATCCAACAATGCTTATTTTTAAATATAACAGTATAATTCTCCTAGACTGTCTTGCAAATATTTATTAGGCCTATGGGAGAAAATGCTGTGTTTTACAAAGACCCTGACGTAAAGGAATCAGTAGTTGATTTTATCACGTAATTTGCAATGTTAAAATGTAGTAACCTGTACTGAGAGCGATTTTAAAAAGCTACTCTAAGAGCTTGCTTTCTTTGTGATGTTTTACAGGGTTTTTTTTCCTAATCACGATTCTGTGTGTTATTGATGGCTCAGAATGTTTATCTGTGAGAAAAGAACAGATTTGGAAGGCTCAGAGTATGATGTTGAACCAGTGTGATGTGGCTGGATGGAGCCCTGTCTGGGCCTGTGGTTATACAGCCACCTGTGCAATGTCTCTTCATAAAAGCAGTGGTTTGTTGGGTTTTGTTAATGTGCGTTACTGCTACTTGGCTCACTTATTTTTGTGTGCATGTGTTAAAACTGAAGCCTTTAGGAACTTTCCCTTTTCTCTTGCCCTTTATTTCCCCTGCACTTTAAGTTGAGAATAGTTGTTCAATACGCATGTACTCATTGTAGAAGCAGCCCAGCTCAGCCCAGCCTGGGCAGCTTTCACAGGAACGGAGCTGGCCTTTCCTGTGGTGTTGAAGCCACTGCAGAGGAGGTGAGACCAGATACTGGAGCCATGGCTTGGTCACCTCCCCTCTTCTGTAACTTTTTAGCGCTGAGGGATTCAGTTTCATCTCCTCCTTGGTCACGTCCAATCCACTACCTCTTCTTTTCTAGAGTATTTGCATGACAGATGACGTACGTGGTGTTCTGGGTTTGGTGGGAAGACTTTCTTTGTCTTTCCCTTCGTATGAAATACTTAAATCAGTAGAACTCTAATGGCATCTCACCTCTTCAGTACCATTTCCCAGTAGTGCTTTTAAAAGTCTATTTCTGATTTGAGCACTCCTAACTTCAGCAGATCTTGTTGTGCTTAGTTTTGCACATGCTGATGTTTGTTTCGTGAGCAAGGAGCTCTCTCCTCTCCGGCTCCATAGCCTGAGGTGTGCGCACAGCCCAGGCTTTATTTTCTTGAGGAGGCAATGGTGCATTAAAGAATTGGGCACACAGGAACTGACAGGGCAAAGCAATCCCCTTCCTTTGCTCTCTTCCGTGGCCAACAAGGGAGTCCTGCAAGAGGCACTTTGAATTATCTAGAACAGAAAAGGGTAGAAATGTCATTTTATTGCTTGGGATTTGTTGATTAAAAAGCAGTTCCCCTCTTGTTCTGTCCCCATGTGTTGTGTTGCCTTGTGCTGTGTGCCTTGTGATGCGGCGCGGAGCTCCTCGCGTCTGCCCTCCCTCAGACAGTGTGCAGCCAGCTGGGAAAGGGGAGAGGGAGAGCAAGGAGGGAGATCCGGAGGGGGTGGAGAGACAGGGCTCCCTGCACAGCAGAGGGGTGGCTCTCCACACTCACGCTCAGACTGCTGAGAGTCACTGGCAGGTAAGGACATCAGCCTGTGGTCACTTGTGACGCGTGCTGTAACGGGGAGCTGGGGCGCGCTGCATAATTTATCTCTTGGCTCAGTAACACAATCCCAGTGGCCAGAGAATTCCAGGGACGGGAGACTGATGCTTCTCACGGTAACCTTCTCTCTGTACTTTGCTATCCGTCTGGATGATTTTATGCTGTCTAACCAATATTTTGTGTGCTGTGGGAGAGTGCACAGGGGCTGTGGGAGAGGGGTAGCAACTTAAGTTGCTTTTAAGTCATAAGGCAGATCCGAGAGAGAGAATGGCCATTACTAGCTTGCACAGCCAGAAGGCAAAAGATAATTGCTTTGAAAATGTCTCCTGCATTTTAGCTTCAGGAAGTATGATAATAGGAATGAATAATTATAATAAAACCATAAATGTAAAAGAAAACCTAAACTTTTACTGGGTTTGCATCACTTAGTGATGATGTACCTGGAATATTGATCAGCTGCTGATATTCTCATTAGCAGATGTCAGATAGTGTGTACCGTTTAGCTCATTATGGGTGGAATTTCTTGGGATGGATCTCATAGTTAACAGTAAATGTTCAATATTGTGTGAAATGGAAAGAAACTATTTCAAAAGAAAAAAGTTTACTAATTACTACATTACTGAATAGTGATTGTACCTTACGTAGATTTCTGTATTGAAAATTCACGTGCTTTCTACTTAGCCAATTTTAATTAATTAATAATGTTAGTGTTCTTAAAACGCATTCAGGACCAGATTTTGCCTTGCCAGGATTTCACATGCACTGTTATTTCATTCTTTTCTTACTTTCAGGCCCATATAATAGCTGCGAATTTTGTTTGTCTTTAACTTGGCCTTAGACGCTAGTAAGCACAGTATTCAGCTATTTATTTTGGGAGTTATAATGTTTGTTTCTGAACTAACTAAACCCGTTAAATGAGTAAAATTAGACTAAATACTGTACTGCTGGATGGAAGATATCGCTATTCCTGCTCTTTGCTGGTGACAGAGGAGATTGGATCGTGGAATTTTGATAAAACACAGCAACATTTCACAATTTATCATGTTTTACGTAGTCAAATTTTGCTTATTCTTTGTGAATAGGTAGACAGTGCAGTTTTAGGTGAAATTCAGATGGTGTGGAATGTCTGAGTAGGGTGACATATCTGGATCTGCATATCCTGATGTGAAACGTGTAGCTGTAACGAAAGAAGTTAGCTGAAAAGGGTTCTGAAAAAGACTTGGGTTTTTTTTAAGGATTCAAGCTCCATCTGAAATATTGGCAGACAATCTGCCATTCACCAATTCAGCTAAAAATGTATCCGAGACCAAAGCTTTTTTCATCTCCCTGAGAGAGACAGTCCATAATTTTTTAAAATGTTCCTGTGTGGGCAAGCGTGTGAAGCACAATTCTGCCTGAAAATCCCAAATTTGGGGAGTTGTGGTTATGCAACCGGCATTGCATAATATCGCATTTACCCGTGTTCCAGGAGGAGTTTTCTGGTTTTTCTGGTGCTTTAGGAGAAAAGGGTGCAGGGATGTGACTAATTACCCTCCTCCTTTAAGGTCATCAGGTGTCCTAATTTTCAAGGAGTGTCCTTGCTAACAGGGACAACCCCGGAATCTTGGAGGCTTTACTGAAAATGGGGCCATGTTCTAATTTCAGGAAACTCCCATGTCAGCCGGGCGGCCGAGCGGCTCCCGAGCCTCACGTGGACTTGGAGGGCAGCTGCTGTAGGACCGGGACTGGGGCCGTGAGGTGCAGCCGTGGGATGCAGGGCAGCAATGGCTGCTGGCTGCTCCGTTCATGGAGACCAGCACTAGTGCAGACGCAAACCCCAACCTCCTCTGAGATGGAAAGGAAAGAAACGGAGTTTTCTCTTCAGAAATTTGTTCAGTTTTTCCTTTCTGTGACTTCCCTGTAGCTACAAAGCTAATAACTACTCATGAGACTGGGTCAGCCGAATCGAGTTATTGTCCCTTTCCACTTGAATGGAAAGCGCTGGCAGCAAATGTTGGTGCACTGGAAAGAATTTCCAGAGAAGCTGAAGCTAAATGTAAAGGAGGAAAAGCTCTCTGTACTCCCTGTTCTCAGGCAGTTGTCAGAATTAAAAAGTGGATTTAAGCAGCGTTCAGATTTGTTTGACTGCTCTGTTAACTCCGTACCCCCCAAACAATGTTTTATCTGTATTTTAAAATAAGGCAGTCCTGGGCTTATGCAAGAGGCTACCCAAGCGCTGGAGAGAGAACTCTCTGCCTGCTGGGGCTCCACCGCTGCCCAGGACCCGCTCGTCACTGTGAGTGTCTTGGTAGGACATTAGAACACGCAGTCGTCACATTCGGTCCTGTAATCCAATGTGTGAACTAAATAGGAAACCTCATGCATTTTTCATGTATGATGGTGTCTCAGTGCACATGGGAAGACTCACCCATGGTGGGTGTGGGGTTTAAACTGTGTCACAGACACGTGTGCTGGTTGCCTCTGTGTTACTGCGAGGACTGCTCTTTAATAAAAATAAACAGTTACTGCAGGTTTCTTTAGTAATGGTATAAATACTCGGTGCCAGTTCATCAACACCTGAATGGGTTTAAAAGAATGCAGTTTTTTATTTACACCCGCTGACTCCTACCTTGGTAAGTGACAGTTCTAGGGTTTCATGACTTCCCCTTCTGTCATTTTGCAGGATAAAATTTCGTGCATCTGCCATCTCAGTTTCTTCTCCTTGCTGGAAAGATTTCATCTGCTCCCACTTCTTGTGATTAGAATAATGATGCAAAATTTTCTCAAGGTTAAGAGAACTGCTGGACCCTGCTAATAGAAGATGGTCACGGTGCAATCGCTCCGTTCCTTAAGTGAAGAGTTAGGGGGGGTCTTCTGTGGGGAGGTGTACTCTTAGCATCAAGGGACGTGTCTGTTCTTAACATACTCATCATTTAAGGGCCAAGTTTTCAGTTGAGGTGGAAGAGTGATTTTGCCATTGTTGGAGCTGATGTGCACAAGTAAAAGCACCTGTGGAGCAGTTTGTAAGCTACTTAATGCTGGAATAAAAAAATCAGAAAGTGTTTGCACTTTCCTTATTAATTAAATAGAGAACACTTAAATGATAATGCATCGTGTGGATAAAGTCCTACAGTGCTCATTGCTGCTAATGGGATTTGTAAGTGTTGCAAAATCCATATGCATCACAGCAGGAAGGTTGTTATTCTGAAACTTGGTTGGGGCGACTGAGTTACCTACATCCAATCTTAACTGGATTTACCTTTAAGAGGCTCCTGCTCTGAACTTCGCTGCCCCATCATCTAATCCAAATGCACATACCTGTTTGGTTAGCAGGCTGTGAACTGAACAGTGCTGTAGGTGCTGCTGAAGCTCCAGATGCCCAGGCAGCTGCCTTCTCTCTGACAAGTACCTTGTTGGGGTTTGCTGGTTGGTCTGAGCAAGCTGTCAGTGAAGCAGCCAGACTACTCCGTCCCTGGCCTGTTTTGGCGGTATGTAGGTATCCAAGAAGCAGAAGTGAGGGTGTTTGTAACATAAATTGTCTTGGGAAAGCCATGATACAAAGCAGCAACAGTGGATTTTCTTCCACCTGAATTCTGTGGTTTAGGCCTGTACCAATACTAGGCTCTCCTATCTCTTCTCTTGGATCGCAGTTGTTTGGAAGAGGTTTAGTGGCTTCTCCTGCTTTCTTCAGACCCTTCCATGCCTCCTTCATTCTCCAGTTTTTCTACTAGGTTGTCTTCCTTGCCATGTGGTGTGACAGCAGAGCCTCCACGGACAGAGCCCTGGTCTCCCTTTCCCACACACTGCATCCCGGGGGGACACAGAGCTGCTGAGCATGAGATAATGCCCTGAGACACTTGACTAAATTAACATCCTCTCCTGTGCCAGGAGATGCTCCCACCGGTTATTGGTGCTGCCGGCTGCCTCCGTGTTGCATTTTCTCCGTATGTGCTGATTTTGTTGTGGTTAAAACATCGGAGATTGACTTAAGTCGTGGATTCTCTCTATCTGAATATTGTGGCTGCACTAAAGAACTGATTGATGGGGCGAGTATTTCCATCCTTTGGGATATTCAGAGCTGAACTGGGCATGACCCTTAACAAGCTATTCCACGTCTGAAGCTGACAGTGAGTTGGACTAGATGACCTTCAAGGATACTTTCCAACTGAAATTAACCTATAGTTTTGTTAAGAAGCAGGGGTGGGGGAAGATACCTATTTGATTTGAAGTTACTTGTCAAAGTAGAAGAGCATGGAAGTCTGAGCCTGTGTTTTCGTGAGTCACGTGTCACTGGAAGGACTTCAGTGAGTGTTTGTGCTGTTGGGGTCAATGGATCTTCTGGCAGACCTGGGACACTGATGGCAGTTCATGCTTAACAGTTAGTGTGATCTCAGCATGGCTGACTTGCCAGCTTGATGGTTTAGTCTTATTACATGACAGATTCGTAATTTTCTGCTGCTCTTTTAAATTGATTCCAGCAAGTGGAATTCATACGAGAGACAGTAGAAGGTGCCAGAACAAGACAGGAGGAGGGAAAGCAGCACAGTCTCGTCTTGTGTAGGGAATCAAAAGTAACGTTACAGGTGTAGCCCCAAAGTTCTTCCCTTTTAGAAATTATCATGGCATTGCTTGCAACAGTGATAAGTGACCTGCCCCAAATTCCTAGATGAGATTTCCATTTACTGTGTGAAATTATAGAGAAGTTAGGCTAATAAGAAAAAATGTTGACTTGCTCTTGACTGCCTGAGTCCATGTACTTCTTGCTATGCGATAAGTTTGACACTTGCTTTTGCAGTGTTATTGCAGCACTTCTTAATTAACATTTCTGTTGTTAAAGCACCTGTCCCGGAAGTGCCGCCTCCACTCTGCTGCACTGGGATCAACGAGGGATGCACCACCGAATAGTAAAAAGTACGTTTTGGTGGGAACCTGCCGTGGGGCTTCTGCTCTGTTTCCTCCAAAAGAAATTCAGTTCGTGAGGCCCAAAGCTGTTCTGCAAACTGAAGTGACACACAGTAAAAAGGGATGGTTGTAGGAGTCGCTTCAAAACTGCAGCTTTGCTCAGACCCAAAATGTGAATGTAGGGCAGAGGAATGTCATCTCTCTGGGAAGCCTGTTGTAAAAAAACATCATCTCATCCTCTGATGGAGAAGCATGGGTCATTTTCTCTTAAAGGAGAATTTATCAACATGAACTGCATTGGGTTAAAATCTATTCGCTTTGAAGTTGATGGGAAAGCTTCAGCTGCTGTAAACGGGCATAGAATTAGGCCAACGCTCATCACTTAAGGGAAATCAAATCTAGGCTAGAGAAAAGGCAAAGATCAACTCTACACAGAGACAGAAATAGTTCCTGTGTGTTATTCCACCGGTGACTCCTGTGTGCATGAGTCGGAGAGCACTTACTAGGGCAGATGCCCCTCCGCTCGTTCCGGGTTTGAACACCAAGCTGAGGTCTCTGCTGGTAGGACACCAGTGCCGTGCGGTCTGGCTGCAGCGCTGCTAACTGTGGACATTGGCCTTTCAGACACATTAAGCCAGCAAACATTGCCTGCAATATTGTGTTTGGAGAAGCCCTTTTTGACCACTAGAACTTTACTCGTTGTGTTGCTGTTCTTCAGACTTTGTGACAATTTGCGAGTTGGAAGGAAATTCCTTCCAGTTTGTAGTGCTGAGGTTCCAAATAGCCTGTGTGAAAGTGAATCAAAGGACTTCAGAAAACGGACACATTGCGGTATTACTCTGCTTTTTACTGTGCTGGTGGTTCAGAGCTCTGCAGGGTGATGCCCTGTAATCTGCCTCTCTGTGTTTTCCTGTACTGTAAGTAGCGATGCTGGTACAAAGAAATCTGGTTTGCTAGTTAGTCCTTCGGTGCTGAAGACTTTAACTCCATTTTAGGCACTGATCTGCTTTTCTGTGTTGTATTTGGACAGAGCCTCTAATTGTTCTGGGATAGCAGAGAGGTATCTATCACTGGAGTGAAAGGGAACAGGCTGTTGAAGAGGTTGGCTGTATCTGTGTGCTGGGATGTCGTTCCGGTACACGCAGTGTCTTATGCAATGCAAATGCAGCTCTGGTTATGATTTGACTCTGGGAAAAAAGCTGTCAAAAGGAATGACAAATCTACCGGTGTTTCTCATGCAATTAAAATGGCAGCTGCTCTTTGCGTGGTCGCTGTTTCTTCCTCTCAAACTGGTGAGCTATTCTGAAAAGGAAGAAGCTCGCGTTTAGGGTCCTCTGGCTTCTCTACATCCCTGGCGTCGGTGCTGCTTTACACTGACCTAAACCCGGGCATGTTTTAATCATGAGAGAATAAGCGCTTTGTGATTCTGACATGGCTTCCTCTCTACTCTGAACCGCATCCTCGATTATTTTAATCCGACTGCTGCCTATTTAAGCATCATACTGTGTCTTGAATGACAGCAGGGTAAACAGATTCAGCAAATCAGCTGTTCCTGTGTGCTCGTGAGTGGCAGCTCAGGTCAACCAGAGAAGCAGAGAAAGGGGAGTGCACACGGATTTCTTTGTGTCATTGCCTTTGGACTGTGCTGTAAATGAAGAGCAAGAGCTCAGTCTGTTAAAATGAGGTATGTGTGCTTTTGGCAGTCATAGGAGGATGCTGGGGAACTGCGGCTTTGAAAAATGGTTAAATAAGTTTAGATGATAGATGTACATTTTTACCGTTTGTATGATTTCTTGAAGGTCACTTGAGTTGCTGTTACAGCAGCGCAGACGTGTCTCTTCTGTTCTCGTCATTGCATTTCCACAGGGAAATACAAATGCTAGACATAATTTTTGACAGTGGAAACGTAGGTATCTTTTATATGGTCGTGCTGGAACTTGTTAGGATTTGTTCTTGCAAGAACTTACAAGAAGCAAGACAAACATCTGGTTATTAAGGAATGCATCTGAGGAAGTATTTTCTGTTCATTTTCAAAGAAGGCAAAACAATAGATCTGCAAACATATGTGAATAAAGCTATGACTGTTTAAAATGTTCGCCCATAAAAAGTTAATGCTGACTTACGTAGTGGGCACCAGGTTAAGCAGGCGGCAGCAGGAGGTGCTGTCCCGTTAATCCACAGCCTGACTGAGTTTACTATACTGAGAAGTGAAGTGGTTTTAAGTCTGATGCGTGAATCATTGCAGCTGGGTCCATAAAATGGAACCAGAAAAGCTGATCTGCTGTCAGGAGGTGTGAATTTGCTTCTTTTGGAAATATACAGGAGACGAATGGTACGAAAACCTTGGAAACAACTGGATTGCGTTTTCTGTTTGCAGTTTCCATGTTAAATCAGTGCCGGGAGGTTGAGTCAAACAGCAGTCTGGGGTTGATCACGGCAGTCTCGGTGTGTAAGACTGTTCAATCAGCACACCTTGCACACAGTGTGCTGTGGGTACGATTAGTAGCGTTCCTGATTTTAGCTGTTCTACAGACAACTGCTGAATGTTTGTAGGCCTGGTGTCTGACCAAGCAATGTGCCTTTCATGATGGGTGAATTTCAAAACTTCAGAGACGTAGCGAAACCACTTCGGTTCAGAAGCAGGAATCCAAATATTGTAGTAAGTGACTGATTTTTCTGCAGCAGCATTTATCCCTGAAAGAACTGAGAGCCCAACAAATCAATAAAGCAATGAATTGTAGTACTAGATGCAGCTTAAAAATGGGAGCAGTCAATCTATCTTGGCATTTCGGGGTGAGAGATTTCTTCCAAATGTCTCAAGGTACTTCTTCCAAAAATTCCCTTTTAGGCATTTGTTAATATTCTAATAGCAAATCAGCACAAGACTTGATTTAATTTTCAAATAGTCACTTTAGCAAAGGCCGAAACATTCTGTGTTGTATCACTTTTTGAGAGGCGTAACCAAGAGGCTACCATTTTTTTTTCCCAGAAGCTTTATTTTGGTGAAGAAAGATGAAGAAAAAATATGCTAAAAATATGGTAGATTTCTGAAGATCTGATATCCCTAGAGCAGTGGTACTGACAAGAGAAGTTGTTGGGTTTACTCCTTTCACTTTCAGATCTGCCTGGAACCCCAAGTGGAAGGTGTCTTATCTAATGAGTGCAGAGTTAATGCCACCGGTGCAGGCACACACGCCAAACCCGCACTCCCTCCACCCCTGAGACCCCTTCATCCTCTCAAAAGCACTTATGGCATTTGCCAAAGGTTATAGACTTTGGAGTGTTTCACAAAGCGTTAGTGCCTTCTGCCTTCTGGTGTGGAAGGGAACAGGGGAGGTCTGGGTTCAGTCCCCTCTGTGTTTCATTTGTGAATTGAGTCTCCCTGCTCTCTAGAGAATATTCTGATTATCGGGCCATAGAATTGTTTTCACGCTTTCCTTTGCTTGCCAAGAAATACATGGTGGGTTTAGTTTCTTTTTTCCTCTAAAGTAGAACAATTTCCACTTGAGAGACCGAGATCTTGGCATTACTGCCTGCGTGATGGGTGTAGACCTTGGCTGGCAAATACAAAGCACAGTTTAGTGGATTAATCCCACTGCCACTCATTAGTACTGTCGGCAGAACGGGGCAGCAGGCAGCATGGGAAGTCCCCCGTGGGTAGCATCACAGGCTTAGGTGAATCTAAAATTGATGGGAAATTGCAGATGAATGGTGCAGTTTGACTGAGAAGTGTAAAACCAAGGTGCTTATCCAGTAGTTAGGTGGTACTGGAACAGGCTTTGTGGAGCTGGGCAAGGGGCTTTTGCTGCTCCATCTGTGCTCTGCTGATATATGGGAAGTTAAACTACCGAGAAAGAGTAGTTTTGTTACTTTACCTCATCAAATGGACTTGTTGTTTATCATGCAGAATACATATAGAGTCTAATTAGATCTTTAAGTTTAATAACACTGTAGTTATCCACTACCCAGTATCATTTACAGTTGAAAAGCACATATAAAGAAATGCAAATTAACCTCTAATGCCAACCCTAGACAAAAGTGACAAATTAATTACCAAATCTTTTATAGTACAGGTATGTAAAAAAAAAAAAAACAAAAACCCAAAGAAAATAAAATGGTAGGTCTTAGTACAAATCCAAGGAGTTGGCATCTGTTCTGTAGCTTGTGGGGAAAATGGTGATTCTGTTCCAAGACGGAAGATTTCACCATGAATGCTTTCTGTCAGCCTCTTACAAAAGTACCTCCCAACTCGGTTGTCTCTGCTTAGCCCCCTCACCACGGGTAAGAGGTGGGGAGGGAGCCGTTCCCAAAGCAGACAAGTCATTTGCTGGAAATAGATTTTAGATCAACACGTTTGATTACAAGGAGAAATCAAGCTGAGCCGTCGCACTTTGTGCAACACAGGTCTGTGTTCTCTGTAGAGACGCGGTTGAAAACAGCAAAAAATCATGCTCTGTGGCAGCTGAGACATCCAGATGGTCTCGGTTTATCCCTCATTAAAACACATTGCGGTGTTCCAATCTTTTGATAAAGATAGGCTTGAATAGCTGTGGCGAGGCCTATATCCTAAAGAAAGGTCACAAGCATTTAGGCAGTTACAGAAAATCCATCTCAAAGCAAGCTGGTGCCCTGGTTCCATACCAGTTTGCGTGTCAAAGCAGGGAGACGCGTGGGAGCACCCAAGTGGAGATCCCACCAGTGCTGTTTGTGCGCAGGGCCTGGCTCCTGCTGCTGTAGGTGTGTGTCCAACTGGAGCCGCTGCCTCTGTGCTTTTCTGCGGTTACTGGGGCTCTTTGAGGTTGTTGAACGTCTAGGACTTGGTGTCCTGATCGAAGGCGTCGCCAGTGGAAGCCGCACGGCAGTGTGGTGATAACAGCGAGTGCTGCAGACGTTAACGGCATCTGTCCGAGACCTGAGAGAGTGATGGTGACACATTTCCTCTCTGCCTTCTCCTGCCATTACCTGGAGGAGGTAACAGAAGAAAAACAGCTGGAACAATCTCATCCGTGGGTCAGAGGGCCACAGAGCAGCAGGATACTCGTTTGGAACTTGCCATCCTGCCTTATTTGCCAAAGAATTAATGAGGACCCTGGTTGTGCTGAAATTTGAGCGTCTGCTTTGCTGGATAGGAGTCTATCTATTCTGCAGCTAATTATGTCATTAATTAATCTATTATCTATTGATGACTGGCAAGAGAGTTGCTGAGAATGATTCAGAACCTACACGGAAATTCTTGAAGTATTTCTTTCCTGTGTTTTAGTAACTCCACACTCCGCTCTGCAGCCAGGACCAGCCCTTGCACAGAGTTACAGTTGTAGGTATTCTGAGAGACAAGTCTTGTTCATGCTTGTTCTCTGGGGTTTTTTTTCCCATGTATTTAGAGAGCTAATGGAGTTCAAGAGATGCAGAGTGGGAAGATTAATCTCTCTCCCCTTTGCAGCTCCTAAAGAAGCAACAGCTTTGTAGTTTCAAAAGAGAATGTTTTATTTTTAAGTTGCTATTAATAGAACTGAAAATTAAAAACTCATCATGGTTAGGATGAGTTCCCGATTGAACTTGACAAGGAAGAAGATATTTCATTAAAGTACCAGGCAAGATGATGGCTTTAAAATAATTCTTTGTGTTAATAGCTAAATTATGAGGTGATAATCCGATGGTCTATTTAAAAATGGGTTTGTAGGGGGATTTTTCGGGTGACCCTATGAATAATAATGTGTGGTTGTTAGGATGTCCTGCTCTGCTGCTTATATTTTTTGGCCAATTTTTATGATTTTAAGGTTGGGCAGCAACACTCTACATAGCTGTGATCACTTTTTTATCCATCAATTGATGTCTGTTGCTGTTTTATCAGCTTATTTTTCTGAGCCATCAGCTGGGATAATGTGCTTGAGGGAAAATTATAGCCTACATCAGTGGTTTTGTTACAGCATGTTGTACATTATTGGTAATTTGAATGCACCCGGATAAAAATAGAAAGGTTAAGTAGTTTTCCAAATGTTGCTGCTGTGAAGCAGAAGGAGCGCAGTGTCTGTACGATACACGTTTCTGAGAGAAGAGCCATCGGGTTGTTTTCCCCCTTGAAACGCCACTTGCTAAAATGAATGCTTTCCTTAAAGGTGAATGCAAAGAACAGTTTGATTTTGAAATTTCTTTCACTGAACTCTTTGTTCATTCAGATTAATGAGCCCGGCGTGTGCGTGGCCGGTGCCTCCCCGTGTGCAGGCGTGTGTTTGCGGAGGAGCAGGAGCTGCAGTCCCGCAGCGGGTGCTGGTGCGGCAGCTTCGCAGCCCAGCAGCTCTGCGGCAGAGCCGGCTGCTCTGGGCATTGGCTGCCAGGGCTTTTACATGTTTCTCATCGCTCTCAGATGTTCTCGGCAGAAAGGAGCAATGCTGGTTTTCTGACTATTTATGCAGAGCTCATCGACGATTTCTGTAAAACCGCAGTTTTGGGGCTTTTTTTCCCAAAACAACCTCTGAATTCCTTGCATGAGAAGGATCTGTTCAGGGAGCACAAGCAAAAATGTTGTGTTTTGATGCAATTGCCTGATATACACGTATACTGTTAATCCTTTGCGAGTGTCCTATTTAAAATCACTGCAGAACATCACTGTATGTCTTTCAGCTAATGCCTACTGAGATTTAAAACCTCCTTCTTGGCTGCTCTCTTTCTTAAGAGTGACCTTGGCTGACAGTTTCTATTGTACAACCGAGTCCTGCAGGGCTTTTTTTTTTTTTTTTTCTCCCTCATTCTTTCACATGGATTTACGTGGTGCTGACTTCTCTATCCAGTAGCTCTGCTTCAGTTGCATTGCAGTTGAGATGTTCATAGTTATAAATCACGGTGGAGAACATGTTAACATTTTACTTTTATACAGATTAAAATTTTCATGTTAGATTCTAACCTATATGATTGCTTCCCTTTCTCCTTCTCTAATTAAGGAGAAGGGCAGTCGGGGGTAGTTTCACGGCAGGTGAAGGGAATGATCCTGCTAATGCCCCTTTCTCCTTGCCCAATTCAAGAGGAGGGTGGTCGAGTGTGGTTCCATGGCAGGTGCTAGCAATGAGCCCCTGATGCCCTTTGCGCCTGCTGGGGAGGCACAGGGGGTCACAGCAGCACAGGGGGTCACGGCAGCACAGGGGCTCGTGGCAGCACAGGGGGTCACAGCCTCATTTTCCGGCAGGAGATGGCTGAGGTGGCTGCTTGCCCCCAACCGGCTCCGTTGCCTGTTCCCTTGGAAGGCTGGGAGGAGACTCACCAAATCATAGTTTCACCTGCAACGTGAAAGTTTGTGTTACCTGCAAAATCTGTGTGTGCTCATGGCTGAGGATGTCTGCACAGGAGTTTGGAGGTGGCAAGACTTGGAGCTATATTTAGCTGCAAAGATAGGTATTTTCACCTTTTTAAAAAGAAATTTTACAAAGCTGGGTGGTTTTGTGTGACTGTAAACATTTTTTGTGGATTTTTTTAAAGCAAAAGATACACATGTTGAAGAATGATAGCTTTTGTCTTCTACCACTTCCCTTGTTTTCCATAAGACGTTGCCAAGCTAAGGGTTTTTTTTTCTTTAATTCTGGTGTCTGTGTTGTTATGTTCTGAGAGTTCAGTGGCCTGAAGGAGATTTTATTTAAAAGATGCAAAGTTTTATAGGAGGATAATTCTAAGATATGTATTAGGGGTATTAAAATACTGGTAGCTTATTTTTTTAGTAACTTATTATCTCCAAAGGTTTGATTTTAAATGTGTTGTACTTTCAAGTGCTGCTTTTGAGCTGAGGTGTATATCACTATGTGTAGGGGTGGGAGGTCATATGCAGGCACGTAGAGGGTAGGCTTGGTATTTATAGCCGAGTTAACTGGTCTCAAGAGGTAGGTACAGCAGTTCTGTGACTTATTCTGTCAGAATTCCTTATGAAAAACAGAAAAATGAATGTAGCGTAACAGGAGCTGACTTAGGTTTTCTTACCTATTATTGTAACAAATAGAGAGGAACTGTGTGTCTGTGGGAGATGCTGAGGAAGGTCAAAGGGAGGTGAAAACTCTCACTGGATAGTGAGAAGACGAGGAGCAGGCCCTGGCTGGTGTGGAGCAGTCGTTGCCTGCTCTGCAGAGGGGCAGGGCTCCAGTTTGGGGTGCGCACCTACCAGCTGGTGAAAGGGGATGCAGCAGCGTTCAAACTGGATTGACTGCAGACTGCAGTGCATGTGTGTGGGAACCAGACGCAGAGAAGGCCTAGATGGTTTGGCCGTAGGTGACTGGTGTATGTGGGTAGGAACATGATGACCAGGGTGAGCCCAAGTGGTGCGGTTCTCCCGGTCTGTGCTGCTGGGGCAGTGCTGCCATCCCTGAGCCGTATGCAGCTGGGGCTCACGCCGCCTGTGCCTGTAGGGTCTGTGTGCCCCCTTCAGCCAGAGCTCTTCTCCAGGAATCGCCGATTGCTTCAAAATCCAGCCGAACAGAATGCAGAGATTCAGATGGCAGACGTCCTTGTGCTGTGCGTGACCGTTCTGTACTTCTATCCAGGCTATGTGGAAATGGCCTCCTGCCTTGAAAATACGCAGGCAACAACAACAAAATCTGCCTTTGATGGTCCTTATAGCGCCAAACACAGCTGTTAACTATAATTTGCTCTCTCTGCTCTCATTTTGGAGAACTGCATCCCATCTCAAGAACTAAATAGCCTCATCTTATCATCTTATGTAAAAACTGTCTTTTTTTTTAAAAAAGAAAAAGTTACTGAAGTTCTTCTTACTGTCAACAAAAAGAAAATTGGAATTTGTTCAGAGAAATAGATTGGAACATGCAGTTTTTCTTCACAGCCACTATGACAATACTGCATATGAAAAACATGCATTTCAATTCTGGTCATATATTTCTATTCACCCATTAAATTGCAATATATTGTAACTTTTAACACCCCGGTTATTTTCTTCCATATTTTGTTCTTCCTGTTTCATTATTCTGCTTATAGTTCTTTTGCACGGAAGCTGCATTTTCTGAATCTCATTAACCACCGATGGTGCTGCACCGAAAGCTTCAGTATTCGTTTCACGGCTCTGTCTTTCCTTCCTGGCACAATCTGATGCCTCTGCTAGGGGAGCCTGGGGCAGAGGGTAGGGCTGCCAATGCGGACTACCAGGTAAGTTTGTTTGGGTGCTTTTTTTTCCTCTTTCTGCGTTTTCCCTTCCTCTGGGCAGCTGATGGAGATGCATAAGCTGCTCCAGCGTTCGGTCCCTGGCTCAGCTGTGTGCCGGCTGCTGACCGACCGGAGATGCCCCTGCCCTGGGCTGCCTGTCCACGTTCCCCACTGCCCGGCCTTGCTGCTCTCAAGGGAGCTCGTGTTTTTGGTTTGTTTTTTTTCTAGAGTAGCCCCTGAAAAATGTAGAAGTGAATTCCCCTTCTGTGCAAATGGATTCCTCTGCTATCTGTTTTGAAGCCGCTCTTGGGTAAAAGGCATTATTGCACGTATGAGGCTGAGACAGAGCGTTTGGGATGAATAGAGCAATCTGATTCCATTTTGGTGAGCTCTGCTGTCATTCTGGCTTTTGGCTAAAGGTCTGTTAATGCACTCTGATTTTCTTTATTTCTTTTAAAGCATGACATGACCAACAGTAGGCAACCAATCCTTTTTTCTACTCTCGTTTGACAGGAGAACAAGAAAAAGAGGCAGGCAAGCTCAGGTGTTTTTTTTGTTTCCTACCCTGGCTGGTTTCCCTTGGGTGGCTCTGCAACGTGTACTCTTCTTAGGGTTGTGAGTGATTGCAGCAGTTTTGAATCGGGTGTTAAAGTAGGAAAGATCTTTTCCATTAAATGTATTTGGATTTAATCTTGTCTGTAAATTGTATGTGTTGCAAAGTATTTCTAGTAGGTTCTAGGAGAAACCGTGGTACTTGCTACATAATCTTCTGTGCCAGTAATATTGATATTTAAACAAGTGTTTTCAGCAAAATTAAGCAGCCACTGGGAATTTCACATACCGGAGGTAATTTCCATCTTCTTTTCCCTTTAGGAATTGCTGACTTTTCATGGGGTACTAAGAACATTGACCTGTACTCATGTTTACTGCGGAAGGTTCAGCTTTTATTCTGGTTCCATTGTGGCAATTTGAGCCGTTTGCCCAGACGAGGTTTGGTTTGGGCCCTTCAGCCTCTGCAGTTCCAAACAGGGCATGACAAAGCGTGTTTTAGTGCGGCTAACCAGTTATGGATCTCCTGAGGTTTTGTTCTCTCTCTTATCCTGTGCTCCATGCTTATGAAGAACTCGATCCCTGTCAATGTTTTAGTAAAATTAGTCCATTCGAATGATATTTCATGTTAATGAGTGACCTTGAGCTGTGCTTCCTCAGAGGTACAGATGTGCTCTTCATCCTTCCATTTGAAGGAAAAGGCCTCCATTTATCTACAGTTTATTTAAAGAATGATAACACTCTGGCCTCCTCGAGTGCTTGAGAGGATTGTTAGGACAGGACTCTAACCAGTACTGAGATACTGCAGGTGTGCGAGAGCTCAGCCCCTGGGGCGGTGCTGGCAAGGCCATAACACCAGGTGCTTGCCAGTGTCTGTTCTGAAATGTGCAGGCCAGACAAGGGTCGTGGGGACAAATTGCGGTTTATTGATTAAGCAGCTGATAGATGATTCAGAAATACATGGGATTTGCCTCATTGCTCTCATTTTCAGATAAAATGTTTGTGTAAAGCACTGTTCAAAATCTGATAAGGAAGGTAAAATAAAGTTGACGCACATGTGCTTATCAGGAGAAATGGCCATTTCTACCACAGCATTAAAACTTTGAATTCATCTTAAGGAATGAAGGTTAGGCAGAGAGGCCTGTTAATATTTCCATAGTGAAACAATTAGTAATGCACTAAAAAAAATACAGGGTTAGGAACTAAATTCAGTGTTGCTTCTGAACGAAGACTGAAGAGTCCATAAGGCTTTGGCCATGGTGTGGCAGAGCAGGACTGACGGTTGTGTTTAATTGAGCTGAAGATCCTGTTTGTTGTAAGGAGCTAGTTGACCTCTTTCTTTTAAGATGTTCTGGAGAGTTTATTGATTATAATGAGGTGCAATCAAATCCCGAGCGCACAGACTGTAAAAGCACTGACTTCTCAAAATCCGTTGAAATCGCATGCTTCAGGCTGTTCTCTCCCCAGCGATGAGGGTCACCTGGTAGTGCCTTGTCTGGATTTAAGAAATATGGTGACACATAAAATGCTCGACTGAGGGACAAACGTAGAATCCTTGTCTTGATGTTTGTGTCGCATCCAGCTGGAGATCTTCTGTGACTCAGTGGTTCAGTGATTCATGATGTTAGTAAAGAAAACAATCTGATTTGGGGCCTGGTGAGTTTAGGTGCTTTTTTGGATCAAGTTTTTCATCCTTGTCCCCTGGGTTGATGCTGTAATGGACTAGAGCACGTTAATTGTTTTGCAAAAAAGAAGTGGGAGGAGAGGCTCCTCAGCCCATTTGAAGAAATGTCGAAGTATTTTCGTGAAGATGCTGAAGAGCTTATACCTGGTCAGTAGATCTCTCTGCTCCATAACTGGATAATGCATCTTTTCTGTGTTATCTGCTGAAAAAAGGTGTCTTTTTCCTCCCCTGCTCCCCCTGCCTAGCTCTGTAACTGCTGCAACAACCTGTGCTGGATCCTGGCTCTGTGCTGGGGTATGTCTCTTTGCTGACTAGCTTTTGTTTTTAGAGATGTGATTTACATTGGGGTTGCTTTCGCATCTATTTTATTTAATGAGATGTGAATATTTAAAGTCTGAATATCCTTAGCTTTTTTTTTTCCCCCCCTGCTGTGTTTTTGATTAAATAGACAGCAGTTTGGAAGGTGGCCTTCCTCGGAACAGCTGTGCTGTGTTGGTCTGTATAAAATTAATGCAGCTATACATGAAACTATGACTTTTCTAACTCTTATATAGGTGTAGAGTGGGTGTCTGTTCAGTGCCAAAAGTACAACCCCGAAGAGTAGGGCTATGGGTTGTTTAAGAAGGTGGTAACTAAAGAAGCCCCATAGCTGCTTTGCAGTGTGGAAGTACAGTCTTGGGAGGACAAATAGGTAATTAAAAAGAACCTTTCATTGCATCACTGAAAGCAAACCAAAATAAATTCATGTTAGTGCTCGCAAGAAACGAGAAGGTTCTTAGAACTTGTGCCTGGCACAGGCTTTAGCATACGGATCTCATCTCTTGGGGCAGGAGATCCTTTTCCAGTGCCCGTCTCTGCTGTTGAGGGGGCTCTGTCCTGGGGGTGCACTTACCGGTGGTTGTCCCCTTGGTCACATCTAGGCAGGCCAGAGCACAGCCAGGAATAGTCCCTAACTCAGACAAGTGCTCAGGGATGGGTTATAATAAACGTGGTTGGGTTTCTTATTGCAGTCTGTCTGCTAACAGCGTTCATGCAGAGTGGAATCCTGGCGTCAGAGGAGGAAGGATTTCATCTGCAGGACCCGATCCAACCCCCAGAAGTCATTGATAGAGTCATTTCATTGACTTTAATGGGATGGAATGGATTCCTTTAATAGTATTTGTGTTTCTGTCAGGAGTTCATTTGGCTTTGCTGCAGTCATTTACATGAGTAATGGTGGAACGCGGACTTCGTACCAAACTGCATTCTGAATGACTACACTGTAACAGGGCATGGAGGTGGTTTTACCTCCCAATCGTTATTTTAAGTTTCTCTTCTTATAATGGTTTGGCATGGGAAAAAAACTCAGTATGCTTCTGAAAGTCTTCGATTCCATTTAGCAGAAGTCCTAATAGGCTTATTGTGTTGCCTTCGAATAATCAACAATATCTTGCAGGAGGCGTGGAATGACTTTTATTTATCGCACCTGATAAAACTGGCACAGGAAAGTCCAAGCTGACTGGGGACACGGATTTGTGCTGAAAAGACTGAAATAATAGTTGCTCGAGGGATTTAAACTTCTTTATTTTGTAATCTTTTTAAAACAATAACTTTACTGTCTTCGTGCCATCATATTATCAACAATTGAATGAAGCACCTTAGAAAAAATTCTGATTATTTGTAGGTAAACTGTACAGATTTCTCATTCACGTGTGTGCTTGAATGAATTACATACAGATAATGCAACTTGAAATTCATTATGAAGTTTAGTGGTGAAGTCAGGAATATTTTAAGTCAGTGCTTAACTACAAAGTCCAGTTTCTCTTTCTTGACCTACTCCCAGCTTCTTAGTATTAAACAACAAATGCACACTTGTCAAGGTGCCAGTGTCCCTTAATTCTCCTTACTTATGTGTCTTGTGTGTTCCTGATAAATAAGCTTCAAAGTCAGTATTTGTTTTAAGAGCATGTGAGTTTGAGTGTCTGAGTGCGTTTGATTAGCTTCATCAGCTGTTTGACAGCTAATCCTGTTTTTGTTCTGGTCTGCAAAGATCGTATTCCCAAATGGACAGACATTTTGTCCTGGACATGGGAAGAAGGAGACCTTGTAGAAGGTGGTGCACTGAGGCACACTTGATTTGTTCTGCCCATCTGGAGGCTGCTACAGAGCAGGAGATGGTGTTTGTTCTCAAATGTTTTCACCTTGCTTCCAATCCTGTTCTGCCAAGGAATGGGATCCCTAATGTAGGGAACAGAGATAAGTCTAACGCAATACCTACTTCTCGTTAAAACTTGCAGCACTTTTTCCACCCATGTGTTGGGGCTTCACCGTAAGTCCCAGGGACCAACTGCCACTACGTCTGTAGCCAAATAACCCTCCCAGTGGGACCGTAATGCTGTGTGCAGAGGAGTGGGAGCTGTTCATTCTCTTAGCTTAATTTGGGTGGAACCGAATCTGTCTGCCTTCTTCCCAGTGGCACGATGACTAAACAGTACCAGGGCTTTGCTGTCCTCTGACTCTACCAGCCTGTTATGAACTGATTACCTTCTTATCCTTCCCCCTGGAGTGCAAGCAATCCCTTCGTCATCAGATTTTTGAGATCAGAGTTAGCATAATCTTAGACAACAGTTTAGAGAAACAGTCAAATTGAGAATATATTGTGATTTTTTTTTTTTTTTTGAGTCAAATTAGTCTGTTATTTGTCCAGACGTTTAAGGGGTGTGAAATGCAAGTCTTGTGTTATCAATCTGGTGAAATCTGGTTTCTTACCTTGCTACTCGTTTTTCTGCTGGTAGATGTCCAAATGAAATCAGGTGTTGGAATACGCGGTGGTGATATCTACCTAGGAATCATTCTAACACACTGTGAAAATATTTACGAGCTTCCAAGATGAGACTGCTCCTGATTAGGGAAATCAAAGAATAGTTTTCCCAGCAGGCCTGCAGTTAACTTGTCCAAATTGCTTCTGTTTTAATTGGCGTGCATTTCCTTTAAGCAGCTAGAAGATGAAAAATATTTGACTTGGGCTCTACAGGAATGGAAGCCTATTCCCTGGGATTTAGCCAGTCTGGAAGAAAAAAAACGACCAACAGATCATTTGAGTTTGTAGTACAGTTGAACAACAAAAATCCATGACATCTTTGTCAAACAAAATGCCAGACCAAGGCAAAGACTTCTTCATGAGAAAAATAAGGATAGCGCCTTACTTGGGTTTTCTGGTATGTGAAGTCTTTTGGTACCTGAAGTGAATCTATGTGGGCTGCTGCTTTTGGTTTACTTTTTTTTCCTTTTTCCCCTCACAGCAAGCTGTTGTTTTCAACGGCACTTCAGGAAAAAAAAATTTAACTAGGTTTCTTGTTCCCAAAGTGTGTTTCAGAAGCATTGGTAAAAATAAATAGCCTTCATTAAAACGCCCTGCTTTTGTCCGGAAGCACATCCCAATGTTTTGTGTGAAATTAGTTTTTCAGTTGCTGGAGATCTTTATTTTTCTTTTGCTGAGCATGTCTGTGGAGAACTGTTTGTCCTATAAATGGGGAATTGTGAGACCAAATATGTATAACCTGGGAGGAAATGATTGTGTGGTAGAGCGGTGTCAAAAGCTAGACTCTTGGGATGTGGGGATGGGGACTCTTCATGGCCTGGGAAGCACTGGGTTATGAATTGAAACTACTGAAATAGATCATTATCCACAGTGTTTGGATTGAAAAAGATTGAGTGGGTCTTGGGTCAAAGATGGTGAGAAATTTCAGCCTGAGAGGACCTGAGAGGACCCAGGGCTCCTCTGAAAAGAAAGGGAGAGGTCCTTAAGCTCCCTGGCTACTTCCCACTTCAGGGCAATGCACCTTCACTGCTGAAGCCTGTGGCTTGTGCCTGGGACTGCTGGAGGTGTTGCTGCTCCAGTACCTCAGACGGCAGCCGTGGGATTAGTGTCAGGTGCTGTTGCAAATCTTTGTGTCGGCTGGTGATGCAGCCTTGCTCTGCAGCCGCCGGCAGCAGGCACCCCAGAGTGAAAGGCAGGCCACCCAAAGAGGTGCCCTACAAGGAGATCGGTCTCTCTTTAGAGGTGTATGTTTCTTTTCAAAACAGCTGGATCTGCCGCTCCTGTGAGGCAAAAGAACCATTGTATGATAGTTTGAGATAGATCTGGATGGAATCGGTGAGCTTGGCAGCTCCTGGATGACGTCCATCCGTTGTTTTGATTGGAAACATAGGGGTATTGCTGGGGGTTTCTTTGTTCAAATACACATCCTAAAAATAGCAGTGTTTTGTATTTCCCATACCTTCTCCTTACCAAAACCCCACTAACACTTCCCCCTCACCACCACCAAACCTAGTGCAATACCGGGCTTTCCTGTAGAGGAGACTCAGAATTTCCCTCACTAAAAGTAGTTGATCCATTTTGAAGACGTGAGGCCTGTAGCCCCTCTGGTGGGGCCTGTTGCCGGCTGCTCCTATCACATTTGTTGTTAGAGGGGGCATTAGTCTTTGGCAGGAGCAAGGTGGTCGCCTGTTAGCCGTGCCAGCCTGCTGCACGCGCTGGCAGGTTCCTGGCCTTTTCATAAAAGAGATTCGAGGATCGAATGAAGCCTGCAGATCTTGTTCCACAGGGCTGGAGAGATGTATTATCGGTGAATAACGTTAGTCATGCTTTTTGCTCTCTAAATTTTATCCCCTGCCTTTCAGCAGTGTGAGATGGTGTTTCCCTGATGTCATAATGTCAGGTGAGTCATGAAGAGCCCAAACTTGGAGTGATTGGTTTTTGAAATGTTGAAGGTGTAAACCTTATATTTGTTGTTTATCAATTAATAATTAATTGAAGTTGAAATTAAAAATTAAGCAGGCAAATGAATCAAACATGCTAAAAAGCAACAAAGCTGTGTTGCTGCAGCTGTCAAATGACCATGAATTTCTAAGAGCAGAAGCAAATACATTCACATATGGCGCAGTGAGATCCTCAAGAGAGAGGTTTTGATTGAGTGTGCTGGGTGTATTCCACAGAAAAATCGGGTAGAAAACATCTTTGATGTGGAGTTTAGTACCTTTTGCACCAGGTAGGGAATTGGTAGATGGTTCTCAGAAAACACTGCCAATTGTCTTTGCACTGTGGTGCTATGGAACAGTTTAAGAACAATTTTATTGTATTAGAGGAATGGTTAAAAACACAACAGGCTGGCAAATCCCTGTAAACTCTCTGTTGTGTCTGGTGGTTTTCTGTTTGATTAGGGAGTACTTTCTGGAACACCTTGGCTGTTATAACACCCAGTGTTCAGAATATTGAAATGTACTTACCTTAGGAATAGATTCTTCTTCGCCCACTGGAAGCAAATAGCTCTCTGTCATCTTAGCTAATATTTATAATTATTGATGCCTCATTTTTCCTGATCAAATCTGGGTCTGCTCCTTGCTTCTGTCAGCGGCAACTTACCATAGATTGTAACAGGCAGAGTCTGAAATGCTAGTTTTGGGGAAGAGGAGCACAGTGTCAGTGGAAGCTGGTGATTCTCTGCCTCTTGGGATGGAGTCTGCACCATTAGGCATCTCTGATGTTTCTGTTTGTATTTTTTTCAAAATAATGGTACAGGCTGATGTTGCTCCTATTCACAATACTGATCTATCCTGTTTGAAAATACATAGAATAATAAGTAGATAAGACCCTTTTCTCTGTTATATGTAGGGAATTATCTAGAAATTAATTGATACTGCAGAGTTGTTGATGGAGCAGAATATCTTCTCCTTGGCTACTGCTTGGCAGATAAAGGCCTTGTTTAATTTCTATTTCCAATTTCTCTTTATCTCATTCTGCAACATTGTTGAGAAACTTTGGTTACTTTTTTTTTTTTCTTCCTTTTCTCCACAGCAATGAAAGGAGCATTGGATTTTTATCAGTGAGAGGGCTGGTAGAAGTCATTTGTCTGGTTGACCAAGGTGGCTGAGGCAGCTCCACAGCGGCTGTTGGTGCTGTGAGCAGTGAGCAGTCAGTGCAGGCGGCAGCTGAGCTCTCCTGCCTGCAGAGCAGTGGCTGTGCAGCTCAGCCAGCGAGTGCCAGGACCGCGTGTTGTGGTAGCTGCACGTGGGCAGGGGATAAAAATTGTTGCCCAAAGATAAAATCATACTTGAAACACTTTGGGGGGGATGCTCTTTCTGTCCTCTGTGTGTCCTCATTCTCATTGTATTGCTGTACCTAGAGAGTTCATAGCGTGCGCTCTGATTATGACAGCCTGGCTTGTCGTTCGGCTGGTGATGTGCTCTTTTAAAGATCTATTTTGTTAGGAGTCTATTCTGAGACCTATAGATTAGACAGTGCATGCGCTAACCCGCTTGAGGCAAAAAAGAGACCTTTAATCTCTGTTAAAACTCTCTGTGCCAAATATAATAGCTGGTTTCAGCAGTATTTAAACCGACTTCATTAGAATATAGGAAGAGAAAACAGGTTTTAAGGGCTGGTTTTAGCAAGTAGTCAGCTGTCTCCCAGATGGTCCAAATGTGACTTTTCAACACTACACATGATAACAAAGACGGGAAGAAAAAAGAAAGGAAAAAGAAGGGGGGAAAAAAAAGCACCCCCCATCCCCTGTGTGCATGTGTATTTGTGTGTGTCTGTGTCCTGGCTCGATTTTCAGCTGCTGGGGAGGCTCTGTGAGCCATCGGCAAGTGTGCTCGCGGCAGCACCGAGGGAAGGCGGCCTGACCACTACCTTGTACAGGGCATGGCTCTGGCTGCTCAATCCAACACACTCAAGGGTGTTCTCTCTTTTCTGGGATGCACTTACTTTCACCGAAGGCAAGGCTATGAGCTGTAATGTATTCAAATGGATTTAGAATTTGTAATGGTGGTTCTAGTTTTTCCACTGTATTTACTGTCCTTGCTCTGAAAACCAGGTTTACTTTAACCCATCCTGAAAACTAGTTGTGTTTAAGTAATTGTTTTTACATGGTAGCCTTTCTGAGAGAGTCTTTGTTCTCGTCTGCGGAGGCTGATGTGGCTCTGTGAACCAGAGCACAAACTGGAGGTGCATCTAGCGATGAGTCCAGCATGTTTACTTATGACTATTCATGAGCCACCTCATTTAGTGAGTGCTCTTGGGGCTTGATGGAAGTAAGCAATGCTGCTCTCGCTGCTTTAGCTGTGGAGAGCTTTCTCGAAGACAGAGCTAGTGCTGTGCTCGGTGTCGGGGCTGGCTCTGACTAGCTGCAGCCTTTCCCAGGGCATCTGTGCTGCTGCTCTGTAGCTTGTCTTAAATGATGACTCAAATGGCAACAACAGCGTAAATTTGAAATCGTCTTTGTAAAGTATTGCTCACCTTTGTAACGAGTCCTTTCTGCTTGTTCCCCAAGGTCCAGAGGAAGAACTGACCATGTAGATGCTACAGCTTGGGTGCAGCATAATGGGAAGCGGTGAATGGAGTGGAGCTGGTCTGCAGCCTTGAGAGCAGCCGTTCTGCAGACCGCTGGCCAGTCAGGGACACCTCACACGTCAGAGGCATTCTCCACGTCGCTTGCCTGGCACACGCTGGATTCTTTTTAACTTCGTAGGTTGGAATTCAAGATTCCTTTCCTTCGATTTTTAAACAGTTTTAAGATTGTATCAACTATAACGAGTGGAGCAATATAATCAGCAACAATGGGTGACATGACAAATAGTGATTTTTATTCCAAGAACCAAAGAAATGAGGCCAACCATGCAGGAGAGTTTGGGTGCACACTGCAAGAACTGCGCTCCCTCATGGAACTTCGAGGGACAGAAGCAGTAGTAAAAATTAAAGAGACCTATGGGGAAACAGAGGGGCTCTGCAGACGTCTGAAGACATCACCAACAGAAGGTAAGCGTGTTTCCCTTCAGCTGAACAAGGGGACTTCTGTACGTGCTCTCCAGCTAGTGAAAGAAAGAGGTTTTGTTTCAAACCTGAGAACCGTTCTCATGTAGCTGCCATTATTCCCAACAATAATAAGGCAAAAGAGGAAACTTTAGAGAAAGAAGATAAAAACAGTCCAGCTATAGCTGAAGCTAGTGTTAGGATGAAAGAGGTTATTTATTCAAAAAGCAAAACGCATTAATTTTTCCTTAAAGGGCAGACAAATATATCGGTACCTGTTCTATGTGGTTATAAAGAGGCTTTAACATATGTGCTCTTGGGGGTAAGAAGCTGCTTAGTAATTGCTTTGGAAGAATTTCTACGTATTTAGACATCTTAAGAACATGAAATGACTTTTCAAGATACTCTTTATGTTACTTTGTGGATTGATATGTAATTTATATAGTTTTTTGGTGGCTAATCTTGACTTAGAGTATTATCGTAGGTAATTTTGCTTAAGTTACCAGTACGTGACTGTCTCAATGCTTTTACTAGTTGGCCTTATTTTCTACGTGTAATTAAACTCTTTACTTATGTTTAATGCTACCAATAATGACTTCACAATATCTATTCTTCTAAGTGTTTTGGAGTTCTCTACCTGATCATCAGTCATTAGTCTAACCTTAAACATTCATCCCAAATATCTCCCCATAAAACATTCACAATAATGGGATCTTTCCCTCTCCTCATAGAATTTTACTGTTCACCAATTTCTGTTTTACTACAAGTAAAATTCTATTTAATTCTAAGAATTCTACTTTCTTCTCTGTATTTTCATCTCCAAGGTGTATTAACACTTTTGGAAGTGTATACAGTCTTTGAGTCTATAATATTTATCTTTTAAAATAGTCAAGGTGTTTAAGTTCTTTTCTTTTCCAAGAAGATACAAGTATTGGCTTTATTCCATTCTTTCTTTTTAAAGTTAATAATTTAGTTACTTCCTCTCTTTAAATGCTTGAATGTCTTGCATTATTGGTGTAATCACAGACAGTTATAGTGTCACATCATTAGTTGTTATAAATTGCTCTAGTTGAAGAGTCCCAAAGGAGCAGCTCTCAGAGTTTACTCCTTGTGTACCTACACCTGATCATATACAATCGCAGTATTGCTTAAACACTATAAACCTGTTAACAGTTCCATTTCAGCAAAGGATTATTAAGCTAATTTTGTATTAAACTGAGCAGCAAACTCCAGCAGCACTTCAGTGTTCCTGTGCAGTCTTGTGTTCTAGAATGGCAAGTGGCAAAATGAGCAGTTTACAGCAGATCTTTCCCATTTTCTTGTCTTGCCTGAATACCTGGTCCTTCAGACAGGGTCTATTTACCTCTCTGGAGGTTTGTCCCAGAGGAACGCTGAGGTAGGAAAATGAGGCCCTGTCGCTTGTCTGGCATTTCTGGATGTCTGTTGATCTGTGAGGATGGCCTAACTGCTCCTGCACACCCGAGAATCAACTCTGCAGAGAACATGTGCCGATTCTGACAGGTCCCTGACACCTCTGAGCAAGTTCAGAGAGAAATGCAAGATCTTTCTATTTATGTGCAAGAACAAACACAAATTTGTACATCTGCCTCTAGGGATTCAGCAGTCCCTCGGCAGTTTATGGAATGTCAAAGCTGAAGTCTTGGGCTGGGTAAGCCCAGATCACTTCAGTGACTTCAGTCAAGTTTTGCCAACTCATTCTGGCAGTTACCTGGTCAACGTGAACTTCAAAGGGATTGTTAATGGTGTTATCTGTTGAATTTGTGACATCAGGGGAATTTAATTCCTCATATCAGAATAGAGTGTATGGACTCAAGTGGTGTGTCGTGCTGACTCCAGCAGTAATCTATATCTGATACTGCAGATAAGGTAACTTTCCTCTGAGCCTTACGTGCACTTCATCACTTGTGCATTAGGGAAAAACATTTCCAGCTTCAAGTGACAATCAGCATAAGACTTAGAATCGTGAGGGCTCTGCTGGGTTTTAATTTTAAATTGGATCACACAGTAGGAACTACCAATCACACTAAGTTTTCATCTTATTTTTAGTTTTTTTGCTTGGAAAAATAGTTTCTGGAGAGAATCTCTCTGAAAAATATTGTGTCAAACTCAAATTTGAGTTTGAGAGAACGTATTCATGAGAATTCAATAGAAAAACTTTAAAGACTTTTGTCAAGTATGAGCAAATAAAAGCATGTGTTTAGGCGTGAGGCCCCCAGGCATTTCTTTTCTTACATCCAAGCATAGTGGAGGTTAAAATACAGCGAAGAGGATATTTTTGAATATGTATGACTGTCCTTAGAGGAAAAAAAAATACTAGTTTCTAATGTGGAAATGTTTTTTTTTACATTGAGTAGATGTGTTTTGTAATAATTTATTGACGTGCATAGAGTTTTATCTTTTGATATTTGCAGCAGACCATGGATTCCCCATGTAATATCTTTATGAGATCCTGTTATTTGCCACTAATTTGCTTAAAATTGCCACACATTTGCCTGAAAATGGCTATTCCACCAGCCTCTTCCTCAGTGCAGCACAATAGCTGAACTTCCAGTCAGTTGTTGTCTGCAGTGCTGCACATTTCACACCATTTATGAAGGGGAACAGAATAAGCTTTACTGCAGGGACCTTCGTCAAATGGACCAAATGGGCTCTCGCTGATCAAGAGCACTGGATGAATGTGAAGGAAATGGCAAAAAGGACTTGACCCACAGAACTTGGTTCTTCCCTGACTTATAGACTCTTCTAAAATGTATTTTCATAAGTCTTCATATGGCTTAAGTAGTTACTGGAACAGCAGCACAACATGTATCCCCAGGCACGTGATAACTTGGTAGAACATGGTCTAATCTGAATTTACTGGCTTGCTTGGTATTTAGAAAATAAGAAGCAGCAACTAGCCCAGACTTTACTCAGCAATTAATTTCCCATGTTAATATTTGATGTAACACCTATGGACTGGTAGAATCAGTCACTCACACTAAAAGTGCCTTTTTGAAGCTCTGTTTTCAAGGGCCTGAACTTCGCAAGGTAAGATGTTTTATGCATAACTCTGATGTTCTTTATGCTGCTGTAAAGATACTTACCAGTGTTTTCTGAACTCATGTATTAATGCAGTGTGGAGCTTTAGAAGTCTGCCGAACGTTGAGTAGAATAATATTTGCATGTTGAATGAATTCATAACATTATTGTGGATTACAAGCCTTCAGTCTCCTTTTTAAATTTTCTTTCATCGCTTTTCTAACTATAGCTGCAGCACGGATCCCAGCCCTAAGTTATGCCTTGGGGATTTCCTGCATTACAGTGATTATATTATAGTGAAAAGCTACCATTTAGGTGCTCATAAAAAGAACCCCCCTAAAGTCTATGGGGATACTTTTTATGAAAAATTACGAAGATGCATCTCCCTGAGTTTTCTTTAAAAATATTTTTATTCAGATTAGTTTCACTTTCATTATTCTGGTAACAGAATCTAAGCAGGATCTAGCTCTCACTCTGCAGAGCGACGCTCAATCCCCCGCTGGGCAGAGCTGTGATGGCAATTGTATAATTTTCCATGCTGTCTGAGTCTCCGAGGCCCACTCGAGCATTAGTGATACCTTATAAAGGACAGCTGGTAAAATGGGATGAGTTAGTTGGATGAATACCAAATGAGGCTGGAATCCAGGCTTCCCAGTGCTTAACTGTGTTTTACCCACAATTTTATGTAGTACGCACCAATTTACAGTAAGATTTTCATCTGCCTTCCCTTTGCATTACAAAAATGTTTATTCCGTATCACCACACGTTGTTGAATTAACTTCCATGATTTCTTGCTTCAAATACTTGGATGCAGTGATTTCCGATGTGTATGAAGAGTGAAGCTGTGTATATTTATGTGAAGAAAACCCATTCCTGGGTGTGGTATCTGTGTGATCACCCTGGACCAGCAGCTCCAGAAGGTGCTGTGTGTTGGGGATGATGTTACAAGCACTACAGAAGTTCTTCTGGTTCAGTGGGTAACCCGACAGACTAAGGTTTTAAGATATTGCAGATGCGACGTTATTACATGAGCTGCTAGAAGCTGCTTTTATAATAGGAAAAATGCAGGTTTGGTTGGGTTTTTTTAGCTGTATTTCTCCTAGGATACACGGCAAGAGAAAATATTAATTAGCAGTTACGTGATAGTACTTCTGGTGTAGAAGATGGGTTTTTAACTGTCATAACTGCCCTTAGTTATGATAGATATCAGATCAGTGGGTTCACAGGGCGTGTGGCCGTGGCGCTTGGGGACTCGGTTTATCAGACAGTGTGATTGGGGCAACGGTTGCACCGGGTGGACTGAGAGGCCTTTTCCAACCTCAGCGACTCCATGATTGATTCAGACAAATATAAGATTAAAACAGAAATGTAAAATAATTGATTCCTAGAGGCTGAAATCTGTAAAATCATGATGCTGTCTAAAGTAGATTTTGAAAATAAGAAATTGATAATAGCATAGTTTTAGCCGTGGCTAAAAGAATACACTTAAGTCAAGCATCGTTCATGAAATGTTATGTATAAGTTCAGAATTTTCTTAAGCTATTTTGAACGTAAGGCCAGGATGAATATCGTTCCACTCAGGAACTGACTTTTTTATAAGTCTGCGTTGGCACCTCTCCTACAACAGGATTTAAGACTTGGGTTGTGAGGCTGAGCTGAAGTACTTGGAAAGCTGAAAAGCAGAATGTTAAAAGCAGTGGAGCAGAAGGCCCACCGCCCCTCTCTCCAGATCACTGTGCTGCCCGATTCCCCGTCCTTCTGTGGAACTAGATGCAAAGTACACGGCTAGTCCTGATCTGTACCTGCTCTCCTCATGGGAGGGCTGGTTTAAACAATGAAATCGGCCTCCCCCATGAAAAAACCTTGGAGGGTTGCGTTTTGCAATACTTTTTTCCTACCTTGCATGGGAAAAAACCCACTGTCAAGCCTTGAAGTCATATTTCACCCAGTGACACGTGCAGCGTGAGTGCGGCTGAGCTGGTAGGAACCTGTGCTGGCTGGACCTGCTCCTGTACTCACCTCAGTAAACGCTGCCTTTGTGGGCATGTCCCGGTCCCCACACCTCTGTGGGTGCACTGAGGGCCTTGGGGACTGGGGTGCAGCTGGGTGGAAGGCAGGTTCCGAGTGTTCTGTTGGTTTGGAGACAGTGGAACAGTTGCTGAATCCCTGAGAAGCACAGGCCTTTGCCTTGGGGGGGTTGTGCCTGGAAAGGGGGAAGCAGAGGGAGGGACAGGCAGTGTTTCTCCCCACCTGCTCCCGGGGCTCCTCCTGCCCTGCTGTCCGCTTGCAGCTCTGTTCTGTGGGGAAGTGCAGGGTCTGACCCACCTTCACGGTAAATGCTGTTGTCATAGTTAGTCTTTTAAGATTGGGAACAGATGGAAAAAAATCTAGGTGAGATGATTGCATGTTAATAACTTGGCGAGACAAGGAGTTCTGCTCTGGCATACAAGAGGTGCCTCAAAGCCCTACAGAATGTGTCTGTTGAAGCTGTAATCCTTGGTCTTAGTGAGGCTGAAGCTGGCCCTTGTGTTTCTGCCTCTGGACGTGTGTCAGTGCGGTGCTGGGCAGATGTGCTGGCTCAGAGGTTCTGTGCCACACTCCTGGCGCAGCCTCGGGGTTGGATGGAATAGGTCTGTACATCTGATGGTCCCACTCTCTGCAGCATGTTACATATCCATGACATAATATCTACATGTTTAATGATTTGAGAGGAGTGCAGGGAGCATTCTTGGCAGCCACAGTTATTTTCCTACCTAATGCTCCCATTGTTTCTGTAATTGAACAGCAAACATTCTTCCAAAGGTTACCCAAACATCAGCATCTTAAATGAATGGCTTAGATTTTTCTAGGTGATAAGTATCATTTCATCTTTCGTTTTGTTTCTGGGTTTTTGTGTCATTCCACTCGCTGATTTACTTCAGCTTTATGCATTTACTTGTAGAAATCTAGAGAAATATTGCATCATGCGTTTTCTCTGTCAAACTTTTCAAATATATGTAAGCTGGATCACCTTCTCCTTTGAGACACCTAAATGGTTTACAAAAAGCTTCTCTCTGTGTAACCAGCATTGCTTTAAATTAAGGTTTGGAAAGGAAGAAAGCGAGTGAATGCCTTCTGCCTGTTTTATTAGGGAGCCTCAGATTTTTTTGAGGTCAGTGCTGATTTATTTATGCGATTACACAGGAGGTCATCTTCCTCTCAATGATAATCTTCAGTGGGGACAGCACTATTGGAAAGGAGGATGTTTTCATGCAAACAGAGTTCCCCTTCCCCTTAAGTCGGTCCAGTAAGTACATACAGGCAACGTTTACTGCCCAGACTGGCATTCTGCTCCAGCACCTCAGGTTTAGAGCAACAGAATAATGAATGGGGGTGAGGTTTTGTGCTTATTTTGCACAACTCTAATGGTTGTTTGTTGTGATTAGCTCAGTTACAACTCCAGCATGTTGTAAGCCAAGAGAGAGAGGCTGGCTCGGCATCTTCCAGTAATTCTTGCCTCTTTCAAAGGAGGTTACGACCAGTTAACATTTGCCATAAGGTATCGTGCCACAGATTTCTCCATGATCTAAATACAGTGATGCAATGCACTGTGTCATTCCCTATTTAGGAAAAAAAGGTGATGCCAAGTTTTGCCTTTTATATGGTGCAGTTGATAAATGTGTAATCTCATTCTTGGAAATACAGACTTGAGTTTGTTGGCATAACTCATCTATTTATTGTGTGAAAAGAGATGAGGCACGATCTGTAACTTAATAGCAGCCCTGTACGTAATGATGGGGGAAGGAGTTTTTAGATTTCACAAACTGTTGCGGTTACGTCAGTGGTCAGGATTGCAGAATGGGATTACGTTGGTCGTGCTCTCTCAGAAAAAGCCAATGAGTCCTTTACTTGAAGGATCAAAAAGTGTTCTCTCGTATGCGTTTCCATGCACGTGTATCAAAGCAGCTTCTGTGCCAGGAAGAGAAAAGCTGTTAGTTCTCCAAGTAACAGTAACGAAAGAGCCAAAGGGAGGAGAGGAGTGCGGAGCTGCCGGTGAGCGCTGCTGCAGCTGTTCCTCAGCACTGCTCTGTGGAGCCCTTGGAGGAGCAGCGGTAGTGTAGGGGAAGGGAAGTCTTCTATTGCAGGGCCTAGAAATCCATAAATATATATGGAGTGGGTCAGCTTGAGTGAAAGCTGATTTATCTTCATTTTGTGTTGGCTTAGAGGAAGCTGCAGGAAGAGAGCAAAGTCCATTATCCCAAATGAATAATCCAATCAAAGTAGCCAGTTTGTCCTTGATGAAATTAGACTTCGTCTTTGCAGTATATTGGAGAGAATGAAGGTATTTTTTTTGCCTTACTTTGTCAGTGTTCTGTGAAAGCAAATGTTTGATATGTAGTGATTTTATGCTTTTGTCATTGGCTGTGGCGGAGGAAATGGAGCACAGCCTGTAGCCAGTTGTCATGGCTAACACAGGGGGGCAAAAGGTGCTCTCTTCGTAGTGCCGCCTTCAAATGTACAGATGAAACCATTAGGTGCATCTTTTCTAGGTATTTCCATGCTTTTTGCTAAGTGTCCCCACTAGTAGTGATGCTGCTTCCACCTGAGCTATGGGAATCAGAAGGCTTTGCTACTGGAGTCATTGTAAGGATCGATCGATGCTGATAATGCCACACCCCACAAGAACTGAAATGTTATACAATAGCAGTTGCAGATTCTGAAAGGCGTAAGGACAAAGGCTTTCCCACACATCTTGAAAAACTGATCCCCAGCTCTGACACAAAGAACCTGTTTTTAGGGATAACGGATGCCACAGGCTGGCATAGCTTGTAGTGTGGAATAGCAACTTCCTCTCTAACTCCCTTTCTGAGTGCTCATCACAAACCCTTGCCTTGTCTTGCCTTGCCTTGCAGCTAGGAAAACAATGCATTTTTATGTCCTGTGCTTATTGCCAGTCTGGACTTGGCAACCACAGATTATATTAAATGCAGAGTATTTCTGTTGTATAATAGCATTAGCTGGATGTACGTAGCTGCTGTTTCTGTAACAATAGCATTTACTGGTCCCTGTTTCCTCTTTGCTTTCATATGAAAATCTCTAGGGACTGCAGATACTCTTTTCCTATGTAGATGGTGAGCTGAGTTGCTTCTGTTAGAAGCCTCGAAAACCTAAAATTCTATGGCTGTGCTGCTCCTTTGACTGTTCCTTTTACATTTTGCGTTAGTCCTTCCTCCCTACTGCTTCCCACAGAGGTCTTTTTCAGGGTGAGGGCTCTCAGGTGCAAAAAGACTGAAACAGTGAGAAGTAGGGAGGAAAATGGACTAAAGTTTTAGAGTAGTTCAAAAGCTGTAATGATTCTTTTCTCTGATTATCATTGGAGATGAGGAGTGAAGATGGGGTATATCCCAGTTCTTTACAGGTGCACCTGAAGGGAGGGCTTGCCCTTGTTGCAGATAGAAAAGAACCAGAGAGGAGTTTTTCCTTAACGCATTCAATAAGTATCCCGTTAACTGCAGCAGAATTTCACTTTGACTGCACAAACGAGGACAGATCTCCTCAGATGCTGGATACTGTTTGGAATCATGTCAGTGTTAATGCAGGGAGACAAGTGTATGGTAATGCTCTAAAATTACAGTACAGCTGTTACGTTAGAATCTTAGCACATAGTGTAAGCACTTTTCTAGACACCTTGGTTAATTCTTTGCTTAGTGCAGCAAATGTAGTTTTTCCACAACTTTTCTAACAGTTTCAAGTCACAGCCAAAGTTTGGGTGGCAGATTGGATCACCATGAGTATCCCTGTGCTTGCCTCGCTTCAGGTGCATGTTGGCCCTCACCCTTCCCTGGCACAGGGTCTGAATTGTCAGAGAGTGATGATTCCTTTTTGAGCCACTGGTGGGGTTTTTTGTGGGTGTGGTGGTTTCTTTTTTTTTGTAATTATACCCTGAAGTGATTTTGCATTCATTAAAAAACCCCTAAAGCAGCAGAGAACTGTTGCTTTACATCATCATTCTGCTTTGCCAGCAGGGCCATGACTGCTGCCTGGTTTTGTATGGATAGTGGGGTTTATCCAGCTTGACATTTGTAGTCTTGCAGTACTAAGGCCAAAATACATGCCTTGTCTTGAGCTGTAGTTCTGCAGCTTTTCACTTGTCTCGGTGAAAATCCCTCCTGTTAGTGACTGATAATTGATTATAAGGGTAAAACATCAGGGCAAGGTCTGGCCAAAGCAAGGACCTATTAGCTTCACTATCTAAATTGTCTTGGTTTTGCTTCAAGAAAAACCTCAAAAAACTTTGAAGCCCCCTGTTTTCTACAGAAGCATGGTGTAAATTTGGGGAAACTGTTCAGGTGTGGAGTTGTGCTCGCTTGCTCTTCCTTTGTTCTATTGTTTTCTCACACCAGTGAGTTTGTGGCAGGTTCCCAGGTGCAGGGACAGTCTGACAGCACTGACCCCGTCTACCGGCTCAGTAACCCCAGCCAGGAGGTGTGGGGCTGACTGGAGAACAGGACGCTAGGAGGTCAGAACAATTGCTTCTCAGACTTCAGAAATAATGCACTGGAGGCAGCCGTGGAAGTAAATTGTTGGTGATTGCCAGAATTGTGAGGGCATCAAACAGGAGTGGTACAGTTCTACCTGAGCTGGGGAGTTTCGTTTGCCGATCTCTGGTGTGGGCCAGGCCCTGGTGCTTCAAAGCTGTAGGTACTGAAGGACAGTATGAATAATGTATCTAAGGAAAAAAGGTATAAATAGGTTTTCTCCCCGAGGAAGTTTCTGTAGTTGATTTACGCCTTCTGGTACTTTGCCTGCTGATAGACACAAAAGCAGATCTGTTCCAGTCCACATGGGCCAAAACTACAGAAGTGAACTGTCAATCCAAACCCTCGTGCCCTCTACATGGTAAGATGGGCATAAATAGTTTGTTGTATTACCAGAGGAATGAGAACAGCTTTAGTGAGTGTATTGGCTGTGCAAAGATGAGTTCTGTTTGCTTCAATGCTTTCTCCCTGCTCATTTGGTTTTCTTTAATGCCGCAGCGTAGCTGAAATCATTTGCTTCAGTATGAAATATCAGATGGCAGAATTCCTTAAACTTAGCTTGTCCTATTGACTGTTTTAGATTGACCTCTTGGTAGAGGACAGAGAATATGCTCAGGATGTTTGCTTGCCTGTGCGTGCTCAAAAATACTGTGTACAGGCTGAGCACATGTGTTCACGTGTTAAATCATTGTCTTGGAAGAAACTGAGATGTTTTGCCTTCTACCCTAAAGACTGCATGGTACAAACTCTGAAGGGTTTTTAATTATTTAAAAATAACTCTTGTAATGGTAGCTGTTCCAGCATTACCAACATACAAAGACTTTTAAGGTGAAACCAAGTGTTATTTCCCCCCTACCTCCCCAGACCTAGAGATGTTATTTTTAATTTCTGATGTTAATCCCACTTAACAAGGATCTTGGCCTGGCATGTTTCAGCATAAGATGCTGGCAGTGCTTTCTGCTGCTCTACTTTTCCAGCAGTATCGATGCTGACATTAATGTTACTAGAGCTAGCAGCTTAAAATTATGGAGAAAAATCTATGGGTTCTTGCTCTGCAGTGGTGATCAATACCATTTCCTGAATGTAAAAATCTTTGTCTCTCCTGTTCTCATTGTCTCTCCTACAAATCTTCCTGTGCTCGGCAGCTGCTTCAAGGGACACCATCACCTTGCTCTGTGGATGTGGAAGATCCCTTCAGGGATGATGCTGGCTGTGCTCTTGCCAGTCACTTGCAGCCGCTGTTTGCTGTGCCAGGGTGACTGCTGCCTCCTTCCCTGGGGAACCAGCCCAGCGCTTCTGCGAGCCTGTCGTCTTTCCTGCATAGTTGTGCAGCGACAGCAAACAGAATTCAAAGTGTTGAAAAATTTTCATTCTATTGTTTATAACTGATAGCACATCTTACCTGCCTGGATCTGTCCCTGAAAGTTGTGATCCTTGCTTCTGAGCTCTCAGCTGTTAGGAAAATGCAGCCTGTGTTAGGAGAGATGAGCATTCAGCTCAACACACCTGCCATGAGAAAAGGGCCTTCTAGCAGATTACCAGTAGCAAATATCATAAATATGTTTTTTTCTAGACGGTATTTATCTGTATTACAAATTCTCCACGTTTTCTCGTGTTGTTAAATAATTGCACATTAGTGTGAATGCTCAGTGATGATGGAAATGTTGCACTGATTAATTTAAGGAGTCTCGTTACCTTAATGCTGTTATTTCAAGACAAAGCAAAACATCAAAGTGCACATATAAAAACTAAAACTGATAGGAAATGGATTTTGTGAAATCCCTGCTGCCATGTGTCCGAACTTGCAGGCCAAGTGCTAAACAGCAGCGTTTGAGTCGTTTGGCAGAATTCTGTCTTCTTTATCCACTTGGGTTGCTCTATAGGATGATGGCGATTGATTTAATGTTACTTGTATAGTAGGTTGATTATGACTGCATTAACTCTTAGATCTGAGATATTAAATAAAGTCAATGCGATTGAGCAAGATGGATTGAATGAGTAACTGGACAGTCTTCTGTGACTGTACCAGTTTCCAGTTGACACTATTTCAGGACCAGTGTTTACCTTCAAACTTGGCTTGTGGCTTTTTAAGGAAACCAACCACAAATTACACAGTGATTTTCATGCTGTTGAAAATTGTATCCATTTTCATTTCAGAATCTTTGGAAAAAGAAATTAAAGTTGTTCTTCGCTGGAAGGGTTTTCAACAAAAATATTTTTGCAAAAAAATTAATTTTGAAAACTTTTCACTGTGTGAGATAATTGCATTTAAAAATTTGAGGCTGAAGTTCAGTATTTTAAAAGTTGGGAAGGACTGGCTACTTGATGTTTTCTTGTATGCGAGAATTGGTTCTTGTTCTGTATTCTGACTTAGCTCTTAACTTTATTCAAGATAGTGATGAAATTTTCTTTCTATTTTGCTAGAAAAATGTTGAAGGTTCTAAGCTATAATGATGTGAGCGAGTACTCTTCTGCTTAAAATATTTTTTTTTTTTTAAGTTTCCTTTAACTTTTCCTTTAACTTTTTCCTTAAGTTTCCATTATACTTAATGAGAAATGAGGAGGAACTCTGGAACACTAGGAGGAATTCTGGAACAGCAATGTGCGGAACCTTAATTAATTGTAGTGAGTTCCATATGTAAAGCAGAGGAAGCCGGAGAGCGTGTGTGCTGCTCGGCAGAGGTGTGCTCTTTGGTTCTTTACAAATCTGAGCTTATGGCAAGAAAGCTGTTTCTGCCTGAACTCCGGTGTTCACTTTCCCACTCAGTGACCAATATCTTGAGAGACTAATTGTGCGTAACCCTCTAAAATTTATAAGTGTAACATTAAAGGAAAAACTAATAGCTTTTAAACAGCCAAATATCTAGTCTGTAGTGTGTAGAAGCATTATAACGACTGGGAAACTAGAGAAGTGAGCATCGGTTAGTACCAGTGCACTAGTCCCCTTAAGTATGTCGGTGTCGAAGGACTGAGACCCACTTTGGTTCCGCCTGAACTGCGTAAGCATCGCTAGCACGTGTTGGCAGGAGTGCAGAGTAGATAACAGCCTGGCAGTGCACACTGACCTGCTGAAAAGCCAAGCGCTGGCTTGTTCAGTGATCCAGCAGCTCATTAAAGGGAGCTGGTGAGCAAAGCTAATTACTAAGCATGTCCTTGTCTTTTCAGAGGCGAGCGCCTGACATTCCTGTTAATATTGTGTCAGTACCTGTAAGTAAGGTGAGCTGGCAGGCAACATTAATTAATACATTTGTTCAGTTTATCAAAGGCTGCAGTATTATTAGGTAGGCTGTGCTGAGCTGGGAGACATTTAATAAGAACCAAAATGGTGACTTTTACGTTGCCAGTTTTGTTTCTGTTTGCCTGTCATTGTACTTGGGGTAAAGGAGCCCAGTCCACGCACAAAGAATCCACCATTAGCACAGTCTTCCCTGCTGTAAGGGTAACTAATACAGGAAGATTTGTTTGGGGTTTGGGATCTTTCTGGCTTAATGCTTAAGACCTGCTAAGTGTTGGGAACTACCAGTGGATTTGTCACTGGTACCAGTCTGTGGGCTTACTGGGACAGAACAGGGCCTGGTGATGCTCTTCTCAACAGCAGCGGCTCTGCCTGGTACTCAGATGAACTTTTGTACGACGAGGCCAGGTCCCAGGTGATGATGGTTCCCTGGGGAGGGCAGGGAGTTTGCTTTCTGGAAGGCCTTGTGTGTCCATCAGAGGATGCAGTAGGCCTAGACCTTCACCTACTGCTGTTTTTCCCACCGACAGATATGATATTGCTTGAAGTCATTATGTGGGAATCTGTTGCAGCTGACTGCTGTTCATCCTTACCCAGCTGGGCAGTGTGAGCAGAGCTTCGCTCTGGTCCTTCTGGGTAGAGGGGGAATGTGGAAGTTTCACTTTACAGAAACATTCAACAGTTTGACCTTTCTATAAACCTGAATCAGTGACTAATAAATGCCACCTTGACAGCACCTGAAGAGCTGACAGCTGTATTTGTTGTTCTAATAAAAAAATGCTAAATGACCAAGATGCCTTAAATAAAGCACCGAGAGTGCTCGGCGAACAGGCTTAGGAGGAGAGTTTTAGCTAGAGATTAATTGTATCAGTCAGATAAAAAAGTCAGATTTTTCCATTAAACTGATAAAACCATTTATCTTTCAGGTAAATGAAACATAAATGCCACATGCTTTCACACAAGCATTTAAGTTACTTGGTAATATGAATCACATTTTACTTCAAAATACAGAAATGTTTTTAAGAAACATTCTTAGAAGTAGAAATGAGCAGGGAATATAATCCTTGTGTTATTATTATAATCTCTGGTACTTGCTGGAAAGGTGACACTTGCTGCATCCCTTATTCAGCATCACCATAGTCACCTGTCCCTTCATCCAGCATATTGGCCCCAGGGTCAGATGGAGATAGTGTCCCTGTTCGTGCCGTAGGTTTTGCTGCAGAAGTTTTAATTCTGCACACGTGTGTAAGACCTCATTCTTAACTCTGAGGAATCCTGTAATAATACTCTGCTTTGCTTTGTCACGTGTTCCCCAAATCGTAGTTATTTCTATGTAAGAGGCAAAGCAATATGCCGGTGATGGGATACGCGTGCAGCACAGCATTGACTGAGGGGATTCTTTTTGCAGGACTTCAGTATTTCAAGGCAGTGTCATTTGTATGGCCTTTCATCACTTTTGTCCAAGTGATGACATTGAGAGGCAACCTTCAGAGCAAGTGGTGAGTGAGAAGACGGAGATCCGTACTGCTGAGATCCCTCTCCTCACGTCCCACCTGTGACACAAGCTCTTCCAAGCAGCAGAAGTACTTGGACAGTTAACCTTTGGGTCTCTCCCCCTGCTGTGCTGCTATAAATACCTGAACTAGTTAAGGAGCGGTGGCTCAGGTGTGCTCTGTCGGAACACTCCTCTGGCCACAGTAAATATTGATGGGCTCTGCAGCAGGTGACAAGTGGGAGAGGCACTGCCTGAGTATCCTCATAGAGGATATTACCTATTGCTGCTATAGTCTTTGCCCAAATCAGCTTTTTATTGCTGTTTAAGTGTAGCAGAGGAGTTGGATTTTGAGTGCTAAATGAAGAATATGAACGCAGGGTCCCAGAAAGGCAGCACAGGGACAGATCCTGCCTGAGAGCGCTGTGGGGAGAGGCTCTTGCCTGCAGCAAGGAACTGGACCAAGTGTCTGATGGGGAAGTTCTGATCTGATAGGAACTCAACCCTAGTGCTGTTTCAGGGGTACTCAGGAATAGGACAGTGCTAGAAGTGGTCCTCAAAGAGGTCCTATTTGCTTAGGGGAATTAAACATTGCAGAATGGTGAAGGAGATTTCTCAGAGTTCTCTTGATCATTACATAGGAAAGAACTGCTATTGATGAAGGTAGCCAGCATTTTCGTGCCTGACTACTTCATCCAGCTGTTCACAGCATTCATGGCATTTTCTGCAGCAGAACAATTTTATTTCACTTCCCCTAAACCTTTCCAGCAGAGGAAGAAAAATTAGAAATGGCTTAAAAGCAGAGCCCAAGATCCTTATAAATCTAATATGGAGGAGGGGAAGGATGTTTGTGTTTATCTCCTTTTAGCAGCAGCTGTTACTGTCTGGTAATACTGCAGTATTGCCACTACTGCCTCGGTGCATTTGCTTCAATGTGTGTGAAGCTGCATATGGCTCAGCTGAAGGTTCCTCAGCTCCTCCCTCTCCCTGCATCAGGATTTTTAGGGCAAAGTACAATCGATTTTGCGGGTCTGCTGTGTGCTGTTCAGGTCCACAGAGGCACGTCCTGGGCATCAGTACAGCTGCAGTTCAAGTGCCCAACACCATGCACAGCGAGCAAGTAGCCTTACGAAGGTGCAGACAGCGAGATCAGCTCTGACTTGCAAAACTAAAACTGTTGACAGTATCACTTGTCCTGTGTGCGTTTTACTTCTCTCTGCCTCTCCAGTGCAAGATATCTGTCCAGCTTTAGATGGCGAGCTCTGCGCAGAGCCCTGTGAGTGTGGGGTTCTGGTGCATCCCTCACCGCACCCGGGGCTGTCCGTTCCTGCTCGGGGGCTCCGTGACCACTTCAAATCCAACAAGTGGCTTTGTGCCACTAGCAGCCTGGCGTTTGCTGTACAGAACCGCAAAATCTTTCCCAAATGAGGAGGTGGCTACAAATAGTCTGAGCTTTCTGAAAACATATTGGGCATAATACTGCAGCGTCTAAGAAGGTTCATGTGCATCTGGTGTGCGTTCAGTGCACTTTGTGAGATCTTCAGGAAGTTTTTGAGCATTTACTTAATTTAAAAGCAGGTATGCTGAGTATGTTTATATCGAAGCATGTGTCTGGAGAGTTTAATTTGGAATTGGATTATCCATATATAGAGCTAAACTGGGTGTTAAGTAAAAAGGAGGCTGTGTGTTAACTGACTCTGTTTTGGAAAGAATTAATTAGAGCTTGAGAAATATTTCATCTGCCGTTTTGTTAAAGCCTTGCCTGCTCTACGGTCCTAGCAGGGACACCAGATCAAGGCTTTATTAATCCTCTTTTGTTATGTAGTGATGTTGCTAAATGTAGAGGGAGGTTGGCTGTTACGCTGTGAGTGCAGCAGAGCTGACTCCACAGTCACCCTGTCAAGCTCTTCCAAGCTGATACACCTGTAATGCTGGGAACAGGAGTAGCTAAGAAATAATATCTGCACTTATTGTTTGAGATCCAAAACAATGAAAATCACACTACACAGGTAAATTTTTAGAAGGTGGTGGAAAGGATTCAGACTTTTTTAAAGTCACAGTAATCTCTTGGCCATTCTGTTTCGGATGTGATCCATTAGGATTATTTTCCTTGTCTTTGACAAAGCTATATAAAATGTGATGCAAAAAACTACCATGAAGAAAAAAAAATCAAATTTTTTATCATTTAATAAATAGTTTATTCTTTGGTAATATGTAGTTTGTCAGAAATTTGACATTGCACTGAAAGGAACTGATTTAATTTTCTGTTCTATATTTGTAATTGGTGTAAAACCTTACAGCTTAGAAAACATTCTTGATTCCCGAGATCGCATTAGTGACAGGTTGTTTAATGAACAGCACTATTGAAAGGTGTTTGAAAATAATATTGTGTCACTACAGTTGTGAGAGAGTCAGCGTGAGGCATTGAAGTCACCGTGCAGAGGAGCAAAAAAACTGAGAGTCTAAAACCAGTAGCAGGATGCTAAAAACAGAGGAGGGTAGAAGTCAAAGAAAGTCACTGAGTGGTTGCTGCCTTTTCTCGTCGCAGTTACGTGTGTTCATGGTCATAAGTGTGGTGATCCCAGCTGCTGTGACTGTGGCTCAGGCTGATCTCCAGCCCAGTTCTGGCTACTTGGTTAGCAGCTGCTTTGATTTCAGCTCAGCCTGTCCACTCCTTCTGCACTTTGATATTTCAGGCCTGTCCAAGAAGTGCCCTGTTGACTTTTCCTAAAACCAGGATTTGGCTATAAAGAACTGTCAGCATTTTCGTGGGTTCTTAGCCTGCTCTTTTGAACCTATAACCCTTTTTGCACTGCACAACTCGCCCTGGCTGTCTGCACAGAAGCAGGGGACATCCAGTCAGCAAAAGAAAAGCTGAGAAGTTTATTCTTGGTAGCTCAGATCACTGTTATCCTTCCTAGTAGCCTACACTCACGTGAGAATACAGACATCTTTATTTTTCCCTAGTGCTGTTTTGTGCTTCTAGAGCAGAAGGACAGGGGGTTCTGATGGTGTTTATGAAGCCCTTTGGCCAGTTGATACTCGCTGAAGAGGTGCTGGTGAAGAGCCCTTGATGTTGTCATTGCAAGGTTGGGTAAAGAGGCAGCCTTGTAATCCATGTTCTCAGAGGTACGTTCACAACTTTCAAAAGCAATCAAAACCCTGGCCTGGATGCTTTAAAGAGCATTTGATAACTTATTATGTATTCAACTTCCATGTGGTGCTTCGTATGTTTGTTGTTTGTCTCATGACCTTATTTGTGGGATAAAGGTAGCAGAGAACATGGAAATTATCGTAAATACTGTGTATATGTGAGTGGGAAGAGCAAATGAATGGCACTAGATAGCAATGTTTATTGTGTCAAGTCTTTGGGATGTCATTTATATGTAACTACGTCTAATTAGTGCCATTCAAGCCAACTAAAATGACTCCAAAGCAGATGCCAGTTGTTGCAAGGGATGTGCCTGGTTACTTGTCATTTTGTACAGTCAACTGGCACCATAACACTGACAACACGTTAATGGTAGAGACAGGAGAGGTTTCAGTACTGGTGCTCATGGTCATTTTTTAGTAGGGAACATTTCTCTTAATGAACTATAATTAGGAAACTGCTGCTTCTCCGATGAGAGTTACCATCTCCCTGGGGCTTGGTTGCTTCTGATGAATAGTGATAGCTTACAGTTCCTCCTTCCACGTCATCGCTAGGAAGTGCTTCCTCTGCACTGTGAGTGGTGTTAGAGAATGGATTCCCTTCAGATCTAAGAAGGAAGGAGTCTCATAGTTGAAATTTTGGGATTCGCTATTTGTTTGAGAGTACGTGCTGAAAAACAACATAAATTGATGGCTACTTCAGCCTAAATTCTGGCAGTATTGAAGTTAAACGGAACCTTTCAGTGAATAATTTTGCTTTTGATTTTTATGCTGTTTCTAAACGTAATCAAAAAGCAATATAGCTTTATGTGAATTGGCATCCAAATAGCAAGGCTTCACTTCGTAATGCTACTCCCCTCACTCTGTAAAATTGCCTTTTATTTAATTAAGACTCTCCAGGAGGCTGACACTCTTCTGTGGCTGATCCCGCAGCTGTACTGCAGTGATGAACCTGAGGAAAAGCTAAACATCTCTGACTGCTGTGACTCTTGGCAGAACAATGGGGAAGATCCTCTCCGTGTTGCTGAGAAAACAGCCTTCTAGCTTTTACAGCAATTTTCTTAGTGATAATACTCTGCAGTGGGGGTTTTGATTTTAAAACTAGTAATTTTGAATGATTCCCTAATGTAATTTAACTTGCTCTTTTTCAGAGGTATTTCAAGGCACACTCAGACACTACAGTTGCTAAGATAGTGATGAGAATAGCCTAAGTACCATTAGACTTTACACGTTTGCTACTAATAAGCAAACTAGCTCTGAAGGGGACAGACCAGGTACAGATGTCAGACTGGGATGCCCAAGCCCAGTGGGATTAACCTCCCTCCCTTATCTCTCCTTTATCTTGCTTATTAAGTAGACTGCAGTGGGTTTAATTTCCATGTGTTCTGGTGTCCCACAGTCAGACTGATTTCTGACCCATTTTTCTATTCTGTAGTAGTCATATTCTCACTGAGAAGTGTAGATTTTTTAAGCACGTCTTCCGTAAGAAGAAGAAGAGACGGGATAACGGAGGTATTGACACCTCAAAAATTGTTAATAGTAACGTGAGGCCTGTGCTTTCTGTCAAGGGAATTGCCTTGGTTTCTGGGGAGCTATGCTGGTTCTTACAGACTCTGCATTCTGTGTTGGAATAGTGGCAGCCTGGTCCACAGCCTGTCTCAGTTCAGCCTCGGGTGCTTTTCTAGTCTCTTTGGGCTGTGCTGAAGATAGGTGTCTGCTCAAGATGCATGTGTGAGCCAGACTTTGGTGGAAAGTAGGAGACAATAAATCAAAGAAGGAAAAAGTTTTGCCTTCGGTACACAGCCTTGAGTGGTGATGTGATGTATTCCCGAATTCGAGACAGAGAGCTTAAGGAAGCTCAAACAAATATTTAATGAAGACAGGTTAATGTTAATGAACACTGAGTGCGCTGTTACCAGGCTCCCTGCAGTGCGGGGAATGCTGTCCCGACACGTGAAATAGGAGAGGCCTCCTGGCTGCACAGCCAAGGGCTCTGTGGTTGCTGCAGGTGAGCGTTCAGAGCTGAAGGAGTTGGGAGAAATTGTTTCCCGAGCTCGTGGGGTTTTTAATGCTTGCACAGACACAGATGGGTTGCTTTGCTTTGAGATAGTTTGGAGTCTGAGGATGTCTGTTTCTAAATAAATGGTAGCAATTACCGATTTGAGTGCTGTCCCTTTGTACAAAATAATTGAAAGATAAATATCTGGCATTCCACAAACTGGTTGTTATAGAACTTAGATGTATAGTGATCTATTTTTAAATAGAAAAAGTTACAGAATCCATGCAGGAGATGAAAATTCCTCTGAGATGCTCTTTCAAAAATTAACTCTGTTGCATTAAATCTAGACAAGATTTTTTTTTGTGGTATCACTAGATTTAGACAGAAGGATTGTCTCCCCTGCTTCTACATGGTATGTCAACACCCGCAGGGAAGCTTCAGGTATCTCTGGGAGTAAGCTCTTCCCTATAGCTCAGCAGAGCTCCTTGCACCCTCTGTGCTGAGTCAGTGCCCCACAAACAGGGCTGTGCAGCGATTGGTGTTGGGCAGTCAGACAAAGAATTCTGTGCAGTTTGGAGCACAAAAGTGTGTCCTTACAAAACTAGAGTGCGTCTTGATTTTCCCAAGAGGCAATAAATCTTGACATTTGAGGTGATAGACCCGTTTCTACTTCATGAGGAAAAATTCTCTCCTGGCTTAACTACTTTGAAGTTAATTTCTCTGGCAATAAATTTTTCCCGATATGTCAATACAAACTTAACTCACTTGTGTTTATAGAGATTAACTCAACAGCATCTTACGTATGCCCAGAATAATTAGTTTACCGTCTCTTGTGGTTTATTTAATTAATTTAGAATGCTTTCCATTTAGAAGATACTTACTGCAGAAACAGGTCTGTTGCAGATAAGAGAAACTGCGAGTGCTCCCAGGGTCCTGCCCTGGGCTTGTGAAGTGGAGAAGGTCGTGTGGGCTGGAGCTGCTCTCTCTCAGCCTTCTTGATAAGAGTCCCAGCAGCCTGGCACAGTTTGGCACCTTGAAAATAATATTAAAATACAGGGATTTTTACATTTTAATAGTACTACACTTTCTCCGATCTGCTAAGAGCCATCATAATACTGAAATGTTACAGCTTCAGAGAAGATAACTTATTTATGGGAAAGTCTTTTGGATCTGCTGGCAGGCACTGAATTTTTAAAGGGAGCAGATATCAGAAGCTAAATAATTGAGCTGCGTGCCTCCTCAGCATTTTATTTCCAATATGGGTTATTGCATAAGCGGTGCTGGCAGAGCCAAGCCCTGCAGCGGGTGGCTCAGGGTCCCTTCTGCTGGGAAGCACTGTCCTCCTCTGGAAGGAGCTGAAACTGCACAGGCCTGTTCGAAACGCGCCTCCAGTGCTTACGAGTAGTCTCCTAACGGTTTGCAGGAGTGAACAGAACCACAGAGTTGTGGAATGGTTTGAGTGGGAAGGGATCTTAAAGGTCATCTAATTCCACCCACTGCCATGGGCAGGGACACCTCCCACTGCATCGGGGGCTCCAAGCCCCATCCAGCCTGGCCTGGGACCCCTCCAGGGATGGGGCAGCCACCCCTGCTCTGGGCAGCCTGGGCCAGGGCCTCCCCACCCTCCTGGTGAAGAAATTCCTCCTTATGTCCAGTCTAAATTTGCCCCTCTCCACTTTATAGCCATTAAACAGATGCGTTAATCCTGTGGCTGTGCCAAAGCATTCGTCCCTGGCACAGCCTGACCAGTTAAACCAGCATGAATTTCCACCCAGCTCAGGTTCCAGCCCTGTCTTTGCTTACCACGGCTGCGGCCCAGCCGTAACGCTACACGACACAGATGTGTCACAAGCTTATGAATGTACTAGAAGCAGGCGCTACCCTTATCTTCTGTCTCCCATCATCAGAACTGCAGTGTTTGTTACCTGTTTGGCACTTGCTCTTCAGTAAAAGACTTAAGAACCTCTGGTTTCTGTGGGAAATCGTGAGAGAATTCTTTGGTTGGTTGGTGTAGAGCTGGAAGTGTTCTCTCCACTCTGACTTCCGTAGGCTGCCTGTAGACTCAGGCCACCATATCAGCAGGGCAGAAAGCTAAGGCATCAGGTTCAGCTGATGAATTATTTTCACTTAAATTTGTCCCTATCCTTTTTCATCCTTTCCAAAAGTATGTGAGGGTGTTGGAATGGAGTCGGTGTCTGGCTCCAAGCTGGAGCCACTTCCCGCTCCCACCTCCCAGCCCAAGCTGCCCTTGCACAGGGCATTGAACTTCTGCAGAGGCTGGAGCTGCTTTGCACAGCATTCCGGTCACTCAGGGAATTGCCTGTGTTTGGATAGTATAACTCGCTTGTGTGTTCAAGAATCATTTTCTAGCCTTCCACTAGTAGTTTGGGGTTCAATGAAGAGGATGAATATAGAACGATATCCTTTGATGATGGAAGTTCAGGGTGTTCAGGAAACAAGGAGTCAGTGTAGATGCCTTGGGGGTTGCTAGTTCAACAGCAGCTCCATCGAGCTCTCTGTCATTGCTGGTGCCCACCTGGCTGCTCCTCCCCCTGGAAAGCTGATTGGCATGGAAAGCCGGTTCTAGCGGGCACGGGGCCCTGCAGACCTGTGTAACTCGCAGTGGATCCCCTGCTGACTCTGTCTGGGCTTTTCTCCCAGTTGTCCAGTGCTGCACAAGCATAGCTGTTTGGCTGCTCCACTTCAGCGCAACTCCACTCACTGGAGTGTCCCTGCTGTCCTCAGAGCACATTGGCTTTGAGTCTGCTGAGCAGTGCTGCCTCTCCACACTCTTTCCTCCTGTGGTTCCAGTGTTTCTCCCTAGGTTTGTAAATCAAACTCCAAGTTTCTTATATCCTGCACTTTTAGTGGAAATGTTGAACTCGGATGATAAAACACCATTTGTAAGCAATGCCTATGTGGGGACTTAGGAACTCAAGCCTTTTAAAGGGTATTTCTTTTCCCTATAAATGATGTATCTTCATTTCTTGATTTTTTTTTTTTTTTTGTTATTGTTGTTTGTGACCTTCACCACATCTATGTGCTCCAAGAAACCAGACTGATCATATGTAGGAATATTTGGTTTTTGCCCTTTTACTACATCTTGTATTTCTAGATCTGTGGCAGTCATGGCTGGTGTGGCCCTACTCCTAGAAATTTCACCTCCAATTTCAAGACTTCTCTGAGGCTTATCAGTGCTTCTCTGAGCTTTATCGGTGTTTGGGTGCTGCAGAATTTGCCCTTTCTTCCTTTGAGGTTTGATACCTGCGTGTAGTGCTGGGGATCCAAATAAAAGCCACTGTCAATCTGAGTTTTGACAAAAATATTTCCAATCCTTTTGCTTGATTGGAATGGTTAATGAGCCAAGGAGACGTGTTTGATGGTTCCCACTGTCATGTTTCATTTGTTGTGTACTTAAGGCAGCTTATCCAGTGATATAATGGAAAGGAGTAAGGTGAACTGGGTCAGAATTGTTTTATCGACTGATAGATTGCAGTGGCTGTGTCTTGGTTACAGCTGTAGAACTGGACATCCACAGTTTCAGTTATAACAACTTCATAGTTACTGGGTCCCTGTCTATGCATCTGTTACTGTCTCAGCTTCGAGTCCAGAAGTCTACTGTTAATAATTTGATCATTAAGTCATGCAAATATTAGAACTCTAAAAGCAAGAAGTGTGTGGCTACGTTTGCTGTGAGGATAAACAAGACCTTTTGACCATCCCTGGCTTTCGTACAGGCTGCTAACATGTAAACCTGTGGTTGCCTTTGTAGTGCTACATGCTAATCCTTCTGATTTCAGTGATCTTCTAGCACCGATACTACATGACGTTGGAGCTTGTGAGCTTGTACTATCTGAAGACATTTTGCTGATGCTTGGAGTATCACTCAGCAATGTAGATGCTTTAAGCTATGACTGTTGGGACCCTCTCTGGTTCCCAGCTATTCATTGCCACTGGTCTTCAGTATCAGTGCTGTGGTTTGTGTAACTGTGCTAGGAAATAGATCTAGAAAAATGCCTGGCTGGCTCAGGAGCTGATCTTGGGGTCAGTATTTTATACTTGGCTTTTGTACCACTACTGCATGTGCTTATCAGGGAGTATTAGTGAACTCCATTATCTCTAATGACTCGTATGTAGCATGTGATATGCCAAATTGAGATGTAAATTGCTTTATTTATCAACATGTTTGTGTTTTCCTTGTTTTCAAATCATAATTCAACTCTCCCGTGTGCCAGAGAGCAGACTAAATGTCTGATTGTAATTTGTAAACACTGAGTGGACATAGGACAGGGAGAGAACATGAAGAGCTTGCATGGTATTGCACAGATCCCAAGTCATTAGCGTTTATAAGGAGCCTAATGACCGTGCATCCTGTGTCACCATTCCTGGGATTACAGCTTTTGGATATCTTGCTTAACCTACCTGAAGGCAAATTCCAGACAGAGGTTTACTGTTCAAACAAATGCTCATGGTGCTCCGTAGCACAAGAACAGCTGGTCTGCTATTTTATACTACTAGGAAAGTTATCCTTCAGATTTTGTGTAAATACAGTATTTAAGGAGTTTGTTTCTGAAGAGCAAATACCCAGTCAGTTATGTGCCAGTTATGTGGTATGAGAAGAGCAAAGTGGTGTGCAAGGACCTTTGCTACCTGACCATTTGCAATTTGTAATTTTCTCGTAAGGCTGATGTGATTCAGATAATTTCTGCCCTGTACTTTCCTCCCTTTAAGTGGTTGCTTGTAAGGCAAAATCTTGGCTGTAATCTTTTTCCTGCGTGTAAATGAGAAGGGGCGTTTGAAGCCAGGAAAACTGCATTGTAGGTATCACCTTTCTTTGTTTTGAAACAGCAAGAACACTGATGTGGTTGCTTGTCGATCCTTCCTCGTGCCCCAGGAATCTCCATATTGTCCCCTCATACAGAGACGTCTCTCCGTGATTAGCTCCCTGTCAGTCAGTTCGTTTTTCTGACAGCAGAATGCGCACTGTAGCAGTGAGTCATGGCTGCAGAGCTGCTTCAAGGACAAGCCAAGGGTGTTGGAGCAGCAGCTTGAAAAAAACCAGGTTTCAGGACCAGTTCAACAGTTTTCAGCCTCAAGGAATTTGACTTTAGGAAGCTGAGGACTTGGTAGTGAAGCTACTCTTCTAAAAATCGACAAAGTAAAATCTTTAGATGCAGTTTCCTGTTGAAATTTGCTCTTTTTTTTTCCCCTGTGATGCTGCACAAAGCAGTGTTACATAAAGCACAGCAGATGCAGTCTGAATTCAGGGGTAGGGGAAAGCACTTAGCGAAACCAAAATATGCAGTGCTACAGCAGAGGAAAGATCCTACAGATACATTATAAGGAAAAAGAACTTCCAGGTGGGGAGCTGACATGGAGCTTTAATAACTGCCACAACCTAGTATTGATACTTAATTTAACATTCTATGATTTAAGGATATTTTAAATAAGATTTACAGCTTGGCAGTTGCTTCTGATTTCTGTGGCATGTGGGTCGTGGCTGGGGCAGAGCACAGTGCTGTGGAGAGGAGGGGTCTCTGGGGCCAAGGAGGGGGCCCTGCCCCAGCACCCTGGCAGGAACTCCTGGGCAACGCGCTTGGCTTCTGAACCGTCTGCTCACCCCTGCAGCAAAACTGCTGCTGACCTCAGAACAGGATCAAGCTCCAAATTAAGTGTTTATACAGTAGAGCAATCCTAGAAAAATCTCTATCTTCACTGCAGTCAGAAGTAGGTGTTGACAGCGCGTATCCAGCTCAGTTTCTTTGATGGTTTAACTACAGAGCGGGGGCACCATGGGGGTCAGCGCTGCTTACCTGCCTGGGTGGGCACATACAGAGTCCTGCTGGGGCTTATACGGCTGACGCCTGAGGTCCTGGGGCATAACCATCATTCGTTATGTGATTAGGGTTAGATGACTTCGGTGCTGTTGGTGTGAGCTATGTTATGGGGAAGCTGGAGGCATAATGCTGCAACTAGGCAAAGTCCTTTCTAGAGAGGGAACTCACAAACCAGATAAATACACTTTCAAGGCATCCTTTTTTGAGAAATTTAGTGTGTGTTGGTTCTGGTTAGATTTTGATTGCAGTAGTTGCTGAATTCGGTCATTATGTAACAGTGTTATTTAATAATTTTTGAACTCATAAGATAAAAGCATATTAGAGGACTGGATTGATGCTTTTGCATCACTTCATGGTATCACCTGTCTTTTTCAACCATTGGCAGAGAAAGCATCTCACATTTTATAAATCTAGTGCTTTGATATGTGTTAACTCTGTGAAGCACTTTCATGCCCTGTTCATCAGTGCAGGTGATGGTCTTCATGTGCATCTTCCTGAATGCACCTGAACAGTAAATACTTATCCATAGATGAGAAGCCTGTGGTTTTATGGCATTGGAACTGTAACAAATTAACAAACTGTATGAATTAAAGATAACTTTCAAGATCCAGGACCTTTCATCTTGGGTCACTATGATCAAATTCAGCCTGACTCAGGATTGCTGTTTCATGGCAAATCAGTCCCGTCTAGGAGGCAGGGGAAAGGTGAGAGGATCAAACATAATTGGTACCTTTGTCGAATGAATTGCTCTGATAGTGTGATCTGAATGAAACTGTGATACCTTCTCACTCTGACCAGCCAGGTCGGATAGGTCAGAGTTTGGTAGGTCAGTGTAAAAGGAGCTTGGGCTACCTCTCAAGGGCCGTATCAGTCCTCTGAGGGCTGGCTGGCACTGACTTTAAGCACCGAGCTTAATTGCAAATAAAGGCTGCAACCGAAACAAAGTTCAGGAAGTTAAAAGATTAGTGCTGTTAGAGTCTTTTTATGTCGTGAAGCTGTCTTTCCATAATAACAGGAATTGTTCTTTTTTTTCAGAAATGTTCTTGAGGGTGCGTAAATGGAAAGTGCCATTGGTACTTGGTATTAACAGTCTCATGTAATTGCTTTTGAAGTTGTTGTGTTGGCTGCTTTTTTCATAATCATTAAACAAATAGAGTATTTTTCTTAAGATTTTCCAAGTCTTGCAACACGAGCAATGTTATCTTTTATTTTCTCAAAGGGCTTTTCTTCAGTGTCATTTGGAAGCCTGCAGAGTGCGTAGTATTCTACGGTCATCCCAGACTGCATTTACTTGGTGCTCTTAAAAAAGCAAGCAGGCAACTGAACAAGTCTTCCACCAATCAGCAGTGAAATGTTAAATAACCTCCGAGGATATCAGGTTCCCTGTAGTGGTTGAGAAGTTCTAGAGAGAAAGTGAGGAGATGTGGAGCAGCAGAGACTTGGAGGGGAAGAAGGAAGTGCTGTCTGTTACCTATCGGTGGTGTTGGTTTCTTTGAGACAAAATGAAGGGCAAAATAGGGAATGTGGGAAAGGATACAGGGGGAAAAGCTGTTGGGATGATCTTCAGGAAGAGCAGTAGACATAGGAGGCACATAGGGAGACAGGGAAAAGTATAGATATGTTTTACAGAAGGGATAGCAGAATCAGGGCAAGTCACGCACACGAGATCTGCCTCGCAGCATCCTAAATATTTCCACAGGACCATTCAGTTAATCTCTGCTTATCATTTACATAACCTGTAGAAAACAGATGTGTGCCTGAGGTGTCTGCCTGAAAGGAACGACTGCATCTTTAGCCCTCTTATTGCAAGGTGCTTGCACCTCCTGTGTTCATCAAAACAGTTTCATAATATAATAGTACATTGTCGGTGCCGTAGAAACGGATCCCATTCTCTAAATATCACTAAAGTGCACGTTGAGAGTGTGTCTGATTTTCTTGTCTTCAGCTCTTGTCAGTGTTAATGCGTGTCACGCTTAAGGGATGTATTAATGAACCTCTTTTTTTTTTTATCCTGACCGTTCTCTTCGTTAATGAATAATGATGGAACAGAGTAGGCAGTTGGGTCATTTTATCCTTTAAGTGCTAGGAGCAGTCCTGAAGAGAATGCTGCATTGCAGCTATAAGCAAAAGGGCTGTACAGTCGACAACACGCTTTTGAATCCTACTCTGTGTTTCTGGAACATTCTGGAGTTTAGGAAAAGTGCCAGTTTCCCAAAACATTTTTTCTTAGGAAAGGAATTTTAATTTTTTTTTTGGTTTTTTTGCTATTTAAGGAAGACTTATTCAAATGCCTTCTATTCTGTGAACTTGGAAACTTGAGCTGTGTTCGGCAGCCATCGCAAGGGATGCAGGAAGGCTCCCATTTCAGAGTATTTCTGTAGCAGTTGGCTAACAGCAATTTGCATAAGAGCTTGGGCACTGACCTTACTATGAATTTGGACTGATTCTCCCCAAAACATTTTGTGGAAGGCAGGGACTATATGAGAAAAAGAAGCTGCCCATTTAAGGAGCTGTGCAAAGAAAAGCCTGTTCTCCTGCTGACATAAAAGCAGATGAAAATCAAAATAAGATCTCTGTTAAAGGTTACTAATGAGACGAACTGACACCTCTGAGTTAAGTCAGGTAAATGGTTCAGATGTTCTATTCTTAGGCTGAGTGTAACTTGAGGTACCTTCATTTTTCTGTCGCTTTCAGTGCAAAGACTGTAACGAAGTCCCTGAGTAGTGTTGACCTAAACCTGTGCTTCTGTGACACGACAGAAGTTTCTGGGTGCCTAGAATAGGATAGGATTTACCTATTCGCAGCCTGTGGATTTATTCTGGAACATCTATTCCTGATTAACTGTGATGGCTTAACTCTTTGTATGGATGTTCTTATTTTGGATTAAGAATGCCTCTTCCCAGTTGAGCTGGATCAGCAAAGCCATGAACTAATAAACTGGAAGTAAAACAAAGTGGCTAGCACGACGTAAACATAGATAACCACTGTGTAAGGAAAAGTGTTAAAGTCATAATTTGATTTAAAAAACTTTAAATTTGAGATCTCATTTTAAGTAAAAATTTAAGCTTGTATAATAGTTGATGAGTTTTCAGTGGTCTTTTGGATTGCTGTAACTCCATTTTTTCTACATCAAAAAAACCTGGAGAATAGTCTAGAGAGCTTCAGTAGTGATTATTGCATTCAGATTATGTGAACTATGTTGAGGGCTAATCAAGACAATTAGCAATACAGGCTTTGTGTAAGAGAGAGTCTATTCTTTTGGGCTTTTTATGTGCTGAATCAGAAGGCACCTGTGGGTGTTTGTGTTCCTAATGGAGTTCTGATGCCTGTGGAGGTCAGAATGAAATAGTGCTGTACCCCCAGCACTCCTGGCATTGCTTTGGTCACAGTACATACCTTCTAACAATTAAAAAATAAAATAGGAATCAATAAAGCATAGCTTTTCACAATGTTGAAAAAGGCCTCTCTTGGTATTATCCTGATTTTATTACCTGTACATAAGGCTAAGAGGTCGTTGGAGGAATCATGTTACATCTGTTTGAACAGGTCCATCACCCCAGCGAAAACGCTGCCACTGATGGCAAATGCCCTGCTCTACTCCGTTGCTCTCACATGTAGGAAGCTTTTTTGGACTGAATTAACTCATTACCAGAAGACTGGAAAGTCTTGAGATTTTTCTATGCTGTTGTGTCTCAGCTGGTCTAGAAAATGAGGCAGTAAGGAGCTTGTTTGACTTGCTAACTCCTCAGAGCCCAGGGACTTTGACTATCTATCTGTGTTCAGATATGCACTTTCAGTGTGTTCGTGTAGGTACCTTAGTGTTAGAAATCTTGCAGCGTCTTTCACTTCCATTGTTCTTCCAAGTCTGTGCAGTGCTTGGGTCTGTGGGAAAGGCAGATAGTGGTGAAGAGGGTGGGCACCGCTTCTTTATGAGGGAGATGGTGTGAGCAGGTAGTGATGAGTGCGGCGGTTTATGCAGGTGAGCACAGCCCAGTGAGAGGTTTCAAAGGTCTGATTATTTTAATGATACAGAGCAGTGGGACGTAATCCATTGGTGCTCGAAAAGGGCGTTATTATCTTACCATCTCCCTGGGAGTCGGGTGCTGTTGTTTTGAGTGACATCGCTGTCACTTGTGGGAGTGGCATTTCATGTTGCTTGCAGATGGCATAATGATGGTAGCACTTTTTCTTCAGCGTTCTCGCTTTTTCTTAGATACCTTGAATGCTCTCCAGAATACACAGCAGCATAAGACACAGCATAGAGAAAGCTCTGCCTCTTGTGAAGGCGTCGTAGCACAGAGCGAGTACGGTTGCTGTGTGGCTGACAGGCTGACATTACTTCCAGCAAAAGCAGGTGACACTGACAAGGATAGCAATGAAATTAAGAGGAGTTGCCAAGTAGCAGCACTTGGAATTAACAGCTCAGAAAAATGAGGCTCGTTGCTATCTGTTTTGTTTGCTGTTTTTTCTTAAGTGAGGGTGGGAAATAGTCATCCCATGGAAGCAGACTCTTTTGACTCCATTACAGATATCACAAAAATGCCTCTCATCCTTCAGAAGATAAGATTTGTTCCTTTTGTTATTTATGTTAATGTAAAGGATTAAGACATATCTATGTGGGGAATTGGCTACCTTAACCTATACATTCCGGGCCTCATCTAGAAACCTCCCTTTTCCATGCTGATGGAACTCCCTCTTCAGCTCCTGTGGGGTATCCTGCTGCCTTGGGCTTAGCTGCAGCAGAGACCTTCCATGAGCTTTAGGTCCACTGTCTCTTAGTGCTAGGTGAAGATCTGCTCTGGCACTGTACTGCTCTTCGTATGAAATTTAACAGGGAAATTTTGATGACTTCTTTATTATCTGGTTGGTAATAGTGGAAGCTGGATGATAGAGAGATTTACTAATTAGTAGTATTTATTATTATTGCTGCCCTGAACCTGGAATGACTTTATTGTACTCAATACTATATCGGGACAGAATGGAAGTAAAACACCTCCAGGAGCCTATGGGACACAAGATGAGACAAATGTAGGTGGTGTAATGATTATTGAGTGGAAGAGGTGAATAGATGATCTCTGGTGGGCTGGTTATCTTCCCCTCAACAGCCATACCCACACCAACAGCAGTACGTTTATAATAAAGAAATCCTAACTCTTCTTTCTTTGTGTTTGACCTTCAGCTCTCCTTGAGGCTTTGTTACTAGCCTTTTGCAGAAGTTTTGTGTTGTCTGTTTAGGCAAGCAAAATATTTCTCATCTGTTAGGATATGTACCTCGCCCTTAATATCTGAAGCCTGGTGTGTTGCCTGGGTGCTGGTCATGCCCTGCATGTTAAGTCCAGCCAGTAGATCATTATGACATTGTAGGTGCCCTCCAGGTGAGCAGCTTCTTTGGGCTACAGCAGCACTGGCGGAAGGATTACAGGACATGTACTGGGTGATTTGTAATTCAAAAAGCTTTTACTTTTTTTGCACAAATTCTTAAAATTCACATAAACAAAAGCGAGCAAGCGGTATTAATGAAAGCAGGTAATGAGGTTCATTGTACTTTACAGACAGCTTTGTTGTTCTGAGATTAGAAGGAAATGATTATTTGTTGAAGCTCATTCACTAGTGAAAATCAAGTTCAGTTTGCTGAAACTAGTAAATGCTGTCATTAAATGCTCTCCTCCTCATGCACTTGATTCTCTCGGCTGATTTCATTGCGGTATGACCTAAACAGACTTCCAATGTACTGCATGCAAAATTCTTTCCAGGAACATGCGTGATAGAGCTGGGAGGTCACAGAGGCCTCTATCCTAGCCGTGAATAGTCTCACTTTGTTTCACATCTTCACAGTGTGTTTTAGTTTGAAAAACATCATCCTCTGTTGGGAACAGGATTCAATGCAACCTGTGTCTTTGTGGTACCTGGTACCAAAGCAGTTGTTTGTTTTATTTAACACTTGTTAAACAAGTGTTAGGAAGACTTTATGATCTAATGAAGGCTGATGTTGGATTACGTCATACTGTGCTTAATGGCATCATCCTACAAAATGGACAAAAGAGACCTTCCTCAGGATTTGATCAAAACTGCAACAGTAATCCCAGTTTTCTGTGCATGTCTCCTTGCCTTCCTCAGTTTCTTAGGTGAGGACAGTTTCCCAAGGCAGATCTCCTAACTGGAATCTGTTAGTTACTGGCTGTTCACTGAAATTGAAAATGTGACATTTTCAGCTGTGAAAGTCACTAGATAGATAACAGTTCTGAGATTGAAGTGGAAGGAGAAAACCCCACTTGCTGGTATTTCTAGCTTTTACAAGAGAGAAAAACCAAATACTGTGTGCAAATTTGCTTCCAGAGCCAGTGAGTAAAATCCTACTAAAAGTCTTGAATGTGGGCGTGGACTGGAACGTTCTGTGTTACAGCAGCAGGAACGGGGATGATGGTTCCAGTTCCTGTTCTAAAGTTGTGAGACTCCGCAAGAGGTGCAGGAGCCAGTTGGCCTGGGCAGGTTGGCCTCTGCAGGCACCTCTGCATGGTGTCTGGAACCTGTCTGTTCAGTGGCACCAGGCTCCAGGTACTGAAAATTAAATGAAGTCAGGCAGTAACAACTACAGCACACCTTGATCTGGGAGAGCAGGATAGTGTTTCTGAGAAGCTGAAGGTGAAATGAAAGTCTGATGAGTTAACCAAGTGCCAGAAGCTACGCAGCATCTGTAATTCTGTACCAGAGCGGAAGGTGAGGCAGCATCCCTGCCTGTACTGTGGCAGGATCGATGTGCTCAGGAACGCGTCGCTCGCACCCTGAGGAGCTGCCCTGGGGCCAGCAGTGCTGCGCTGGCCTCAGTGAAGGAGACATAAAGCTGAGCACCACTAGCACGTTAGCATCCTGATTCCTTTTGCTCAACATTGTGAAGGAGCTATTAATAGAGTTTCCATTCCTGAAGTACCCTGGGGTGGATGTGCTCCGGAGAGACAAGGACCTGCCCTGCACCGCGCAGGGAGAGTGGGATCCCTCTTGCGCTCTCGCAGGTGCCTCTGTAGCCTTCCCAGGTCAGCTCAGGAGCTCCCCTTGTGCCCAGGGTGCATCGTCGTGCACGATAGAACCTACGGTTTGGAAGTGTTCCAGCTTACATCAGACATCATTTGGCAGATCTGTGTAGCCACTTGGTCTGGTGCCGTTTTCGTGTGCCGAGAGTAGTGTATGGGCACAAATATTCTACCCTGACACTTGAAAGCCTGAATTTTTTTTTTTTTTCTTGCCCCTCCCCCTTCCAAAAAGGTGCTAGACAGGCACACATTAATATAATTTAAAAATAGAACAGAAAGCATCTAAGTGGGTTGTTCAGCGCGACAACATGTTCTGGCACTTTATCCTTGAATTGAGATGTTCTTAAGTTGAAGGATCATGCAAAATACGTGCATTTTTATAGCCATTTAAGGAACCACATTGTTTCCTTTTTACTTTCCTTGCTCACAGAACCTGTGACTTCGGCTGTCATTTGTCGCTTCACAATGATTTTTGATGCAGTCATGGCAGCAGTTGTGTGGCAGTACTCACGCAGCGAGAGGTCGCTTTGAAATAGAGCAAGGCATGTTTTATTGATTTATACTTCAGAGGTCATCGACCTGAGGTCAGAACAAAGATAAATGTGCTGCTTCTACTGACGCTACCAACAGCTGCCAGCAGCTACTCCAACTTCATCCCAGAAATAATTTTGCTTTATGATCCATTTTCAGAAGTGACTACTTACATGTATGTATGCACATAGGTCTTATTAAAGTAAACCTGCTAGCTCAAAGATTTTTTTTTTTTATGATTAAAACTGGCAGGAATTAGTACTAAAAAGAGTTTGTAAGGATTGTCTTCAAACATAGAATCATATCGCAAAAGAAAAATTGAAGTAGAATATCTACCTGTCTGTTATAGTGGCACAGCTGGTACAGCTCCTAGTTGTTCTTGGAGGAATAATGTATAGGAATGCAGGTATAAGTGGGCATTTTCTATTTCACTGCAATTTTAATTTTTGTTTTGTCTTGTTTTGTTTACAGGATTAGCTGGCACTGCTGCAGACCTAGAAAAAAGAAAGCTTATTTTTGGAAAAAATTTTATACCTCCAAAGAAGCCAAAAACATTCTTACAGCTAGTCTGGGAAGCATTGCAGGATGTGACTCTTATAATTTTGGAAATTGCAGCCATCATATCTTTGGGGCTTTCGTTTTATCAGCCGCCTGGAGAAGGGAACGAAGGTAAAAACTTTTCATGAACGTCATTTGTGTAAGTTTTAGTAAAACCAGTCTTACATCTCAAATTAATGTCATCCCTACCCTCTGGCAGGTCCCCAGCAGGGACTTTCTATGTGGTTTGCTCCTACTACCCTTACATTTGGTACTGACATGGTTGTTGGATGCCTGACATTTCTCTGTGCAAATAGCTGAACCTCGTGACACGTGCTAAACAAATTAAAGAAAGATCATAATGTTCTTATAAAACTGAAGTAGTTTTGCTTCCATTTTCACCTTTGAGCTTGCGTTGGGTGTTTGTTTATTCATCTTCAAGGCTGTTTGCCATGTTTTAAAGGAGAAATATGTAATTGCATGTATAACTGATGTGTCTTATCTGCATGAGCACGGATGGGTCTTCAGCTAGTTTGTACCAATGAAAATCACTGCTTTTTAGTGTTTATAATAATACAGGCAAAGCTAGTGAGCCTGGCTTAAATTAGAGGCCAAGTGACATTACTTATGGCCTGGATAATGCAGAATCCTTCTGTGAGAGCTGTAGGAAGTTTTAACACCCTGCCCGCTTCCCCTCCCTTTTCCCCCTCTTTGGAAAGTACTCTTGAATTCACATGCTTAAAATATTCGTTCCTCTACAGAGATGCAAGATTTCCATTTCTGGCAATAGATCCAGACTTGCTGCCCCCCACCCCAACCGCTCTCTCACAGACTTATAAAGCTGGATTAAACACACAGTGTGAAATGACGTGATCAGCTTGGCGAATGGGTAAAGAATGTCTTCCTCTAAATATAGCCTTGAAAGGCTGCTTACATTTGCTGCAGTCTCCTTTGGCTCCTTTCCTTGGAGACCCTTCCTTTTCCATTCACAAGCAGAAGGAGCAGTAGCTCTGCACAGCTCCTGGAGCACAGTTATGGTTCTTCAATCCTTTATGTGTATAATCAGGAATCTTTCATTGCTTTCTCACAGAATTTTGAATACGTGACTACTGATTCAACAGGTGTCTGGGTTAGCCAGGAAAAGGGAGAGGAGACATTTGGTTTTTAACTGAATAAAATGACATTTGTTATTATTATTACTTTGTATAACCGACGTGGTAGAACGACTTGGGGCACTGTAAACCAGGAATGATGCTTTTACAAATTTAGGATTCGGTTCTGCAAAGTTATTTCTTATGCACAATTCTGCATCCTACCCTCTTATTTTTTAATTTGTTTTGTGGGAAAGGATTTTTGAAAGAAGGATTGTTTTTTGCTTTAGTAAGAGGGGAGATGTGCCATCAGATTGATTTGAAAAAAAAAAAATTCTTCCTATTATTTTGATCCTGCATCTAAAATGTTTCTTTTCCCATGGGAAGTTATGATACTTCTGAGACAGTCTAAAAAGCTCAGCAGCACAGCCTGGGAAAAAGTGTCTGTGCTTTCCCACAACATGGTGTTTTATTCGTTGGCCACTGTTCTCCTGTGTTTTCAGAATTGCTTTCCCGGAAGGCTTGGGCCATGTTTGACACAGGGAGAATAAATCAAGTTAGTAAATACTTTTACTCCAGCTCTTTGAACTTCAGCTCTCATTTTTCTGAACTCTTTCTCTAAGCAGCTGTATAAATCTGGGAGATTCCCTTTCATTTTGAAACTACTGCCGAGGATATCTATGGTTTATTGGTAAGATGTCCCTTTTAAAGAGTCCTAAACATTGAAAAACTGGCATATTAGGCTTGGTTTTGCCTTGGTGTACTCGCACTTGAAATTGGTTTGATGGTTTTGTGTAACCTTCAATAACCAATTCTGAAATACAATTTTATGCAGACCAATTTTGAGTGTTTTGCCTACACTTGGGCCTATTTACTGAACAACTTAAACCATTTCTTGAAACTTACCTGGATTCAGACCAGTCATGGGCTGATCTGAGGAGACTGGAGTTCTTTGGAAGGTCTCGGAGCCGTGTGGATGTTGCCTGGTTGTGAGGAGTGGCTGTGCTGGTCCCATCGCAGGGTAGAATTAGGCACAGGACCCCTGGCGATGCCGCTTCCCAGAGCTGCAGCGAGGAGGGACCTGGGGAGCAGAGGGAAGAAGGGAGTTTCTCTCGTGCTGGACATTTTGATAATAAGCTTTTCTTAAAAAATGCTGCCGCACAGGAAAGCTCCAATAAGAAAGAGGAAACGAAGTAAGGTTTTATGGGCTGTTTCAGACTGATTGGTTGGTTTCTTTCAGCATTGCTCACTGACATGCTACTATCTTGTGCTGTTCTTTTGTTCATGGCTTAGGGCTGGCTTGAAAATTTGTGACTGTGCGCAAGTGCCAGCATTTCTTGGTCGCAATAAAGAATAATAATAAAGTGAAAATAAGAGAGTGTAAGGGAAACACCACTGTGTGTGTTCACACTGCCTTGATAGCTAATGCCTTTATATCTGCCTTTCACGTATCCTTAACTTCTCCGTACTGATGACCTCATTAGGTAATATAAGAAGTTGCAGGTAACTTTATTTTTAGAGTTGATGTAACGTGTTTTGGACGCTTGAAACCTGCTTTGATTTTTGAAGCTCTGTTGTTTAAGTGCAAAATATTTTTCTCCTGAGGCTTCTAAGGGAGGAATACATGATAAAATCCACACATCCAAAACCACTGGATCACATTAATCGCGTCAGGACCCTTCCGTCAGGTTATAGTCTAATGTACGTGTGCGTTGGTGCATTTTGCTCTGTTAAGCAGTTATAAGCTCAAAAGTTCATATTCTGTGTGTACTTCTGGATTGGCTATTTCCCCACTTTAAGCTATGAATGTTGATCCATTGCCAAGTCCTTTGACTGTAGCTTAATTGCTTTTCTAAACATCTCTAGCAGTTTGGTGTGCCCTTTTAAAAAGTAAGGTGATTGTTATCTTCAGAATTGCATTCAGTTTGCACTGCTGGAAACAGTTGACATTTCTGCAGCTTTGAAGTGTCAGTAGTGACCTTTCTCAGCCAGCCCTAAATGGAAGCAAGAGTTATCTATTGTTGATAGTGCATGAAGTTTTTGTTCTCCTACAGTTCTTCATTTAAGATATGGGTGAACCTTGGAAACTATGATTTCATTTTCTGCTGCAATCACAAAATCTGATCCACACGAATTACTAGATAATAGTGCAGCTTGCTTTTATTGCCTCTCCAGAAGCCACTTCAGTTCCTGCATATTTCTTATCAGGAGTGAAAGTTTCGAGAGTTTTGTCCTCAGAAGCTGTGCTGGAGTTGTTTTTATGATCTGCTTTGCATTGCCTTCTACTGCCTGATGGGCCATTAGGAGCAGCTGAGAACTTCTGCATCAGTTCTTGCCAACCCAGTGGCAATTGCTCTTCTCGGCTGAGGTGCAGCTGGGCCAGCCTTCCCCTTATTTATGCAACAAGTTAACAAACAAGAAAAACCACAGAAACAGGGCACAGTCACCTGAAATTTGGTCCTGCCAAGGCACTGCCATTGAGCTGTTGGTGGTGTGGCTGAGCTGCTGCTGCCAGGGCTGTGGCTGACACGCCTGCTGACCAGACGACATCGGAGCTTCATTGCTTGGGAGTTCCCGTGTTGTTCATACGTATCACTCATATAGACAGTGCTTGGTCAGTGAGGACTGAAGTTGGACATGTAAATCCAAAAGGTTATCTGTGTAGTTGAGAGAAGATCCAGGTCCTGTGGGGATGGCTGCTTTCCTTCTTTGTTTGCGGAGCTCCCTGTTGAGGTAGTTCTCACTGGTGCTTGTGGTACAAGTGGTCTGTGTGTAGGTAGCTGGTCCTGTGCACGTATGTTACCCTGAAGCAGTGTACGTGTGTGGATTGAATGGACGGAGATGCAAGAGCTGACAGCTCGTTGGTACCGGATTTGCCAGAGAGACAAAAATAAGAAATACGACCTTTCTAATACAGCTCTAAGGTCATGTTAACGGTATCATTAATTGTTCTGTATTTGCATGTGTAAACAGCTCAAGTTTCTTATCAAGATTTTAACCTTTCCCATAAATTGTTTTTGTGGGTTTTCTATTGTTTTGCTTTACCTGAGGGTAATTCATAGCCGCAGTTGCCTAGATATGCAAATACGTCAGAATCCTGTACCAGTTTATCTTCTTTTGTCTTCTGCTCCTGTGTGTGTTTCTTGGCATGGAGAGACATTTCTCTTCCGCTGATGGATGCAACCCCAATCGTCAGCCTGCTGGGCTGAGTCAGTGGGTGCTCGTCACCATCCCACAGTCACAGAACCGTTTGGGTTGGAAGGGATCTCAAAGATCATTCGGTTCCAGCCCCCTGACAAACCTTCTTTACCGGTAGTTGTGACCCAACTACACTCATTTGAGTGTTTTCAGGGAACCAGTGTTTGGAATCTTTCACTCCTTCAGTAACCAATTCCAGGACAATTTTTTTCCTACTCTCCAACAAACGTTTTTCTTTTTTTTGCTATTTCCAGAAGATAAGCTTGTTATGTCCTCTGCCCAAGAAGTTTAATGGCTTAGTAGATTGATCTGTTTTTCTCTGGGGATTCTAGAAATGTTACATTTTTCTGGTGAAATCATCCCATTCTTAAATTGTATAAATACCTAAAATGCCTGCTGTGGAAACCTTGAAATAAACTCTTGTGTACGCAAACAGCTATTGGCGTGGGAGAGGCACACAGGTGGTATTTGGGCAGGAAGCAGACGTTGGATGTGAAGCGAAGAGCAGGATTAGCTCTGCGGGAGCACTACCATCTCATCTGCTCTTGCAAGTCGGACTCGGCACTATTCAATTCAGTGCTAGAGTACAGTCAGTTCCTGCCAAATGTAAACATACTGTTTGCATTCTCCTCGTCTTTATTAACATTGATCATTTGTGTAACCTCGCGTTAGAACTGAGCCCGGCATGGGATGCAGGATTTCATTTAACCAAGGAACACTCATGTGCTCCCCTTGCTCCAGTGACCGTGGGGGTTAAGCAGTTGTTTCAAAAAGTTAAAGAAATAAAAGCACTAATTATTGAGGAGCTTTAACCAAATTTAATTAAACTTAATTGAAAGTTACCACGTAAAAATCTTGAACCATCCTTTGAGGAATTCGGCTCATTTCCTTCCTAGTGAGATGAAATGAGTGTAATTGAATGTGAACTATCTATTGTAATGCAGCATTTATGCATTTTACCTTCTCGTTACCCTTACAGCTCATATCCAGGATTTGATCAGACATTTTCCTTAGGATTGTAATTCAGTTGGGCTACTCACACGGCAATGAAGCACATCAGTGCTTTGACAGACTTCTACATCCTGAGGGTCTTGCGGAGCCAGTTTGAGATCACAGGACACAAAAGGTTTCCACAGGGAAGTGCTGAGAGTGTGTGTTTCCCTGTCTCTAAAAATGTCTCCCGAGGTTTCATTAGTATGTATTTAATACATTTGATTAATGATTGAAGGAATCAGAAATGTCAGGGATGAGTCAGCCGAACAAAGTTAATTCTCTCTTCTTTGTGGCAGTTTTAACCTTTTTTTTTTTTTTTTAAATAAAAGCGCATTTAACATGCAATAACATAAATTGCATTAAAAATACATCAATGTAAGCAGCATAAAAATCTAGTTTGTAAGGCCAGCATTGTTATTCTACAAATCTCCTAACATCACAGCAATGCTAAAATACCGATGGAATGAAGTGGAAGCATTTATCCAAAGAATGATTTTACTCTGGCTTTGCTTGGCTGGATTGAAACTCTGCATTCTGTGGCATTCAGCAGCACAAAGAAAGCTGAGGGAGCACGTTCATTACTGGGTGTCAGTGACAATAGGGAATGACGTACGTTTAAGGCTTGAGTTGGCTTCAGTACCAACATGTTAAAAACTTGTAAAGTGCAAAATGTGAACATTGTGTCCTATAGGACTTGCAAATGAAATAATTGTTTCATAATGTAAAGTGCCCTACGTCTGTTTCCTACAAATCTGTCTTGGACTGCAAAAAATTAAGTCCCATAGATACAGTCCCTTTGTTAGAGATGTGTAGGTCATTGACCAAACTGGGCTGCATCGAGATGCATTAGATAGATTTCCAGGTTGCCAGGCATGACTTAACTCTCGGCTGGGAACATGAGGTAGAGTTAGAACTTTGGGAAGGAATGTAAAATACTCCCCCAGATTTTCCAGGAAGTAAATCTCTAGTAGTTTTAATTCTGTGACTAAAACCCAGCAGGACACGACCTCGCAAGCACTGTTGAGTAACTGCCCTTGGACTCACATTAACAGACACAGAGCACAACTTTCAAGGTCTGATTCTAAGACTTGACAGTTGTGGTTTACCTTTTGCATACATGGCTCTTTGTTGCTTTGAGCAATATACAGTAACACTACAGCAAATGGATGGCAAGCTTTTCCCTTGCAAGCCCTAAAATAGGGCCTGTGATTAGAATTCTCGTCTGGGTCTTTCTCTGCTCTGTGGCATCATAAGGAAACAAAACAGAATATTAACATTATGGAGACACTTGTATGGTCCTGTCCTCTCCTTTGCCTCTGGTGGAGCTAGGACCCCATTCCTTTGACTGGTCTTTCTGAAATGCATTTCCTTGGAGGTGCCAGTCAGGAGACTCTTACCTGACATAGTTCATTTTGTGAAGCTGTGTGAGTATTTTAAAATTGCTCTGCTCACTAGTGTTTGTGTTCGGGCTGAGCAATGTCATTATATATATATATATACACACACACATATATATATGCTTTTAGGGCTTACAGATTTGTTTCCTTGCATGAATATGTCAGAAGAGTGTAAATATTTAATAGTGGGCTCTGAAGCTGACAGTTGCATAACCAGCCTACGGGGACAGGATTTTGCTTCTTCTCTCCCCCTATCCCTGAGTCCTTATGTAATGATGTATCCCAGGGCAAGGAATTCCAATATTGCTTATAAATCCAAGAGTCACTCTTGGTGAACATGTAAGCACTCCACTCCTAAGGTGTGTGCGATATCAATATCCGCTGTTGGTAAATCCCTGCAGGGCCGGTCACTTTCTGGAGACCTCAGCCTGGCTGACTGCAAGCAACTAGAAAATGTGTTTCATGGTTGACTAAGTCCTTGGAGAATATAAGTGAAAGACTCTTCACTTATGAAGTTCTGATTGTTTCTGCCCTGTTGCAGTTAGCTGCAGCTCTGCCCCGATGCTGAGCTCCTCCAGCCTGTGCCCTCGCTGAGTGGCGCTGGGCCCTTGCTCCTGTCCCATCAGCTGCTGGATCATCACACCATGTTGTGGGAAAGCACAGACACTTTTTCCCAGACTGTGCTGCTGAGCTTTTTAGACTGTCTCAGAAGTATCATCACCTTTAGAACTATTTTTGTAGCAAATGAAGGAAGTTATAAAAATAAATATTACAGTATCTGTTACAGCTTAAAAGTCTTGTTATGGAGGGAAGTTTATGGTATTTATTGCATAATTTTTTGTTATTGTTCTTTTCCTGACAACTGAGTATGTTTGGTAAAGTAAGTAACAGCACTTACGATGTCAGTAACAAGAGCCTGGCTCTGCGAATGGAAAAGCTGTGACTGAGAGCTGCTCTGTTTGCTTTAACATCATCAGTGCTAGAGTTGTAGCTGAGCAAAAAAGTCTTTACAGAGAGTGATGAAATAAAAAGTTTTTCTTATGGGAACTGTTGTCTTTCTGATGACAAAACCAGTTTGAGTCACTAAAAAAATTGCCTTTGGGGGTGTTATGAGATTTTCCTGGGGAATTTAAATACCAGAAGGTATTCTCAGCTTAAAAATAGAAATGTGTAGGTTGAAATGAGTAGCTGAGAGGTGTATGTGCTGTAGGTTGAGACTTAAGGATACAGATGTTCTCGGATTTTTAGAAATATGCTTCTTCTGATGTAAAAATTACTGTGCTGCAGCTTAAGGCTGTATGGTTTGTAATTATAATTGTTATCCTCTTCAAAGCAGCTTTAAAAATCTCCTCATAATGATTTGGAATCTTAAAGAGGTATGGTGCTCGTGTGTTCCTTTCTGTATTTGCCCAGATTTTGTAGACATTACAAGAAACGAGGCTTGGAATGGTGTCTGTGACCTTAAAAGCCCTCCCGTGTCCCGCAGGACACGAGCAGGTGATCTGTCAGATGATGCAGTCTGGCTATTTGTGGCCTTTTCCTTGTTTTGCCTTTCCCCAAACTGAAATGAGGGAAACCCAGGTCGCCGTGACTTCAGATGGACTGACGTGTGCTGGTTTAAAGACTTTCCCACTCTTTTTTATTTTTCCCCCTGAATCCTCTTTCCTTTTGGATTCAATTTTCCTTTCGTCTTTCTTCTATCAAAAACTTTCCCAGCAGTCTTTGCTGTAACCTATTTCTCCTCTAACGTTAAGCTTTTAAAATTCTGTTCTCCTTTCACAAGCTTTTGGCTACGAACTTTTGGGATGTTTCCTGGAGGACACCATCGTACGAGTCCCCTTGTTGTATTTCTGGCTGTATAAAGTGTATAAAGGCCACGCGTTCAGGTCCTTCTGCTCCTCTGCGGGGAGGTTGGCTCACCTGTGTCTCCCTGTCTGCTTCTTTGGAATAAGCCAACGCCCTTAATGAGTTGGGCTGCTTTTGCTGTGCCAAAGGAGTTACAGCCCTTTACATTCTCGACTTGTGGTCAAATCTGTGCAGGCTCAGTTTCAAACTGAGTTTGCATTTTCTGTCTCATCAAGATGAGACTTCAGGGAGTGACACACACACACGGCGTATGTTCACAGTTATGGTAGAAAATAGCTTCATATTAAAACCTCATTTACTGCTTCAAAATGGAATTTTCCGACAGATAGGTCCTATGCTAAGGAGAATTTTAAATGAATACTTCACAATTCGCTGTCTTGGACTAAAACCCTACCGTGAATCATGTGCATCTTAAAACTTCTTTTGTGATGCTTCCAGTCTGTGCCTCTCAGTAAAATGTCAGGCGTGTTTTTTAGTAACTTCTGTTATCAAAACAAAACTTTTGGGAACTGAATACTCTGTTGTGAAAGCCTGACGGCGCTCTTAGACCTAAACACAGTATTTTAACATTTAAATGAACATTCTTAATAAATGTTAGATGCTTTAAGCTATATTTTGCTACTTGGGCATGTTTGTCTTATTTATATTTCGTATTTTCCTCCTGTCCGTGTAGTCAGTGCTGTGTCAGGACAGTCAGTATAAGTGTATACTTAAGAAATATGTGGATTTATTCTCCTGTGAATGCAGACAGTTGCTTCCTGTAAGCTCATAAAAGTCTATATAGAGTTTCTAGAAAGCTTATGTGATATAATGGCAGAAGGAAAAAGAAAATTGGTTTCCTTAAGTATATAAGAAAGAATTCCATAACTGGGGGGTGAGTCTTGTCTTTCTTCCTTCGACTCCTGGTAACTTCCTTGCAGTTCATTTTCAAGAGTAATTTCTAAGCCAGTTGATAAATTATGGTGCTTATGTTACAGGGAAATCTTAGTAACTCAAAAATAGAAATCAAATTGCTTGTTAATTCCTTCTAGTGACAGGTGATGAATATCCCAGAATTAAACTTGAGTCACAGATGGAAGCAACACGGTTGCTAAGTTGTTAAATTCGCTGCTAGATGGGTAAGGTGGGTAAGGTGGGTAAGAGTGATGTCAAATGCCTACTTCAAGCAGTACCTCATGTGAAAGAGATTTCTTTCCTCTCTCAGTCTCTTTTCAGGAGGAGAATAAGATTGCTTTGATTTTGTGATTGCTGTCTAGGAAATTTAAATAAATTTTAGTTGTGTGCAGCTTTGAAGTAAATAAATAGCAGATGTATATGAAACAATCCAGAGTTAACACTCCAGCATTAATACATAGGATGCTTTCTTTAAAATGTTTCCCTTCATAAAATAATGTACTTTCCATTCCAGAAGTGTGCCACTGTATTTCTCTGCAGGGAAGAAAAATCAATTCATATTAGGCTATTATTTTTACTTAATATTCCCTAACATGTTTCATGAACAAAAATAATCTGCTTTCTTTAATCTTGATTTAATGTTCCTGCTTTCCGTTGATTGATGTTAGTGGTTGTAGTCCTCCTTGCCACTCTCAGTTAAGCCCTCCTCATTTCTGGGAAGGCTGACGGCTCAGGTGAAGCTATCAGCACTCCTATTAGGTGTCAGGATTGGTGTCTTCTTTTTCCATTAGTTTAGCTTGGGTTTACCGAGGATTGCTTATTAGGTAGAAAAATTAAAACAACTAACATTTCTGTGCATTTGTTTTCTTTCTGTTTTCCTCAGACACCTTTATTTCTCCCTTTTCCGTCTTCTGCTGTGCCTCACTTAGCAGACAGTATTTCAAAGAGCAATTCTGTTCTTTAACCTGGTTGGTGTTTTGTGCAAATTTTCCTTCTGTGCTAAACCCGACCTTTGCTTGACTGAAGGATGGTTATTGCTGTCTTTGCAGGATGTGGTACTGCAACAGGAGGAGCTGAAGATGAAGGGGAGGCTGAAGCTGGTTGGATCGAGGGTGCTGCCATCCTGCTTTCAGTCATCTGTGTGGTACTTGTCACTGCCTTCAATGACTGGAGCAAGGAGAAGCAGTTCCGTGGACTTCAAAGCCGTATTGAGCAGGAACAGAAATTCACTGTTGTCCGAGGCGGACAGGTCATCCAGATCCCAGTGGCAGAGATTGTGGTTGGTGACATCGCTCAGGTGAAATACGGTGAGTTTTCTCAACTGGATGACTACTCATCTGAACTTCACTTGTTCTCCTTCCCTGTCTAGCAGAATAGATTTACTTCACTGGAAGTGATTTAAAAGGTAGAGAATTTTGTGTTGTTGCAGCCCATGGTGAGATAACAAGTGGACTCTTAGGGGAAAAAGAAAACCCAAGATACTTGCTATAAAATTGCAGTAGGTAATGAATTTTGGTTTTGTCATCTTCGCTTCATTTCACTGACAAGGACTGCTCACACAAAGATAATTCTCTTTCATGGAGGATTACACTGTTTGGAATTTTTGAGTCCTGTCGAGTTAGGAAAGAAAGGGAATATTTTTAACTGCTCTGTGTAAGGGAGTTGTGGGAGTTGTGCCTCTGTGTTCACCCCACAGTGAGGGTGAGGCTGCTCCAAGAGCTGTGGATCCTGCACGTCTCCCACATCGGGAGCTTCTCAGAGGTGGTTGCCTTACAGTTACATGCCAAAGGGAAAGGCCTCTGCTCCACTGCCCAGGGAGACCTTTGCAGGAACTCTGTGTATTCTGTCTTTGACTGAACAAGATAATTCCAGCAGAATGCCTGTTCTACCGACCATGAAGTCTCTCCTGGACTCGGCTAAGGGCTTCCTGGGAGGAGAAGGCAAAATAGCAGCCACTTCCTATGAAGGCTGATAGAGAAACCTTTATGGCTTGTTGCAAAGAGTACTCCACCTGCCAAATCTCACCGACTGTTACTTTTGTCATACATTAAACGTGATACCTTCTGGTTTGGGGATAGCATTAGGCAAAGAAAGATTTGCAAAGGGCCTTCCCTATACGACTGCAATGTTATCGCTGATATGGACTGATAAGGCAGTCGCTCTTTCACCTTGTCTTTAATTCCACGTTTAAATGTCGTAATTGTTAATGATTTTTATTACACAATCACAATTATGTAATCATAAAAACAATCTCACTGAACCACTGTGGTTTTCCTTACCGTGTTCTCACTGACAGGTGATCTTCTGCCTGCCGATGGGATATTTATTCAAGGAAATGATCTTAAAATTGATGAAAGTTCTTTAACTGGAGAGTCAGACCAAGTCCGCAAATCTGTTGACAAAGACCCAATGCTGCTGTCAGGTAAATCTGCTTCAGTTCTTCCTGAGTTCTTTTTTATGCACTGCTTTGTTCGTGGTTTGGTTTGGTTAGGTTTTCCAGGCCATCAGGTTTTGGTAGGGCAGATACAACCGATCTTTTAAGCAAACCCACCGGCCTGTGTCTCTCACACCAAAGCCACCACGCTCTGCTTTTCACTAGCGTGCAGTTATTTCTGATCATTGTACTTGCTTTATAAATTGAGAAACTAAAGAAACATTTCTAGAAGAAAAGGGAAATATCACCGAGGGAAATAACCATTGTTTCAATTAATTGTATGTTGGTTTTAATTTAACCATTAAATTTCAAAGCCTTTTAAAGTCTCCTTAAATGCTTCCTTTGGTGCATACTAGAATAATATACAAAAATAGGGATTTTTGGTGTGTAATTATACTGGCCTCTGTATTGGATTATGAAGCGTAACATATCTCTCTTGGTACTATAGTGAAAATCTTGCATAAAATATTTAATGGTTCTTTTAATTTTTTTAGCTATATATGACTTCAATTGCGTATTTTCAGGTACTCACGTGATGGAAGGCTCTGGACGAATGCTTGTAACTGCTGTTGGTGTCAATTCCCAGACGGGCATCATCTTTACACTGCTGGGTGCTGGAGGAGAAGAAGAAGAAAAGAAAGATAAGAAAGGTAAATTTCACAACATGTAAGGCTGCTCCGAAGAAGGCTCTTGGGCTCTGTGTAGGCAGAACTCTCCTCAGTTCTTGAGAAATAAATGCAATTTTTGAAACTGCCTTTTTTGTTTACATTTTTGTCATTACATGTCACACAGAAAAACAGCAAATGCTGTTAACCAATAAATAAATTGGATAACAAGATGTTTTTCCCATGAGAAAAATTGCAGGCTCAGTACATAATTAAATGCAAGGGAGTACATGGACAGGCTCCCATTGCCGTGTCTTCTTTGCATATATCCATGCTCACCTAAAATTTGCTAAGGTTTTGCTCTTGTGCATTTACATCTGTGTAATATCTTGTTCAGTAAAGAACAACTTGGCCGTGGAAATGTCTTTGAGCTTCAAAATGAAATAAAGCTAACCTGAGGCTTTCTACTAGCCTAGGTGGGTGATGTCAGAGATGGACTGGAGAGGCAGTTTGACTTGCTAAGGTGGAAAGGTCAGACTCAGAACAGAGAAAAACTAGAATGTGGCAGTAAATGTTAACAGAGTTTAACTTTGCCCTGTTCATGAAATCAAGCCGTCTCTTCAGACTTCCCACCTTATCATGGTGAGATGTCATAAGGAATTGATAAATTATGATTTGCACACTAAGCAGAAACATGATTTGATGTGTGTTCTTTCCAGTTTGTGTTCACGTAGTCTTGTAAATTGTTCAAGTCTACTTTCAGAGTTTTGTTCCAAGTTTGTTCTAAGAATATTTACTTTTCTGATGTAGTTAAGGACCAGTTGATGCATTATTTAATGACATTTCTGTTATTTTTCGTGGTTTTCATTGTTAACAACAATGAGTACTTATAGCTTTAACGAACACGGAGTGTCTGTCAGGCAATATGATTCCACTTTTTCCATTTCCATCCTTTTAATTTGCAGGTGGGAAGGCCAAATTCAAATGGTTTTCTTGAGCTACGTGTGGCTTTAAGGAAAACCCTTTTTACTTGATGCAAGACAGTTTACCCTTTCATTTCTGAGCAGTACCTGCTAGGCACGGTCACTTCTAGGCTCATCAAAAGGAGAAAGACCAAACTTCCCAAAGGAAAACTATCTCTGACTGATTTTGAACAGTTTCTTAGAGTCTGATCTTGGTGTCACTAGGAGAAAGGCAACTTCCAGACACAGACCTGTCAGGATCTGGCAGCATCTGAGGACTTGGTAGATGAGAAGGAGCAACCTCAGGACCTGCCCTGAGGCCCTTTGTTTCACTGGGGTGGTCTTCTCTGTGTATTGTTTTGCTCAGTACACTGGCGATTCCTCGTGTTTCCATGTGGATAGTCTTGAAGGACAGGGAGAGGGAAGTCTGGGAGAGCAGAGTAACGCACGGCACGGTGGTGATGACAGAGATTCTGGCAGCAGAGCGTAAGGGGTGGTTCTGTGACACTCCCTCCGAGTGTAGTGTCAGTGCCACGAAAAGGTCTCCACGTTTTCTGGAGTTGCTCACAGCTTTGTGCTGCCTGCAGAGGGTGGGCTGAGCGCAGGTTGAGGCCCACACTCAAATTATCTGCTGTCCTCTGTGAACCCGTGACTCTGAAATTCTGTAGTCACCAGTGTTTGTTTTGGTCTGCTGTGCGTTTGCTTCTATCTCTCATTAACGTTTTGTAACAATGACCATGCAGGTGTGAAACAGGAGGATGGACATCAGCTTCCAGGTAGAGTAAGAACTGCATCAGATGAGAGGACCAGGCTTTAAGCCGGCAAGCTTTGGTGTCAATCAGGGTTGAACTGTGATTAAAAACTCTGAATCAGTCCAGTTAAATTGAAGAATAATTCCAAATCAACAAGATTGTTCATGGCAAACATTTAGGTGTGCATGTGTTCTTGGTGTTGCAAATCTTAGTGTTAAGTCTGGGCAATCAGTTATTCTCCACAAGTAAATTACAGTATATTAAATGTTGGGATGCGTGATTTGCTGCTCGCGGTTCATGCTGTGCTGGTTACCGACTATCCAAATGGAATGAAAAATAAGCATGAGGAACCGAAACAATTTAAGTTATTACCATCATGGTAATCAAATTTACAATTGAAATTTTCATGAATGCAGTTAACACAGAGTGTTTTTAAATCCGTATGCTGTTTATTTTCTTCTCCCATTTTGCTGTTTGTAAATAAAGCAAGACCATTTTTCTTAAATAACAAACCAGTACAGCGTGAAACAGTCGCTACAGGCCAAGTACTGAGGAAGCACAAGAGTCTCAATCAGGATTCATCACAGGACTTGTGTTCTGTTGTGAGCCGTTAACCAACGAAAACAACACAAAGCTTACAGTATTTGGTTTTTGTAGAGATGAATTTTCTGACCTCTCATATTAAAAACCATAATAAAACCATCTCTGAGTTTTTCACCTTCCTGTTAGGAAGGATTGCTTGACCCATTTCTCTCCAATGCAGATGATTGCTGAAAAAAAAAAAGAGCATTTTCTTTTCTAGTACTTTGTTATCATAAAAAGATAGTTACTTAATGTCTGTTATTTGGATTTAAGTAACCCATTATTGTCTTCAAGGCTATATTTGCCAAGATTGTGTATGTCTTCTGCATTTCCACATGCAATATTGAAAGACTCAATGTTTCTGTTGAGATCAAAGTGCTTATTAACTAGGTTACAGTAGGACAGAGGTTGAGCCCATGTGGGACTGGGATGTGTCGGCAATAACACATCATAATATGAACCATTGCATAAAATAAAAAATATGTAATGTTGTCTGTACTATGTAGTTTGCCACCTGTCTTGAAGCTACTCATAAATTGCATAAGTTCATTAACTCAAAGGAAATATTTCAGTCGTTTTAATATTTGCATAATACTTCAATTAAAGTTAAAAAATGACACCTGACAACCAAAGCAGCACACACAGCACTGTGTACAGCCAGTTCTCACCAACTTTGTTAACTTTATTAGAAATCTTTAATGTTTGTTTATTTAACTCTTCTTATGATTAGTCCATGTATGAGGTTTTTGTCCTTACTTTGTAATAACATTTTGCTTTAAAAGTTATGTTAATTAATTTAAAACATTGATTTTGGAGAAAACAAAGCCATGGTATTCCATAAATGTTTTTTTTCTTTTGTCATGTGCATTTGTTCATGTTACTATTATTATTTATTCTTTTTTTTTATCCATTGTTGCTCAGTAGATTCTTCCCATCCCTCCTCCCACCCTCCTTCAGCTACAGATGGTGCAGCAGGTGCAAATGCCACCGATAATGCAAATGCCAGCTTAGTCAATGGTAGGTCAAGAACACCTAGTGTGTTTTGTTTGATAGATTTCTCTCCTGACTGTATGAGATTCTCTCTTCCTGTTCAGAGCTGCACAGATGTCGTATGTGCATGTGATTACCCTCTGAGAGATCCTGCTCCATAAACTCTCCAGCCACTTATAAGAGATGCCACAAAGATGCTGAGACTTACTGTCTGTACTCACGCAGAATTAAGCATGGGAGAGGGAGAAGTAGGAATTATGGTCTTTTTTGCCTTTAATGAAAACTGTAGTTAAAAGGAACAGTTAAGTAAGGCTACTTTCAAAACTTTCGAGTGACCCATACATGAAGCTTCACTGCAGAGCTCTTATTTACACGTTTGTGAGCACAAGTCTGAAATGTGATAAATGGTTTATATCTTCTTTTCTTCAGACGTTTATGCTCAGCCATGCAAGTTACTGGGTACTGAGTTAAGCATCTGCTGAAGTGCTTGGCTGGATGAAACCACTGCTCAGTGAGATGCAGAAATGAGTCCAAAGTTGTAACCTGGTCTCTCTGTTAGCAAGTTTTAACTGCTGGGTAAATATCTGTTATATTTGGTCTTTATGTCTAAACTTAATACAGAAAATTAGTTCCAAGGGATATTAAATCAGTGTCTGAAGCGTGTGGCTCTCCATCACCTTCTCCCCCACCAGAAATAAGCTACTGTCCCTGTTCAGAGTTGAGAGACATGCTCTCAGTTCTCTGCAGTGCACAAAGCGTAGAAGTCATTTTTTGGGGCATACTTTTGCTCTGAACTCTTCAATTAGTTCAGTAGATCTTTGATCAGCATGGGCAGGAGACATTTTCTGCAGTTCAGCTTATATGACTTTGTGTTCAGAGGAGAACAGACACTTGGCAAGCAGAGTTAGATCAGATGGTTTGGAATCATCTGGGAAATGGCCACAGTCTGGTTTCTGTTCATACTATGCATTGTTCTAGTCAGCAGTGATGAGGAGTTAGGTAGCACTTAGAATGTAGGTGCTTTGTTGGGGAGAGAGGAGGAGGGAAATAAAGTTCTAAAGCAAGGAGACTAAGATCATATAGATGTTTTTTCAACCTGGATCAAAATAAGTTTTTCCAATAGCGTCTGAGAATTCTGCCCAAGATATGACTGCAAACAAGCGTTTTTACCAAACCTGTAATAGCTCTAAGCAGAAGGGACCTTCAAATAAGGAAAGATGCTATATACTTGAGTAAATACTTAGCTCAGGAAATGCCATTGCTTGTTACTTGAACATCAACACCTTACCCATTCCAACAAAATGGAACTGAGTTCTCAATATAATGTTGACACAAAAGAAGTGGTTTTTTTCCCACCACTGGCATTACTGTGATACATTCAGTTATGTTTGTGACACAGCCGATTTGTTACCTGCTGTCTCAAAGGAACTATTATAGATTTTGTTGGATTCCAGGAGTTGAGACTAAATACATAATTGTTCGATGGTTTCTTTATTAAAACCATGGGCCATGTGTTCCACTTCTAAAAGCTTACAAGTTAAGGTTATGAGCAGATCAGAAAATGTTACAGAAAGATAGTAATTAATGAAATTTTGTCCATTTTTTTTTTTAAGTACTGTATTTAGAAAAGGGCAGTTTCTTAAAAGCAAATACTAGAAGCGCAGTTGGTGTTTAGAGGTGGTTTACCCCAAATCTGGTTTGAAGGAAGTGCTTATCACTGCTGGGTAGAGCCCCACCCGGTTCCTAAATCAGGATTTCCATCTTGGATTGTTGCTTGTTGGGGTTTTTTTCCTCTCCATTTGATACTTGGAGTACTTGATAGTTAAAATTATAATTCTGATTTAGAAACATCAAGTGTCTCAGCTGAAATACTTCTCATCTGCAGTGAGTTCTGTCAGTTCTGGCATAGGTCCCCTCATGTTCAATTCCTGCAGAGCAATTTGCAGTTTTACTGTATTTTGAAGTATGTTCTGAATTATAAGTGAAATTATTTAGTAAGTGCATAGAAGAATTTTCTAAAACTTCCTATTTGAGACAGTGCAATCAGGTTTATTCTTTTGTAGTTACCCTGAGTTTTCTTAGTCCATTGGCTCCGATATTACACTGCGTGAAAGAATTTGTCATGATTCACTTCAGACATGTTTGATGTCACTTTTCCTTCTATATATAGTTTTGCAATGTGTGACTGGCTTGGCATGGAGAGGGCTAGAACTCGCTTCTATTGCGAGATGAAATAGTTTGGAAAACCAGTAGGGGGTTTTATATTTCCTGCTACATCACAGCAATCGAGAACACAACTCGATTAGCTGCTCCAGTGAATTCCAAGTGGTTCCTCCAACATACAAATAATTTCTACTGCCACTGACAGGTGTTTGTTGTTCTGTCTCACTGGCTCATTGTGAAGGACTGAGAGAGATTAAGAGAGAGTATTGAGAGTTCTTTTGGAGATGTAACTGTCTTGGAGTAAGAGCTTCGGCAGTAATGATGCTGTGGTGATGTTCCCAAAGACAGGAGTTTTAGTAAGAAAAAGGCAACAACCAAACCCCTTTATATTCCAATTCAAGACCTTCACAGTGACTGCACAATATGTCTCTTACAAGAAACCTTTTTTTTTTTTTTTCCCAAAAACCTTAAAACTTTTCATCCTTGCTTAGAAAAGCGATAAGAACACACTCAGATGAATTCCTCTGGTTCTCAGGGCCCAAACGCTGTTCCTTTTACTTATTTCCAAAAGAAAAAGAAGAAATTATTGGAAAAATTGTGTAAAAACACACATTATGTTTTTTAGGAATTATATACTATTATATTATGTATAATAATATGTTATCAAAATATTAAGAAGTACTCATATGTTTAATGCTTCTAAACACTGCAGAAAGATCAGGTAGGATTTCTGGTCCTAGCACTGGCTGAAAGGAGGAAGGATCTCTCAGCAGCAGTGACTCTGTCATCTCTATTTCTTTCTTAATTTCTTTCTTTCTTCATAAACTAAGCACAGGGTTAAGATTATTTGAAACGAGGAGGAAATAAATCCTTTACAGCTTTCTTTTCTTTATCATAGTTACCTAAATGGCCTGTTCTTTGTTGTTCTGCCTCAATAATTGGAATATAAGCAGCTGTGATGACTCCCCCTTCCCATACCCCAACAACCCAAGTGCAGTAGCTGCTGGGGCTGAGAACCTTTTCTTGACTAACTGTGTTTACGCTGTGGTTTAGAATAGCCCACATTCTGTCCTGGCACTTTTAGGCAGCCAGGGTAGAGGAACTGTTAGTATGACTCATTACAACAGTTACTATACCCCTATTAAGTAGCAAATATCTACTATAAACTTAAATCAATTGATTTGCATAGGAAAAAAGTGTATTTTGTGTTTCCCCATTCTGAAAGTCATGGTTTGGTTTTCTTTCTTTCTGTCTTTCTTCCTTTTTAAGTTGAAGAATCTTCAGTTTTACTGCTTTAAGGCTTTGAAATTACCCTCTGAAAAAGGAACCGTGGAGCAGGACGTGGACCGGACTGTCTGCTCCAAATTAATATTTTCCACTTCTGAAGGAAGTCTTTATCCTCTAGGCAGAAATCAGACTCCCTAGAGATGCTTTATGGCTTCCGCTAACTTTATTAAAAGCCATACCAACAAAAATGGCCATTAGGCAGCTCTGCAGTTCAACTGCACCGTGTGCAGGAGTCATTCAGGAGCTCTGTTTTTGTTCAGGTTTTCAGACACATGTCCCACAGCAAAATCTACATCCTTGATGTAGACCCCCCCCCTTTTTATAAGTCAAGGTAGAGCCAAGGCAGGGAGCAGAGTTGAACACAGAGGGCAGCAGCGGGAGCCGATGGGCAATCGCAGCGCCGAGGTGGCCCCAAGCAGCCATGCCCCCTCCTCTGGTTCTGTGCTGGGGAATCTCCTGTGGCTTGTGACAGGGGGAGACGTGTGATGGGGATTGATGGGGATTAATTGGGCTGCTTTTACTATTTTTGAGAGGGATGTTTTTAGTGATCTCCCAGTTCCTGTGAAAACGTAAACATGCAGGAATTGCACCTTAGCCTTTCGTTTACCTACTATTTATTCACAGGATAGACGGAGCAATTCAACACTTACGTTGAAGCGTGATTTCTTCTGCTTTATTATGCACATCAGTGCCAGCTGCATTGTTGCAGGAAGCCAGAAGAACAGGATTTAATTGCCATCGTATTTATTTTGTAATTGTTAATGATGCATTTCTTATTAGAATGCGTCAAAAATCCCGTAAAGGTGTGCTTCACTATCAATTTGCTAGCATTATTTCTTTATTGTGCATAGTGAATAACTACAAAAAGAGAATGTCGTCCATTCTGAATAGCATCTTTGTAGAACTCAGTAGTCTTTTCCGTAAGATAAACTAATTTATAAGTGGGAAGGTTTTGTAGGGTATCCCACCAAGAAATTTTTAAACCTTTTGAAATTGTTTACAGGTTACTCAGCCACAAAAGCTTTTTACACTCCAATTTGTACTTTGCCATTTTTATTTCACATACACTTTGAAGCGGCATGTTTTCAATTTAAAAAAGAAATAAGGACTTTGCTGTGGTAAGACTATATGTAGCTGGAATGTGTAATTGGAAATGATAGATGCACTTGGCAAATCTTCCTTTAGGATAAACCTGAATGTAGGAAGATCACACAGCAATTGTATTTACAGGAGTAAATGCCTAATACCTGCAGCCAAGGGAGGAAAATGTAATCTTAAAATCATACCCGACTTACGTTTATTTATATTTGTTAACACTATTATTTATATTTTGTCTTAGTTTACTAAATAATGATTTTAATTCTAGAATGCATTAAGAAATGAGCTCCGTTTTCCAAAACTAGACCTGTGGGCTTTTAAGTCCCAGCTCTCTGAAATTTCAGTTCAGGGACTTTATTCAAATTCTGCTTTCCACTGGATTCTGTTTATTAGTCCCACCCTCTTACTTTATGCAATTTGCTCATAGACATATGTGCTGGTATTTAGGATTTTGTGTTACAACCTTGAACTTGACTGCAGTTCTTTGAATGCATCTAGCTAAGTTACCTGTGCTGCTAAGTAAACGTGTGGTAGCAATGGTTGCTGATCATAAAGAACATCTGTAATGTGCTGTTACTTTTGTCTATCTGTTTGATTTAAATTCCCATTTTCATGTTCTGTCTTGGGTGAAGATTGTTTACTGTCTGTTGTCTGTTAAAATTTTTCATCATATAGGCAAGATGCAGGATGGGAATATGGAGAACAGCCAGAACAAAGGTAATCTTCTTTCGTATTAAGGAGGTTGTGGTTTTTATGTTTAGCATGTAGTTACGTTCTGTTAAAAAATAAAATGCAAATCTATGATTTATGCCTGTGTGTAAAAACGGCCCTTTTGTTCCAACAGAACGTTAAAAAAACCCCAAACAACCAAACCCAACAAAAACCTGTCAAATAAATTGGACCTTACAGAGCACCAGGATATTTAGGATAGAAGATCAGTGTTTCTAATAAGCCATTTATCAATGATAGTTTTGTGCCATAAAGCTCATTTGAATTCATTATTCTTGTGCAAGTTATGTATGCGATGTTTTGTTAGTGAATTTCCAACCCTGTTTTTGATATGTCTTGTCGGTTTTGGTGTTTAATGGTGTTGTCTGGACACGTTTTCTTTTGCAGGGAGAAGGTAAAGTAATAACAAAATGAAACTTTAAAGCCAGAGGTTATTAAGCAATTCAAAAATGTGTTGTAAGGGTAATTAATAGGAAGATTAAGAATCTTAAGAGTTTCTTATTTAATACATAATCTCAGGAAGATATCGAAATAAACATTTTGCTTTCTCTGAAGCAAAGTTATAGTTCCCTTTTTATTATATGAGATGCAGCTATCATGAGTTCATGTTTTCTTTGAGTTATGCCAAATAAGTAAGATAAACTATAACTTTCTCTTTTCAGATAATAATAACGATTGCAAAGATGCTGCCTCCCAAACTGAATAGATAAACTCAGTGGTTAATGGTACAAACCTGTTAAATAAAATTATCTTAAATGAATAAGTTTTAAGGTTAGATAGACGAATCAGATTTCCAGGTCAATTAAGCATGGTTTTGAACAATCTGTTCACAAATGTCAAAGCAAAGCTGTTTCATCTCATTCTATATAATTCACTTCTGTCTGTGTTCGATGCAGAACAGACACATACACATATATAAATTGGAATGTCATTGCTTTTAAAAGTCATGCCTTCCTCTTTGATACCAAAATAAAGTTTCCTTATATTAGCATTAGCGTTCTTTCATGAGAGGGTGGTTTACCCTTTACACGATGCGTGCTTTCTGTGGGAGAACGATGATGGTGTTGCCATCAGACCTGATGGCAAACTTGCTTGAACGCTGAATGCCATGGAAACTGCTCCGGTCTGGTATTGTCTAGAATAGCGGCTGGCAAAGTGCGCTCTGCCGGCCACCAAGGTGCCCGTGCAGCCAGGGTCGCCTGTGGAACCACACGACCTGCAAAATGTTGCCATTCAAAGTATGACCATCAGGCTGTGCTGTGCTCTCTGAGCTGTACCAAAAAGTAGGGCAACACGGACTGTTTGCTAAAGCATTTGCGCTCCGCTATTCTAAGAAGTCCTGCACTACTGCTGTTGCCCAAGAATTTGCAAGACATTAACTGATATATATGTGTATAATGCAGTGTCGCTTATGGTGTAATAAATAAATAAAAGCCCTTGATAGTTTTCATGGTACTTGACAAGCAGCGCAGAGCACAGCCCCTTGTGGGTGTCTTGTACATCTGTGCTCCTGCAGAGCCCTGCTGAGGCCCATGGGGCAGCTGCTGCCCTGGGAGAGAAGTGCAGTTGTGTGCACAGTTACCATCGTCTGTGTTGCCATCAGCCCCTGCCGTGGGTGTCGGTGGTTGAATTCTGTAAGTACCAACACTAAGATAAAAAGGATGGCACATACTTTTGGAGTGACGGTTTTGTTCTGCATTGTTAGCCAAGCAGCAGGATGGGGCTGCTGCCATGGAGATGCAGCCACTGAAGAGTGCGGAAGGGGGAGAGGGAGATGACAAAGACAAGAAGAAATCCAACATGCACAAGAAAGAAAAATCTGTTCTTCAGGGGAAGCTGACCAAGCTGGCAGTCCAGATAGGAAAAGCAGGTATGGCTGGGTAATGAGCCCAACAGCAGAGTGTTGCACTAGCAACAAAGGGCTTGAGAAAAAATTGCTTTTAAAGGAGGTGGGTGTTTTTTACAGCAAAAAATGTGTGTGGCATTGAAGATATTTTATTTTTCTAAAATTTAGTTTTCATTATCAAGAAACCGGAAGCTTTGGGCAACAGGAGTTGTAATAAATATTTGAATCAAAATGTAGCTTTTCTCATAGTCAATGTGCCCAACTGCAGTAATTACATATTTAATTTCCTCTCCTATTAGAACTTCTGAGTACAGTTTCAGAATCTCTAATATCATCTCCAGTATCACTCATGCAGTATTTCACTCTTATGGATTCCGAAATCATCCTGTTCTTTCCTAATATTCAATGTTCCTGCCTTTTATCCAAATATGACACATCTGTTTACTCTTGTATCCGGTACCATCTGGTTCCTGCTGTTAGAAGTAGCACTTCTTCTCCAACATGTAGTTAGAAAGTGAGACTCTTTCATACTGACATAATGTTTATTAGGTTCATTTTTCTATTGGTATTAAAAAGATCTGTATCGAGTTCCTTGGCTGAGGCCCTACAGCAGATTTCTAACTCTACTTGGGTTCAGTCTCCTTTATTCTTCTTCATCTGATTTTTACTCCTGCTACTTCTTGTCATTCCATTTTTAGTTCATTACACATGGTTGATCACAACATCATGATGTCTCTTCTCACCAGTACATGACGTGGAATCTCTTTAATATCCAGTTTCACGGTTTGCCCAGTTTCATGTTCCTGCAGCTTCTCTGCTTTGTTGCTAGTTGTGCAGGGAGCATTGGTATGAAAACACTTCATTTCTCATGGTCATCAGTTTCCTAGATTACGCACCTTCCTACATTGCCTTCTGATCATTTCTCTCTGGTGTTTTGGCAGGCATGTGAATTTCACTTTTAAAGTAATCGTGTAGGTATTTCTAACCATAATGTGGCAAGTGATATGAATTAAATTAATTAATCATTGCCTTGTCTGGCATTGTCACGAGTATTTGCCTGAACAACATTTAAATTGATTCCTTTATCTTCTGGCATTTAGTGATTTCACCGACTCATCTGTTTCCTGTCAACCTGAGCATCTTTTAGCTTAACAATTCTTTTTTTTTAACTTAAGTGAAGACATGAAATTCACAGTATTCTCCTTGTATTTTGTGATCTCACTAGAGAGAAATTAATTTATTCTGAAACGCAGGCTTAACTGCTTCATAGGAAGCTGCCAAAGAGCAGGAATCACAGCAAGGCAAAATAGATATTCTAACGGAGTTTTTATTTGTAAACTCTAATCCAGGAAGAAAACTGTGGAGGAGGGACGCTATCAAAGGGATGCTAGCAAAGTCTGTGCCACTGGGAGAGCATGTGAAATCCCTGGGATCTTGTGTGGATTCTGTGGAACAATTATTAGTCTCTCCTGTGCTACCCTGGCAGCATTGGACCTTTCTTGAGCCTCTCCTCATAGAAACATGCACTGCCTGCATGTGTCCCTTTGGAAGGGGAAAGCTTGGCAACACTAGCATATATTGCATTTTCAAGAAGAAGGGTTATAACTGTTCTGTGGGTCATTCTGCAGGATTGCCTCATTGTATTGAGCCAGACGCATAAGCAGGGCTTGTCTGAAATGTTTTATACACCACTGTAAAGGACAAGAGACTCCTTTTCTCAGGCCTTTTAAGATGGGCTAACTGAAAAGCAAGATGAGTGTTTGAATATGGATAGACAAGTGATTTGTAAAAGGGGGAGGTTAAAAGGATGGACAAATGTTGTACCACTCCAAGTAATATACTAAATGAAAAAGAATTTAGCTTCAGCAGCTGTGGATCTCCTGTGGAACCAGATGGAGGAGTTTAAAGGCAGCAGTAAGATGGTGCTCAAAAACTGATGCAGGAGTCAGTGGCAGAACTCAGTGCTTCCTTACTCTCCAGAGTGCAGGTGCCCACTGTAAATGCACTATAGGAATGGGGTTTCTGCGTCATAAAACTGATCAACATTATCATTGTTGGTACTGGTGAAAAATGTCACAGAGTAACAAAGTAATTTTGTGTCAAATTCAAAGGTAATTTTAATTGCAGATGTTTTTAACTGGGGGGGTTTATAATAATGGATTATTTATCTTTTCAGGTTTGGTGATGTCTGCCATCACTGTTATAATCCTGGTACTGTATTTTGCCATTGACACGTTTGTGGTCAACAAGAAGCAGTGGCTGCCCGAGTGCACTCCTGTCTATGTTCAGTATTTTGTTAAATTCTTCATTATTGGTGTTACTGTTCTTGTGGTTGCCGTGCCTGAGGGACTCCCACTTGCTGTCACTATCTCTCTGGCTTATTCTGTAAAGGTAAGAAACATGGAAAAGAATTCTGGGAGAAAAAAAGCTGTTCACTTGAGTTTACTAGGGAGTTAGTCTTCAGGTTTTATCAGTTGTGATGAAACTTGGCCTGATTTGTGTGCTCAAAATCTTACGGAGACTAAAATTTCTCTAAAGTGAAACTTTTTTTTTTATATTGAAAGTATTTCTGACAAAAATGCAAATACCTGTGTTCTAGTATAGCTCTTTAGAACTACGCATTCTAGGACTGTCAAGTAGTAGTAATACTGAATTAGTTTCCAAAGTTACCAGGAGCATATTGAGCAGAATTTACTGTGAGAATAGTCCAGTCTTCTGATACAAAATAATTTTGTCTTCATATTTTGTTGTGCAATAGTGCATATTTTAAAATATGTTCCCATTCTCCTGCTGTCCTCCATCCGACCCTTGCAGCGCACACGGGTGTGTCTGTATTTGCAGCCTCGAACTGCACTACAACTCTGTGCACAGCTGATGGTGTGTGCCCTGGGAGTATAAGGTGTTGGTTGACAGTCAGGGTCAGGAGGTTTTCAGTATTGACAACACAAACAGGAATGATAGGTGTTGCCAGGATGGCTGTGCATCCTGGGAAAAATGACCTGTGGAATTGAGACCTCTGCGATACCAGAAGAGCTCAACTCCTGTTTTCCTTAGTTTTGTTAGTGAATCTTTGCTGTTACAGCAGTTCCTTAGAATGTATACATGCCATGAAAAATGATGGGACTGTGTTGGTTTATCAGAGGAGGAATTCTTGCATGGATCCTCACGACCTGGGTGTCTGTGAGAAGGGTTGGGGTTGTTGCCCTGATCAGAGTTGAAGTTGAGCGAGTGCTGTGTTCTCATGATTGAGACTAAATACATGCTTTCTTCCTTTTTGTAACTGATGTTAAAAATCTGTCAAAGCAAACCTTGAAGGTTTTTTTTAATTTTGCTTTTCTCAGAAAATGATGAAGGATAACAATCTGGTCCGCCACCTAGATGCTTGTGAAACCATGGGTAATGCTACAGCCATCTGCTCTGACAAAACGGGGACGCTAACAACCAACCGGATGACTGTGGTCCAAGCCTACGTTGGTGACGTGCACTACAAAGAGATCCCAGACCCGGATTCTGTACCTGCCAAAACCCTTGACTTGCTGGTTAATGCAATTGCTATCAACAGTGCTTATACTACAAAAATCCTGGTAAGCAGGCTTTTCCTGTCAATAAAACAAAATGTAGCAGGAGGAGTTGTAATTTCTTTAAGTGTCCCTAATGCTGTAACATCCTGTTGTTTATTACAAAGCACGAAATACTGTTGAGGTCCTCAAAATGATGAGAGATGCTGTAAAACCAGCTTATTTGTTTTTACTTCAAGGATAGAGATGTCCTTGTGGGTCCGAGACCCGGCTACATTTTAAACTCTCCTGCTGCTGTTGGATTGAGACAGCCCAGTTGTGGTGCAGGTAAAGTTGCTGACACGGCTGGTTTCCACTAAGAATTCATATCTCTAAATTTATTTTTGTTTAAGAACTTTGAATAAATTCTCAAATAGGACAAATTTAATTAGTTAAAGCAGTGAAGTTAATGATCTTCGTTCATTCTGGTTTGAAGTGAATTCCATCCAGAAGTATTTTGTTCAGCCCGTGAAGGAGGACAAAATGGAAATACCGTATTTGCTTGTGACATTAGATTCTGAGGTACAGAGCTAATTAAGGGCAAAAGTCTTCTGCCATTCCAGTGGATTTGCAGGTCAGGCTTCATCTTGATGTGGCAGAACAAATTCTTTTTTTTAATTTCTGCATTTATGTGTTGTCTTTATTATAGCTCTTTGCTGAGCTTAGTGCTGCTGCCTTGTGTGCCCTTGATGTTTGTTTTCAAAGTAGTCTTTTAAAATAGAAGAGCAGAAAACAATTGGTGAAATACAGCTGAGTGCTGGAGTGTCCTTTTCCTTTAATTCCTGCTACGTAAATGTCTGGGTATTAGCAACAATTAACACCTAGAAGAATAATGTTCATCAAAACCTGATGTAGATGTGCTAAGTGTGTTTGTGGCAAAAGTGGTTTAGAAATGAATGCTCCTGAGGGCTGCGTAGCCAGGGGTAGCACCCGAAGTCGTGGCACAACCAGAGCACCTTCAGAGTCATCTGTGCTGGGATGCACTGTTGGGGAAGGGAAGTGTGTGGAGAAGCAGCCATACTGTTACGGCCTAGATAAAGTTAGGGACTTTGTAAAAAGTGAAAAGGAGTCAAAGTAATCCTCGACAGACAGGCTGGGATTAAGACAAGGAAATTGGGCAAACTGGGCTGAAGGATAACAGGTTGCTGTATAAATGTGTGTTTTGGTACCTGCTCTGGGGTAATGCTGGCCACCAGCACCAGTCCTCACTGTCCCAGTGGAGTCTGAGGCAGGAAGGGCTTTGGGAGAATGTTATCAGCACTGGCAGAATTGTCCTGGTTCCTAGGGAACACCAAAGCAGAGCTCAGGCAGACCGGTGGCTTTATATTTGCTTTACTCCTTTGCTTTACATTTGCAGTTGGCTCTGGGTGCTGGGGATCAGACACCAGAACAGTGTTTCTGGTCAGTGTCCTCCTGGGTTCATCCTCTCCATAACTCGGGACAGGTTCGGGTGTCTAAGGCAAGGGAAGGTGCTAGACTTTCCAGAGTGATGCATCTGCAGTATTAAATGTAATGTTCTTTCTCTTGCGGTAACAGTTTTTCTCACTAAAAAATTTCTGAACAACTTCACTTTGGTCTTAATTTAATTTTGTTTTCCTTTGGCTTGACTTTAATTGCTTCTTGGTGAGATGAGTTACATTTGCATATTTAAGAGTGTCACCATTTCAGTCCTAGTTTTAGGTCTGCAGAGAGTCTGATTCTCTGCAAAAATGGTAAACAGGTGAAATCTGCTGGAAATCACCTTTGTGCTGGATGCATGTCAGACACCACTTATCTGTGTAAAGTTAATAGTGATTTTTTTAGCTATTGTAACAGCATCCTAAGACGAAGCCTCGTGATATGGGTCCCCTGAGAGTAACTCCAGCATCAGAGGAATTCATTTTGTACATTCTTTATAACAAACTTAAGCTGAAGTTTGAGATACAAGGTATTGTTCCATAGCCCTCATTCTTTTCAAATCATAAATACAGTAAAAAATGTGTAAGGGAGTAGCTTCCAGGTTGAAGTATACAGGATTATTTTTCTAGCTGCTAATACTGCATGCATACTTGTGCACTCATTCTTAGAGCGTATTTAATCAAATTGCGAATATCAGTTCAAACCCAAAGGGCATCTAAGTGTTATGTCGCCAAGATTGAATTTTACATGTTCTATTTTTGGTTATCTAGTTATGCGTGTGCTGCAAATTGCGCTTTGTATGAACTTCAGTTCAGTGTGGTCACATATGGGACCATAAAATTAGTCAAGATGCTCTGCTGAATGAGAAATATTCCCTCTTGCATTGTCTTTTGATTAAGGAGCAATTGAACCATTGATAAAAATATAAATGGAAAATAGGACTGCTTGAGATAAAAGATGTGAATTTCCCTGAGAAATTAAACACAAATTATTCCAACTGAACAATAGCATCATTAAATATAGTTCTTTTTAATGCTTTCCAAGTTACTGGGTGAGCTGATTTTGCATTCCATTAGCTTCAGAGCAACTTTAATGCTACTTTTATGCTGTTTATGTGAAGCTGTTCTCCGGAAAAGCTTTCTCTTTTCCAGTATTTATCTCTTAGGTATCTTTCCCACACAGAAATAAAAATTAGACTTCATACGTTTTTGCATGTGTGCTATAATAAGGACTGTAAAGCTTCTCTTACTGTGAAAAGGAAATTTGCCTTTTGGGGATAGTTTGATTGCACATGAAGCAGAAGCACATTGATTTGAATGTCGTGGGGCAGCAACAATGTAGAGACAGCAAATACCAAAAGTGGTGTTTTGGACTCTTCCATTGACCTCTTGCTTCCATAAATTCTGTTTTAATTAGAAAAGTACTTCTTCTAATATTATGACAACTGTTCGAGAACATAGATGATGTGCTTACTGGATGGGCCTGATGTGGTTTTATTACGAAGAGACTGAAATTCGTATTGAGTTGAGTGAAGTTCAGCACCAGTGGGACAGACCCAGCTGAAGCTGCTGTTGTTGGGCATCCAAGCCAGACATTTCGTTTGGTGCTTGGCAGGGGCACAGGGTGGGGGAGAAAAAAAAGCTACTTATGCCTGTCTGAGCTGAGTATCCAGATCTGCACCAGGACTGTTCTCAGTTCTGATGATCTGGAGTGCCACATGCGGCACAGGGTAGCGGCATCCTCTACCTATGGATCTCGAAGGAGAAAAGATGGAGATGCCACAGGAAAGTGACAAAGCACTCACTCCCTTCCACGGCTTTTGCCCACTTAGAAAAAACAGACATTTCTGTCTATATCTTGATTTCTCTATGTTGTCCCCCAAGTGATAACCAAGTGTATAATTTAGATATACACTATTGATGGGACCAGACAAGGCAGGCCAAGGTATCTTTTTATACGTAACGGAAAAAGTTCCCAAGAATAATTTCTTTAAAACTTTTTCATCAAGTCCTTAGTAAGCATTTTCTCAGAATAAGTGAGGCAGGAGAAAAAACAATCTATAGCGTGTATATTATTTACTGTGTAAATAATAATTATTAGAGATAATATATCATGTAGCTATTTGTTTCTGCTTGTAGGAGTGGAAATTAGCAGAGTGGTGATCTTCACACATCACTTGCCATGGAAGTTTTATATATAAAGAGGTACAAATATAGCTTTTCTCATTAATTTTGCTACTGAGCTAATCACTTGAAATAACCACACTTAGTGAAGACTGCTTGACCACATGAAGCACTGGACGTGTTGTTATCCAGTCATGCCCTCTCTGCTATCAGTACACAGGGGCTCTGTCTTGCTAGCAAAATCCTTCTTATTTAATGAAGTCTCTTTTGGGAAGTTTTGTGCAAGGGGTGGAATGGAACCAGCTGCCCTGGGGCCTTCTTACCTGGGCAAAGGCTGCAACACGGTCCAGCTCCCTGGCTGCTGCCTTTCCACAAGTGACTGGGCTGCCGGGGGAAGCAGTGGGTGCTCAGAGCTGGTTCTTCTCATCATACAGGAAACGATACTGGGAATGGTACTTGGCAACCAGGCTGCAGCTCCCAAAACTCTTTTCCTTAGTTCGTAGTTCCTAGTCTCCTTCTCCGTGACAGAAAGGGGCGACTGTCCTGGTGCAGCAAAAACAAAGATGGATAAATAAAATAAACCTGCACTGTAAAACATAGTGTGACAAATTGTTCCCATGCAAGCAAAAAGCTTATGATCAGTTTAAATTGTATTTCTTTATTTCCTTTCTTCACATGACAGAAAACAAGGTAATAAAACCCTCCTTCATAATGACCCTTCCTGCCTTTACAGTTTGGTATCTGGAGATTCCATTTATTCCTGTTGGAATAATCACTGCAGGCATATAAACAGGCCTGGTGGTCACTTGGAAGCTTTTTGTTACCGTAACATCACTTGCCACATTAGGTTTTTTTTTTCCCCTGCTTGACCGTATGAAAATGAGTATATTGGATTTTTAACTTGCTCTGTTGCAACCAATTTTCCCTATTGCCTTGCATATGATTTTCTTTTATATTATTTATATTACTTTCATGTTTGTATTTCCACTCATCTTGCACTGGCATAGCATGATTCACTTATGGGGATCGCTGCCAGCTACTCCCAAATGCGCCTGTTAATAAAAGGAGGCTTTTAAGGTCGTGTTTCCTGCAAGGTGTGCCAAAGTGGTTTCATCTTAGTATACTTGTATATAAACAGAATACCTAAAAATGCATGTAAATGCATGTAAATATTGTCTGATCATTTTGAAGTCCCTTTAAAAAAAACAACAAAGCAACCCACAATTAATTATTTTAATACGTGCGACTTTTTTTATGCCTGCGATACCCTGCTGAGCTGACTGAAATACTGGGTAGGGTTTAGTGTTAATGCTTCGTAGGGGATGTTATCAGGGAGCATGTTTCCTGGTGGGTTTTTTATTCTGTGGTTTCTACTTATTCAAGTTAGCAGAGGATGAAGTTACCCTACCTACCCTACCCAAAGGAGAAGGGCTGTGTATTTGGAAGAGGTGAGAGACAGGTTTTTCTGGGAGAATTTTTCCATAAAGGACAGGATGTTCAGCCTCTCCATCATTCCTGCCCTGATTCCTTCTGACTGAATAATCAGATGAAAACGGGCTGCAGTCTTGCAGTCTGCTCTCCTGCCCAGCAAAAGCATCATTTGTAGCGTCCTGACGAGGAGGGAGCTGGCCAGAGGACTGAATCCACAATGCAGCTCAAACATTACCCCACCAATCACGCGAAAAAGAAACCCTCAGAGAAAATATTAGATAAGCATCGCTCTAACATATTATATACACTTGAGCTCATACCTTTGGCTCCCCAATGCCCTCTCTAACTAACCAAAATGAATTTAAAAATAATTTCAGCTGAGACACACTAGTACAGACTTGGAGTGGTACATTTGCTATGAGAAGTGAAGTAGCTGCTCTGGGTGGTTTAGAAATGGATACTTGAAGAACCCTTTTCCTTACTCTGGAAGTGAGTATTGTTAACAGAGAACTACTATAATTATGATGAACTGTAATCACGTAGCTTAAGTCAAGTGAAAAAACCTCTGTGTTTCATGGGGAAAGATTTGCCTCACGCTTGCTAAATTCAGCTCCTTAAACTACAGGAATTGTTTGCCTTGGTGCTGCAACCACAAAAGCATTGAGAATTAAGACGGATTTTTGGTTTGGTCTTTCTAGAAATTAAGTTTTCCTGAGATGTACTTTGTAGAAAAAAGAAAATGCAAAGCCTTGATAAGTTTTGCAAATGCAGACTGGTCAGATCAGCACCTGTAAATACCACCTCTCTTTTTGAAACTCAGGCATTTGATGTGAATGTGTAAAGGCAATGCATTTGCTGTTAGTTAATGATGTAAGGATTAAATTCTTGCGGAGTCCGATCGTTATCACCGTGTGTGTTTCTCAGATAGTGGCAGTGGGTCTTTGTTGGATTGGTTTTATGGTTGGGGTTTTTTTAATCTTTCTTCCAGTTCGTTAGCCTAAAATGATGATTTAACATCACAGTGCACAACAGGATTTCCAGTTCTAACTAGTAAAAAGCATAGAGGAGGTTATGCAAATTAAACTGAGTGTAGAGATAGACAATGTGGAATAGATGGTTTACGTTTCACAGCTTCGTGGCTGAAGTTCAGGTGCAGTGGCTACGAGAAAGCATGCACGAGAAGCACTTCAGGCTGCTGCTGGGGTTTGTAAATGTGATGTATTTTATAAATGGGATTAATTTTGATTAAGAGAGTTAACTAGTTGATTGAAACTGAAGATGATGATGTAACTGGAATTTCGATGATGACGTGGTAAGAAACATCGAATAATGTTTTCAAAGACACCCTCGGGGAGAGAAAGTTTTGAGGTGCTTGGAAGAGTACTTTGCAGATGGCTATAGTATGTGTTGGAGTGACTCAAAGGATGCTTTCCAAACTTACAAGTGCTCATTGGATCACTGCTATAACTAAAGTAAACATATCTTTGTTTCCTCAAATCTAAAAGCTGAGCTTTCAGCCCTGAAATGGATGCATTGATGCTTGTAATGTTGGCAAAACCATATGTAAACCCTCATATGTGTTCTTATTTGGAAATACACCTTTTAAACTGCAGACATTGCTTTGAAATTGAACTTCCACTGCCTGATCCACTCAACATGATGCAGTTTGTCTCCTGTCTCTGGTTTCCACGTCTGCCACACTCACGAAGCCAGTCTAGTATCAGGCTGCAATAAAATGTCGCTTTATTAGATCTAAAACAAGGTAGCAGATGTTTGGGCTGTCATTATGGAGGTACCAATTACAATTCTGCAATTAAGTAAGTGCAGTTTCTCTTTTGCACTCAACGACAAAGTGTTCAACTCGTTTGTCGTTCATGGAAATACAGCAAGCTTTTGTCAAATATATGGAACAAATTGTCAAAAAATTATAAAATCTGTTAATCTGTTCTTAATTTGGTTTCTTAATGCGGTTTAGAAATGGCACATTAGTCCCTGGTCTGTGTTCTTCAGATATTGATAATAGGGGAGAAACAAGCTCTTGCTTCTTTCTTTATAGCTAGCTTTAACTGAAACCCTGTACTTAGACTATATTTAAAGTAAATTGGTTGTTAATTAAAGTAAGTTAATAACAGTTACTGTGTCTAATTATTTTGATTACATAGGTTACTTGTCAACCATTCTTGTTGCACTTAAACAAAGCTGGAATGGCAGTGGTATAAATCTAACAATTGCTCCCTGGGAATGGGACTGTACGAAAGGACGAGTGGAGATCTTTAACGTCCACATTTTGAAATGGAATACATTACTCTCAAAAGTTGAGAGCCAAATTGTCATTAAATGACATGTTATAGTGGAACATATGAATGGTTTTGATCAGTAACAAAAGGCAAGTTCCTTGAGCCAGACAAACAAGATCTTGTATAATAAATGAGACTCTGCTGGAGAAAATACCCAGTAAATCTGGGTCTTTAAAACTCAGTTTGATCAACTCTGGAAACAGTAAGGCTGGAGTGTCCTAATCACAACTATGATTAATCAGTAGTGTCATAACGAAGCAGAGTTCGTTCTTTGCATGGTAATGTGGTGCATTAATGTACCACTGTTGAAATCCAGCTGTGAATCGTTGTCATTTCTTATGGAGAGGAGTTTAAAAATTTACTGTGAGAGTGGTCAGAGATCTGCACAGGTTGCCTAGAGAAGTGGTGTTGAAAACCCAGCTGGAGCTGCTCTGCATGAGTCTGCTTCTGTGGAAGCACCGGGCTTGGGTGCCGTCCCGAAAAAAGGGAGGCTGGTGCCTGTAATTCTGTGCAAATGTGTACAGGGCTGATGTATCCATCATTTACAGTTAAATTATGCGAAAAAGAAACAATTTTTATGTTTGTGGTAGTATTTTTTTAGCCTTATGCTTTTATTATTCAAATGAGCCCAAGTTAAATTTGTCCTTCAACTATAAGGGAAATTAATTATTTGCCTATAAAATTAAGGGCAAAGTTATTAGCTCTCTGAATATAAAGATAAGTGGAGTAGACTGTCACACCAGTGTTTCGGTCTGTTCTTCGTGCATGATTTCATCTTCTTGCATAATCACTCTTGGGGGAATTTATGGATAGTTTCCTTTTCCCCATGTTCTGTTATGAGCCACAATAAGCGCGAGACCATATTCACTGAGGCACATCACTGCTGCTCTCTTAGCTCTGCCGAGTTGATAGGAAATGTCATACTGATACATGGCATAATTACAGCTGGCCCCTCTCTGCATGATTATAGCCTTGCTGTTATTTGAGGCAACAAGAGATGGTGAATTACACCAGGTTTATATAATGTTATATATGAATGAACCTGCGTCCATCTCAAGTGCTAGCAATGAGAATTACGTGGTACCACAGCACTGCATTAATTAGTTAGATTGTTGCATCATTTTCAAGTCTATCTTCAGATAATAGAAAAAAAATTAAGTAATTATCCTCCTAAAAATAAAATAATCATCCTGCATCGACACTAATCTGGCGCAGGAAGCCTGGATTTGAATATCCTCCAACTGTTGTGGTAGATCTAATTATGCCAATTGTACTTAAATAACTTCATCATTCTGGCTACAGTTATGACTGTATTGGTTTGTACCCCTGTATGGTGACGCGTCACAATTCCTGTTGCTAATCTCCTAGGATGTTTGACCAGATCCAACAGTTAAATGGTTGCAGGATAAGGAGGCAGGGTGTGGGGGCAGTGCCAGTTGCTGTCTTGTCCACACAGGGTGCAGCATGTGGCCGACGGCACAGGGGATCCTGTCCCACTGCTGCTTGCCCCTTGCGGAGCCGATGCCCCTGGCCCCAACAGGGAAGAGGTTGTCCTATGGCTTTAATGACTGGAACCACCTGTGAGCTGGGGCCCTGGCTTAGGCTTGACGTGCAATCTGAGTTTACTCTGAGACTACGACTTTGCTGCATGGGACGCACACGGTACAGGACAGTGATCACGGAATTGCAGATACTTAATTACATGATCATGGCTTGAGCAGCACGTGTCCTTATTTATTTTAAACTTTGGATATATAATGTTCTAATATGCATAGAAAATTCCTGCGCATCCTGGTCTTTATTCTCTTTTTTTAGCAAAATAAAATATAGAATGGAAATTTATTTAAAATATATTTTCCTCTGTCCGCCTTCTGGAAATGGAGTTAAGATGGAACATTCAATATGGATATAGTATTTTAGGAAAGTTAGTGGTGCTTTGACCTAGAAGCCTATTTTGATTTGATAGTTGTACAGATGTTTTCAACATCTGTCTGCAGTTTGGTTTACTTGCAAGGATTTACTTAGAGTTGAAATGTTGTTATTTTCCATAAATGATTTAATGACCTGGAAGAAACATTTGAAACAAAAGGATAGGTGGAAAATTTGTGGTGGTTGTAGGAAGTCCTTGGGCAGGTCTCTTCCCAGTACAGAACCTCAATATGGAACTGGCTTGTGGCTCTCATTGAGCTCTTGAGAAACGATTTGTTTGGAAAGACTGAGCTCCTGTTTGCAAATGGCAGTGTGTTGGCAAAGGGATTTCATCCTCTGAGGAGTCAGTGGGGGTGTTCCTAGTTAATTATTCAAAAGTAACTCCTTTGGGCTGTACTTTTGTTTTCCAGGTGCCATAAACAGCAGATTTCAGGAAGAAATGAATTTAGATACAGCACGGTAGGAGGTTTTAAAAGGCAGCAGCTTCTGCAAAGGATTGTCAAGAGCAATCCGCAAGGAGACTGGTTTTGGCAGACAGATTTTGATCTGAAACAGCACAGGAAAGGAAGTGCTGCTTGCCAGCTCTCACCACCATATGCTTTGTTGTACTGTAATGTACAGAGAACACGGAGGCAGCAGCTGCGCTGGAGGGAGGTGGCCACTTGTCAGATAGCGGAACCTTGCTGAAATGTCTGTTCGTTTTCTTTTCACTGGGTTTTTTCCCCCCTCGCTTACGTATTTGCATTCGAAAGATGTTCACCAAAAGAAATCTATTTTTAGGCCACAGTCAGAAGAGGAGAGAGTGATCTACTTTCTGTTGAAATAAAAATAATCCTCGAAGGACTCTTAATATTTAGTTTTATATACTGTGAAATGTGGGTAGCTTTTATTTTCACAATATCCATTCACATCAGGGGATAATGAAATCATCTGTATAAATTAACTGGTATTGTACGTCTTTGATGGAAAGAAATCTGTTTTTCATTGGTATCCCATGTGTGTCTGCTGGAGGCTTGAACATGTTTGCATTTAAGTCAGTGTTGACATTCACTGACATCTGTGGGAGAGAGAACCAAAGCATAAAGGAGGATAATTTTTATATCCAAAATGGAAGGAGCTTGATACGATGTGCATGGAGAATTCAGTCACTCCCAGCATCACTACCCAGGCAGTACACTTGATTACTCTGTGGCTTTGAGAAGCCTGAAGTCTTTAGCATGTTTCAGGAATTGTGTGCCTCACTGTCCTGAAAATGAACCTTATTTATTTAAACAAAACTGTTTTAAAGAGTATTTTTTGACTCCTGACTGAGCTTTACATGTCCACTGAATGTAACAATCCTTCCAGACAAATATAACTACAAGCTCTTGGGTTTTAAATTAGAGATTCTTAAGTGAATTTGAGAATCCAGAGAGAAGTTACATCACAGCATAGTGGCATTAGAGCAGGGCAAGTTGCTATAGCATATAATAGAAAAAATATATCATAATTGCTTTTTTGCTGAGTGCCAGTGTTTTACATTGACCCTGGAGTAAAGCTGAAGTGTCACAGCTGCATAAATGTGGCCTGTGTAACTCGGTATAAACGGTGATTTGTACAGAAGAAATTACATTTCTCTTTGGAAGGAGAAATCTCTTTGAGGCAGAGATATTTAGATTATTATGTATTGGATCATAGAATCATTGCTTACCACAGGTGCATCTTTCTGAAACAGAAATGCTGTTAATTGTCTGTCACCAGGTATATATTTTCCTGGTGATACAAAGATTATTCTTATGGGGAAATTGTATTGATTTGCTTGCTTCAGTTCTAAACCAGGCTATTATTATCTATCTGACCTTCGTTTTTCAAACCAGCTGTAGCAGGTGATTATGTGGAATACTTACTAATGCTTACTGAAAGGTCTCCTTTTCTCTTGTTGTGGTTGTACTTGTTGCAAGAAATCAAATCTAAGTCAGGTTACTGATCTGCAACTTCAGTTCTTCCCAGCACTACCTCTCGCCCTCCTGCGGGGTGATGTAGGGAATTCCATCTCCTTAGGAATCCTGTTTCCAAAACAACTGGATTTTAAAGTCTATAGTGCAATTAAATATGGATTCTGAATATAGGTCTGCAGTTTTCATTCTGCGAAATATGAGACAAAAGTTTGTCATGTTGATAATGATGGCTTACAGCCTTGTCTGGAGTCGAATCAAAACCTGTTTTCAAAACAAATGAAGGACTTTTCCTTCTTTTGGTTCCCATCGTCTACTCTAGCTTAAGCAACACTTTCTTCTAATTTTACTGAGTACAAGAAAATTGAAGTTATCAGCAGTCAGTAGCTTGTACGCGAGTTGCTTCAAATGACTCTGAACACTTGACAACACAGAAGCTTTTTGTTTGGGGTGTATCACAGCTAAAAAGGTTTGTAAATTAAATAATTGCGTGTTTGTTTTCATTTTGAATTGGAAGGTAAAGCCTTCCTGGTCCCTAGATGGACTGAGAGTTGTCAGGAGTTGGAAAATGTTTAGCCTGCTCTGCATTTTCTGACACATACAGCATTTATTGCCTGAGGCAGGAGACTGAGGTGTGGTGATTCTAGAAACAGTGGCTTTTAGATGTAGCATTACTTTTCGTTTTATTGTTAGAAATACCTTTTTCACTGAGATTCACTGTTTATGATTAGATGTGGATTTATTTTTACTTAAAGAATGCCTAGTAGAAGAAAAAGGACGGATATTTCTTTAACTTTTATAACTATGAAAGTCAACAAAGCAATAATTCTGAACAGGTAAGAAAAGAAAATATTCTGTCAAATGAGACCTTGTTGGTTTTGAGCCTAAAGCAAACCCCTCTGTTTTCACTGATGCACTGCCGAAGCATCCCAAGCCATTTGACTGCCAATGATAATTTCAAAAGAAGGGAGTGTAGGCAACCCAAAGCAGCAGTTTGTCTGGAGGGATTTCCTCACAGTGCGAATTGCTGCTTCCAGTCTGTTAGAGCTCGGGTTTTTTGCTAGCTTTTAAAATTCAGCAGACGCATGGCTGCAGGGTTAAGAGTTTCAGATCTTAAACTGTGCACTGAGGCTTTATTCTAGATTGTTCAGAAGGTGCTACACACTGCTTATCATTAGACAAATTTATACCTAGTTTTGTCTTCCCTTCAGCCACCAGAAAAAGAGGGTGGCCTACCTCGCCAGGTCGGCAATAAGACAGAGTGCGGCCTCTTGGGGTTTGTCCTGGACTTGAAGCAGGATTATGAGCCTGTTCGGAACCTCATCCCGGAGGAGAAACTCTACAAAGTTTACACGTTCAACTCTGTGAGAAAGTCTATGAGTACAGTCATCAAAATGCCGGATGGGAGCTTCCGAATGTACAGCAAAGGAGCTTCTGAAATTGTCCTGAAGAAGTAAGTTCAGCAGATTAATTGCTGTGTTTCTCCAAGATGCAGACTTTCTGTCCCTAGTAAGACAGAGGTGGAAATTTTGGTATTTGGAATTTACTACTTGTGGTAGAGGTAGGACCCACTTGAGTAGTACAGATTGGTGGTGTTCTTTGCTAAATCTGTTTTGAAGAGCTCACTCTAGCAGAACTGTTTGGGTTATTTTTCTTGTAACTGGCTAGCCAAAGAACTGAGTCAGCATCAATAATGTACAAATGGATTCCTAATGTTCAACCCATTGGGAAAATAAGGATTTTTTGGTTTCATTGTGAGCTATCAGCTCATTAATTATGTGGGTATTTGAGGAAATAATGAAGGAAGGGCTCTTGGCATCTCTGTAATAATTTACAAACAAGTTCTCTCTATTATTTTAGTAGTGAATCTTCTTTTAATATTTAAAACTTGACTTCAAAAGTGAAAGTGCTGAATGAAACAAGCTGATACAAGGAAATGCTTTTCAGCAGTTGTGCAAATACACAATCAATTTTTTTTTTCCATAAATAAAAAAGATGTTCCAGGATCCTTAATGCAGCTGGTGAACCTCGCATCTTCAGACCGCGTGACCGAGATGAAATGGTGAAGAAAGTGATTGAACCCATGGCCTGTGATGGACTGAGAACAATCTGCGTTGCTTTCCGAGACTTTAACAGCAGCCCAGAGCCTGACTGGGACAATGAAAATGACATATTATCTGACCTGACTTGCATTTGTGTTGTTGGCATTGAAGACCCAGTGCGGCCAGAGGTATATCAAATTTTTATGTTATAAACTATTTCTCAGAGAGCTAAACACAATTTGAGCTCCAGATTTCTCACAGCTTTTGTCTTTTTTTTTTTCTTTTTTAATTAGCTCTGTGAAAGATGGAAGTAAGCTTTAGAAATAGACTGTACTCGTAAAAAGTTAAATACTTAGCTTGATAAAAATCAATTATTAATTGACTGATATTTTAAATAAAGCAAAATAGGGCTTTCTGAGCTACAGGATTGAGATGACTTAAGCTTCTGTCAAGAAGCAGTATACAGGAAGACCGATGAGAGATTTTATTATGGGCCCAGATATTAAAGAGTTTTCCTTTAAGTAATGCAGTGAGGTACAACTCAGAAAGTAGAGAAATGACTTGCAGTGATTAGAATTGCTGTGATTATAACTGCAGTGTGCTCGCTTCCCACAGAAATCACGCATGGGCTTGGAGTTTTTTGTTTTACTGTAGCAGCTGCTACTTTACTGATTGTCCGGAGACCATACCTGGTGGCTGCTCTAGAAACCTGCTTCTAATGTTGTATTTTGACGAGGGAAATCTTTGCCATGAAAAGGCTGCAGATTTTATGTATGCTATACCTAAATGGCTTGTAAAAATATGACTAAAATTTGAACTCAACTAAAGAGCGAAAGCCAGTTATCAGGTGTGCACGCTTGTACATTATATTACTGCAGGAATATAGAAGGTGGATTAAGAAGTATAAATTTTGTTTCTGACTGGTGTTCATGGTGCTTGATAATAAATTTCAGTAGTGGAGAATTGATTCTGCGTAATAGTTTAGGAACAGTGACAGAAGGCAAGTTCCAGAGCTGGAAGTGCCGGGTGTAAAATGCAGCATTTTAGCTGTCACTGGTGCTTTTCTGGCTGCCTCAGCCATGCACGCGTGGCCAGTGCTGCTGTGTCTGCACAGCTGCAGCCGTGGGGGGATGTGAGAACTCCTGCCCCAGCACCTCCTCATGTGGGGACAGCAACGAGGGCTCTGCTGTTCTGCTCCAAGACATCTACTCGTCGATCCTGCTGTTACTGCAGTGGGTGATTAATGGCCATGCTTTGCTTTGGAGCAAGGTCATTGAAAGAGAACTTGGATTTCTTTTACATGAAAAGAGTGGGTCCTGATGCTGCAAAAAGTAAGTAGTTCAGTGCCAATCCTTGTCTTTTATTTCTCATTTTATGTTTTTGATGGATCTTTTTTGAATCACGTTGAAATATTTATTTGATCCACAGAGAACTGGTGGTAATGCTGGACATGTTAGGAAATTATTTTCTTTACTAGCATATCAAAACTATATATTAATCTGCTTTATTTCCCTGAGTGCTTTATAATGTAGGCTTTTACATGCTTCTGAATGCTGCAGCTTTGGAAGCTAGAGTGATATAATTACAAATGCAGGTACCAACCACGTAATTATGTTTGCATGTTAGTGGACTTTCTTGGGTTTTTTTAGTATCAAGTACATTATAAAAAAAAGTAAATTTTGGTTAGGTAAAAACTGTAGGATAAACTTCATATTTCTGCATTAATAAGATAAACAGGGTTCATTTTATCAGTTGTCAGATGGTCCTGTGCTGCTATTCCATCTGTTCCCACGCCTGACATTGTGTCTCTAAAACATTTAAAAGCACTCTTACAATGTCCTGTCCACAACATTGCTCAAGTTCACGTATACATATATTTATAAACTCAGAAAGTTTGTAACTGTCCATGGCTGCTGGAACCGTGAATCTGTCCTCCCTCCACCCTCCCTTACGAAGTTGATTCGTGACAGGCATTGGTAGGAAATAGCTGTATGACAGGTTATGTGTGGTAAAACAGACTGGGGGAATGGGCAGCAGGAGGATTGGCAGAAATCACTGAAAACAGCTGCAAACTGTCCTATCATGTGATTATTACTGAGTGTTTCTTTTAAGAGAACTGCTCCTATCTTGTAGAGAATAATTTCTTAGGAGTTTGAGGAAAAAATATATAGAGTTACTAAATATCAAGAAATTAAATCTGGTTTTGTGTAAAGAATCAAAGAAGATGATGGCAAGAAGACATTCCTTTCTAGTTAATTATTTGAATGTACTGAATTTTTGTAGCTTAATACCAGAATATGCAGTAACACTTCTTATTGTGAGATGCTCAATAAGGTGTTTATTGTTTCAGAACTGTACCAAATGTTGGACACATCTACAGTTGTTAGGGGGGACTTTGGATTTGGCATTTTTTCCTCTTTGTCCCTTTTGACTATTTTAAGGTGGTAATTTAAAACAACATTTTAATTATTACTACTTCACACGTTGATAAAAAGCAGTAGCAATACCTTAGGAAAAACAAATGAACCAAAAGCCTGAAGCTGGAATGAAACCATACGTTTCAGAAAATCTTTCTAGGTATGAAATACCTGACTGAGTGGGAATATCATCATGGACAGGTATTACTGTGGTGAAATCACCACTGCAGATGGAAATAGTGAGATGTGAGGCTGTTATAAGGGAACTTCCTGTTTTTCCAGCATTAAGTCCACTTATTAAATAGAATGACCACTGGGGTCTATGAATTTTCAAAATGCTTTCTGTAGGGGGGGAAAAAAAGAACATAAAAATTAAGAAATATTGCTACAACTGCTGTTTTATCGATGTTCTTGGTATCCCTGGGTATCAGAATGTATTCTGACAGAAATGGTAATGAGGTAATTCCAGTGAAACTCCAGTGTTGCCATCCCAGCAGCCTGTAGTACCCTTGCAATTACATGTCTATTTTTCCTGGGGAAGGCTCAGTTTTTTCCTTTCCCCAAGCTGATTTTTGGCATTAATAAATGCAAAATGGCAGCCTCCTTGCTTCCCTAGTGCCCCTGTGGCATGTCGGTCGTGCACATTCTTGGAGTGTTTGAAGTGGGAATCCTGGTGTTGCCTGTGTCACACCAGCCCAGGTTCAGAGGGAAGGTGCCTTACCCATTCTGATGGCATCGCTGGGTACCTTCTGGCACTGAATTTCCTCCCGTATGTTGAAGGGAACGATCTGGATGAATTGACAGGAAGATCAACCACCGAAACTGGGACTTCTGCGCAGCTCCTGGGTGAATACAGACACCAGCTTACTTGTTATGGGAGCTGGTTCTACCAAGCACCAAACTTGATACATTTCATTTCTTTGTGTGAGGTTTTTTTTCTCTCATAAATCTACAAGAAGAGAACAAACAGAATGATGTCTTGCTACCGTAGATTCCTCTGTTGATTGTGACAGTCTTTCTGGGTTGATTTTAATGAGTCTGCACTGGCTTATACTGATTTGCCAGTGTACGCCTACAAGCTGCTACACAATTTCTGGGAGATGAACATAGATCACTTCCAAATGGCACCTATTTACTTGTCACCTGATTCTGATAGATATTCCTGCTTTGGGTACTTTATACAAGCACGGTTTAGAAGGTTTTCTTTGCAGAGAGAAAATAAACCAGAACATTTAAAAATGCTTACTTAAGCTCTGCAAACCTGATGGAAAATATCTGCTTCCACTGCCTACTCAGTCTGCCAACACACTTTCTTTCTTACAGCAATAAAAAAATATGAACAATATTTTAACTGTAATTACTGTACACAGTATTAAATCAGATACCACCCACCAGCTGTCCAAAAAATTAAAGGCGAGGAAAATAGACATAACTAGAGAAATAATTCTAAGTTCGAGATGTATTTGAAACTAGGTTGTCCTCCTATGACCTTGTTTAATAGGCCTGGCACTTCATGTGAATAGACCATTTTTTCCTGTTTGCACTGTAATTTATTTTCCTCCTTCGTGGCTCACACGCTGTGATGGTTTTGCAGAACGTCATCGAAATCTGTCACATCCTGTGCACAAGGGTCACCACAGTTGAAGTGGATACTAAGGGCATTCCAAACCGGTAAATTAAAGAAAGATAGTCAGGGTTATTAATATGGAAACCGGGTAAATCAGGAGTCATTTGCTTAAGTAATAGATTTAATGTGATTGTATGTTCCCTGCAGAACTCTATTTCACAACATTAAAAGGTGTCAGGGCCAAATGATGTTTCCAGGATACCACTTGGGGGAAGAGTATTCTCAGTTCGCAGAGATACGGGAGCAGAAAGATAAACCTCCATCCGTTAGATTTTCTCTTGGCTCTGTAAGATGTACTGAGAGAGTTGTTCTGCAAAGAGCACTTGGTGTGGCTGTAGTCTGAGGGCAGAGCGAGTGTCCTTTGCAGTTATGGGAGAGGGGTTGGGCTCTTCCTCACCGGGTGTTAGCTTAGTCAGGCGTTTTGGTAAACAGAAGCTTCACGACAGCCTTTAATAAAGACACAGAAACATGGTGGGAAATTGTACTCCCTGATTAAAGTAATCATTGTCTACTATATGGTTTCAGGGTGAATAATTTCAGTCCAATGTGCTGTCGGAGACAGATTGCCTCTCTGGCACCGTGGGATCCAGAGGCACTCAGCAAGTTTGCAACACTGGGTCGGAGCAGGGGCTGCCAAGTGAGAGGCAGTGCCCTACCCTCAGCAGTGCCACTTCTTGTAGCCATAGAGAAATTAAAATATCTAGAAATGCACAGAATTAACAGTGTGGTATTGCAAGTGGTTTGCTTAATATTTTCTGTATTAATGGATGAAATGAATCCATTCCTCTTGGCACTGAGTTCTCCTAATATGCTTACCTGTGATAGACATTGTGATCTGCAAGGTGCACTGAACTTGCAGTAGGGTGCAGTGAGGCTTTGCTGTTGTAGCCAGTGTTACCCATTTCCATACCCTTTCTTAAATTAAATAGGTCTCTTTTTTGGTAGGTTTTGAAAAAACTTTATGATTATTTTAAGGGGTTTTTTTAATAAATAAATAATCATATCATTTGCTTTTGGTTTCCCTTGGAAATCACCATGTCTGCTTACAGGCTTGCTGATACAACTCACCACAGATGGTGCTGTTGCTTTATCCGTGTCATCTCAGTGAGCTCAGCTGATAACACAGCAGCAATTTGCAGCCAGCAGGCATGTGTATGTGTTCGAGGAGTTCTTTTCAAATATGGCACTGACTTCGTATACCCAAGTAACTGTATTAAAAGAGCTTTAAGTATGGGGAATCAGGTTCCTAGCACTTGCATATTTTAATTACATATGAACTTTTTCTTTTCAAATGGGCTGTATGTGATGCCAGGTCAGTACAAAGCTTCTACCTTCACCACGTGGGGCCAGTTACACACTGTATTCTGTCTCACTGGTATGTGTACTCTGCAGGAAAAGTCAGTCTTGTGCAGAAAGGGGCAGAACAAAAATAATTATTTAATATCATTTTATATTTTTATAGATCTATAAATTATTCATTAAATTTTAAACTAGCGTATGTAGGAATCCCACCTGTTGATGTGCAGGAATTACTGCAACAGCACTAGTGCTAAATTAGAATAACTTTTTAAATAATCCTACTGATTGGAAAGTTTGGATTGGAAGTGACATAATTTTCTGTACAAGTTACAGGTATTCTCAGTTTGTATTTTCATGTATGTTAGGTGCAACGTGCTGTAACTCGATACTTAAGGTCAAAAAAGCTGCAGAGCCCTCCTTTTTATTAAAGTCAGGAGAAGCATTAGACAACTGATCGAAAAAAAAAAACCAGTTTGTGTGCCTCTTGATAGGAGATTTGTCGTGCCTGTGGCATAACCTCAATTCCAAGGAAGCCAAGCAGCTGTAATCTATGCCATAATCTATATGATTTCTCTTTTTACTGCCTCAGTTTCTTAGCATCAAAATATCCTGATTGGAAGCACCTCACTCGAGTTTTATTTCTTACCTAGGAAGTTTTTCTGTTGTTTTGCTGTCACAGGTCCCAGAAGCCATAAGAAAGTGCCAGCGAGCTGGAATTACAGTCCGCATGGTCACTGGAGACAACATCAATACAGCACGTGCCATTGCCATAAAATGTGGAATCATTCATCCAGGAGAAGACTTTCTCTGCCTGGAAGGGAAAGAGTTTAACAGGAGGATCCGAAATGAGAAGGGAGAGGTAATTCATATCCTAAATCCCTGTGTATTATGAATACGTTATTAAAGAAAATTGCAGTCTGTACTTCACATGGTGTAGAGCTGCTGTCAACTCAGCGCTAGCCTGCTCCAGTAGGTTGTACAACTATGCCAGTAGTCTACAGGAAATCAAAACTAAGCACATTAACAGCACGTTTGTTAGCGAAGAGGTGAATTAATTCAACAGCAATCTGTGTGTCTGATTCTCATAAAAATGCAGTCTATACCGAGAATCGGTTCCCCTTGTTTATTAGTTTCAGACCACTTTATCTTGGACACTGCTATAACCACTCACTCTAATGATTTGCATAAATTAATCTATTCTCTGGGGAGATTTTTAACCTCCTAGTGTAAAAGATGTGAAGCTAACACACAGACTATAGAAGCCAGCTTTTAAAGAGAGAGCTCTGTATTGTGTCTTTGAGTCCATCATTAATGAACAGATGCAGTCTTACTCCTTGCATGGATTGATGGGATCCTGGGAACATTTGTATATGCATCAGATTTGTTTGTCTTGCTGTTGGTATAGAAAGAACATTCTGCCATTGTTGCAGCAAGATGAAATGAAAAAAATCAATTAAAACACAAAATAGAACAACCTCACGCTTCTATTTGTAAACGTGTTTGATCAGCTTTGGGAATCTCCACCATCCTGTATCTAGAGCTGAGATTCTTGGTGCAGGTGTTTGTTCCAACAGATGGGCTTTGGCAGCAGCAAACTGGCTTTTTTGACCTTGCTTTCATTTGCAGCATTGGTGGCTATGATAATTTTTCTGTACTTTGGGTGAAAAGTGGCAGATATGAGTAGTGAAATGAATTGTCTGACAGACAGGCACAAATGTATTTTGCATTTTGATGATCACAGGCTAATGGTTTTCCTCTTTGGGGTTTCCTTGTGTTCCCCACCTCCAGATTGAGCAAGAGCGGATTGACAAAATCTGGCCAAAGCTTCGAGTGCTTGCTCGTTCATCTCCCACGGACAAGCACACTTTGGTTAAAGGTGCGTGCAGACTGCGTGTGAATTAATGCCCCAGCTACTGAAGCATGCTTGGCATCTTATCTGTGTGGTAAAAAGTTTACCATTACAAGTATATCAGAGTTTTAACAGCACAGGCAGCTGACGTTCCTGTTTATTTAGCAATACGAAAGGTAAATCAACCCAACAAATGGAAAGCTCTAATTATAAGATGTTATCAGAATAACGTGCTGCTAGTCTGAGTTCATGTGCCAATGGAAAGTGAATAGGTTTCTTTCTGATTTTCATAAGACTGAAAAATGCAGAGCACTAACTGCTTCCCCACAGCATTGCAATCTTCTGGGGGCCTGATAAGCCTGCACCTTACCAAGAGGCAGCTATTGCTCTGTAATCTGCAATTTCCTCCTTCTGGTTAGTTATCTGATATGGGGGTTAGTTTTTTCCAGAGTAGAATGAAAGGCTTGCGCACTGGGTAAGTTTTGATAATTGTTTTTAGAGATTATGAGTTTGTGCATAATGTGTTAGCGAAAGGAAGTTTTGTCGTTTTTCTTCTCTGAGTTATTAATACGGAGAGGTGCTCTTGCATCCTACATAACAGATACAGTTTTCTAAACTCATACTTGAATGGACTGACACAGGAATAAAAACATGAGTGGCGAATGATCCCCATCCTATTAAAAAGCAGGGTCACTTCTGTAACCTGAGAAAAATCCTTTACTCTTTTCCTTCCTTTCCCCATCTGCAAAAGTGAAAAATTCTCCCCTGCAAACTAGTTTGTGAAGCTTGATTCACCAAGTAAAAAGTGCTTTCTTTTCTCAAATGATCTCAAAACGAAAGTAGAAATTATTTTGCCTATTTATTAAAATGCTTGGCTCCCAAATTTAAATAATTATTTTTTATGTTCTTAATCATTGTTTGGCAGAATTGAATGTCTCTGTTAATGTTAATTTGGCTCCAGTTAAATAAAATTCATCAATCCATTTGTTATCTTTAGGTTAAACTCATTGGCAGAAGGCATCTCAGTAAAGCAGATACTACCGTTCAGTCCTAGTTTAGGAGAGCTTTAAGCATGAACTTAAGTCTTTGGCAAATCGAGCTGGGCTAAGTGAGATGACTGTGACAGATGGGTTAAATCGTAGAAATCCTCCAGAAAGACATAATGAATTGATCCCTTTCCCTTTGACATCAGTGCAGGTTTTATTGGTGTTTTGGTCATGCAGGATCAGAACCTTCCATGTAAAAACTCTCATAGTGATGTGCAATAGAGATGTAGTAGTGATGATGGTGTGTTCATCTTTATTTTCCTTAAAAATCAGCTCTTTGTGATCTCTGTAAGACTTGTGTGGTGCTATGCAGTCTATATTACACCGTCTGCTATGTTGTAGAGGGCAGTTTTATGTTGCCGATCATTGTCTGTGTTCACATGCATGCACAGACATATCCATGTTTTGCAGGAATCATCGACAGCACACAGGTAGAGCAGAGGCAGGTCGTGGCTGTGACCGGAGACGGAACCAATGACGGACCAGCACTTAAGAAAGCTGATGTTGGCTTTGCAATGGTATCATCTTGAGCATATTTATGGATGCTTTTGTCATTATAATGTGATGTAAGAGGTTTTTCATTTGTTAAGTGCTGAGTAAGTTGCTTAGTTCTTACTTGTTAGTGAAGCAATATGTTGGAGAGAGTGAGTTATATTGCTTCAGGATGCTTTACTTTACAATGTTAGATTTACTGGTGCTGGTTGCTTTGATACTTTTTCAGAGTTTTGTCTAAGGTAATTATTAGCTACTGCAGAATCCTGTGCCAGTACAAAAAAATGAACTCTGTCCTTCAAAGCAGTGGAGTACTATTTTGCTTTGTTAAAATCCAGCACTAAATGTAAAGGGATCTTCCCAGTGTACTCTGACTCTGAAGACACAAACGTGCTAGACTTTATATAAAAGATGCGGAGTTCTAATTTTTGTTCATATATATTAATAAGATATAATCAATGATAAAATTAACTGAGAAATTCAGTAGACGTAAAGCACATAATTTAAAATACTCAAAACTATCATCACATGAACTCCACTGATCTCTAACAATTTGCTTTTCTGCATCCTTATTCACTTTCAAAACCAGGCCAAGTTAGCTAACCTCTTAGCCCATCTAAAATGTAGAATGTGCTCAGCAGTCGCTGTTGCTATGCTGGGGAGTCTCCATCTACCTATGCACTTTGAGTGGGTATGCAGAGATTTGTATCCTAACCGTCTCTGTACTTTCCAGTAGGTAATTTCATCCACAATTAATTTTTCCAGGGTATTGCTGGAACAGATGTTGCAAAGGAAGCCTCTGATATTATCCTAACGGATGACAATTTCAGTAGTATTGTGAAGGCTGTGATGTGGGGACGGAATGTCTATGACAGCATCTCTAAGTTCCTGCAGTTCCAGCTCACTGTTAACATCGTGGCTGTGATCGTGGCATTCACTGGAGCATGCATTACCCAGGTAAGGTTAACTTCAGGGGTTGCCTGAACTATGGGGCCAAACCCTACCAAGGTTCCTTTTGTTTTAAGTAGTAATGGTTTGCATCTAATTCTTTGACTGTACAACAGAAGGTATGCTTCCTGAAATTCTTCTGGACATTGAGAGTGAATTTAGGATCAAGTTTCTAAATGTTGAATGACTATTGATATAAAGAAATGCACTAATCCATCTTCTCCTGGAAGTAAACTGCTTTCAGGAGCTGTTGGTTTCTGTGCTGCCCATATGCAGCTCCTTGGTATTGATTTACATATTATTGTCACGGCTGAGCTGAACTTGTGATTTCAGGACAGAAAATATTAGTGCGTGAGTGAAGGAAGACCTTATGTGACTTTGCCTTTTCCTCCTCGAATATTTCACTATTAAATCAGTACTGCTTGATGGATTATGGAATGTGGGACTATTGTTTTCAAGAGAGCAGTACTGACACACAGAAGTAATCCCAGCAGGGGAGCTTTTTGACTGATAGAATTATTTTGTTGCTTTCAGGCAGTTCCTCTTAATTTTGGATGCAAATGAGAAGCCCATGAAATGATGCATACAGTTGGATCTCATTTGTATCCCTCTACATTAATATCTCACTGCAATCCTGGCGTACGTGCAACAAGTGTAGGTCTTTTCAAAAAAGTGCAAATCACATCTTTTACCCTTCAAATTACTGCTTCTTGTTAAATAAAATTAAGGGTTTTATTTCCTAGAAAGAAAACAGGGAGTTTGGAACTAGATGATTTTCAAAGTCCCTTCCAGCTCAAACTGTTCTATGCTTCTATGAAAACAGAATGTGTTTAGTACAGAATGAGAGGTTTGTCCTTCATTAGAAAACAGCAAAGCATTCAGTTTTTTGTGTTGTCACTCTCTAAAATAGTATAGAATTAAGATGGTGCAGAGAGCTGCAGTTATGAAATGCTTCCTTTGATTGAGACACGCTATAGGAAGCTGATGCTTCCCGGCTGTGTGCATCATACAGATGCACGTACCCATTTCAGGAGGTAAATTTCACCTCACGCACACCTGAGCAAAGCAATGAATAAGTCATTAGCACTGCTCCAGGGTAAACTTACATTATAATCATGGAATTGATCCTTGAAACTAGAAACCTAGGTACCTTTACAAAACTGTGAGCTCAGCTGAAGCCTTAGGAGAAGTTTGACATTTAGAGGCTGTTTTCATGCTGTAGAGGAGCAGTCTACTGGTTCCCAGTTCCTGCTAGCACTGTGCCACCACCAGATGGATAGGACCATCCTCATTTCTCTCCTCTGAGCTATGTGGGCAGAACTAGTGCTGGGGCTGGGACCCTCCGAGAATTTGGAAATGGCTGGGTTTGAAACAAGTGCCAGTGATCTTGACAAATGAAATAACTCTTTTATTCTGTACAAAGGAAGCACTGAAACTGCAATTCATACGTTTCCCAAGAAGTAAAAATTTGGGGCTGCTAAGTGCTTGATCCCTGCTGCACTGCCCCTAGGTCCTGACAGTGCCCAGTGCCACGACTGAGCCTGCACTGCAGGAGAGAACTACTGATGTTGAATAACTTTTCCCTTGGGAGTTATTTCCAAGCATATAGAGAAACTCTTTAACTGTAAAAGTGATCATTATAAGTAACAGAATGCGTGTGAATAAGGACTGAAACTCCAGGAAGTCAATCCTCCTGGATTTCTATCAGTGGTACAAAACCCTTTGGGAAAAAAAGTGGTAACAGCGACATCGCAAGAGTTCCATCATGGGCCCTGAGTCCAGGGCTTCCTTGGAAGACCCAGTTTCGTAGGCATTTGATGGCTGCCTAATAGCATTTATTTAAGATGAATTTTTTTTTTTGGCTAATGTCCAATATTTTTTCAATTGCTCTGTGAAAGCATGAAGAGAAATAAATTCTATTTTTTAGCTAAGGAACTGTCAGGTTATTCTTGAAGAGGATAAACATTACTGAATCAGTGCGTTGACTTTTAAATCAAGTCTAAGCACATGTGTAGTGCATAATCAGTGCAGGCTTATTCCCCGTTTTAATTCTGGAGCTCTCTTCATCCTTTGAATCATTCCATTGGCTTCCAGAAGGATTTGGATCAGACTTAAGGCATTTGTTTATATTGCCCAAATAGTCTGTTTGACCATCACTGAGCCTGCCAAGTCTGTTGTCCCTTCTTTATGGTTTTTAGTGCATACCTCCTAGAATTCCCATGTTTCTGACCAAATAGGTTCTGTTACTTAATTTGGCAGTACCAATGCAAATCCCGTGAAGAGTTCTGAAAGGAGCTAAAATTGAACTAGTAGCAAAAAGGCATCAGTTATTTCCATTGTAGTTCTGTTTGCACTCAGTAGCCTGGTTGCTGATGCTCTCAAGTAGCTCTCACTTCTATCTCATTCAAGAAGGGTCTGGCCTTACAAGTAAACATCATTATGCTATGCTTTGACTTCAAGACTGTAGTCAGTGAAAGGGCATTCTGTTCGTTTGGCTCATGAGCTTTGCTGAAAATCACACTTGAGAACATACTGTACCCTCAGGGTGCGAGGAAAAAAAGCTCTAGCACAGAATGCATGAATATACCAAAAAGCTTCATGTACAGCAGGTGGGTGCACACACAGAGATCCAAGTCTGCAAAACTGTACACAGGTCTGTTAGGCTAGGAACATTTAACAAACAAACAAAGCTAAAATATTTAGCTTCCAAAAGGCAACACAGCTTTCTCTGACCTTCAGAATGACTATTAAGAAGGTCCCCACTGAACTGAATGTTATTTTGCTTTTAGGTTGTTAGTTTGGCTTTCTTTGGCACGTGGAATATAATGTTAGTCTGCGATCAGTATTCAGATTAATAAATAATTAAGCAGGCTATCCTTTTGGTGACGTTTCATCAAACGAGAAAAATTCTATGTAGGTAATAACATTTTTCACATTTCTTAGTATCGTCTCTCGAAATACCTGTTCTGCCGTTCACAACTGGCACACTGGCATGCTTTCAGGGTGAAGCTTGTTTTATGCTTACCTACTTATTTTGGCATTTCTATTGTTTGTGGTTAAAGGAAGTACAAAGGTAAAATCTTTGTTCTGACTATTTTAACACTTAGCTTGTGCTTTACAACTAAAAAGGCTTGGTTTTATCCAATCTTGGTCCTGCAATTGCACCAATGTACGTGTCGTACATGAATGTGCTCCTGTCATTGCAGGACCCCTAAGTGAAACCGCAGCAGCTCTGTGTTAATGACAGGGTCCCACTGTGTGAGTACTGTTATAAGTAAAACCAGCCCTCCATGAAGCACTCATAGAATGCCTTGCCAAGTAGGGGCTGATTTGTTTTGTCCAGAGCACCTTAGGAGTGCCATGGGGAGAGTTAAGAAAAAGATTAGGTAGAACACGTGATCATTAATGGTTTATTAATGATCATTAATCATTTTAAGAACTTGCTGGTTTTTTCCCCCAATTCCACCTGAGGGAAATACACTTTAGCATAACTCCGTTAATTTTAAACAAATATTATTTTATTATTTATCTACCCAATACCTGCTCCACTGAGATGCTGCTGGTGGAGAAGTAATTACCGTATCTGCTACTTCTATTTTGACCTGGTTTGCTGTTCAATAGACATTTAACTCCATGTACAAAGTGTATGTGATCGCATATGCTACTCCAATGTTATATAAGGATTATAAAAGAGTAGCAATGGGCTGTTAAAGAAGTTGTTATGCAGTCTAGACAGGACCAATTCAAACGGTCATTTGCTGTTCTGTCCTGAATCTTGGCATGAAGTCATTTTAAGGTGACAGAAATCTTATTCTAAGCAGCACAGGAATTAGATACCTGTCAGCAAGCTTAGCACAGCTGCTGCCAAAAGTGAGTGGCCTCTTCACAGGGATCTGACTTACATCATCTCTGTTTCAGTTTATAGAAGATCAATATGTAAACCAAGAGTTCTGAATTGTCAAATAATAATAAACTTCATAATAATGTAAAACACTCAGAGATCTCAGCAATACAAGAAAACCAAGCTTAAAGGAATCTCTGATTAGAAGCTGAATCAGGATTAAGTAACCTCATCTGTGTAGGTGCTCATCATTGTGTGCCCATCATTGCACAGCACCTGCAGTTGGGAGCACAGCAGTTACTGCTGCTCGGCTGGTGTCAGTGCAGTCTGTGTTGCATAGCACAGCTGAGCTGGATTTGTTCACCTCATCTTTCAGTTAATCCAACTCATTTCCCTCTTGCTTCCTTCTCTCTGTGCTACCCAGTGCATTCTTCTACATTGATCAGCCTGTGGTGATCCTGACCAGTTTGCTATAATTGCCCTTTTTGTTTAGCAGCCATTATCTTAGATTGAACCAGTAATTTCATTCCCTAGCCGATTTAGGAGATAGACACTCTTGAATTCTGACTTCATTCTCTGAATAACGTTTTTTCAGAGCCCTAGACTGGCTCAGTTGAGGGTTCTTCTTCAGAGCTCTGCCTACAATTACTGTGTATTTAGTACTTCCAGTGAGTCATTGCTCCACATCTGTAGGTACCATACAGAGTTCTATACATGCCTCACAGAGCCAGGAGGTTCATCCTGCTTCATGTCCCCAACATATGCACAGTACCAGAAAATACTAGGTCATTATGTTTGGGGCTGTTAAAAATAATCTGTATGTGTACAATATAAAGATTTTTAAATGCAGTTCAGTTAAATGGAAACAGGTTTTCACTGTGCTGTAAAGCTAGCAGGTTTATCTCGATGCCAGATTTTTGTCTGTCTCCAACTGTTGAGGCAATGTAACTATTCAAAAAGAATGCATTAAAGCAAGAAGACAGAGACTGTGTTTAAACATTTTACATTCAGATTATTGTTCTTGTACTTTGAGAAAACTTAATGTTTTAGCAGACATTAGGAACTGAACACAGTGACTCTAAAGGAGGTTATGTTTGGAAAATTAAATGCTAATTAAAAAGCACCGTAGCAACGAACTACCACATGAATCACTTATTGTTTTTACAGCTCTTGTTCAAAAAATGAGGATGTTCAATACTTACATGTATAAGGCAGTAATTTACATGGTTAAAATGTTTTACTGCAGAACTGTATTTGGCAAATCCTAAAATAACAGCATTGGCAAATTTGAAAAAGCTTCAAGATAAAATGCAAGGACGTACTGTTTAGCTTTGTTTTGGGAAGCTTTAGAGGCATGGAAGTGGAATTGATGCCACCTCCGTACAGTTAGCAGACAGGGTGATCTGGCAAGAGAAGCGAGGGCTGATCTTTTTGTAATTTACGTATATAAAATTTCCCTAGCAGAAATGCTCGTTCTAATGAATACAGGCATATGTTCTGTGAGAAGTGAGACTAAAGAGGTAAGAATGAAAAGACCTTTTTATTCCCTTACAGTTTGTCATCTATATCAAAAGTAACAACCTCTGTTAAGAAAGTAAACAACCATTTGTCAGGCTCTGCGTGTCGCAAAAGATTTGTAGTTTATTTGCAGCCTTTGGTCATCTGTACTTTTGAGTGTTTCCAAGGTGAAGTGTAATATCATCTCATTTAAGGGACATTTTCCTTTTTACCTCTAGGCCAATGCTAACCTATTCCAAGATCAGGTGGAAAGGAATTTGACAAATAAGTGTGATTTTGGGTAGTTTTCAGTTTCAGCAGCTTTCATCCCCACAGATTCAGAAAGTGAATTCAGAATTATGAGCTAGTCGATGAGTGACTAAAATGCAGTGAAAAGAAGACTGAATTTGCACCCCACTTATACAAGTGACTGAAATCTGTAACGGAAGCCTGAGATGCTTCTCTGGTCTGTATTTTAATTAGTTTCCATCAACTAATCAGAAATCAGATAGACTTGCAGCGGGAATTGCATTCCTCTGCCTGCCTAGACTAATGTGTTTAATGTTTTGGCTTCAGCTTAGATGAGCTTTCGCACTTGACTGAGCAGAGTAGCACTGCCAATAATGGATAATTATTGGGGGTACCGCAGCCACCCAAGGTGATTGGCAGTGTGAAATGGTGAGAACATGTTGCTGCCAAAGCTGACGACTGCCAATTACAGTTGTGTAATTTAGAGACTGAAAGCATCTCACTTTTCATTTTGCAGAGAAGATGTCAGACTCTGATAGACACCTAAATACATGACTCTGTTTATTAAGTGTAACAGGCAAATCCAGTTTTATTGACAGGGAAGTCAGCCCATGAAGTGGAAATTCAGATATTGTAACATCTCAAAGTAGGGAATGTTTCTCAAGGAAACTTATTAACTTGACAGGTAAAATACTACAAGGAAAATTCTTCAGTAGAAAACATGTTACCTTTCTCTCTGTATACTGTGTCCAGGTTTAGGGTCTCTGAGAAACAAACTGCTTTCAGTGCAAGTACTCTCCTTGCCCAGTTAATGCAACCCACAACCAGGAGGTCAGTAATCTATTAATGTTAATCTTCCTCCTTTCCCTGATGAAGCCACCTGTGAAAGAGTAGGTTGCTTTTCTCCATCCCTTTGAATAAGGCAAAAATGAATGCTTCTTTATAAATAAAATGTATCAAAATAAGTCTAAATATAGGGGTGTTAAAAGTGTGTTTTCAAGAGGAAATAGGTTTTTATCTCAAGGGAGAGTTGGAATATAAAGTGGGTACACATGAGACCAAACCACTTAGCCCTGTTCTCTATATGTCCTTGGGATACTGAATGGATATTGGCCCTCACTATTTCTTAGTATTTCATAAAAAATGAACGTTTAACCGTTTGAGGGAGGGTGCAGGGCTGCCTGGGTTTTACTCAGTTGAGAAGTATAGGAGTTCTGAGATATAAGAAGAGTACCTACTTTATTTTTTCTCAGTACAGCTCCTTGAAGCAAGTGCATCTATCTGGCATTACAGATAAATTACAAATAAAAACTTTAGAACAGTTGTCTAGAGCTCTCCTGAGAGCTGTGTTAAGTTTGCTTTGTTTATTTACTTTTGGGGTTTTTTTAAACACCATCTGAAGTCCTCTGTAACATGACCATAGACTTTCTTGAACTGAGTGAGGGAAGAGCTCCTTCTAGCGGTTGGCAACCTGCCTCAGAAACCAAGTACTTCATGCTGACACGTAATGGGTTTTTTTTTTCCCCTTTCCAGTTCCTTGGTTTGAAATATGGAATCCTGTTACACAGTAAAACTGTAAACGTTTTCTTTAGCAACTTTGATATAGTTTAATGCATTTTGGAATACTCTGTAATTTTAAACATCAGGCATTTTTTAGTCACCACTGTTTTTAAAAATTCTTATTTAAGTAAGATGTATGAATTGTGCTGGTAATGGTTTCATAACTTTTTAGGAACTTCAAACTGTTTATAAAAAAACCAGACAGGTAGTAAGAGTTAACGTAAGAGGAAACATTATTTTTAAAGCTATTTTAGTATAATTTTTCTTCCATGAAAGACACTCTTTAATCGTATTATCCAATTACACAAATTCAGCTGAAAATTGAAGCATGATGCATGAGGTGATAGAGGGCATTGCAAAATGCATTGTAGTGTCCATGTTATGCTTTTAAATGTTCCTGATATAAGTGACTGGAGGGAAATCACTCGTCTCTGCTCAGATCCCTGTGATTGTGGTCTCACGTAAAAAGAGAGCCCTTGATGGGTCAGAGCAAAGGTCCTTGTATTTCAGTGTCCTGCCTTCAGCACCGCTTCAGTCACATGGGAAGTAATAATGAATTCACAGGGAATGACCTGGCAGCTCTATGAAATAAGCAACTTTCTCATTTGTCTCCCCAGGACTCTCCTCTAAAAGCTGTACAGATGTTGTGGGTCAACCTCATTATGGACACCTTCGCCTCACTTGCTTTGGCCACCGAACCTCCAACAGAGGCTCTGCTGCTACGAAAACCATATGGCAGGAATAAACCTCTTATATCCCGTACCATGATGAAGAACATTCTGGGCCATGCTGTTTATCAGCTTACCCTCATATTTACACTGCTTTTTGTCGGTAAGAAAATTTGTTAGGCATGTTCCTTCATTTGAAAGCATCTGGGTCTTGTAGTGTCAAAATGTTCTAAATATAAGCACTAAATGCATATATATTAAGTAGGACAGAGCTGTTTAATGGAATTAGAAACAGAACAGATGTGGTAGAGGGATTTCTGTACCTTTCATATGTGGTTGACATTGCGAAGGGCCTCAGTGAGCTTTTTTGCCTCCTAGAGGAAATAGAAGGGGGCACAGAAGGTTCCATTTTGTTTGGAGTATCTAGCCTGCTTCTTCTATACTGAAATTTCACTTTGACTCCTGTAATATAATACTGGATTAGCAAATGACTAAGAACTGGTAACAGGTGGTTGCTTCTTATAATTGTAGGAAATGGCAAACGAGCTGTCTGTCAGTGGCCTCAAGTGCTTAGTACCTCAGAAGAATTGACTTCCTAGGATGATTACTTCTCGATCACAGGAAAATATTACCAAAAACTCTTTGCATAGTTATGCTGAGTTATTAGATAAAATTCATCACTTGAGAAGCATATTGCTCAGGAAGTTTAGATGTCTTCTGCTCACTGATTCTGCCTATATTACAGTAAGTGCAGAAAGAAGGATGGGAAAGCAGAGCAGAGGAGGCAACTAGCCAACGCAAACAATGGAAATTTGGTTGATCTATTCTAATGGAAACCTTTCTTTTCTTATACCTAGGTGAGAAAATGTTTAAGATTGACAGTGGGAGGAACGCACCACTGCACTCCCCTCCTTCAGAGCATTACACCATTATCTTCAACACATTTGTCATGATGCAGCTTTTCAATGAAATCAACGCACGGAAAATCCATGGTGAAAGAAATGTCTTTGATGGCATCTTCAGAAATCCTATTTTTTGCACTATTGTACTGGGTACATTTGCTATTCAGGTAATGATTTGGGCAAGAATTAGTAACTATTCATCAGAATATTACCTTGCCTTTCTGTGGGTTTGTTTTTCTTTGAACTCTAAATGCTGTATGATGCTGACTTTGTGGTAAACCAACTGGTTTCATAAATCTTGTCAATTAATACAGATGTCAAAAATGGAAAATATTATGTAACCATTTTAACATGGCATAAATTTTGATCATTATAAATCGGTGAAGCCTGAAATTAATCCGGAGATCTGCAATAATAACACCCATGAAGATTTGGTGATATTTAACTGGATTTTTTTAGAATAAACTGTTAAATAGTATGCCAAACAATAGCAACAAAGCATTTTAAGTTATCTTACTTCTCTATGAATAGAAAAGTTGACCTTTAATTTGGTTCATTCTGATCTATTCTTCTGAGATTAAATGCCGCTGCCAAGTGCTACTTGGTTAGCATTCTCAGTAATGCTGTGTCTTGGTAGTGATTCATGTACATCCCATGAGTTTGCTGTCCCAGTTGTAGGTCAACATCATTACAGAAATACGTTCCCTGAAAAAATTGTACTTTCTCTCCTGTAAGAGAACCCTTTAGCTCTTCCTCCTGTTCCTGTATCCATCCATTTGCTGACACCTGTCCTGTACTTGACACCACTTAGCATTGCCTTTTAGAAGTCTACTACAGCCCTCACAAGTGCTTAGATTTGAGCTATTTCTGTCTTGACATTCTTGCTCAGTTCTGCAGTGGTATCCTGGAAGCTGTCGGTACGGGGACCACTCTCAGGGAAGGAGTAAGGAGGACAGAGCTACATGAATCTGGACTACAGTGGTTTGAAACAGGAAAGGGGAAACAATAATGTATGGGAGAAAGGACATTAGTGATTGTTAGCAGAATTGATAGTGACGGTTTTTAACAGCTAATTAAAAAACATGGATTTACTACCCATGAATTAAAATGCCTTTAGGAGAGGCCTGACAAATTCACAGTTATTTGTAATTTTATTTTTTTAATCATGGATAAAGTTTGAGGATGTTTCCTTAGTTCTGGGCATTACTGCACTCAGTTGTTTGGCAGAAGAAAAAGTGTCCTCTAGCTGCAAAGCACATTTCTGAACTGCCTGTTAATTTCACTCACTTTTCCCTGCTTCTGTAGCAGCTGAAATCGTGAAGAGCACAGTTCAGAATTCTAGGTTTGCATTCTGACACTGATTCAAAAAGGACATTGTAACTTGAGAGTGCTTATACTGTGAATCTTGTTTGCTTTTAGTGTCTTTTGAAAATCCGGTAATTTTTCTTGGGACAACAAAAGATTCATCTTTCTATTAATCTTCCATTTAATTTTATTATGTTATGAAACAGAGCTTTGCCCAGTGTTGCTTGCTGAAGTAATGCCAGAGAAATATTTATTTTTCGGTTGTGCATTTTAACAGCTGGATGTGTGAGCTAGGTATTTTATTCCAAAGAGAAAATCATTGTCTCAAGGAACTTGGATTATGGAGATCTCAGAAGTGTGTTTATTTTGTATTTAAAAATCACTTAGAAATCGTGCATACATAGTTACTGTACTTTCTATGAAGTACAGACTGATAGACTTTGATATTTCATCTTTGAGTGCAATAGTTCTTTTCCCACCCTTTTTCTCCAACGGGACCAGATTTTGGCCACTGTCAGTCTGGTCGTGAGAACACATTGAGAAGTGTACAATAAAATGTTACTTGGAGGGGGGGAAAGTCTCTCATTTACTGGGTATTTAAAAATAAACCACTTCAGGGTCAACATACCATCAGCTGAGAAGAGTCAGAAGCTGGGAGAACAGAGTCCCATTTTCTCTCTGGGCATTCATATGTGACTGATGTTCGATAGAACGCTAAGAAAGCTTTAGTCTGACCTGGACTGGCTTCATGACCTTTAATTCAGGGTGCATAGGTGCCTGTGGTTTGATTTTTAGTGACTGAAATTCAGCAGCTTATGCTGGATGGATTAAAAACACATACTGGTGGTTTGCCTTTGTGCCATCTCAGTGTCAAATGGTGCACGTGAAATATGGGGCAGTATTTTGATCTTGGGTGTTGTTTCGATTCAGAGCACTGAACAGTCTATTGTTAATAATGCATTTGACTACCAGTAAAACATGTTGGAAACAAACCAGTGGGGCTGTAGTATGCAGAAAGATAAAATCTCAAGTAAAATACAACTAAAAATTTTTGTGGGGTTTTTTTGTGGCATTTTGATTTTTAAGGGAAGGGGTGTTTTGTTTTGCTTTGTTTTTTTCAGAAACTATTTACCCCCTTTTTTTCTTTGTTCATCTTTGCAGATAGTTATTGTCCAGTTTGGAGGAAAACCATTTAGCTGTTCTCCCCTGCAGCTGGACCAGTGGATGTGGTGTGTATTTATTGGATTAGGAGAACTTGTGTGGGGTCAGGTAAGTGTCGAGGAATATGCAGATTTCTTCCTTTTGTTTTTATAAACCAAAAATGTCACGTTCATAATCCTCCTATGCTGCTCTTTCCTTGATCTCTCACAAAGTCCTGTTTAGCACACATTGAAATGTGGGATGTTCTCCAAGTACTTCATGAATAGATGCAGTAAGGATAACTTATCCCATTGTTCCTTTTGATTTTTGTTAATTTTCATATCTTCTCTTTCCTTAAGCAGGACATGCTATCACCAAGGTCATTTTTAGTTAGGCCTTTTTGTGAAAGGTGTTTGATTCATAACCTAGTGCACTTGTCACAAAACCAAATGCAGCAAAGGCCAATGCCCTGTGGCCTCCCAGCGAGAGTGTACCCAGCGTAGCAAGGGCATCATCAGCCACAGCCAAGCTTTGAAATAGAAAAGAAGTTCCAGTTCTCTGTCAGCCCACCAATTCCCTCACTGAAACAGCCAGCCTTGTGGCACAGGACTCAGTCCAGTGTATGTGATACATACCTGCAGTCATCCTCCATCCACCTCCTTGTGTGTGTGAAGGAGGGAAGAGGGGATGAAAGAGAAATGGATTTTGTCCTATGATAGTTGCAGAAAAGTGCAGCTTAATTCCTGTGTCATTTTAAAATTCTGCTACAACCCATGTCGTCTTTAGTTAATATAAAATTATATAGGTGTAAAAATAAGTGTCAAAGAGATAATTGAGTTATGTGATCTGTCTGAAAGTAACAGTACAGAATAGTTAAAACGCTGCATTATTGTTTTATGTACAAATACATGGCAAAGTTAAGAATAATGTTAATTTTTTAATCTTTGAATGAATTTTAAGCTATTAAAGTTGACACCACCTGACATCATAAAAAAATGTGAAAAATATGAAGTTAATTTTGCCTGTTGTGTAAAGACACATTATAGATCAACTAGCATGCCATGAGACACAGGCAATGCAGTAGTGAAATGGTTCTGATGGAATTGTAATGGATAGATGTTAGCTTTCAAAACTAATTGTTTTCTTATGAAAAAAAAAAAATTGGACAGTTAAGCCTCACTTTTTTTTTTTTTTTGTAAGAAATAAGCTTAGAGTCATGGAAGCTTTTAATGCCAATGTTGCTGAAAAGCAGCACTACTGGATTGTTCTAATGTAATCGTTACCTGAAGATGGAATTTGATTCATGACCTTGCAGGAGCAAGACCTAAAATCAGTTTGATAATTCTTGAAAAGGAAAGATTTGTTTTCAACTGACTGGACAATACTGACTTTAGGAGGGGGAAAAGAAAAGCAGGGAAAGGGACAACCACCCTAGTAGTTTTATTAGATCATTCCACTGTGAAAAATATCCCACAGCCTTTGATCTATGTACTGTTTGGTTTCTGAATTTTGTTATGCATGGTTATTACATAACCACTAAAACCCAAGAATAATATCAGCACCTGTTTCTAATGTAAAGATGAATGTATTTGCCCAAGCATTATTGTGAGAGCCTAGCTATTAAATTAAAACTGGTATTGGATACCTCAATGATTTTATTACTGAGAAGACCACAGTTTTGCATAAAGCAAATACAGAGGGGAAAAGTCTTTTTCTTGTCATGCTTAGTGACAAAAAAATAAAAACGCAAGCTAAAAAATTGCATTAATTACGTATTTATGTGATTTACAGACTGTGGTAAGTCCTCTCTTCATGGAGCTCTACAGTAGGAGAGACTTCTTTGGCTTTAGAAGGGGTGCTTCTCTTCCTTCTCAGCCTTTTCACTCCTGTAATGACTGATTCCAGTTCAACACAGGAAAGAGGGTTATCCCTTTCTTTTGTCACAGTCTCCTGAACCTGCTGTTCTTGTGAACCACTAAAACCAATCAAGATTTTCAGGTATAGATGTTAGATTTTCAAAAAGGTTTTTAAGGTATGATTTCTAGGAAGTCAGTCTGAGATGCTTTCAGAGACATTTTTATGACAGGTGGCCCTTGTCACTTCTGAAAACTAGGTCTGTCTGAAATATTCACCAGAATTATTCATCACTTTTGAAAACTGCAATAGTTTAGTTCCTTAATATATATCCAGTCTATTGAGTCTACCGTTACCTGAATCGGGCAGGTGTCTGCAGATACAGAAAACAAATGAACAAACAAAATGACATGTAAATACTCTAAGAGAAGAATTAGAGCAGGACCTACCAGCCTGGCTGAGAAAGGGCATGGAGAGGTATGTTCTGTCATGCAGAATCACTGCCAAATACAGCTGGTTCCGTGTGCACTGGCTTGCAAGTACTTCTTCACCACCAGATACCAAGCAATCTCAAGTAGCTTCTCTCTGTAGCCTGCTGGCATTGTAGTGTTTTGCAAGCTGGGAAGCTGAAGCAGTTTCAGTAAGTATTTAAATGACTAGCATTTATCTTTTCTGTTTTTCCTCCTGTTCTGTCTTTGCTTGTGTCACATCATTCCATTAACTTTCTGAGCTTACACCGTGTTTTTCAAACCTTGAATGTGTTTTCAAAAGGTTCTGTAGTAGCATCAAAGCTCTTTTTTTGCCATTTACCTGTCCTTAAAAATAACATAACAGAAGTGTTATGGGTCATGGCGTTCAAGAAGACACTCAGCAAACTAAAGAGTTTATTTCCTTCGTGAAAATATTTGGTGCTTTTTCACGTGTCTTCCCCATATGTATTCTAGTTTTCCAAAAGCGTGAGATATATCCTCACCAACTTTCCTGCAACTGTCTGGTTCGGTCTCCATCTTTCACACATTTGGGCTCCAGAGATGTGGTTGCTCACTGCTGAAATAGACAAACAAAACGGGAAACTGCAGCTTTTCTGCTAAATGGGCCTAACAGTTAATTTGTAGGAGATGTTTTTTTAGAGTTCAATGTGTTTCAGGTCATGTCTTGTTTAAATAACCATCTGCTCGTATTTTTATTCAAACTGACAAAAGAATTCAGAACAAAGAAAAAGAGAAAATGACTGCCCAAGAGGGGAAACACCGACATGTATTTAAAATAATTGTGTTATAATATTGTGTAACCACAGCATTTGCAAAATTTTAAGATTATTACGCATTTCATGTATTAATTACTTGCAAGGCACCGACAGAATAAGAAGGGCTGAGTTAATCAGAATTTATTAGTAATAAGAACACAGAATAAGAAATAGCAATGTAAGACCTACAATAAGGAGACAGTCAAACACACACCTTTCAGAAACCTGAGTATTTATAAATGTTGAGAAAAACATTTCAACTTTCTGAAACCAAGGAAAGCTGAATACACAAACCAGTGTAGTGTGAGAAGATTAAACGCATGAGATGCAACTAATTTTCAGCTCACATTGACGTACATTAGATACTCTAAGCCAGTAAAAAATACCTAAGCCCTAGCTGTAGAACTATCAGTCTTGCTAAGTTTTCTTCCAGTCATTACATACAAATATTTGCATCCTCTTTTAGGTTTTTTTAAGGAAGGACCCAGACTCAAAGATGCCCCATTGCTATGTGTAGCCAGTGTGGCTTAATTATGCAAATAATGCTGACTGAATCACAGAATCATTAGGTTGGAAAGGACCCACTGGATCATCAAGTCCAACCATTCCCATCAGTCACTAAACCATGTCCCTCAGCACCTCATCCACCCATCCCTTAAACCCCTCTAGGGAATGTGACTCAGCCACCTCCCTGGGCAACCTCTGCCACTGCCCAATGACCCTTTCTGTGAAAAATATTTTCCTGATGTTAAGCCTGAACCTTTCCTGGTGGAGCTTGAGGCCATTCCCTCTTGTCCTGTCCCCTGTCACTTGGGAGAAGAGCCCAGCTCCCTACTTTCCACAAACCTCCTTTCAGCCTCCTCCAGGCTAAACACCCCCAGCTCTCTCAGCCATTCCTAATCAGGCCTGTTCTCCAGCCCCTTCACCAGCTTCGTTGCTCTTCTCTGCGCTCGCTCCAGAGCCTCAACATCCTTCTTGTGGTGAGGGGCCCTGAACTGAACACCGGATTCGAGGAGCGGCCTCACCAGTGCCGAGTACAGAGGGAGAAGAACCTCCCTGACCCTGCTGGTCACGCTGTGTCTTATCCAAGCCAAGATGCCATTGGCCTTCTTGGCCACCTGGGTCACTGCTGGCTCATGGTCAGTCGCTGTCAACCAACACCCCCAGGTCCTTCTCCTCCAGCCAGACTTCTCCTAGTCTGTAGCTCTGCATAGGGTTGTTGTGCCCCAAGTGCAGGGTCTGCCATTTGGCCTTAATAAACCTCATCCCATTGGTCTCAGCCCAGCGGTCCAGCCTGTTCATATCCCTTTGGAGCCTCCCTACACTTCCACCCAGCTTAGTGTTGTCCACAAACTTGCTAACACTAAGTATTTTGGGACTAAAATGGAGTTGTATAAGTGTAAAGCATAATTAGCAATATGTTTCTCTTAGCTTTCCTGAAAGACTATAGATGTCATTAATCATTATACCTTTGTTATTGAATGAGGTTTATGTTTTCAGTATTTTTTTGTAATTTTAGGTCATTGCAACCATCCCAACAAGTAGGCTAAAGTTTTTAAAGGAGGCAGGGAGGCTCACTGAGAAGGAGGAGGTCCCTGAAGAAGAACTCAATGAAGATGTTGAAGAAATTGATCATGCAGAGAGAGAACTTAGACGTGGACAAATTCTCTGGTTCAGAGGGCTCAACAGAATCCAAACCCAGGTATGTTAAAAGTTAATGCCTGCACAGTCTAGAAAAACATCCCTAATCTTTGATCAGGGCAAGATAACACTGTAGGGAAAGCCATGGAGGCTCTCTGTGTGTATATGGTGGTACTTGTTAATGGCTTTATTGATTTCAAAAGGAACAATACATGAAATAGTAAAATAGGCCAACTGACCCAAAGGAGGGTGTGTAGTGGAAGAGAGAAGGGGAAAAGATTCTGAAATGTAATATGCAAAAATATGACTACTTTTTTGAAACTACTTTGAATGGACATTCTTTTCTTCTTCACTGATGGCAGCTCATAGAACAGTGCTCCATGGAAAAGGCTGTCTGTGACAATGGCTATCAAAATGTTATGAATGCTTTCTAAAACATACTGTTTGTTTTGGCAAAAATATGTTGTTGCTGCTACTTCTGCAATAACAGAATAAATTGTTGATATGAAGTACCACTTGAGGAAAAAAACATAATATTTTCTATTCTGGCACTTCCATATTTATATCACAATTAAAAGAACTTGATTTTCTTTCCTATTAAGTAAAAAAAAAAAGTGGTTCTGGATTTATTGTTAGTAGTGAGGACCGAAGCATCCATTAAATATTGAAATTAATGTGTTGGCCACTATGAATGACATCTTAGAAATATCATTTTTAAAAAAAGACAAACTTTTGTCGCATACAAAATTCATGGTACTTTTAATATACTAAATATTTGCACTAAATCGTGCTACTAAATATAGTACAGATTAGGATACCTAGTAAAATTTGTCCTGTAGTGCTAAAAGAAATATTTCAAACTGTTTCCCTTTTTTCATTGCAGTGAAAGTAGCATGTTTTATAGCTCTCTAGTGCTCTCTCCTTGATCCTTCTAAAATCAAGTATTTCTGCCAGCTTGCAGAAGAGAGCAGCTCTCACAGATGGATCTGTACTCTTTGTATCAGATGTGAATGTTTTACATGGTGCTTACAAGAAAAAGAGGTGGATAATTAAGAAAAATATTTTTTCTTTAAAGAATCTTTTAAAGAACATTTTTATCTCAAATGATTTTGATTTTTGTCTCCATTCAAGTTAAACAGTCCTTTCTCCCCTTTTCCATCTCAAGATACATTATTTTTCTGGAGAAAGAGATGCAGCAATGAACTTCAGGAAAAAAATAGGGGAGAGCAGTTAAGGAGAGTTAGATCTCTCTAGTACATCTGCAGCCAAAAACACAAGAGGGTGGAAACTGGGCTTGGGTGAATTCCCAGGGTTCTGTGGTGAGTAATTAAATATGGATCTTCAGCTTTGGGGTTGTGTCTTGGCCTTATTGAGTCAGGAGCACTCATCACTGGAGACAATTCAAACTGCCCCACTATAAAGGTGAGAAACAGGTGCCCAGGTAATGGTGAGCTTCATGACAAGATGACTTCTAAATGTGCATTCTTTTCTTCCTCATGGCTGTAGGAGGAGTGTTGTCTGTTGGCATTTCTGTCAGGAAGTCTTTCTGGTTGTGGTGAGTGGAAACAACTACAAGCACAAAAAAGCAAATTATGTCCTTCCAGTTCTTTGTCTAGTCTGAGGTAGCTTTTAGTTCCTCTGCATCTTTGTCCACTTAATTCATAGATAAATTATTATTCTTTACACTATTTAAAACAGAATGAACATTAATTACATTTCTTTGCTAACATCCATCATCTGAGTTTCATTTCTGCTCTAAGCTGTAGAAGTACCTTCAATAGGATGTATCGTTTCTTTCCTGTCAAGAGGCATCTGTGATTTTTAATTACTTTGTTTATTCAGTGACTTTGATTTTTACACCCACTTTGCATCTGTGGAATGATGAATGGGAAATAAAACAAAATGGGCCAACATATTAAAGAAGAATTCCAAGGTGTTCACTGCAGAGGGATGAACCTACATGCAGGTCAAATTAGATCCACTGCTGGATGGATCTTGAGCTTAGTGCATTTTGATGCGCTGTGTTGTGGCCCATCCAAGTGAATTCTCATACTTGTACTACATTTCTCAGGAAGCCAGATAAAGAAGAGTTGATGGAAGAAGCTGAGGATGTCTGTAGCATCCTTGGGGGACTGGAGGATTTGCAAGAATCCTCTGGTGTCTAATACACTTCTGGAGATGCGGAAGAAGGTAGAGCGTCCCCTCACTTTGCGTATATAGGAGGACGACAGTAAGAATAGGAATAAACTCTAGACTCAATATAGAATAGGAATAAACAACTAGACTGATCGTTCAAATCCTAAGACAACCAGTTTCCACCATTGCACACTTGTGCTGTGTATTAGATTATCCTTATTTTGGCTTATTTTTCTATCCAGCCATTACGGGACAGACAACCACAGCACTCAACCAAAGCTTTTGGTCCTAGAACAGTTATAAAGAATCTAAGATAGGTTGGTTTTTTTCAGGTCACTGTTAGATCTCCCTAAAAACTCATCCACACTGACAAAAAAACTTGCAGTACTAAAGACAGGGTTTTTTTTCCTGCATCCTCTCTCAGAACGGAGGGTTCCAACATAGACACCAGGGAAAGGATTTCTTTTGTTGAATCTTGCATTGAAATGTCAGACATATTTCTATGGAGACACACATGAATTTACAGTAAAGAAGGGTGCATGAAAAATGCACATAACTAGGTCAAAGACACTAGCTATCTACTTTTGATTTTCTTTTTTTATCTACTTCTGTTCATTTAGATATTTTGTTGTCTTACAACTACACTGCAGGGCTTCTCTGGATGGATACATGTTGTTCTCTGATGGGAGGTGTGTTTCCTTACTGGATACCTCTCTCAGAAGCCCACTGACAAATGAAGTTTTGGAAGATAAATGGTTAGGCCAAGTTCTTCTCTTCTTTCTTGGCTTCAGACAGAACACAGCCCTGTATGTCCCAATTCTAGGGTTGAAAAGGTTGTCATCCTCCCTTATGAATTATTTCCATGAAGATCTGTAGCTCCTTTCTTCAGGAGACCAAGTGAGTTACATACCTGTAACTCTTGTTCTCTGGAGAATCTATTAAATACAGGACTCCCTTACCTTTTCACTCTTACACTAAGGTCTTCCCTTGCAGTTTATTAGGAAGACATTTGTACAGCTAGAAATGCCCATTGGTTTAGGATTTATCATTGGTGTCTTCCACAGTGATACACACTTTGTGTGCTCAGTTTAAGTCTTAACTCTTTTTTGAATCATCTCTTTTGAAGAGTGCTCTCTCACCGGTGTTAGATCATGAAAACCCAAGATCTGTATTTAATTCCACCTTTAAATAGCAAACATTGCAGGTGAGTATTTCACACATCGTCTTAAAGAAACAAGGGTTTCAGCCTGTGTTTATTTCTAGATGTCAAGTGTGTACCTAAGCGAATGATTCACTTACACCCCTGTTCCACATGCCAACTCATCTCATATTGTATTTTTTTCCGTGGTATTTGTACAGACATGTAATTCAAAATACTGCTGCAGAAAGGACTGAGTGCAAAGCTGTACATCTATTGGTGTGCACAGTTAAATGGATGTTATAATCAGAACTCTCATTGGTAAAGAGTGGATCAGTGAACAGACCAGCTATACAAATCATGTTTGTATAGCAAACATTTGCTGTGACAACTTTTCAGCAGTAAACTTTGATCCCTGTTAGAGTTGGCTGTGATATGATTATTCCCATAAAAACATACAAGAAAATAAATAATGATGTTCAAAGATAAGATTAAGGGAGGAAACACATCCATATCATTAAAGATAAAGCTCTATGAATTTGTTTATGTTGACCCCAGCAGAAAGTATTACCTGATTTATTGTAACACTTTCAACTTGGAAAATTCAGGAGGGCTTACACCAAGATTTGTGCTGTTTTAATTGATAAATATAGCACTTTACCTTCTCCCAACTACCTCCTAGGCTATGTAACTTCATAGATTTGGGTTGCGAGATACAAATCTGGAACAGTGGGTTACTCCAAAGAAGTTGGTTGAATTCTAATGGATACGACTACTGCTCCTTTGTCGTGTTGTGGTTGTACTGATATAACAAAGAAGACATTGGGGTGCGCAGGGATTTGTAGCATGTTTACTTTCTGATATTACCTGCTGATGATCCCTGGCTTCATGTTGGTACAGAAAACCTGCTTGTTATTGGATTATACTGCTAACAAAGAATGTCCTGAAATACTCAGCTCTTGTTTTAACTTATCTTCTCTGGTTTTGAATAAAATACCCTGGAAGGTATTCAGGATGGGTATTTCAAACTGCATACAACAGACATATGAAAATAACATGTAGAAAATTGTAATGTTCTTTGCTGCAATAGCCAATGCAGTTCTGCATCATTTTCTGTGTGATTTTAAGTGCTCTATAGAAAGATAAAATATTAATCTTTTAAAATCTGTAGTAATAAAATATCAGCATCCAAGATCGCTAATGCTTAGTTTATACAAACTTTCATTATAGAAAAAGTCAGATGAGATATTGGAACAGTTTCTATTTTATCAAGCTAGTATACTGACAGCCCTGGGTTTGTAGATTAAACTGAGTTGTATTTTTAATATTTTAAAATCTTTTTTATTATTTGGTGTTGGCACCCTCTCCCCCTCAAAATACAACTTAGTGACTGTATTTTCCTCCTTTTGGAAGAACACCTAGAGAGCAATAACAAAGTAGTTTTAATCTCAGTAGGAAAAAAGAGAAGATTTGGTCTTATTTAGTTTATTTACATATAAATAAAAATATTTAAAGATTGTTGTTTCAGCTCTTCTAGCTGCTTAAACTGATGCAGCTCCCCTGCCTCTTATGGAGCTGTTGCATTGTATCCAGGCAGAAAATTTGGATTATTTCATAATTAACAACATTAAAAGGAGCTGTTAGAAGTATTTATTTCAACTGAAATGAAACTGTGTGCACGGTTGAATTGTTGTTTTTCATTATTAATCCTGTCAGTTATGCAACTGTATCCATACTTTAAGCAACTTGTCTCATTCTTTCCTCATTGCAGATTGAAGTAGTCAATACTTTCAAGAGTGGCACTTCCTTTCAGGGGGCTCTAAGGAGACAGTCCTCCGTCACAAGCCAGACCCAGGATGTAACCAATATTTCTAGCCCTAGTCACGTATCGTTATCCAATGCTCTTTCCTCTCCTACCAGCACATCTGCTGCTGCGGCTGGGCGTGAGTGTGTATTCTTAATGCATCAGACCTACAGAGATGCCAACTTACGTAGCAGTCGTTTCAGACTGAGCTACTTTGCCCTTTACCATTTTCTCCTGTAATGTTTATTAATTTACATATACCCAGAAACACACAATAATTGCTTTGTGTACAGTAGATATTCTCCATGTTTCACTGCAAGTTTTATTAATTTACTATTAGGACCACAATTTCTGGTCCTTTTTATCCAGTGAATGGAGATACTAATTTAATTGAGGCTCCCGTGTCATATTTTCTCAGTCTCTTTGGACAGATATTGTACTGCTTATAAAAAATGTACTTTAAATGATTCCACAAACGTATTAAGCAATATAGCTTGTCAGATCTTTCCATCTGGAAGATGGTGTGTAATGCAGGCCATTCATGTCCAAGCAAGATGTACTCTAATTAGCGCAGGTCCAGGAGGAAACGAGGAAATGGAGAATCAAGTTCATGATGTTATGTAGAGGTTTACAGGAATGGTGAAAGAACAGATTTGTTTTCTCTAAATTTAGTGGGAGGTAAGCACGAAGGAAGGGAGTAAGCTAGACACATTAGAAGACAGTACTGAAACAACAAAATAAACGTGGTTTCTCAACACTGAAATCCTGACACAGCTCTCTCTTAGATGCAAACTAGTTAAGTGAATAAAAACTTTGAAGTGGATAGTAAGGAAGGGCTGCTTTAATAAAAACAAAATTCCAGTGGCTCAAAAAGACACTTGCAGATCTAACAGACTCTAGGTAGCTACTTTGTTTTACAGCATAACCAGCATTTTGAAAGAGTAGTTATATTTATAGAACTCAGTTTACATGCTTGTCACTTATTTTAGAAGATAATGCAGTCTATTCCGTATGCAAGCATTAGTGAAAAGCTGCCCCAGCAGAAGCTAGTCATGTCTGGCTGGCCAACAGAGAGAGAAGGCAGACAAGAGAAGGAAATACAGTTCTAGAAGTCTTGAAGAAGAAAAGGAAGCCTGACCTTTCCATTTGATTTGAGTGCAAACCCCTCACTATCTGAACATGAAGTACAAAGTTTTAGATGGGCATTAGAAGTTTTGTTGGCATTAAGTCAAAGGAGAAGCTTGGCTTTTGCTAAGAATCCAAAGAGCCTTTAAGGTTCCAGCTTTGGCAGTTGCTCCCTGGTGAAAATGTGTCTCTTTCCCTGCCTTATCTTGGTGGAAGTTTGGTTTGCTGACTTTCACTTCAGCAGCACCGATCACTTCAGGGCAGCAGTACAAGCAAGAGAAGATAAGATGTTCCACTGCGTGCCACAGCCCTGTACCCTACTCTTGAGAACCCAGAGCCCAGGTCCCCTTATGTCTGCGCTGAGCAGGACAGAGAACACCACACACAAACCAGTCTCTCATCCAGGGAATCACTTCCCATAGGAACGTTTCTACATTAGAGCAGAGAGTAGCCCATTCTGCTGTGGTGACTGTCCCAGTAATATCCTGTAGCCAGCAGTCTGAGTGGAGAGATCTAATAGAATTAAAATAAATAATTCATCTTCCTCTGCAGGAAAATAACTAAGAATTGAATAGTCTTATTTCTTGACAAAGGCCTTACTAGATTAGGGGCTGAAGTTAACAGGAGGAAGCTCGACCTGCTATGGTCTTTATTTTTCCACAAAGAGACACCAAAGCTGGTCTATGGAGCTCTCTATCAGTGAGAACCACAAATATTTGGTAAAAGAAAAACTGTAAGTGATTTGTTTCACTGCCCAGGGAGATGTACCTCTACTGCAAAGAACAATTAGAGTTTGGGCTTTTAAAATGGTACTTCTAGACAGTTACTCTTCTATTACTGCAGTATAATGTCTGTTTAGTATCAAACCAGTGTGCACTTCAAATTACAACCCTTAGGGAATCTCTGGTTTATTAATACAATGATGCAGACCCAGTGAATAACAGTGAAAAAGCAACGAAAAAGAATTCAGGTTTTATTTTTACACTGGGTATATTTGTTTGTTCATCTTCCAGAGCCTGGAAAACCTTTCCTAGTCCAAATTCCATAGAAATGGAGTATGTTTTTGTGAACTGGCATTCTCTGAGAAAATTCCAGGTACACAGAATACACCTAGGAATACTTTTCAGCTCCTTGCTTAAACTGTATGTGGTGGGACAGGATTAACTGTTTTCCTTGTAGCTGCCCAGAATGTGTTAAACCCAGAATTATTACCTTCTTAGTGTGAAGTGGGAGGCAATAATGGGGTAATTGTGCCACTGATTCTCAGGTTTTGTCGAACCATGTGCAGGGATATACACACCATCTTCTATCACTGGAAAGCTGTTACAGCAAGGTGGCTTTGGATAGCAGCTCATCTCACATCTGCTTTGGTGGATATGTATTTTATATGCATTTTTTCCTACATTTCATTTTGGGAAAACAAAATCAGGTTAGAGTGGGGCAATGGATCATCTTTTTTTTACTTTTGAAGTTCAGAATTAGTAACAGAAAATACTAGCTTGTGCTTAAAATTAAAGCATTTGCTGAAAGCCTTTCCTAATACATTGGTTAATTAGGTAGAGGGTGAGTAGATCTATCTGTACACAAAGTAAATAAGTCATTCTTTATTTCAGTCTGTTTATATCTGGTTCTCAGATGTTGTTTATATCATCAGTAGGTAACCCCTTCAAAAGAACATGGTTTCAAATTCTCCAAGACAGATGCACATTTAATATTCTTTTGCACCTGCCTGTCCTCCTTCCTCCCATTCTCACATATAGTTAATACTGTTCCCTAGTGGAAGCAGCCAGAAATTGCAGAACCCTGACCAGAAAAAAAAAAAATTCCTTTCTTTCCTAAAAGGTTGTAATTGAAAAATACTGTTAGGTGTAGGAAACATCGGGGCAACTACAAATAAACAAAACCAAACCCTGCCAAAAGGCAACCTCCCAGATCACAAATCTGTTGTAGCTTCTGTATTTGCAAGTACCTTTTGCTTTATTTTCTAGAGACCTGTCACTTTTGAAAGTTTTGGAAGTGACTATTTCACGGAATCACTTACAACTTTTTATTATATTAACTTAAGCAACAGTGGCCTTAAGCAAGGCACTTGTGAGGATGACACAGGAAAAACTAGACAGTGATGACTCCAGGTTTCATAGAAGCCAATTAAAAGCTTACCAAACAATCACAAAATATTTTTCCGTCATAGAGATCTCTTAAGGTTGGTTGGTTGGTTTTTAAGGAGTGTTTTCAAGCAAAAACAAAGGGCACAGCACACTTAAAGCTCTAATTTCACTCTGGTTCACTTCTTGAAAGGACTAGTCTTCAAAAGTGAGGCTAATTTGCATAGAAAGGCAACTTTTTTCATTCTCCCTTTAATTAAAAAATAGCTGAAATTTTACCTGAGTTACCTGACAGAGGCTGTCTTTTATAGGTAGAAGCTTTCTATGTGCAACGCTGGCCTCAGAGTGGCACGAGTGTGAAAGTGTCTGCAAATTGTGTCAAACTAAGCTAAGAGCAAGTTTGATGATTCTAGTGTGCATCACAGTCCATTTACTAGGAGATCATTTAGAGAGAGATTCATTTAGCCATTTGTAGTATGTGGTGTATGAAAATCAGATTCTTCTGTATCAAGAAAGATTATTTACTGTTTCGGCAGTTTTGGGGTTTCTATTTTTCTTTTTTAAAATCTTCTGGTTTAATACATGTGAAGACAAAGATCTGAGTATTGATCTGTACTCAGATCACAGACCAAGTGGGAAACCCACCTTAGCAAAACTGTCAGCTGATTTCTGTGGCAACCTGATACAACTGCCACATGCAGAAACAGAAAAAGCAGCACATGATTTTAAAGGAAGTCCACATCAAAAATTTTGCTTATAAAAAGTTGCACCATTTGGGAGCATAGTCATACCATCACCTGACAGAGACAGCAAAAAATTTCCACTAGTTATAATGAAGCTTTCACAGTCCTGCTAGGATACGCAGATCAATGTCAGCTTCTGTATCTCTTCCCTGTAGGGCAACTAACTATGCTTAAAATCTAGTTATCAAACCTAGCCCTCAACTGGACATGTGGAATGGCATGAAGCTTTAGACTCTTAACAGAGAAATATGTTCTTTAAAAGGCTTGTATAATATATTTGGACTTTCCAAATCCCCTACAAAAATGTCAGACTCTGTAATTTTGCAACAAAACCTACATTAAAGGAGATTTGCTGTGGAAAGTGGGAGATGTGCACATGGTTCTGATCTCATGCTCTAAAATCCAGTGGAAATGATAGCCGTGGTTCCTTTTTGAGGGATAAAACTCAGGCCTGAGGGTTTCACAGAATAAAAAGGTATTCTGTGTTCTTGCTATGTGGGGTTTGACTTTTCAGCAGCACTTACTGGTTTTACTGCACATTTACATAGAAAGAGAGTAGCAGAGATAACGTTATGCATCTGTTTTGCTCATTAAAGCAGGAACCTAGAAATTACATTTTTTTTCTGAAATTTACTGGGTTCTTTATCTTTGAATTTGCACTTTTGCATCACATAATCCAGAATATACCAGCCACGACATTTATAGGTGACTCCAATACATGCAGTATCTCCTCCTGTGGATACTTGATCTGATTTTACTCACCTAAAACTGGCAGGATTCAAAAATAAACAAGTCCAGATATACTGAAGGTATGCCTTCTATTCCAAAGCTTTGCATATGCAACTAGCTCTTGACTAAACTCGTTTACTTTGCTGTAACTATAGACTTGATCTAGAATAGTCTCAATCACACGTAAGAGTTGGCATCTCTTTGCAAAACTGACCTCTTGTTTACAAGTTTATACTAATCACCTTACTGATCTTTCAGTATTGAATTTATTTGCTTTTGCAGCACCCTACTCTCTACTGTCTGAATATTAAATGTGTTTGTTTTCCCAGAGGGCTAGAGAACATTGGACAAAAGGGTTCAGCAGGAGAGAGTGAAATAAAAAGAGGTTGTGAGTCTTTAACCTTGAGCCTGAAATGAATGTGAACCAAACTCAAGATACTTGGCTTAGATGAAGCCAGGTAAACATTCGAGTATAAGCCCACACACTACCAACCACAGTGCATCTGCTGGTGCTTAACAGGCCTGGTGTGTTTTGCCTAGATTGCTGTACCTAGGAGTGAGAGTCTCAACTTCATCTTTTTCTTCTGATGGGAAAAATTGGTAGTGTCTAAAATCCTATTTCTTTTACTTTTCTTGCCTGATGCAGTATACTAAATCTGACTTTGAAGGTGGGATGAAAATGAAGAGTTTTCTCTATTACAGCTACAGAGAAGAAAGAAGTGGAAACTTATAGCAATGTCAAAATTGTCCTGAAGTGTTGTCCCCACAGTCTTTTGTTTAAAAGTAGTTCATTTTTTTCTGTTGTCTCCATTGCTGTGAGAAAAGGTAGCTGTATCACACTGTGCGTCTTCCCTTGGCATTGTCAGTATCATGAAGACATATCACTACATGAACTCTACATAGTTCATAATAAACCAGCCCTTTGGGTTCTATCCATTGTGGGTATGTCCCTGCTTTTACATGCTTTACAACCATAACGACATAAAGTGAAGTTCATCCGCTTTATTTTGGCTTCAAAAAAGTAAAGTGGGCTTTGTTTCAGCAAAGCCACTAAATATTTTTACACTAGATATTACTTCAAATTTCAAACTTAAGCATGTATTAAGAGATTTCGTTGCTGTTGGGCCATTTAACTCTGGGTATTTTTTTTCCCAGTTCTTGGCTTAAATAGGGTAGTAGTATTATATAGAAATTAAAATGTCACCTTTTTTTATCCAGCAAACACACTGCCTTGTTTTCCCATAACATAAGGAAAGTTTTGTTCGTGTAAGCAGTAGCTTAATACACTGGCATCGGACTATGAACAAGATTGTGAATTACAGTATCATATGGAAATTCTGTCGCTGAATGAGATGCAACACTAAAAAAAAAATAAATGTTTTCTTCTAGATGCAAAATTTAAACTTGAAAAGGCAGTTTCTCAAATGAAAAAATAACGGAGAATATTTGTAGATCTCTGTAGAGGAATTTTAAGAAAAGATAGTTTTCTACAGCTCTTTAGTGAAGAAAACTTATTAGAAAGTGAACGTTAGGTCTTCTCAGCTTCAGAGATTTGCCAAAAATTGGCCTTTACATTGCTGTTGCATTCAGAAGATTAACTGCTTTATGCATCAGCAGATCCAAACCTGTTCTAAGCTAATATTTCCAGTAAAAATCACTATGAACAACAAGCAGAAGCTGTTCTGGTAACATCTGAATGTTCATTCAAGACTTGAACAGTCCATGCCCGCACTTTGCCACAGAACATCACAAAGTGCTGCAGCCGCTGGCTGACTATATTCTGCAATTCTGTCTTCAGATCTAAACAAAAGGTGTTGGCGTAGTGTTCTTTTTCAGTTCAAGCTGTCACTGCAATGCACACAATTCGGGTCATGGCAGACAGGTTTCCATAACTGCCTTTTAGATACAACCTAAATCTGTATTTTTCCCTCAGCTGTGTAAGGTGTTAGTCAGCTCGCTACACTGGCTGAAAGTTGGGTATAAAATGCAAATTAGGTGCCAAATTACGGTCTTAAATGCAATGTAGATGCTTTCCCTGCTACGGAACTTGGAGGCTCATTCATTGAAACTGGTTCCTCCCCTACTGACTTGTAGAGGCTCAAATGTTGTTTGTGTGGCTTTAAGAAAAGCTTTACTTTCACTGGGTTCTGCTGGATCTGTTCAAGCATAATATCAAATTGCACACTTTTTTTATTTAAGTAAATATTTACTTTACCTTTATGAAAATGAATCCAACTAGCAAATAAAACCTAAATCTCTGCAGTAAGTTGTGGTTGTATGCAATGAAATTGCTTTGTTACTTGATCAGATATAGCAAATGGCTGCAACTGAATGAGCTGTTATTTTTATTTAGAATAGCAGAAATAATAGGTAGCTTTGCAGAAAATATCATCATATCAGCTCATAATATACAGTAAGCATGTTAGTTAAAAGTTTCCTGACTTAAAACAGGACTAAATGGTAACATGTTTTTAAGATTGCCGTGACAAAACATACTGTTTTTTCATTGTCTAGACTGATCACTTTTCACGTTAAAATACAAGATAGAATGGCACAGATAATGAGGGAATTAGTATGTCACCTCTTCTTCCCGAGTTCAAATCCTATCATTAGTAATGCAAATTAATCTCTTGTTCCAGTTTGTTTGTTCTCTGTAAGAACTGTCACATACCACAGCGCAATTCAAAGATATTCAGCTCTCATAAACCCTGGTTTCATAAAGACATTAGGTTTACTATTTGACTGTAGTGTGTAAAATTTATTATCTTCCTCCTGTATTGCACCTCTGCCAACCACCTTACACCTTCTAGTATCCCAGGACCTGGCCATGCTGTTCCCTACCACTCCAGTTCTCTTATTTTGAGCACAGCAGTTGCATGAACTCCTTTTGTGCTGTGCCCTGCTATTCCCAAATGAACAAGAGAAGCGAGAGTATTTTGGCTGATGGAAGGCTATGTACCTGAAGATGGCATAGCTTAATGCTGCTAATAGCATTTTTGAAAGATTATGAATGTTGAGATTCAGAGAACATAAACAAGGACAAATGTCAAAATGAGATCTAAATCCAAGTTAGCCTCTTTCTCAAATGTGCTGAAATTCTGTACAACTCAGACAATCCAACCACAGGATCAGCCAGCTCCCACAGCTGTAACGCTGGGACCCAATATCATTACTAAAACACAGCCTGCCAATAAAAGAGGAATCAAAGCTTTACAATCAATGGTGTCTTAGGCCAGCCACTAATGTGCAGCGTATTTACATGTAAAGATACACATACCAACCACCAAGTCATATCAAATGTGTGTGGAGAAGCTTTCATGATGCCTGCTTGCACCTTTTCTGCTTCTGCCTGTGTTTTGGTCTCCCCTCTAAGAAATGCTAAAGATTCGCTCATGGACTACATGGAAGTAGAAGGATAGAACTCATACTTAGCCATAAAACATTTGCCAACAGATCACATTTCCCATTCTGTTTTTCCCTCTCTGCCCCCTCAACCCCTCCCAAAAAAAGTTATGTTTTTTTCAGCAGTGAACCAGCACAAACCTTCACTTCTTTTCTGAACTGGTAGGTCACTGGGATACAGAGAGCATCCCTCCCTTCGCCCACCCACAAGGGACTTAGTGGCCCCACTCTGTAATGCTCCTCACTCTCTTCCTCTCCTTTCCTACTGGGAAAGCAATTCACACTGTCCCTGTCTTACAGGTTTTTTTTTCCCCGTGTTCTTACAGTGAGGTGGTTAATGATGTTAGATGGACCCTGGCATAATTCAGCTGGCCTAGTTTAAAGACTGCATATATGGCATAAATTGTGTAGCTTTCAGCATTTAACGTTACCATTTTACAACTGAGACACAGAAAATGAAAGCACTTGCTGTTAAAAATCTAATGCAATTCAACCCTACAATTAATACATTATTTTATTACAGTTTAATATCTATTAAAAAATTAAATGGCTAGAACAGTGGGTCTATACTCGAGTGTTTACCTCACATATGCATGAAGGAAATATAAAAGTTGGTTCAGCAATACTATGTTCACATTATCCAGGCTTCCAAGTGTAGTTGTTGTGTGCAAGTTATCCCTGTTCATGTGGTAGCTGTGATTCCCGCCCCCCACCCCCACTCCCCCCCCCCCCCCGTGGCAGCATGATTCCGCTTAGTATTTTGTCTGCTTGGCTTTTTGTGCTTTTGGCTGCATTCATTTAAATTTTGCTTTAAAACATCGATATTACTTATAGTTTTTACACTTGGCTCCTGTATGTCTCATACGTACCCATCCAACCCTGTGTGTTCTGTGCTTTTCTGTTTGTGAAGTGTGATATGTTATGTGTAATGGTTTTTTAGCAATACAAAAGAGACTTTTTTTAATTAAAAAAGCCTTCCTACTTACTCACTGCAAAACTATCAACATGCATGGTTTTACATTTGCATTACAATTAACATGGCTTGTCTTTTACTAGGGATGCACCACACGAGTGGACGTTGGCTTTCTTTAACCAGTACTTTCCATCAGTTCTTTGATGGCTTTAAACTTGGTTTATTTTAATATTGCAGTTGATACAGATACTCAAAATGCACATAACTGAGCCACTCGTTTATGCATATAACATCCAGAGACTGTGGACTTCAGCTGCCTGCACTGCCCTAACCATATGCTACATTTTTCACCAAGTACTCTCTAACACAGTGCCTGCCCTTTGGAGGTGCTGCCTCTGACCCCACTTTCCTTTTCTCCCCCCAGATCCGTGTCGTCAAGGCATTCCGTAGCTCTCTCTATGAAGGTTTAGAAAAACCAGAATCTAGAACCTCTATTCACAACTTTATGACTCATCCTGAATTTAGGATAGAAGACTCCCAGCCCCACATCCCACTCATTGATGACACAGACCTAGAAGAAGACTCTGCTCTCAAGAAAAACTCAAGTCCACCGTCTTCGCTGAACAAGAACAACAGTGCTATCGACAGTGGAATAAATCTTACAACTGATACAAGTAAATCAGCTACCTCTTCTAGTCCAGGAAGCCCAATACATAGCCTGGAGACGTCACTTTAGCTGAAAAGGTCACTGCAAAAAAATTTGAAATAAAATCAAATAAAACAACCCACAGCAACATAAATATATAAATATATATTAAAAACATTGCTGGCTGAAAAGCTGTTTGAACTCTTATTCACTCTGAGACAAGTGAATGAATTGTTGATCGCAATGGTTTTGGGGAAAGAATGAATGGCTGATTTACATACCCCCTCTCTTGTGCCCTTTCCGAAAACCAAACAAAACTACTCCTGCATGAATGTACTGTACACTGCTGGCCCTTTCTCTCCTTTGGTTTCTTTTGATTTCCTTTTTTTTTTTCCTCCTTAAGCAGGAACTGCAGAGGACTTCTTTCTGAGGCTATTTATCCGAATCACTGGTCTGTGAGTTTTTTGAAATGCTTGTGTGGCATGGACTCAATTGTATAGATTAATTTAAATAACTTTTTTGAAGTTGCAAAGCTTAACTTGCACAGTAGATTTGCACCAGTTGGACAGAGGAACTTAAACATTTATGAGACTATATATAGAGATATATACATATAAGTATATACATAATTAATTATATATATGTATATATCTATCTATATATATATAGTTATATATATATATAAAGTTTCTTTGTTGGCATGTTGCCTTGTTTCTGCTCAAATTGCTCTGACTATTTTAACTTATTTATGTCCTAAAAAAAAAAGAATGTAATTTGTTTACAAACCTGTAGATAATATCCTTAACTATTTGTAGGGTTAAGAAAGCACTTCCTGCCGAAGTAGTATAAAATGGCTCAGCTCAGCTCATTGAAAACGTCTGTAATATCGCACCCTGGATATTTTATTACAACTGTGTTCTAATTTCTGCCTGGGTTTTTTTGGTTTGGGTTTTTTTTTTTTTTTTGTTAAATAATGTAGATACTGCTAGTCGATAACAGAAGGAGCCAAACTATAACACATTGGATGTAGCATTGTGATCCTAAATACAGGGAGGTAAAACAGGCTTCCTTTGTTTCAAATAAAAATCAAAATGATGAGGTTCTCTCTTTTTTTTTTTTTCTCCCATCCTCTGATAATCTGCTTCAATTTATTTCGGTGCAACATACAGTAATGGAGGCTATTTCATTCTTTAAACATATGGCAATGGCTTCCAAAATATTTTTAGAGAGATATTATATGAAACTGAGTTGGGTTTATGAAGATAATTTAAAGTAAGTTATATATGATTATATGATAATACTAATGTTAAAATATTGTGATATATTGTGTTATCCTTTTCAGTTAGTAATTCAGGCATTTATTTCCTTATTACTTGCAACATATGGGCTGTTGGCATTTTGGATCAAAATCACCATAGGTTGTTGCTTTGGATTTTTTTTTTTTTTAAGAAATATATAGTTCCTGCACTACTAGGTCTGAATGAAACTTTATTGATTGTATAGTGAGATGTGCTTTGTGTGATCATGTTGATTTTTCATTTAACTGAGCTTGTCTTCCTGCAGTCACGAGGTAATACTGGAACACAGTAATACAGTATTTTAGCTTGAGCTTTCTACAAAGAAAGCAATTGTGAAAAACTGCAGCATGGAGGGTGAAAAATAATTTTCAAGATGGTAACAGCCCTGGTAACTTAAAATTTATGAGCATATAATTGCTGTGTCAACCACTTGAACGCTAAGCACTTTGTGGACCACAGATTTTTCATAAATAATTTTTGTATTTAATATAAAGTTTGCTTGGAGACTTTTCAGCATATGACCTTTTCCATAACTGTGTGGCACAAAAGACATTTAGAATGAATATGACTGATTATGGGTCAGAAAACATTCTCAAACTAGCTTGGTAAATTCATTTGTTAAGGCGATACTGGTTGTCTTAACATTGGCCTATAGAGTGGTGCCTCACAGCAGTCAGCAGAACTAAACCAAGCCAGAGCTCTCCAAAACATGGTTAGACCCACAGCCAAGCTGCATTTTTAGGGTGCATCAAGCCTGTTCAGCCAGGTAACACACTAACCAGCTGAAAGTGCCAGCTCCCAGACGCTGGTGTAGAAGCGTGAATGTTTTTGGCTAGTGTGCTCTCTGATCCAAACTTTTCACTCAACACCAGAACAGGTCAATCAAGGCAGATACAACTCTCTCCAACATATAATGTGACCTGTTCCTTAACAGCAAAAAGCTAGCATGAAAACAGCATTATTTTAGCGAATTACTAGCAACAAGGTGATGGAAACTCAGTTAGGATTGTTCTTTACTTTGTAAATATGGTGATTAACCTTTGTATAACATGTATTGGGTTTCTATGGCCTGTCCAGGATATCGTATTCAGAAGAAAAAAAAAAAGTGTTACCTATTTACAGGGAAGCCTCTAGCTTTGGACTTGAACATCTACAGAAGCTGTTAATACTGGAACAGTTCATTTTCAGCATCTTAACACTGACTGACTTTTTGTTTCCCAACACTCTTCATGTTTCTCCTTGCTTTCATTTTTTTTTTACATTCTCCTGTAGGAGTACTACTCCTTAAGGTACCATGTGCAGACTTGAACACTGTTAAGAACATGAACACTGCATTCTGTGTATATAGAGTAAAACATATATAAACTGAGATGCATAGACAACTTGGGCTTTTGTGAGCAGAGACTGTGCTTTATGTATATGATAAATGATAGTTTGTTGTTTTTTTTTAAAGCAGAATAGCTATGACCTTTCAACTACAAGTTGTGCATCACAATTCCTTTCTTTTATTGCTTGACCTCTCTGTGATGGGAACAATGGATCAAAAACCAAAATGATCAGTTTGTTACAATTCCCTGCAATATATAAATGCTCGCTCTCTACGTACTGTACTTAGCAGCATGAGATTTGTGGACAACAATACAGTGGTACATTGGCAATCCATCCCACTAGGGGTTATTAATATATGTTCATTCATCTGTTTTTATGAATTTTTTTATCTAGACAATAATTGTAAATAAAGAACTTACTCTGTCTGTTCATTTAATACTATGCAAAAGGTTATGCTTTCTATTGTTATTCTTATTCCTACAGTGTGATGCTGGAATGTTTGTGGTTTCAAATCCCCCCCCCCCCCCCCCAAAAAAAAAAAAAAAAAGACAACAGTAAGTAAAATATGTGATGTAAATTATTTTATAGTTTGAAACAAAATGATACAGTTTTACTCTTGCTGCTTTCTGTCTAATAGATCTCTCTTGGCAGGAGCACAAGTGGAAAATTTAAAGAAATAAATTCACAAAGCAGCATGAATGACAATGGTCTGAACGTAACAGCTTTCTTTATTTTCACCCAAAGCCAGTAGATCTAGCTCTGGATTCCCAGTGGGATATGCTAATGTAAAGGTGTATGGATCTCTGGGCTGGCAGGCAGGAGGCTTCTCACCACACGGGCGCTGAGCCAGCCTGAAGCGCATTCCAATCCTGTCTGTGGGTCAGCACAGCGCACAGACAGAGAACATGGTCCCTGCAGTGATGATGTGCAGTGGTGGGAATGACTGATGTGAATGCTGCAGGGAAGTTGGCTGAAATTACTAAATACAGGCTAAAGAAAATGAATGAAGCCCCTCTGAGTCTGCATATGAAACAATTTTAGTTTAATCTTGGTCCTAAGACCAGCAGACTCTGGTCTGTTTTCCTGTCACTGTGGCCCATATGACTTATCCCTCCATTTATATCTGGTTTTTTTATCTCCTCCCCTCTATGTCATGATCAGGAAAAAATGATCTTTAAAACCTTCTAGAACTGGAGCATTCAGTCCAGGGCCTTAAAAACTGAGCAAATGCAGTGTCAGAGGAAAAATAGAATTCCCATTCTGGTGCCCACACCCTCAACCAAGAAATTCCTTCTTTTGTTCCCAGCTCAGACTAATGCCAATGTTCCATAAGCTGCATGCAGCCTGTGATCATGCAGTATTGCTGCGCTAGCAACAATAGGGGTTAGAATTCAGCCAGACAGACATACTGGGCTGAACTTTTCTCCCTCAGTGTGAGTCAAGGAAGGGATATATAATCTCATTTTTAATGGTAAAATGCTCCAAAGTACATTTTTTTCCTATCTTCTCAACTATATTTCAAGCTCTTGCCCACAAATTCTATATGACAAAAAATACCTGATAGTGGCCAAAACTACAGTGAAATAGTACTGCCCTGTGAGAGAAACTGCCAATTAATAAAAATGTATTCAAACACAGTAAATTCAACAAAAACCTAAAAGAAAACAGTTGTTAGCTAGACAGCAGATTTCTTGGGTTATTTCAGTTTTACAACTAATTTTGCAATTAAACTGGTTTGTGGTTTGATTTTGTGAGCTTTAAGTAACAGCCTGAAAATATTTTAATTTTCTGTCACTCATTCACACCCTCCCTGCAATGTAACTATTTACAGCCTCTGTCCAAGGGCTTTGGGCAGGACACAAAGTCTGCATGCATTGAGGTGTCTCTAAGAGAGAGGACAGGGATTGTTCAGCGTTTTAAGCATTCTGTAGGCTTTGAGCTTTTGTCAGCTTGAGAGATTTATTTTAGGAATTGCACCTTTTCAAGAGTGTTTGTAAAATCCTTTCCTTGCACTACACAGATGTGAGTTGTACCTGTAAATTCAAAAGAATAATGGGGATGAAATTCCCCACTGCATTTACTTCCTATTCTTCGCATCAAATCAAAGATTCAGATAAGCACATAGTATTTGAAGTTATGCATCCATCATTGTGAAATAAGACTGACATCCTGATTCCAGTTAAGAATGCCAGGTTTTATTCTTGCTGTTCTTTCATCCATACTGAATATATTGCTAAGGAGACAATGAGGGTAGTCGTGCATGCCTAGATAGAAAAATCAGGTGCCAATTCTGTATGCGGATGCTATACTGCATGCCACTGTACATATTTGTCATGAGATGCTGTACTGCTGTGGAACGGGAGAAATGGTTCATAAATGGTGGATGAAGGAGAGGCCAAAGAGAAAAGCAGGGAGAAAGGAAGAAAATACAGGTGCATATGTAGTTCACCATACATTGAAATTAAATAAATTTCTAATTGCTTATTATTGGCTTCACCTAAGCATTGAGTTCTGCTACAAGAGGTAGTGAAATAGTATTCTCTGTTGAACAGCCTTTTCCAGCACAAGTCCACACTGGAAGTTGGGCTGAGGTTCCCGAAGTGAGGTCTGGGCATTTTGCTGGAAAGTTCTGATGTACAAAGTCCTGCCCAGCCACTATGCCAAACCTGAGGTCTGCCTGACCAGAAGTAGATGATCTCCAGCATCCCTTTCCAACTTCTTTTTTTTCTACTATTATATGATACAAAAATAAATTACACTTGTTGTGCTATTGCTTTACTTTAACATAGTAGCGCACTATTCACACAGACTGTGAGAGGACCAGGGTCTGATGTTTCACCCTTCCTGTGGTACTATGGTATTATTAGTGTTGCTTTCGAGGAACCACAAAAAGGTAAGTGATATTTCCTATTTATGTCTTTGTACCTGCAACAGTGTCAGACACTGACATAACAAAACATAACAATAAAAAGTACATAATAAGATTTATTCATGGCCCAGATCAGGACTAGGTTTCGCATGTAAATTGCCCTATAAACTACAAATCCATATTTCTGATTTTACCAGTCCATGAAATCCATTTAGGTAATGTTCAGTTTTGTTCACCAGCACATTGATACAAGAGGTACTAAATCAGACAAAGAAGTGTCTGACTTTGGTTTTCTTTTTACAAACAGGTATTAACTGGCATGTTATGATCTAACCTGATGGAAACTGAAGAGAAGTTATTAAACAACTTATTAAATAAGGCAGACTGTTGAAAACCACAAATCAAAGGAATTGTTTACATGGTTTTCTCCCATATGCTCAAACTGATTTATCTGTGTATCTGGGAGGTCACATTTGCCTGGTACCAACTGAAGTGTTCAATTCCAAGTAAGGGAATGTACTTCACTTCTGTCTGTGATGGATTCATTCACTCTTCAAGCACATTCTAAAGCCCCTCCCTCTACGCCTCCTGTGTGCATTGAAGAGTCACTGGGAGCTGAGCTGCTATAAAGCCGTGTTGGTGCACAGCCAATGAAACTCATTTTTACAAGACAGTCTACAATTATGAAAATTAGAAAAGCAAGTTATTTAGCTTTCTTGGCAATACGTTATAGGACACTTCATTGTTTGTTTAAGATGACCCTATATGTATGTGTAAAGCCTCCTACTGCTTTCATTGTGCAGCAGGTTGCTTCAAATTATTTCAGATTTAAGTTTCACAAAAGGTATTTTAAATGATTGTATAAAAAAAGATAAAAGAAAATAAGATGAACATTATTTGATGAAAAATGATGAATAAGTTACCAATACTTTCTCATCAAAGCAGGTCAACTGGGAAAGCTTTCTTATGTTTACTTTGCATAGATATAATTAATTATCATTGTTAATTCGACCCACATTTGGAATTCTTTTACAAAAGACAAAGACTACAGAGGTTGTAGGACATGGCTACCTGACATGTACATAAATTGTGCTTTACCTCTGGGAAGTAACTGAGCTAAATGGAACACTTTCAGTCACAAATTTGAATGCCAAATGCCTAACACTGTTCCACAGCCACCTAGGATAAACTTGCTGTTCCACCAAAAAGTGTCATGCGCCCTTTTCTGGAGCAGCATCGGTGTTTACATAGTTAAATAGTCTGGAGCAGCCTGCTTATCAACTGTTTTGTTGGTGGATGATTTCAGTTGTTTATAGGCAGTTCCATGATGGGTCTCCATGTGATGTGGTGGGGATGAGTTGCTGGCACAGAGAAGCAGTGGCAACAACAGATCAGAGGATCAAACTATCATTACTTCAGATTAAAATTACTGTCCTGCCAAGCCTACAACAAAGAAAACTGAACAGATGACTCTAAAGCTCCCCATCCCCCAAAGACAGAGCAGCCAGTGTCCGTATCACCACTACGATACCAAGCCTATCAGAGAGAACTATGATTTCAGGAGCAAAAGTGCAGAGTCATTAGCATCTGCTCAGTGACAGCTGTAAAGAAAGATGATTTTCTGCCAGACAGATGATTTCATCTGACAAAATACCATCACACTTCACATTAGCTGAGATTCCTGCTTTAAGTAGGACGAGGCTGAGGAGATGGGCCTTGTTATGGAGCTGGGGGATGTACATCACCAGTTGTATCTAAGGAAGCTGTTCCTGATTACATTCATACCTGTCTGGTGGAGTTCAAACTACTACAAAGAATTAAAATCAATTCTGGTTAATTTTATTATCCTGTTTTCTCCACTTGTAAGGGACTTGGATATTTTCAGTATTTTTCTACTATATAAACTGTGGTATTACCTATAATTCTCAGGTGATGGGAGTTATCTTAGTGAAACATGCCTTTTTACCTCTTTTCCTTGTGTTAATGTCAATAGCCTCTTCTGTCCCACTACTCCAGGATATAAATTGTGTTCTCACCATATAAGAAAACACAGACAAAACCCACATTGGTGGAGTTTGCTGTAAGGATGATTCAATTGCCTTCCTTTTCACTTCCATGTTTAAGGGTAGAAATGCTACTTGATAATAACAAAGCATTTGGTCTCCTCAGTGTTCCTGCCCACCTGACGCTGCCAGTACATTCTGTTCTGGAATATCTGCAGGCTGATCTATGACAGGCTATAGGCACAGCATCCTTATGCTAACAGGAAGCTAGTACAGCAGAAATGTGCTGCCCCTCCAAACACTAGAAACTACAAATAAGAGTTGATACAACACTTCAGATAGAACTTTGAATTACCCCATATTAGATGAATACTTTGCCAGTTAGTTATAGTCAATAAAATGTTTGCTTAAGGTTTACATTCTTTATCAATGGAGAAAACACCAGCAGTCTCGTATACTTAAGTATTCATTTGTATTCTCGAATCCTGGCATGGGATGGAGCTGTAGTTACAATTTGAGATTCCTCTGTTTATTAGTTCAGGTAATGCATGTGCTGCATTGTACAAACCATGTCTTTATAAAAAAAATCCAAAAGAGGCTTTACCAGGTTCCCCTCTACCCTCAGATTTGGTGGGGAACCCAGGCAGGTAGTTAAATCTGATGCTGAATGAACTCTCCTCATAAATAAGTTTCACAAAACATCATTCACAAAATGTTATCAAAGTAGAAAAAAATTGAGTCTGGTTTTAGAAAACAGCAACTAGCCATCGCACTACATTGGCCTCAGAAAACATCCACTTCTGACATTAAGACTTTGCAGGCATGATCACAAAGGAGAGAAGAAATTCTGCTTGTACCACGCTAACAGCTTTAACACAATCTTGTGTCTGTTCCTGAGGCTGCAAGGACAGGTGGTCAGGATGCCAGAAGAGCCAGCACAGCTCTCTCCATTAGGTCTCATTGCTATGGCCCTATGAAAAAGAGCTTTCAAACTGTCACCATACACTTTGAGAAAACTGGTATTAAGATATTTATAGTTACAAAATTCCTAAAGTAATATGTAAGTTTGCCTAAAAAAAACCCCCAACCCTGAACTCTCTATTCTTTATTTAGAAATTAACTTTCTTTAAGAGATAGGGCTCCTTCCCTTTTTTTAATTACTGAGAAGCCTTTCTTTTAATGACATCTTCATAGAGTTTATAATTTCAGTAACTGCTTGCAAGCAGTCAAACTGAACTAAGAATGAAACTACTGCCTTTGCCCACCCTTAAAACACAAACAGGATTACTATGGTCATAAAGGTTGCAAAACTGAAAAGCAGATTTTTTTTCCTCTGCTTTAAAAAAAAACCCAGCCTTCTCAAAAAGTCCTGTGTTATTTCAAAGTTACTAAGGCTCAAACACTGATCAATGTAATTTCAGCACAGAAAAGAAAGGCTTGGTTTTTTTTCAAAGAAAAATATTGCTAACACCTGTTAATAACTTTTTCAAGCCTCAGGTGGCTAAAACTCAATTACAGGCTACGCCAAAAGGTACAAGTGTTTCAAATCTTCTGATGGAGGAACTGTGGCATTTGCAGACCAGCAAAACCAGCAGGTGTAAGAAGTCCTTTGAGTCCTGTTCTGCAGAAATACAAGGTATACAGAAAGGATAATGTTGTTACCTGCTGCAAGTATCCAAGCAATTATTAAAAGTAAACCTCTGAGCTATATTGTTTCTGCAGCATTAATAGATTTTTCTAATTTGCAGCTATAGCAAGTATCAAAACTACCAAATCCTGCAAGTCAGCCTGACTAGGTATAGGAGTTGCAGGTGTGGGAGCCACTGGAGATAAAGCACTGCTATGAGGGCAAGCCAGCATGTAGATAGCAGAGAGTACTTCATGGGGGAAGTAGGGGAGAAACGTCTTTCTGTGTGATGGTGCTATGGAGCAAATCAGTCTGAGCAGCTATGTGCTGGTTCATTAGCACAGTAAAGTCACTGAGTTGAGAATGCACTAAAGGAGGGCAAATATTATTTCTTGGAAAGGCTCAGTGAGTAATTCACTTCTGTACAAGTATCTCCTTCAAGATTATTCTGACTTGCAATGCATTACTAACTGAGACTGGAACAAACTGGTGCAGTGTTCTTGGTGAAGCCAGTAAGTGCTATTTGCTGCATCAATAGACACTTTCCCCACTCTAGCCCTGCTTTGATTTATGGTATCATGTTCTTGCTTTTTTTTTTTGTCTGTCTCTCATTCTGCTGCTTAATGTTAAGAGACTTTCAGGAGCTTCCTGGTAAGAGCTGGGCTCTCAATTTGAGTTGAAAATACAGCTCATCTACCCTAGATATGAAGAACATGTTACGACTAACAGCAGATGGTGAGAGCATAAAATCAGTAGAGTTCCACTTCTCCACTGACCCAACAGCACATGTTGTGCAACACTACTACACCACAGCGCAAACATCCTGCCTGTTACTCTGCAGGTTTAGTAAGAACCGTACACACACTAGGTACCACCACCACAGCAGCTCTTCTGTATGGAGCATAAGTAATTTACAAATTATCTAAACTCCATCTTCAAAACAAAGTTATTTCTATAGAATAGAAAGAAGGCCAAATGCTGGGTCCTGCACTTGTGGCACAACAACCCTGTGCAGCTACAGATTAGGGCAAGAGTGGGGTTGTTTAGCTTGGAGAACAAGAGGCTGAGGGGAAACCTCATTGCTCTCTACAACAATCTGAAAGGAGGTTGTATAGAGGAGGGAGCTGGTGTCTTCTCCCAGGTGACAGGGAACAAGACAAGAGGAAACGGCCTCAAGCTCTGCCAGCAGAGGTTCAGGCTGGACATCAGAAAAACATTTTCCACAGAAAGGGTCACTGGGCACTGGAACAGGCTGTCCAGGGAGGTGGCTGAGTCACCATCCTTGGAGGTATTTAAACCATGGGTGGGTGAGGTGCTTAGGGGCAAGGTTTAGTAGCATTCTGTAGGTGGAACTTTGTTTTCAGCAGCTGGATTATCAAAATAAACCAATCAAAATTACACCATGAGATTATGCAGCTATTCAGTTTTGTGGTGGGTGGTTGGTTTGTTTAGAAAACCCCAAACAGACACCACACTCAATGGCAAGGCAAATGGTGATACAAAAGTCTTTGAATTTTTTTTCCTTTAGAGGATTTTTTTTTTTGTATTTGGCTTAAATATGGCTGTAGTAAAGGCTGATAACAGCCTAATGACAAAGCAATGCATTTTTAAATATTTAGGTATAATACTTAAAACTTTCCTACACAAAAATTAAATCATCTATCTTGAGGATTAAAAAGATAAAGAAACAAGTCTATCAAACCATTCTTATCTGAGCATTGAGCTTAAAGACCAGTCTTTTTATCATCCAGCAGTTCCTATAGGGAATTCACAGTCTTTAGCTGGAGCACAGCTAAGTGTAACACATCACAAACACCCCAGCAGAGGAAAGAATGCTGTTACTCCCTCAGGACAGGACAGAAAAACCTTCTGAGGTATGACAAGGAGGATGGGTTAAAGAGTTTGGAGAGCAACAAGCTGGTGGGCTTGAGACTGTAAATTGCATTCCTATAGCCAGAACTTTGTGTCTCTGATACAAGAATGCAATGTTTCTATGAATCTTGTAAATGTAGCTCTAAGCACAGAGTAGGAATTATTCTGATGGCAGTGACATCAAGATGTTGGACTGGGAATATTGCTGACTGTTGGTTTCCTAATAGCCTTAGGAAAATAGGAAGAGCGGACAATGTCAAATGAACTCTATAATTATTATTTCTCTTTCTGAAAATGTTAGACCACAGTCTAACTCTTCTATCCCTTTTAAGGCAGAGTAGAAGTACTTCTGGTGCAATCTCATCTTCTGTTGTTGCAGATATTTACACCTAGTGATTTTCTGTGAAGGTTACAAATAAAACGATCAGCCATACTCCCCACTTCACATAACATATTCATAAAACTGCTATGTATACCTTGCCTGCATAGCATTGGGATTAAGAGGGTAAATCAGTTTCATTCTGAGTTATTCCAGAGATAACTTGCAACTGATATTTCAGTCCTCAGATTAGCCACATAGTGTCACCCTAGACCACCAAAAGTCTAATAAAAGGCATTCTGCCTATTACCTCCCTTTGAGAAGTAGTACTGGAAATATCGTGAGGGGAAAAAACAGCTGTCTCTCACTACCAGGATACAAAGCAAAGCAGCCACTTATTAGATGATCTTTATGGTCCCTTCCAACTCAAACCATTCCATGATTTAAATGTGAATGATATTTATAAAAAGAGTTCACCAAGCTACAGCTTACATTTTGGTCTAGTTTTATCTTTCTATAAATGGTGATATATTCAAATAAATTAGTTAAGATTAAATCTGACTTAGGTTCCACATACTGGGTAATGATGGAAGTGCAGCTTGCTTTCTCAAAATATTTTTACTCTTAAAAAATCTGGATTTTGCTAAATATTCCTTAATTCCTGCCTACATGCTCAAGGAAATAGAACAATGAATTGGTTCAATCCATCTGAGTAAAGTTAAAGAAAGCTCTGTGAACCTGTTAATTAATTTTTACAAAGTAGTGCAATAATGATGCCATTGAGATAGGAAGTCACTTTTATCTTGGTATTTTGGGCTGCCTTCTCTTTGAAAAAGATTGATAGTGATGATAGCTAGAATTTAAATAAAACTTTTGTCCTTTCAGGAACAAACCCACTCTCTTCAGTAATAACCAATCTGATTACCGCATTTGCACTTCCAGTTCTGTACTAATTGCTCCTAATGAAGTGCAAGCCATGACAAAGCCAAAAAGGCAGAAAAACAGCCAGCTACTAGGTGGCTGAACTATGCTGAAAACAAACACAGAACTATGATTTTTACCACACACCAAAATTAATTGATTAAAAGCCTGAAGCAAAACTCAGATGTATTTTATGTTCTGTCTTTTTCCTTGGGAATTAGCCTGTGGGAGCAGATGAAAGAAATGTAAAGGTTTTGCAGACAGGTGTTTTGGGTTATTTTTGGTTTTCTTTACTGGGCATAGGATTTTTGTTGGGTTTGCCATTTTTGAGATATTGGATTTCTTTCTTCCCTCAGTTGGGACTTTTTTTTTTAATAAAGAAAAAAAAAAACTATGCATATATTGGCATCGTAATGGCACAGCAAAAAGACCAGGGAATGGTGGTTAACTGCACCACTGACACCTACAGCACATGATATTCTTGAAATCTCTTGACATGGAGTTCAACTCTGAAAAAACACACCTGGAAAACTAGAAAAGCTGTAAATGACCATTAAAAGTTTCTTATCTTGCTCTACTTGATGTTAATCCCACCAGCTTATTGTTGTCTTCTTATTGTCTCTGAAGTGCCTGCTCCATTTCCATTCTCCACTCTTGTCTGAGCAGCCTCCTTTTTCAACCACACCTCTGAACTATAGAATTGTTTTGGTTCAGAAAGACCTTTAAGATATCAAGTCCAACCATAAACCTCACACAGCCAACTCCACCACTAAACCACGTCCCTAACTGCCACATCCACATCTCTTTTAAACACTCCCAGGAATGGTGACTCCACCACTTCCGTGGGCAGCTTCTGTCAGTGCTTGACAACACTTTTCAGTGAAGTAGTATTTCCTAATATCTAATCTGAACCTCCTCTGGCATAACATGAAGCCATTTCCCCTTGTCCTACTCCTTTTCACCTGGGAAAAGAGACCGATACCCTCCTGACTCCAACCTCCTCTCTGAGATCTGCAGAGAGTGATGAGATGTCCCCTCAGCCTCCTCTTCTCCAGACTAGACAGTTCCAGATCTCTCAGCCACTTCTAGAACATCTGTGCTCCAGACCCTTTCCCATCTCCATTCTCCTTCTCCAGACATGTTCCAGCCCCATAATGTCCTTCTTGTAGTGAGGGGCCCAAAACTGAATTTGGATAGTTACTCTCTGGGTTTTTTTTAAAAATGATAAATCACCCATAACAGAAATTATCCTTCCAAAGAATATGAAGAATTGAACTAAAAGCACCATCTATAGACAGAAATTTTATAACATCTTTGTTCCCTTGGGGCAATTCCATCTCTGACACAATTAAATTAATTTGACTATGCTGTATGCTATACTATGCTAAAGTTAAATTTCAGCATAAATTTATAATCCTCCTAATAATCATAGATTAATAATTACATATTCGTAAATATGAATCAATGCCAATCAAGGGCAGCAAATTATTTCAGATTTGTCCTAAAATGTTTCAAGGACAAAAAAATCCTGCAGTTCATGATAGGAGAGTATGTGCTCAGCATCACATTTGTTTCCTTAGAAACTAGGAATCACATGGTGTACAGTGCTAGTGGAGTATGCTCAATGTAGAAATCAATCGGATTAATTTGTTGTCTTTTGTTCTGAAACCTACCCTGAGTTTCCTGCTGTCAACTACAGCACTGAGAGCTGCCTCATATGTAAAAGCATGGTACAGGTGACTGGCTGTGTTGTGGACCATTAGTGCTGAAATCCTGATTAACATAGACAAAACAACATGCACTTCTTTCTGTGGAAAAGTTCAGCCTTCCTGTACATAAAATTCCAAAAGATGTCTCGGCAAAATTAATTTTGACCAGTTAGAAGGGAAAAAATAGCCAAATGACAGATCACAGCAGCAAAAGATTGCCTGTCAAAACAAATAAACTAGAATTTTTCTATTCTATTCATGAACTGTTTATTTTTCTTTGTATACAGCCTCAGTATTCTGCCAGTACTTCAATTGAAAGATGAGAAAACTACAATCATCAGGTGAGGAAAAAATTCACAAAATAAGGTACTTGGTCTTTGCAGGATTTTTTGGGGTATGTTTTTTGAAAGAAACTCACTGCTTTAAGACAGAAAAGGAATCTGAGCCCTGTACTGCAGCTCTGTTGGTTGGCATTCATATCTAACAGTGTGTCTTGAATACATGATGAGCCATTCACAGAATCCCACAGCCTGCTAGGAGTTTAAACCTGAATTTATTCAAGTCCATACTCAATCTGATTTCCCTAAAGAATAAGACCTCTGTTGGAGCTCACTTGAATCATACTTGTTTTTCATTGCTAAACTGAGGTAGATGTTTCTGATAGTTCTTAGAAGTAGCCAAAACTGGGACTTTCTCTCTAAAAATAAATTTACACGTATATGTAGTTTTATATATACATACATATATAAACATATATATGTGCGCGCATTTTAAAACCCCATAGGACTGAGGTTACAATTCTTTTGTCCCTGGTTCATGACTGGGCATGTTGCTGGACTACAGTTTTTCGTAACTCTTAATACTGCCATAGCATACAATTGGATCATAGTAAAGAAACTAAGAAGGAACTCTTGAAAAGGTTTTTATTTTACTTGAAAAACAATTACCCCTTCTCTTGAAGCTTTTGTTGTTTAGCGCTTCCTTAGAGCTTAAAAGTATATGCATGCAAAGTGTATCATTTTAAAGGTAAATTAGACATCAGAAATAAAGTAATGGGGGAAAACTTTGTCCCTTTCTTCCGAACCCCAGTGATCCAGCCACAAGTGTTTCCATATTCAAAGGCTATTGAACACACTGAGAAAGAGGAAAAAATGGGAAATGTAGCCGAACACCCACAGAGGAGGGAGCAGCAAGCAGGTTACTGGCCTCAGCACAGTGACAACGCACCAGATGTCTGTCCTGGCTTCACATTAGTCCCTGTTTTACGGCATGAGCTATAACCACTGCTGTTATTCACAGCACAGCGAGCGTACTGTGTGAATTGAGGAGCACCGGACAGCAAACAAAAGCAGCATTTCCTTTTCTTGTCTGACATTGTAATCCCAGCATCATGAGCCATGTTGCTGCAACAATCATACTCACTACTGGGCCAAGGAGTTTGCAGGGCTTGTAGATCAGGGTTCCCTCAGAAGGGTTCTGGGTGCCCTCAGAATGCACTCCAGCCTGCACACTAGGGTCTGCCCTATTTTAAATAGAAACTTTAACTTAAAATTGAAATTGTGATAGCTTTTAAAAAATTTCCACCCATGATGGCTTAAGAACCTTCCATTTATGGATTAGATCTTTTTATGTAGCAAATCCATTTACATCTATTTTTTCCCCTAAATCTGGTCTATAAATCAACTATCAGTTATTTGCTTTCATGCAGTAATTACCAGGAAAAACAGATAGCTGTGCTAACTACTTCGATTGTCAGAATAGATTATTGTACCAAGGCCAAAAAAATCTGTTATTTTAACATTTCACCGTATAAATATAGCAGCAAAAAACTCAGAGGAGGAATGTTTTCATTCTTGGACAACTTCCAGGTTTGGGATTTTTTTTTTTGGAAAGAATTACAATTTTATCTTAGTGTACGCCTATGCTTCATCGTAGCATGACCGACTAAGGTACCACACAGAAACTGAAGACAATAGTCACTCATCAGAGCAGTGTATTCTGTTGCCATGACCTTATTTAATATCCAGTTACATTTTTTTTATTATTATAAAATAATTTGTAAATCTGATCTATTAACCAGCACACTACAACTGAATAACAAATGCATTTCTAGTGAGATTCTCATCACTTGTTACTATTCTTATTCCAGTACAAGCTGAAATACTTGATTCAAGCACAAGACATCACTTGTCACTGGCACTGGGCAGGTTTGTGCTACTGAGCAGGTGCTGCTGCATCATTGGCAACACACCGGAAAACTGGCATCTGGTGACCCTGCCTTCCCTGGCACAGGGCATCAGTGGAACCTGCTGCCTGAGTTATGTCTGTAAGGTGTACCTCTACCATTGTTAAAATGAATCACCATTTATAGACATAGCGTTTTATCCGGGTATCATAACTTAAAGAGCATTCTTATATTCTTCCATTTAAAAATGCACGTTAACAGCATGGGAAACCTGAAGACAACCCCAAACAGAGGAACCGTGCCTGCTGCCACTAGTTATCTTGCAATATTTCCGATTGTGCTACTCCCTCTTCTATTGACCCACAGAACTAGTACCAGCAGGTTTAGGGCAGATGTCTTGAAAGGCTGGACAATACAGATAATCTGCTTTTGATTTGTTTTGATTAGTGTCCAGTTCAAGAAAATTAGACACTGCTGGAAATTTAGAGATTGCACGTGCAAAAATCCTGAGAGTAATTCTCAACTCTGAGTAGACTTCATCTGGTAGCTCTCAGAACTGTTATTCAATGGCACTAGTGATGCCACAACCACTCTGTTCGGATACAGCAGATATTTCCTGCCCTCACTTTGACCTCTCCCTCCACCTGTTTCTGCTGCAGTTGAATGCCGCGCAGAGGAAATGCACGCTCAAGCTGCCCTGGTATTACTATAACTGCAAACTCTCAGTGCCTAGATGAGTTTCACAGTGGAGGTACTTGTCACTGCTCCACCACTTCTGCTGTCATTTTTAGCTATTACTTTCTCATACAAGTGGGATTAAGTAATGATATAATATAAAATTTCAACTGCAGGATCTCCTTTGTGGCTCTGAATACTAAAGTACAAAAAGTAAACCCATAACAGTTCTCAAAAGCAAACTGCAGCCCTTTATGTATGCTGTACTTTCCATTTTGATTTGGCAGGCTACCTGCCTTCTGGGTGGTCTTAACATCTCCAAGTCCTCAGGCAACTGAATGGACTTACTTTCCAAAGTAACTGGCCATATCCTCTTTTTTTTTTGACATTATTCAGCCACTCAGTCCTTTCAGTTTCACTCGGAAACTCTGCTCTAGAGAAATGTTAGGTGGTTCTTAGTTTGGGTAAACAGAAAGCTTCTAGCAATACTGCATTGTGCAAAATCTCCAAGTGTCCTGTGATGAACCTCACAAGGCAAGGGATAAGGAGCACAGGGGAACTAAGTCCTGGCAAGCGTTGGCAGTTACAAGCACACCAATAAAATGGCTGAACAGATTTCTCGATACATAGATTTTGTTTTGCCTCATAGCAGACAGAAAATGTGATGCTGACAGAGCAGCAAGTGAGTTAGTAGCTTTAACATGCACAACAGTTCTTTCATTTCAGGAAAGAAATGTGGAGAAAACTCCTATGTGGCCAGATAAGACAAAAAAAAAAGCCAGAAGTTTTCATCCCTTAAGAAGAACCCCTTGGAAACCCCTCAGTGTTATTGGCCTTTTCCAGACCTATAATCCAGAGGATTATAGCCTCTGCAGTTTTAATTCAGCAGGTACTGCAGAAAGGCAACACTTTCTTTCTTTCTTTAATATAGATTTACGTTCCCTGATTTGACATGTTTGTAATTATCCAAATGTGTTTCCATTCCAGTATGGTGCTGTTTGCTGTCTTTATGCAGCTGCCATCTGGATTCTCACCAATCTGCCATCCCAGATTGTGAATAGCCCAGTTCCATTTATACAGGGATGATTATGTAGAGTTTTTTTTTTAATTTAAAAAATAAACTCCACCAAACTTGCAAGTTTATTCTTGCAACTCGCATAAGGGTAAATAGAGGAGTAAGAAAAATACATGGTTGAAAAAGAATCAAAGAGCTAAATAAAAACTAGTTACATCAGTGAAGGCCCCTGGTATGTACCTTTCGTACGTGAAGTATCATGTATTAACTCAGAAGAAAGGAAAGAGTAAGTCAGAGCAGTATAATAATCTCCAGTTCCTTCTATAAGTAAGGAATCCCTCATCTTTCATCTGTGACATAAGCAGCATCGAGAGGGGTGCAGAACAAATTCTTACTGGCATTAGACAACAGAATGGAAGAACCATGGGAACTAACCCTAGCTAGGCAAGAAAAGCGAATCCTAACAATTGCTGACAACGTGAAGAACAGAAGTGCGTTTTATTATACAACATCTGCAGTGTAGATAGCTGAAATGCATTCATCTCTCACTGACCGTGCACTGAGGCCAGCAATTCCACCTATCTGTGACTGAACAGCAAGGAGCTCTTCCTGCTACACTTTTACAAAGTTATTGACTTGCTGAGGTTTAACACTGCTCTATCATCTCTTTCCTCTAGCTGACCATTAACATCTTTGGAGTAAATAATGTGTAGTCCTCTCTCTGGATCTAAGCACAGGAAACACCCAAGCTGCCTTGCACTCCAGACATTCCACAGACACAGAAAAGGCGAGGCATTACTCATGGTAAAAATGAAAGAGGAAAGGGCTGTTAACACAGATGTACCTGCGAGTCTACAAAGCAAGAGTGCATGCCAAGTTTGAGGGGCCAAACTGGGCTAGCTCTACACAGAGTAACAATGGCTTCAATCTTTGCACTAATCTGATCAAAACCTGCAGGCCTCAGGGGAACAGGAAGCCCTAAAAAATTATATGCTTTAATAATTCTAATAGTTTTCTTTGAGTACTTGCTTTACCTCAGAATTAAGGCACAGTCATAACAGTTACACAGACCTTTAAGCTGCTGCAATGGATTTGAACATGTAAAAAGATATTTTTTGAGATAAGAAGTAACTGTACTACGCTAAAGATGCACAAAAAAATATTCAAGGAGTGATTTCTTGTCAAGAGCTTGACTCAAGATGATGTAAATTTTAGTGTAAGAAATGCACCTAGATCTTTAGCTTTATTCTTCTTGGTTCAATTTTTGCTGCCAAAGCTATAAATGGAAAAAAGCTCAGAACTAAAACTATGTAAAATCAGAATTAAGCAGTATTGTTAAAAAGTCAGTATTTCATTGAAGCCTTTAATTCTACTTGGTCTCAGGGACTTAGCTTCCTTCAGCTGGAAACTCAGTGCTTTATGGCAGACCCAGAATTCCAAAGCTCCACATCCAAACATGGACAGAAAAACAGAAGTAACAGAAGTATCAAAAGAGTTATAAATAATGATCAGGTCGTCTGAAAACAGCAGCAGAAATGTACCACACAGCTCAGCATATCTTAAAACTTGATTCACTGGGGCAATGCTTTAAAGTCCTGCATGCCTGTAAAAGTGGAGTTCTAGTCATAGTTTGCATTTCTTTGTCTCAAAACCAAGAAATAAGAAATTCTGGCAGTTGTTGAAACTGGGTGTTTAACTCAAAAGTTCAGAGATTTTAAATCCTTTTGTTTTATTTCTAGTGCATCTAATTTGCTTTTTTGCAAGTATCCTAGCAACCATTTCCCCCTCCCCTTTCTCCAGTACCATAAAGGTTAGGTAAGGATTCTAGAGAGACTGGCCTAAAATATAAAACAAACTGCTGAAGAATCCTTCTTAAAGGCACAACTTGCTTTAGTAATATTCTGACAATTCCAACTAACTTTAAGGGAGACCAAACAAGAAGGAGAGAAACAATCCTGTGATACTTCCGCACTTTGCAATGCTATGGAAAATCAAACTGAGTAAGGGCTTAAGTGTCTCCTCAGAACCAGGCAACATTCCCTACAAAGACTCAGGGACAAAATTTAATACAGTATGTGGAGAGATGAACAAATTGATTTGAAGCAAAACAAATGTTGAAATGTATGCAAAACCAGAATTTGTTCTGCTGTAGCAAAATATCTGCAGCCAAACTTGGATACCATGAAAGCACTCGTTGCTTTTGCAGTTCTTATAAGATTTATACCAAGCCCTACTCCTGTTGGTGTTAGTACCGGGGGCTGTCAGACTATGTTAGATTAAACCAGTGCTAACTGGAGTCGAAGGAAACCATGCACGGTGTACTCAAGTTACCTATTCCAACCAACGGCTTGCTTCTGCCCAGCGCCAAGGTTCTAAACCAAACAGCACTTCCAAATGAGGAAGTTATATTTAGCTCTTTATGAAATTTTAACTACTTCAAGTCAAAATCTGGTAGGTTGGGTATGTCCGCGTGGAATTCAGACTGAACAGTCTGGTACAGTTGCTGGAAGCTGTGTTAGTTGCACAATCCTCTGGGCTTTTATGCTGGGGGTTTTTTTTTTGTTTGTTGTGGGGTTTTGTTATTCTTTTTTTTAACCTGGAGATCTTTTAGAGCTACAAGACATGTGCTCAACACAGATGCATGCCCAAGGTCAACTCTCCCAAGCATTTATGCTATTTAAAAAGCCTTTTCATTTTATATTCTCAACCTAATTTTATTTCTGTATGTCTGTAAGTAAATAGCTACCACGAGGTAACTACAAGGATGGCTATTGTTCAAATACAGCAGGGATGGAATTAAAATTCAGCATTTTTTATTAAATAAACTGACATTATTTTACACTTATGCTTATTTTAAAAAGCTTTAATATAAAACCTGAACATTTCTGTACTCTTTCACAGTTTGCATAGCAATAACATACAGCCCCAAATCTTTAAAGTTTCTCATAGTAAAAGTATTTATTGATCAGAGCTTTACAGAAAACTTATACAAACCTATGCGTTTTCAAACACAGTTCTACCATATCCGGCCAACTTCAGTAAGCTGGACAGCACCAAATCTTTTCGAGAGAAACCCCTTGTCATTTAAGGAAATTACCCACCAGAGGGAGCCTGCACTGCTGAGCAGTACAGAAGTGTTCCTAGCAGCAAAAAAATTAAAATAAATAAATCCTTACCTTCTTTGCTACGAGATGGACCGATTAGCACTAAACACGCTTTCCACGCCAGCTGTACAGCTAAGCTACAAAACCACATCCTCGGCAGCAGCCAACTTTTATTGCCTGTAAGAATCAGAGAAGAGTTAGGGCTCGAAGGGACCTCAAAGATCACCTAGTTCCAACTCCCCTGCCCCGGGCAGGGACATCCCACTAGATCAGGTTACCAAGAAGTTCAATAGCTACTCTTTTTCCGTCCTTACTTCAGACTTTCACCTTTCCCGGCTGGTTCGGAGAGCGCCGACCCCGGGCCGAGCCCTGCTGCCCGGGGAAAACCCTTCTCCCCCTTCCAAAGCATCGTTCGGGAAAAGGAAAAGCGCAGACCGCGAAAACCCCGTGAAAACGATCAGGCTCTTCGAAGGAATCCCTCACCTGAGGGCGGGGAGGCCCTCGGCCGGGCTGCACCGCCAGGGAGGGGCTGCGGGAAGGGCTCCGGGGCAGAGGGTGGCACCGATGGGATCCGAGGCCCCTTCCCACCCAAACCAGCCCATGACTTCCACAGGGGGCGAGGCCGAGGGGGCTGCGCCCGAACTCTATTTGCAGGAGGTATTTCACCCGCATCTGCCGGCAGCGAGGCTGCAACTCGTTAAATTCAAGGAATACAGAACAAAAGTGTCCGTTATTAAACATTTACCGGAGTTTGTTCGTTACGGCTGCGAGAGAACAAATGCAACGCCAAAGCCGACGCCAGAGCTACCGCCGCTGCGCCCCGCGACGCCCGAGCACGAGGCCCCGCACCGCTCACCCCAACCCCACCCTGCGCGCGCCTCTCGCCGCCTCGCGCTGCCTCCCGCCTCTCGCCGCCTCGCGCTGCCTCCCGCCTCTCGCTGCCTCGCGCTGCCTCCCGCCTCTCGCCTCTCGCCGCCTCGCGCTGCCTCCCGCCTCTCGCCGCCTCGCGCTGCCTCGCGCCTCCCGCCTCTCGCCGCCTCTCGCTGCCTCGCGCCTCCCGCCTCTCGCTGCCTCGCGCGCGCCTCCCGCCTCTCGCCGCCTCGCGCCTCCCGCCTGCTCGCGCGGTTCCCGCCTCCCGGCCGCAGCTCTCGGGCCCCGCGGAGGCCCCTCCCGAGCGCCCCAGAGCGCGGTGCGGGTCCCCGCGGGGCCGGGAACGCGGCCGGGGCGTGGCAGCCGCCGCCGGCTCACGCTTGGTTCCTCAGGCGCATGTGTCTTCGCCAGAAAACGCAGGTGCTATGAAGTGCGTGAGAAGCTTCCTCCCGGTTCAGCCGAGAAAGACGAGCGAAGGGTTGGCGTGTGTTGGGATCCCGTCCGGTTCCCGGGTGAGCGTTGACGGGGCCGAGTCTCCTAGACCAGTGCTGCTGCAGAGGCCCAGGAAAGGATGGAGGCACTTCACACCACTGAAATCCAGGTAAAATCAGCCTCTCCTAGGAAGACCCACTGAGCTTCCATTCCATTCCAAGGAGGCTAACAAAATCTTCTAGTTTTATAGTTTGAAAAATTTTTCACAGAAAGGGTGATTGGGCACGGGCAGAGGCTGCCCAGAGAGGTGGTTGATTCCTCTTCCCTGGAGACGTTTAAGGGACGGGTGGACGAGGTGCTGAGGGACATGGGTTAGTGTTTGATGGGAATGGTTGGACTCAATGATCCTGTGGGTCTCTTCCAATCTGGTTATTCTATGATTCTATAAATTTGGTATGTGGTTTTCTAAGCATGGTTGCTGGAATTCTGCTGCTGACGTAACTCATGGTGAGGACTGCCAGTCTGAGTGGGAGATGTCTTTTGTTCTTCATAATGTTTTAGAACTTGAGAGACTGGTCGTTTAATAATACACAATACCTCTGACAAGTGGTTTGGCCTCCATTTGTTAGGTATAAAATGGAGGATGGTCCATAACCAGAAAATACACTTGAGTATTGTAGTACTGGTTCTCTGAACAGTTCGGCATATGTTATCTAAGCTGGAGTTCATTAAGTTGACAAATGCTTTATTGTTATTTTTTGTTATATGGCAAAAAAGTTTTAATGTGGTTTTATGAACAGAGCAAAATTTTGTTGATGAGTAGAGGACTTCCTGTGCGCGTAGCTTGTTTATGTTCTTCAGAAAGCACCTGTGGAAATGGTGTGGAATAGCGTAGGAGACAGTAGAAATACTCTGCATACAAATAGTTATGTATCACATCTGGAAAGTGCTGCGAATACCCAGTGCTGCTGCTGGAATGTGTTGTAATACGTCAATCAGTATTAACTAAAAAAAGCCAGAGGGCCATTTAAACTCTGAACTATAACATTAATCATGTCCAGATGTATATCTTGTGTGCGAACAGTGGTAAATTTTGAAGGTGTTAAAAGGAGTTCCTGAAATCTTCTGCTCTGCCATTTTACAGATTAGGTAACATTCACTATGGTATTTTCACCTTTTAACATTAGATTTTGAATGCAGCTCAGGGACTTTCTTTGGCATCTTCATTTTAATGCAACCCAAATGCTTCCTGAGCAAGCCATTAGGCAGTAGCCAAATTTTGTTGTAATTAAATGATGAGTTGTTTGCTGTGTCTGGTCAGGATTCTGATATGCAAACATAGAAGGAGACTTAGAACTTCAGGATACTGTTAGTGAAGTAGCGCTGAAACAAGTAATTCAAGAAATCCTGTAGAGCCGCTTTGTTAACAAAATGCTATATACATGCAAGTCTACAATGAACATTCTTGTCACAACCAACACACTGTTAAATTGGTGACTTGCTGGAGGTTGTCACTCTGTTTCCATTGGTTAATGTGCTGTGACACAATCACATAATCCAGCATGAAAGGTCAGTGCAGGAAGCCCAGTGTGCTTCTCTGTGTAAAGTAGCATTTGGTGTGCAATGGTTTGTGCTGCAGTTCACAAAGTCCATGTGTAATATTCGGTCTGTGATGCAGATTTATTGGCCACACAGCAATGAACAAGTGTTATTATTCCTTATAGCTGAAAGTGCAAGCAGCACAGCAGAGAACAGCTGCTTTGGAAATTCTCTGCCCGCGTAAGACCATGTCTCACACCCAGAAGTTTTCTCTTTACTGAAAGCAGGTAGGACCACTGCTCTGTCAGAAATAGTTGACCAACTCAGCAGGAGCAGAGGGGCACCATGCATGCTTCTTTGTTCAAGGCTCGTGTGAATCCCAGAACTGCACTGGCAAACTCTTAACAAGCTTAAAAATATGTAAAATAGAAAGAAACATTTTACATTTGAAAATCCACTGAGAACAAGCATTTGAAATACAATATTTTCTTATTACTAACAAGGACCTGAAATTAGTTACATTCAATATGATCACTCCAAACCTTTACCTTTTAAAAACAAACTCTTCCCTGGTGTAAAACTTCTCTTTCTATTAAGTATACATACAATGTCTATTACATATGTAATGTTAGTACAGAAACAAGGAAACTCATATGTTCTGGAAAGATAAATGCACTTTCAGAGCCATGATACAGAGCCATATCGTAGAATCATAGAATGATTTGGGTTGGAGGGGACCATAACTACTTTAATCATCCCAATTGTCAATGCCTGGGATGCACAAGACCCTTTCAAACTACACACAGCTGGTCTGGTGCCATGTCCTGGCTCTCTGCTGCAGGCGAAGGGAGGCAGCCTTACAAATTTAGCTCATGAAAATTTTATTTTTATCTTCCAGATAAAATAGGTATACTAATAGGATACTGCAAGGTACTTATTAAGAAGATAATTTCAGGCATTAGATGTTAGAAAAAGCTAAGCTTTTAAACACTTGGTTTTTAAATTGGTCCCTAGCACTCCTCAGCATAAGGAAATTTTCCTACAGAAGAAGCGAAGTCAGCTTTTATTCTTAGAGATATTGAAACAAAGTTAAGGGAGGGCATAGTTTTACTAAATTACAACCTAGCAAGCTATTAGTCCTTTCTGTGCCAGGAAAAATTCCAAAATTTGATATATTAAGCATTTAAAAGGTCCTCTTATTCTTGTTAACTATTTACTGAGTTTAATAAAGAATGATACTTTACTTCATTTTAACATTTGCATTGCATCTTCACTCCAGAAATCAATGATGCTTTATTCTCCATTTCAACAGTACAAAGTATTTCCAACAGATCTGTTCAACACAGTTTTGACCTGTACTTTTTAGTAGCTGACTATTATAACATTTGAGAGTGTTCTCTATTTTGTGTCTTAAAACGCGGAAATGTTGCTATTGCTGGGCATAGTGGGGTGTGGGTTTACAACATTTTTGTTCTAGTCTACCAGCTATGTTCCATTTTGACCTAGTCACAAAATATATATATCTGCAGCTGTTGGCCTGATATCAGTTAAAAGCTGATTTTTCACAGCTGTAAAGAAAGTATTTTAGTTGAAGTTGTTTCTTCAGTACTCAAGTTCTGCAACATCATGAAAAAAATAAGAAGGAATATATTTCTGGTTAAAAATACAATGATAAAAAGCAAAGCAGTAAAAAAAATCTTTAGTTACTTGTCAGCAGTGCACAGAAATGCAACTTGGCTGAAACATCTGCAATGCCACATCATTTGCTCTGCAGGAATCTTGTTGAAGGCATTTAATTGTTAATTAGCAATATACCAGCAGACAGCTCAAGAAAGGATTGTTTGCTGAGTTAGTCCAAGTTGTCATATGTAATTTATGTGCTAGAGCAGCTGCAGTAGCTTAGTATCTGTATATATACACAGGTTCTTCTCTAGAGAGCTTAGTGCATGCTCCTGTCTCTAAAACCCTAAAATCCTTGCAGTGCTGAAATGTGAACAAATGCTGAATAGAGTGTGTTTGATTGTAGAATAATAGAATAGGTTGGGTTGGGAGGAACTCTTAGGCCCATTCAGTTCCACCTGCCCTGTCACAGGCAGAGACACCTCCCACTGGATCAGGTTGCTCCAAGGCCCATCCAACCTGGCCTTGACACCTCCAGGGATGAGGCAGCCACAGCTTCTTTGGGCAGTCTAGGACGGGGCTTCCCCACCATCACAGGAAAACACTTCTTCCTGAGATCTCATCTCAATATCCCCTTTGTCAGCTTCACACTGTTCCCCCTCATCCTGTGCCTGCGCTCCCTGATCAAGAGTTCCCCTCCAGCTTTCTTGTAGCCTCTTTTAGTACTGGAAGCTGCCCTGGAGACTTCCCTTCTCCAGGCTGAACAATCCGAGCACTTTCAACCTGTCTTCATACAGCAGAACAGAAGTATGAGGATGGTTGGTTGGTTTGGGTTTTTGGTTTGTTTGTTTGGTTTTTTTTTTTTTTTCATTTAAAAAAACTTCTTACTTATTGTTCTTTTTCTCACTGCTCTAAGTGCTAGCAAAAATAAAAACCTGCTTTTTGTGAGCTAAATTGGCAGATTAGGCTTTGACACAACATGGAAATGGTCAGTTAAATGACTATTAACTCTTAGATTACGTGTATCAGCCTCACTGTTGGAGGTTCCCTCTAGATGCTGTGGAATGTCACCCACTCCTGCTTAGGTGGTAGGATGGTTTGGAAAATAAAATGCTTGCAGCAGAAGGAAAATGGGATCTCAGACTGACAGCAAGAGACAAGAGGAGGTACCCAAAGGGCAACATCAATAGATGAAAACGTGGTTTTCATAGCTCTCTTGAACTGTAAATTCAGCATGCAACCATTGTGAGGCATGGACGATAAATATGAGAGAGAGATCTGCAGTGGTAGCTGTTAAGCCTGTCTGAATAGAAACCAAACAATCACTTGGTGCTTAACTAAAGTTGTAATCTGCAACAGATAAGTCTTTTTTTTTCCCCATTGCAGAAAACTGATGAGGCAGGAGTCACACAGCCTATTGCTTTTTGACTTAAGTCCAGTCTAATAACATAGCTAAGGATGCTTTACAAATTGCTTGGTGATCTTGGGCTTTTGATCCAAAGCATTGTGTCAGATCACTATCACTAATGAAATGCTTATTGTATTCCTTTGCTTTTGTGTGGCTGTTTACCCACCAAGATTTTAACTTTGTGAAATCTTTACATAAAGCTTGTGCAGATTTGGCTTACATCAAATCTAAACTAAAGGTATTAAATCTGGAGGGGATTTTTGTTCCCTCCTCCCTTCAGTTATAATGACACAGGGTTCTATGTTGTTGAAACAACACAGAAATCAACAGTTACAATGGCTTAATAAGGAGAAGAAATGGCGCCAACCCCAAGCCTTTTCATTTCCAAAGCTATATAACATGACTTCTGCTGACATTAAATACTTGCATGATCATTGCATTTCCGTTAGGAAATCAGCTCTGTTCATGGGAGCTTTCATTCTAATGAGAGTTCTGTTTTGGACAGCTATTTATTACCTCTTTTTGTTTGTTTTATTTGGAAAACTGCAATACACTAGAGGTGTGTATATGGGCCAAAAGATTGCATAGCATAGCAGAGCCTTCCCTCTTGTTCAGTTTTAGTGCTACAGAAAATGAGACATCCTAAAAAGGATCTGAAGCACAGGGTAAGCAAAATGTCGTGATTTCCAATAAAAGTTATACATCCAAAGCATGAAAAGCAAAATGCACAACTGTATCGTGCAGTTTTCTGAATGTGCCTTGGGAATTATGTCGAGGTTGGGCACAAAGGACGACAAAAGCAGAAGAGTCCATCTTCCTCTTGTGTTGGTACATGCATTTATGTCTTCAAAGTATGGACCAGGTACAGTCTCAGAACAAAATAAATTGAAAAGTAGACAGAATGTCAGTTCTGGCAGTAACCAAACAAGCTTGCGTATGGTGTATTTTCCTCAGTGTACCTAGGCCTTGTATTTTCAGCATCCTGACAGAATCCTGTGGGAATACGGTGTTTTCTTGGAGGTTCCTTTCCCAAGTTATTCAGTGTATCAGTTCCTCATCTTCATTAATTCTAGTTTATAAACCTAATTAAATGTAGTCTTAGAAGTTTTTGGTACTTCACAGCACCTTTGGCTAGCAGAAACATCTGCTTTTCACTCCCACCTCATCTGCTTTCCAGAATTTTAAAGGTTTCCTTGGGAGTGTGGAGATAACCCTGAATAAGGCAGAACTTGAATTGCTTTGTTAGGTTGAACTTCTCATGAGAAGGCTGGAGGCAGCAATTCTAAATGCATCTGTGGCACTGGTGCTGCATTATCAGGAATGGAGTAGATAATGCAGAAGAAAACTGCTTGACATAACTAGATTACTTGATGTATTATGCTGCTAGCCCTTCTACAGGATATATGCCAATTTAGTTATTTAACTAGCGTTTTAGTACTAGATATTTGTTTTACTAGTAACAGACTTCTGGTATTGGTAACTGTTGATTTCTTGTCTTGCAGCGCAGCCCTGTTGCAAGGTTTGCTCTCATCCCAGTCTCAAACTGAGCTCTGACTGCATGTCACATGCAGATCTCCCAGCAAATTGGCAGAAGCAGGCATGAATTCACAAGCATGAGATGCACATGGTTAGTGCGGGGACTGAGATGTAGCATGTAACTGAAGAACTTTTTTCTCATTATAAAAGAGGAAGCTACACCAGATTTTTTTTAAAAAAAAGTTATCAGCCTGTTTTAAAATTTGTGAAGTTTTATGTTGGAAACACTGTGCTAGATTCCGATACAGTATTCACAAAGATTAGCAGTTACTTCCCTCAATTGGCAGGAGACTGAATGGGAATCAGTGCAAGGGTACAGCAGTGGATAAAATACATGTCACTGGGATTTAATAATTTCAAACACTAAACAAATCAGCAGTGACTAAACACCTTTTGCACCTGCTAGTCACTCCATACACCACTCTTTGGAGCCGGCCCCCTCAGTCTGGTACCGGAAGTCTGAAGACTACTGGTAGTCTCCCACATACTGAACCATTGGTCAAATGTTCACTGTCTCTTAGCTTCCTGTCATTTTTAGAGTTACTTTCAGGGATGAAATGAGAATTCATTTCAGCTTTGATGTTTAAGTGTATCCTGTTGAGCCTGCTCAGCCTGACAGGAACACAGACAAACAATACCTGTTTTCATTCCTGCAGAAAAACTAGATGAAGTGGGGCAAAATAAAACAACAAAACCCCCTCAAAGTTGAGTTTGGTTTGTACAAAGCTGGGTTAGGGGAAAAAAAGGTCTATTCTATCCTCAGTTAGTGACTACCAGCTGCATTATAAACAAACCCACAAAAAGACCACCCAAACCCGTGTCCAGTAATGGTAGCTGTGGTGGATACTTTAAAAGCAGTCAGAATAGTGCAGTTTTATCATAGTGTTACTGCTGGCGTTTTTAACTCATGCTGTGTATGATTGTATTCGGTAAGAAAAAGGCTTCATCCTGCACTCACTATGTGCAGGTGTTTCTGCGATATATTGTAGGCAGAGTGTAGGATGAGGCCCCAACAACCGCTCTGGTCACATGCAGAATTTAAAATCAAAATTCTGTAACTTCAATGCAAGTCAGAGCTTCAGTGTGTTAACACACTGTGCGACCAGGGTGTGACCAGTCTGCAGCTTCCAGAGTCAGCCTGAGTTATTAAAAACTCCATCCGTGGGCATCTCTGCATTGTCTTCAGGGAGCACTGGATAACGGGTTTCCTGGCACTGTAGAAAGTCCAAGGAGCTGGAGGGCAAGAGGGAGAGAATTCACATGGAAGATCCTCTGGGGCAGGATCCTCCAGCACGCTTAAATGTGATCCAGGATTTCAGAGCCAGCATTCCAAAGTGCATCTCCTGTAGCTGCAGAGCAGCATACCAATGATTATAGCTGCTGTGGAGAGCTGGATGCAAAGGAAGATGTGAAGCTAAAACCTGGATTGGAGCTTGCCGTTTGCCAAGGAGCAGCGGCGGAGACAATAGCAGAGGTATTTGGTTTGAGTTGAGAGATGAGAGGTGGAAATCACCGACCTGTAAAAAATGGAAGACAGTGGAGAGGGGGTGAGTATTAAATGGAAAAAAAAATCTCAGTTTGAATTACATTATTTTTTCCTATTCTTGCTTCTATTTAGATTGAATTTTAAGCAACGCCGCCCACCACCCCTCCCCACCCCCTCATCAGCTGGGATGCTGGGCGGAGCAGGAGGGGGGCCAGCCAGCGGGGCAGCTCGAGGGGCGGGGGGGTGGGGGGGGGAAGGCGGTGTTATCCCATCGCTCCGGGGAAGGCTCAGCATTTGTAAATTCCGGCTGCTGAGCGCTGTGGGCATCCTAACCCTGGGCAGCAGCTGCAGAACAGGACGAGGCTTTCCGGCTCCTCGTTATCCCAGAGCTGTAGGTGAGCCGCTGTGCCTCCTGCGGCGAGGAGCGGCAGCCGCCGAGACCCTGTCCCTCTCCCAGCCGCGCAGGCAGAGCCCTGGGTAAGTCTTGTGAGAGCTCCGGTACTGCTCCAGGCAGGCCAGAGCTCTTCAGGGCCCGTGCCCACATCCCCTCCTTCTGATCTCAGTTGTGTGCCTGGAAGGTGCAGATCTCTCTCCTCTGGAGGGTCTGTCAAACTGGGATCTTTGCTCGGGGAGGGATTTTTGAAAGGCTCCACTATCTGCACCTTAAAACCTCTTACTGCTAAGTTGGTTGGTTTCCCCTGCCCCCTCTCATTTCCCTTTTTTCTTTACAACTTTTCTAGCCTCACAGAGTTGCCTCCTTCACTTTCACCTGCAGATTCATGTAGGCAGTAAGAACACAGGGATATGCTGAGGGCTTTCGTTACTCATTGGAAGTTATTATTAACAAGTGGCTTAAAATCTCTATGTTCTTCTTATGTTCTCCCCTAGGCTGAATAGTCATGACAGCTGAAAAGGCTATTCCTATCATTAATGGCAAACCAGAAGATGCTTTGGACCAAGAAGCCTCAAGTACCAACCTCGTCCACAGCAATGATAAGAAAGTTCATGAAAGAGGTCACTGGAACAATAAGGTTGAATTTGTGCTTTCTGTGGCAGGGGAGATTATTGGGTTGGGAAATGTATGGAGATTCCCATATCTTTGCTACAAAAATGGAGGAGGTAAGATGGCATCATGTGTTGATTTACAGCTCGCCATAAACACATGGGAAAGAAACAGTTAAAAGTACTTTACAGTGATTTTTTTATTTTAGTAAGAGACAGGTATCGGGATTTCAGTGTATGTGTGGGTAGAGAAGTATTAAATAGCTGACAACTAAGAAAAAGCCGTGTTTCTCTTTCCTTCTTCTGCCCGATATTGTATGATTTACTTCCACAAGTCCTTTTCTGATAGTTAATTGATGTATTTGTGATTTTTAATGCAGAAGAAGTTAATATTGTGTTACATCAGTATACTGTTTTCTTCTGTGTGAATACAGACCTGAGCAGACTTAAGTATGTTTGTCTGATGTAGAAAATAATGTGGTATTTTATTTTTCACGGTAGTATACTTTGGAGAAGATGAATGTTGTTTTTGATAATATTGAAGACTACTTTTTTTTTCTTTCTCTGAAAATCGATGAGGAAAGAAAACTAGATTAGAAGTTTAGTTTGGAATTTCATGGACTGGATTCAGCAGTCTCCCCGCTTAAGGCCTGAATCAGTGTCAGCGTAAGCATGTAGTCTGGGAGAAAAATAAGATGTTTAGGGTCTGACATGCAAAGATCTGTTCTTCAGCAACTGGTTTGCTGACAGGACTGTGTCAAGTTTCTTTCTCTTGTCCTTCTAGAACTAGGCTGGTTGAGTGAACTCAGGGGTGGTTTGGGCCTATCTTGTATGCTGTTAATGTAAGGACGATGCTGCTGTGTGAGATGCATTCATGATCTGTAGCTTTGTTCTTTATGTATCTGTATGCTGACAAGACTAAGATAACAGGAATTCACCTGTTCTCAGAATGATGCTGCCAAGTACCGTTGTACTAAATATTAACATACTGGGTATGATATGCAGTTTTTTGTTGATTGTCAAAGTTTCCCCAGAGAAATTTTGGCAGAAGGAAGGATAGAAATATTTTCTTGGCATATAATGAGGATTTCTTTGTTCATACAGTCACATTTGTATGTTCATACTAGCTTCATAATGTGATGCTGTTGTTTTTAAGGTGATAACATTAGGTAGAAAAAATTCTAACCATGTCTTTGGGTGTTTTATTGAAAAAGTAATTACTTGAATATCATTCTCTATCACCACTCTTTCTTTAAGAGTAGAATTAATGTGCATAGTTTAATTGGCCATGGCCTGGCACCATGGCAGATTTATCATCAACTTTGGTTTTGTTCAGTGAGGACTTGGTCTATGACTAGTGTTTTTCTAACTCTCTGGAATGCCCTGCTGGAATTAGACCAGTGGCACTTTCTTAATGCATCAGATGTAAATATTGAAAACTACTTAGTGTGTGGTAAGCGTAGGCAATGTTAATATATGTGAGCTGGTTATGAAATAACAAAACAGGCCTAGAAGCAGCAGTGTGGAACTTCTGAGGTCTGACCTCTCTCTGGTCTTCACTCTGAGACGTAACAGGTAGGGCACATATAAGCTGCTATCATTTTAATTTGTTTTTATGGATATTCAGTGTTTTTTAGGAAAATTAATTTCTTTGAGTGTTTAGAATCAGATACTTCTAGGAATATGATCTGTTTGCAAGCCGGGAAGCCTGATGTCCTCTAATTGTTGTGATGCATACCTACTGTAGAACAGTATTGGGAAAATAGTCAAAGCTAGTACTTTCAACAAGTTGCCATGTTAAACTTGCTGTGATCGAGTGTGTGAGTGGGACTGGCTGAAATTGATGCTGACGAGCAGTTCCCCTGGTCTGTGAGGATCTTGTTCAAACTGTTTGCACCATAAATCATCCAGAGAAATCATATTTTAGATGCAAGGATTCCATTCTGTTTGAAATTCACATTTACTGCTTTGAGATGCATCTGAGATTAAACTGGAGGTAATTTGCCTGACTAAGGGAAGAGACTACTTGTGAGGAAATATCTCTTGAGGTGTTGGGTCTGAATAAGATGAAAGTCAAAGCAGCTGTAATTAGTTGCCTCAGCTTTCTAATCAATGACAATGGCTGCAGGTAGGGATGTTTGGATTTTGGTGTATTTGTTTTCCTAAGTTTGTGTTATCATTGCCTTTCCTGATAATCTTTATCATCAGGTTTACCTAAATAATGTACAGAGGGCTTCTTGGATTTAATTCCATAACACTTCTTTCCTGCTTTCCTGAGAACTGTGAGGAAGACAAGATAGTGCAGACTGACTTGGTGATAGTCAGAGCAGGACTATCTGTGACTGAGCAAGACTGTGGTCTCCTCCCTGGCTGAAAGACATGAGCAGAATTCAGTGCATGCTTAAGAACTTTGGTCTGGTCTTTGTTCATCTGCGGCATTGACTTACTGGTTAACGTGTGATCTTGGGGGCAAGGAGTAAACACTTCCCCTGCTTTCAAGCACAAGGCCTGAGAAGTGGCTGATAGTTTATCCTTCTATGAATTTCTCACTATGCTTCCAAGGAACTGTATTCATTATAACCAATACCCCCTCTGAATGTTCGCTTGTAGGTGCTTTCCTCATCCCGTATGTGATTTTTTTCATTTGCTGTGGAATACCGGTGTTTTTCTTGGAGACGGCATTGGGTCAGTTTACTAGTGAAGGAGGCATTACATGCTGGAGGAAAGTTTGCCCTCTGTTTGAAGGTAACATACGGTTCTGTGTTTTACCACAAGAGAATGCGTTAAATATGAATTAAAATAAATGTGTAAAAATTTAAGTATGTCCTAACTTCCATCAGTAAGCATTTGTTGTAAAATTACCTGAAAAGTAAAATCTTTCTGCTGTCTCACTTTTTTTTTCCCTAGGCATCGGATATGCTACCCAAGTTATAGAGGCACATCTAAATGTATATTACATCATCATTTTAGCATGGGCCATCTTCTATTTGTTTAACTGCTTTACTACAGAGCTTCCTTGGGCAACCTGTGGGCATGATTGGAATACAGGTATGACCTCAGTAGAGATGGTTGCTATGCAAATACTTGTCAATTCATATATCAAAATGTCAGGAACAATGCTATTCTGGTAGAAATGTCTGTGGAAATGGGCCAGTCACATCACACTACACCATCATAAAGGAATCCTGAAGACTGATTTATACCTTTTCAGTTTAGGTCACTGTATAAGCATTTGTTCCTGCAAAATATCATGTCAGATAGCAGGAGACTACTTTAGTTTTTGTTAATTCTGTACAGTGTTCTGGCTAAATCCCAGGACTTCCATTTGCAATCGTATCTATTCTGCCTGAGTACAGTCAGTGAATTCTGCTGAAGAGCTGATGACAGGTTGCAGTCTTGCTCTTTCACTCTGATGAAATCAGGAGTTTAAATGGAGAGGAAAATGATTTAATATGGAACTTTGGGTTCACTCTTTTTAATACTGGATGTTGAGGGACAGTGTTCATCAAGCTGCTTCCAAAACCTTAGTCAGATAAATAATCCTTACTACGTGCAAAGCAGTTGAAAGATGAGGTGTGTATTTGAGTTAGCAGTGTAGGACTCTGCATTTGTCTCTCAGGGTTATTTTTATCTGCAATGCCCTGCTTTTTGCATGAGAAATTCACAGACATCCATGGCAGGAACACACACCAATGCCTGTATTTCCTTGTTCCTGGAGGTTTTATTTATTTATTTATTTTATTACTGTCAGATTTCACATCATTTACCAATTGCACTGTCTGTCAGCAATTTAACTTATCATTCTCGTATTCTTGGAACACACTTAAAACTATCTGAAATCTTGAGGCTCAGGTTTGGCTAGAGAACTTGTCTTGGGCTCAGTGGATATGGAGCACTTCAGTGTCAACTTTGGCAGCCAATATTGATCACTACTCAAACACCCAAGTGTCACCTCAACAGTGCTGAGCTTCTTTGATATTGTTTCTCTGTTAGATCATCTTCATAAGCTAGAGTGACTCTCCCTGTGCCACGTTAATCCAGAGTGGAATCACATTGCTGTCGAGGTTTCATAAGCCAGTTGTTACCAGTAGCCATTGAACTAATCGCTGGAGTAGGAGTATGTTGTAATTCCCAACTAATTGCCTTGGTTTCTCAAAGTAACCTTTTCCTCCACCAAGTGTTTTATTGGCCCTTGCCATCACAGCTGTGCTGCATGGATATTTTTCTGGGAGAGACATGGGGTATGGTCAAAGTACAGCTTTACAGAAGTAGCAGCTGTGGCATTTTAACATACCCAGAAATCCTTTAACCACATAGCGGAAATGTATTGCAGAATGGGGGCTTTTCAAGATGCATAAACTAGGAGATGCATAAGAAGAAATGTACTTACATGTCACTATAGAAATCTCTTTTTTGTTCTTTTATAGAAAACTGTGTGGAATTTCAAAAACTTAATATGACCAACTGCAGTCAAGTCTCTTTACAAAATGCCACTTCTCCAGTGATGGAATTTTGGGAGTAAGTGCACATAAACTTTGTTTGATCAGACTTGCTAGTTATCTTCTAATATTTTGATCATTTATACATTTTTAGGTAAAGTGTGCCCTGTAGCACTTAGTGATGTGAGTTCACATGGAAATTTTTAGCCAGATGGAGTCAGGGTGAGGAGTTTTAACTTTTTTTTTTTTTTAGAGGATACAAGGAAAGGAATTCCATATCCTGAAAGAACATAGAACAAAGTGTGCCACTTGCTTGGGAGCTTGGCTCCTGCTGCTGGAGGAAAGAACCTCAAACCCATACTAATGAGGAGACAGAGGTGAAAGAAAGAAAGATTTTAAATATTTCTTGGGGTTTTTTTCCAGGATTTTTCTTTTCTTAAGAGTTGAGGTTTGCATTTTCTTCCTTGTTTGAGGTGGCTTCTGTATCTCATTTTTTAAAGGGCTACATAGACTTTTGATACACTCAGAAGAGTCTCATTATAAGTGCAAGGACCTCAAAATTTGGAATGTTTTTGTGAGCCTGTAATTCCTAACAACTTCTCTGTAGGTCTACAGCAAAAATGGTCTGATCCTGATGAAGGAGCAATAAGCTGAGTCTGGGAATTTGGAGTATACTTGTTTTCCTGGCTAGGAATCTCTCTCCATGTTAAAGTTTTACTTCATTTAGGTTAGCAGACTAGCCACTGTCGACAGTTACCAGTGCTGATAACTCTGGGAAGGATTAGTAGGTTGAAGGATTTCTTGCCTTACTTAAAAAGACCTTGCCAGCTATAGCCCTGTTCAGTGTCACATTCCATCTGCATCTACAGTTTTTCTAAGGTAAGCTGCTGAACTGATCAAATTCACTTTATATTCTTCGAAGTCTGATGCTGTATTCCAAAGGACGGGTAATAGTCTGAAACTTTCCTTTTCATTTCTTACTGGTGCCTGGCATTCAGCAACTGTACAGTTAACTATCAGTTATGGCATTTCTTTCATGCAAATTGTATAACTTGATCAAGGTTTTTCTTAGAAAAAATAATAATCATAATTTCAAGGTGTGACGTGTGGAATTTTTAATGTCCAAACTTCAAGCAGTGAATAGTGATAGCTGCAGTAATAGTAGAGGTGTTGGATAATTTCTGATATGTTTAAGCAGTCCCATGGAAGAGCTGTGGCTGTGGTTGAGGCAGTATTTGTGGACTGGGAAACACTACAGAGAGGCAAAGCTACTCCTACCTCATTGTCCATATACCTCCCTGGGAGAGGAGGTTGCCTGGCAGGTATGGGGGCAGCAGCCATGTCTCTGTGCGCTTTTGGCTGCTCCTCCAGTCTGTCACCATGGACAGGAATCTGAAGCTTCAAGTGCCTGAGAAGGGAGCTGGACAAGACAGAGGACCCATGGTTTTGGGGTTGATTCCATCTCAATAGTTTTTATTGGCTGTATAACAACAACTTAGTCCTCTGTTAAAGAAGGTCTAGTTGTTGGTCTGTCTTTCCCTGAAGGGGTTGACACGTCCTTAACATTTCCAAGCAAAGTCTAGTGAGAAAAAACATGTTTTGTCCAGGGAAAAGAAAAGAGTCTATTCTCAGCTAAAAGGAAAAGGCACAACTCCTTGCCTTGCAAAGTCAGAAAGAGTTTTTCCTGTTTCATTCAAGCTGTAAATGACTGCAGAAGCCACATTATGGTTAATCCCCACTACCCTGTGAAAAGCCATTAGCAAGTTGGGCCTGATCTTGCAGGGTTCAGTACCAGAAACTTTCGGCTTCTCTCAGAACTGCGCCCTGTGTGCATGGCTCATAGGACATCAAGTTGTGCCAGCCTTGCTCGTTGCTGTTCAGATTATAAGAGGCCGTGTGAAAATTGCTTTTGTTTGGAGCCATGCGAGATTTCATCTGTTTTTGCCTCACAAATACTGACTATGCCAATTTCAGTTGAAAGGAGTAATTGGGGTAGGTGTCAAAATACTAAACCAGTCTGAATATTGAGGGATAAATGTTACCATAAGCCATGCAAATGGACTTCAGTGTTCTTTGGTTTTCTGTCTTAAAAGTTGTATGTAATGATTTTACTGTGGAGGAAAAAAATACATTAAAAAAATGCAAAGTCAAGTATTTGAGTATTAAGAAATATTAGAAGCAAGGTTGTGCAATTTTAAGTTTGTGTCCTTTATTGAATATGATTATCTTTAGTTGAAGAGCTGCCTAATATTTTTCAATACATGTGCTTTATTCTCGCTGAAGAATGGTCAGGGAGACAGAACTGTTTAGGTGTTTAATAGTTTGTTCTCTTTGTTCATTTCTTATGTTATATATTCTCATTACTGTTAGGTTCCTGCTCTGCCAACAAAGGTATTAATTTAATGAAGGATTCCTAGGGTGTTCATGGTATCAGTGGCTTTGCAGTCGGTTTTCTTGATTACCGACATATCAATTTACCTTCACATAATCTCAATGACGTCATAATTCCCATTTTACAGAAGGGGTTCTGAGCTACAGAAAAAATCAAAGTGCTAAGTATGAGAGGCCCAAGCCATTTTTCATGCTATTTAGCATTAACATTGCACAAATTTTATGTCAATTAAGAAATAAGAAAATATATGCAAGTCACCTTTGTCCAAAGATAAAAAGTTATTTTAATTGAAGACAAACAAGTAATTGCTATTTCAGTCCAAACAAAACATTTGAATTTGTGCACTTGCATCAAATTTTGAGGGAATTATTAAAAAAAAAAAAAAGCAATAATGTTTTGTTGTCTTTTCCTAGTGACTTGGTGTTTAGAAGGCTCTCTTTGTTGTATTTTGCTTGCAAGAAATGTAATACATGGGTTCCACTTTCTGGAATGTGTTGTTTTGGGTGGGAATTTCACCATCTCCTTTCGAACTTGCTCTAGTTGTATAAAAGTTAAGTCATCCTGGCATACAGGATGGGTTCCTGACCGCTTGCTTCTTGAGTGGGTACCTGAGATAGGTATCAGCACAAGGAAAAAAAAAAAAAAGAATAATCCTTCTAAGGATTATTTCCTGACTTTGACTTTGTAGGCTTAGGGTGTTAATAGAAAGGGTGATTGCTTAGGGTTTTTACTCACAGAAGAGATGTTCTTGTTGTGAAAAAAATATTGTGAACACAGACTGGGGAAAAAACAACATTCATTTTGTTAATTTTTTTCATTGTTTTCCACTGCATTCAGTGGCAGCAAGGAGATTGATTTGCAGTTTCAAGAGGACTTTCTGAGGAAGACTCTTTAATATTGCTATGGCATTCCTGTAAGTGTCGCAGAGCATCAATCACTGCAGGTCTTGAAACAATGATGCAGGCATAGTTGTCCTATGAGTAAAAAGGGATGTCACTGATATTCTCCCAAAGTCCCTTTCACAGCTAATTTTTAATGATTTCAGCTGTACCAGCGTGTCGTTGTTACCAAGCAGTACTAGATATTTTAGAGGGAAGTCTACTGATGCAAGATTATTCTTACCTTTTAATTTGATAAGTGGGTCATGGATGGAGCAACGTTCAACCCTGTCAGGACTTGAAAAAGAAGGAACTAGGCTGAGCAACAGCGAATGCTGTTCAACTAGGAGTAATTCATTCTGATATGTGTATGTCACAGAGAATATGCTGTAAGAGGTAATTATTTTAGAGGTGTGTATAATGCTTTAGCTGAGGGATTCTCACTAGTGTGACCACTGGGAATTGTCTATCTACTGCTTAAAAACAAAACAAAAGCCAAGTATGAAATTAAGTGGACTTCCAGAGAAGAATTCTTATGTTTTGAGAGAATTTATTACTAATTCTTAATTACTTGTAAGAGCTGAAATATATCTTTCTAACCATTGAGCTCTGATGGCTCAAGTGGATATCCAGCCATGTCTGGCAAAGGTTATTTGTAGCACTTCTACAAGCCTTGCAAATATGTTATATTTCCTATTTTAGAGTTTCCATAAAAAACTTCAAAAAGAGAGGTTTGTACAAGACACAGGTTCTGTATCTTTTGTCAATTCAGCATATACAACTTTCAGAAAGGTGAAAGTGTCAGTTTATGTTGACTTCCAGCGATAGTTCAGCACTCATTTTGAAGTACATATACTTTTAGCAACTAGATCTGCTACAAACTCACTGGGAGATCACCTTTCTTCAGCTTCATGATTATATCCATGCTTCTTCTGGAGGTGCGTCAGTGATTGCCACACTGCTGCATTAAAAAAAAAAAAAAGTGACATAATCAGCCCATTTATAGTTTTCTGCCTGTTAAAATCTTGAGGGAAAAGTTTCTTTTTAAGGCATTCTCTTGCATGTATGTGCCTGCTATGTGGTATTAATAGGTCATTCCTTCCCATGGCGTCATCATGTAACCAGAACTCTGCAGGGTTGTCAACCAAACAGCTGTTAAAGCACAGGCCACTCATGCTGCGTCCGCTCTTAACGCTTGTCTCCACTGCTCCTACTAAGGTTCAAGATTGCACAATACAGATGCAAGTACAATCAGAACCGACTTAATATGCCTGTGTGTTACTAAATATTGACATTTGTGTAGGCAGTGCAGCGTATTTTACATGTAATAGGGGAGTAGTATGTAGTATATGTTATATTTTGGAATTATAAGAGTTATCACTGGTGAAATGTATGTTCTCTTCTGGTAAAAGAGGATTCTACACATTTTTGTCAAGCCCTGCATCAGGTAAGTTCTCTTCTAACCAAAATTTTTCTTCATTCTGTTGATTGTCACTACTCAGTGGAGCTCAGGAAATATCCTTTATTTGGCAGCTACCTTTTAATATACAGTCTGTCAAAGTATGGAATAGGATGTTTGGTTTATGTTTTAAAACTGAGAAGCATTTCACAGCTTTCATTTTGCCAGTACATAGAACATTGCTATACCTTATGCTAAGGCAGTTTCGCACCAATCTGTATGTTTTCTTGCGTCAAGAGATAATGAACCACACCAGAGAAGGGAAACTGTGGAAAACAGTGTGAGAGTAATAAATGTAGTAATAAATTGACTAGGGAAGTAACAAGACTGCCTCTTTTACTTTCATTTTATTAACAGATATTTTTTCTTTTTACCCTATATAGTGCATATATATTTAGAAAAATTAGTCCTGTGATGTGTATGAAGTAAACTGTTAGTCCTTTGGTTTCGGATTTTTATGTCCTTTGTAATCAGCGAAGATTTTGTGAGTTTGCCATTTGAGTACCATTATTAGAAGTTATGAGTATGTAGGACAGTGGATAACACTACCTCAAATATTTAGCACCTTGTATGCCCTGTTTAATACTGGAGTTTTTAGTCTGTGAGAGAAAAGCATTCTGTATTCAAAGAAAGGTGTGAAGCATGTAATTTTGGTGAGCTCACCTTCTCCTAGCTTCTCCTTCTTACTTTGTGAGATTTTAGTGTATCTGGTAAGTAAATGGGAGACTCAAGCAATGGAGCCTTCTCTGAAATACCACTGCTTATGTGTTTATGTATTATTATTATTGTTGACATAAGCATTCTTTTCAATATGCTTGTTCCTCCTCAGCCGTTCCTTGCCCGCCTTTGAGTTATGATGTCTGAATGTGTGGATCCACCTTTCTTCCACATTAGACACCAGTTAGCACAGATTTGACAGCTGCAGGGAAATGTCACAGCTTCCTGAAAACATTTCAACACAGGAGAGCTTTAGTGTTGTTCAGCAGGGCTGTTTGTTCCGTAGAAATAAAAGAGCAATTTCACTGTCCAAGAGACCCTTCAAAGCAGTGGAAAGAGTTGAAGAAGAACTTGGAGAACCGCTCCCCGGGGAGGGTGTGCTGTCAAGTGAGCCTCTGCATTCAGGTTTTTAAATTCTCTGTCAAATGTCTGAATCACGGCAGCTTTCCCACCAAGAGAGGACGAACGTGGCTGGTAGGGAAACAATTCAAAGTTGCTGTTTCAAAGCCTTTGCTGTAGGTGTACAGTGGGCATTCTCATTGATAAAATAATGTGTCACAAATAACATGAGATAAGCACCTGCCTCTGATCTCTGACAAAACGAGTGTAACTTCTTACTTATCTGTGTGTCCCTGGCAAACATCTTGGCCTTTAAGTGTGTCTGGAAGTACTGCAATTGCTATGGTCATACAAAGGAAGCTGATTTTATGGCTGCTAACTATAGCATCTACTAATGAGAATCCATCATAAATATGCGATGATGTTAATTGAAAAAACAGAGGTAACCATTAGCAACGATATGTTCCCGGAACGCAGGTAGCAGGGGGTCATGATGTACAGTCTAGTTTCTTGCGGTGGATATTTTATGTGTACTTGCAGCATACTGACATTTTTCTGTGGCTCCATTATCCCTTTTTGTCCCCACACTGTCCATGTTTATTTGTTTTACCAACATTTCTGTGTGGATTCCAGTTAAACTGTAAGCTTACGATAGGCCTACAACTGTTGGCGCTCTAAGCTGTGACCAGGATAAATCTACTGTAGTTATAAAGTCATGGTTTTGTTCAGTCTGCTTGTAAATAACTTTGACCAAGCATCAGCGTTTCTGACATCTAACAAGAAGCATCAAGAATGCCAGCCTGCAGATGCATGTCCTATTATTCCACTTAAATTTAACTTTATTTGTTAGATTCTTGTAACTTTTATCACTTCTTTTCTGTGTTATTTGTGTGAAGAAAAGCAAAGGTCATTCTTCAGCAGCATTTAGTCAAGGTATAAATGTCTTACTAGAGGTGGTGAAACTTGAAACATAGTGTGCCTTGGGTGTGAGATGCATTATGTATCCCCTCTAGTTTAAATTCCATTTTCTATTTGCTAGCAAAACATTCTGTGTGGAATTAGTAATTTGTTGCTACTCAATGAAAAGCCTTGCTCCAGTTTGAGTTAACCTTTGCATTCCACAGTAACCCAAATACCAGTGGAGCTGATTGCCCTCAATGTTTTGTTCGATATGCTCAGATACCACCGGTCCCCTGGCTTCTTTCCCAGTCTGCTGGCTGGTTCAAGAACCTGGACTGCTGTGTGTTTTTAAACAACAAAACAAAAAGCGCCCAAACATTTCCAGCAACAGAAAACCAAGCACATTACCTACAATAAATCTTTTCAGGCTCTCACGGCTTAGTCTTTTCTCTGAGATAGAAAAATAGGTAATGATTGATATCTTCAGGCTCTGTGAGGGACAAATCACTTTGCAGCAAGTGCTTCATAGTCTGAAGCAGCTGGCAGCAAACTTGGTGCCTCAAGTTACTCCACTTAAAATGGCTTTGTAATAACCAGTGATCTTATAGTCTATAGTAATTCACTTGGTTACCTACAGCTGTGTCCACCTGGTATTGGCAGCTGCAGGGTTCCTGGGCTTTTGTCTATAAGCATTGTTGATTTTTTAAATTTATTTAAATGTATGATGATTTCCAGATATTTGCATTTATTAAGAGAACATGAGATAACCACTTCCTTTTTTTTTTTTTTTTTTTACCTCCTTCCCTTTGCGCAAGTGTGATCCAGACCAGCTGAAGTGAAAATGGGCTCTCCAGCTTCTATCTGTATTTTATAATAGTGCTATTAAGGACAGACAAGCGTGATTCCTTTGGGAAAGTGTGCAGAGTTCAAGAACCAAAATCTAGGAGGCATCTACTGAATATGTCTGCTTTTCTAGAGTGTGTCTGGCAGATTTGCTAAGTCAAGTGATTGTTGGCGTTCTAACCCCTCCTGGGATATTCCAGTCTGACAAGTGGAAAGTTTTAGCACAGAGTAGTATCTTGAACTCATCCCTTAACCTATGAATCTGATTCTGGGTGTTTCACTTGTAGAAATTGGCTTATATACAGTTATACCCTGTGCATTTCCTGAGACTTGTCAGGCTTCTCAAGTTACCTAACTAGGGCACCTAAGTGCTCAGAAAAATCACTGGTTTTCTTTTTTACTTTTAATGTCACCTGATAATTGGACTCTAAAACCACTGCAATTTGTGGTTTGTCTCAGGATCCCATCACCTTATTTTACAAGACCACGGAGTTGGTAGCAGGGGATGACACCGATTCCCTATGTTCAAGAGTAACTTCTTGTTCATGAGGCGTTTGCAACCTGTATCCATTGCAGTCTGCATAAATTTTTCCCTTCTGCTCTGCTTTACTGTGTGCAATCACAAATGCTGACACCTTGGTGCAAACTACCATTACAAGTTTGGCTGCTCCTGACCATGTCGCTGTAGGACTCTGCCAAATGCTTGTTATTCTAAATCAAAAGCATCTCTTTCAGTGCTCATTTTATAACTTGCAGTGGTGAGAGAAGAGGAGGAAATGGAGAGAAAACTACACCATCTCCTTTTGTTATCTCTCTAGTTTATGTAAGGTCATGGCAGCTTTTAAACAGAAGTTCAGCTGCTAAGGAGACAGAAGGTGTGATCAACTCCATCATCTTCTGTGCAAATGTCTATACTGGGTGCAGAGGCCTGGCTCAGGTTGCCCGGAGCAGGGGTGGCTGCCCCATCCCTGGAGGGATGCAAGGCCAGGTTGGATGGGGCTTGGAGCCCCTGATCCAGTGGGAGGTGTCCCTGCCCATGGCAGGGGTGGACCTGGATGGGCTTTGAGGTCCCTTCCAACCCAAACCATCCTATGATTCTATAATTATTTATGGAAATGCACACGGAATGAGCCATGGCCAGTCCCAGAGACACTTGATTAAGCTAGTGAATTGAGTGAAATAGTTTTTGACTCATATACCAGTTAAATCATGTTTTTATTGTTGTGGAAAATTGAGTTTCCTAAAAATAAAGTCTTTTAATTGTCTATAGCATATCTTTCAGTCTGAAGAGCAATTGAAAAATCTCAAGGGAATTGATTAAATCACTGAGCATTATAGGAATACATTTTTGTTCTTGCTTTTAACCTCCTCATCCACAGAGCCAGGAGTACTCATGTTTTATTGATAAACTGGTAAATAATTTACATTTTCTTTAATCTGAGTGTTTGTTTAAAGTAAAATTTAAAGGGCATAAAAAGACAGTACATCTCCCTGAGAAGAGAATCGTTCTTACATATAAAAAAATTAATTCTTGTTAATTACTTTCCAAATCCTTGTTTTCATTTTTAAAAGAAGTCAATGCTCTCACTTGTTCTTGTTTAGTGAATGAAGCCTGGCCCTGGCCTGTGAGCTGTGAGAGACATTCCTAAAACACATGGGGACTTCAGTTTTTAGAACTGAGTGGCTGGTGTTCCAAATACCCTATTTTCAAACAGTAAATGCAATGCGCATTTTCGCAGACTGCTTTTCACAAAAAAGGGTTGTGTTTCAGGGTTTTTTTAACTAATATTTTAATGCTACCATTTGCTAAATAAAAACCATCTGGAAAATGTCATTATGTTTGACAGTTCTGAAAAGAAAATTTTTAACATTATAGTTTCAATTAGAAAAGGAAATATATGAAAATAAATGTTACAAGGTAGAAATAAAGGTTATAACTTTTTTTTTTTAAAAAAAACAATGCTATTAAAAATATTATTGAATTGCTTTATTTTAGGCTTATTTGTGACAGTTATTAATTCAAAGATTTGGGTTTTGTTTCTTTGACTTCTGCCTTGTACAAAAGCAATCTTTCGTGTTTTATACTTTTTTTTGTCCTGGAAAAAATGAAACATTTGTTCATTTTTAACCATATGTAATATCCACTGAAACCATTCTGTTTCTTCTATCTCTTTATCTCTCTGTGTGGTGTGTGCTCGCTATCTAGTATCCAAGGTTATCCTTGCTTGGAGCTGGTTTGGTTTAGTCCAGTACTTCATATGTGATGCTGGCTGACTTTAATTATCATCTTTTTCTGTTTGGTTTGGGTTTTTTTTTTTTCCCTTGGAAGACGCAGAGTGTTGGCTATATCTGATGGAATTGAACATATTGGCAATCTTCGCTGGGAGCTTGCACTGTGCCTCCTTGCTGCCTGGACTATCTGCTATTTCTGCATTTGGAAAGGAACAAAGTCTACTGGAAAGGTGAGGCTAAAACTCTATGTACCAGCTTTATTATTGCTCTCTTGTGTTCCAGAGCTATGTCAGCATTTCTGTTTGTGCGAATGGGAATGGTAGGATTTCCCATGTGTCTTGTGTTGCTGTAAGTAGCTGTACTTGATGGCATATAAATTGTTACTGGGTAGTTAGCAATCAGTCATACTTAGTGTTGTTTTGTTCCTCTTGGATTTAATTATTACCCCCCATTCTGTTATATGAGGCTGGTTCTTTTTGATTTTGTTAATATAGTGACTACGCTACTGGCCAATCTTGGTTCCCTGAAATCAAGACCGGGTCGTGCTCGTTTTCTGGTTTTAGTTATTTATGACTGAGTTTGGAATCATTGGTGGATTTTTCTGTTTGTTTCTGTTTAGCAACCTCTGTTTACCAATGAAATATTTGAAATACAGAGTGTTTTTAATGTAGAAAATGCCAGAGTGAAATTTTTCAGCTTTCTCAGCCACTCACATCCTTCTTCCCATTAACATTTTGGTTGAAGCTGTTTGCTGAATTCTGTCTGTATTTGCCAGCAGTGCCAGTCAATCTGGGACTGCATTTTTCATCTCAGTCTTTGAACACAGATTTCTGCAGCTGCACTACTATCAAGTCACTGCAGGAAAAACACCGAGAAGGGCTCTCTGGGCATGCATGTAAGCATGAATAGTTTAGAGGAACAAGAAGAGGAGAAACCTAAAGAGAAAAATCTAGAGAAGGAAAGGTGATATAAGGGAATAACAAGAGAAGTGCCTATGTGTCTTTGAAGCTGTCACTCCAGGGAGGTGCAAGGAAGTTCAGAGCTGTCTGAGGAGCTGCACCTGGCAGTGGAGAAATGAAGCTGAGCAAAACTCACTTTCTTTTTTCCATCAGAAAAAATCTCTTAGACTGGAGATTGGTTTTACTGTAGTGTAGTGTGGAGGAAAAATATGTATTGGAAATGCACAGGCATGCACACAGGCAGGATGGTGTAAAACTGTGCTGAGCTTCTGCGAAACAGTCCTCAGAAACAGGCTGATCACATCACAAGGAGAGGCTCCAGTGATTTCAGACAGGGGGTGCTTTGTGTTTCTGCATTCCTGCAGTTTACATCCAGATTTTTATTGTTCTTTGCAAATGTTTCACACAAGGTTCCTTCAGCTTATACTTTTGGATATATTTACGGACTTTAATAGTCTTACACTTGCCACTTATTACCGCCAAAGTCACTGTAAATTGGTGCCATCTCCCCACTTCCTCAGAGCTGCGAGGCAAAGACGTAACCTCTACAACACCTTGCTGCTACAAAGGAATTGAATTGTCTGAAATACAGATGACAGAGCGGTCTTCTAGGCTGCAGTTTCCATTTTTGATATAGTGGCATTGCAGAACTTCATATTTATGTTCATACAATAATAGTTGTACACATTAGATTGAGTTTATTATATGCCAACTTCAGGGAAACAGCAGATAACTTCTAGATTTTTATCATAATAGTAAAAGTGGTTTTAGGTTATCTGGCTAAACACTTTAATAATTTCAATCAAATGATATCTGTTCAAAGCAGAAAACTTCTGAAAGTTTTAATCACTTTTGGAAGCATTTTCAAAGGAGGGTGTCTGGGTAAGAATAGCTGGAGAGAACAAGGACAGGGAAAACAGGCAAAACAAAGAAGTAGAGAGAAAGACTTTTCATACAGCTGTGTTCTGTGAGATATTCAAGAGGCTGGTTTACTCTTTTCTTCTTTTTACTCTGCATCCTAGTGTGTGGTTTAAAAAAAAAATCCAAGTCTTAAAAGCTGTCATAAACTATAACCCTCATTCTCCATCTACCACTAGCACAGAACTCATGCACTCAGATTATGAATATTTAATATTCTAAGATATTAAATACATTAAATATAACAAAGTTTAGCTCCAAAAGAAGTGATTATGCATTACTAATGATATGTTTCACGCTTTTAAATTACTGTTCTTTAAAGTCATCACTTACTCACAAAAAGTTTAGTTTTCTATTCCAAGAGATGTGTAACATCAGAGTAATTTCAGATAGTTCTGACAGCTTTCAGGGAAAATGTATTTGTGCCTTTTCTGAGGTTCTTGCCACTGATTGTTCGGCCTTAAGATCTGAAGTTATTTGTGTGCTATCTTTCACGTTTATCGTAGAATGGTTTGGGTGGGACTCCCCTAGTCCAACCCCTCCTCATCAGTGAACAGACCCGCAGATCTCTTCATGTCAGTGTTTTCTAATTTACAGTGGTGCAAAAAAGACTGAAACCAATAAAAATAACTGAAAAGACTATGTTAATGCCTGGAAAATATGAGCGGAAGGATAACCTAGTGTATCGAGGTGCTGAGGGGCATGGTTTAGTGTTTGATAGGAATGGTTGGACTCAGTGATCCCGTGGGTCTCTTCCAACCTGGTTGTTCTATGATTCTAAGACCAATGCATGACAGAGGTGGACAAACTTGTAAGATAAGGTTGTTTCTTTTCCTTGAGCTGATTACCAGCAAGGCACTGCAAGGTATCTCCTGTTCTTGAAGACCCTGCATTTGGAGATAGACTTTTCATACCTTTTTCCCTGCCCTTCCCTCAGGAGTTAAGCCCTGCTTGCCAGCAGTTAACACTCAGTCACTACTCCCAAAGAAATCTGAAAGAAAATTTATTTCTCAATAGCAGGCTATATAAAGGCCTTAATGGATTCAGTGAGGCAGAAAGAAAGAGTAAAAGGACAGAAGAAAGAAAAAATAAGAAAAAGATGTGTGGAAGGAAAAAAAAAATGGTCTCCATTGTAGGAGCCCAGGAAAAGGAACTAGGCAGCAATGATTGTATCTCCTGAAGTATCTTTTGTTTTAGCCTAAAGCAATAGCAAAGAATAGCTCTTCATGGAGAAGCTTTAACACTCTGTCCAAGACTGATCTCTGTATTCAAAGGAGAAAGTAGAACATTCATGAGATGCATGCAGAGTTCCTGCTGTCTGCCTCCACTATGTTAGGTTTTAAAACAGCTACTGCCATTTTTTTTTCCCCTCTCCTGTGCGCTGAGCATTTAAGGACACCTTGGATTTGTTAAAAAAGGAGATTTTTGTGCCTGTCTGTGTGACTTTCTAAAACTTCTTTTTGGTTGTGGGGAGACTGTGAAATAGTACACTGAAATCAGAGTTGTATCTTTGTGATTTCATACCTTCCCTGCTGCCCCTTAGCAGTGGACATCCACTTTTCTGTGAATACCTGCTTAGACTGAATCTAAGCCCTGGTCCACAGACCAAGCAAGTCCAAAGCATGTTTCAGTGCACTGCAAGACAGCTGAGGAGACATGCAGATGTGATAGTTTTGGGGCAGGGAAATTATTTATCTGTTAACCTAATGCATGGAACTGGGGGGGGGGGGGCGTTGGGAAGGCCGCAAGCCAGCTGTGGTATTTGTAGTGATAATGGAGTGAAATTTGCTGGAAAATGAAAGGTGAAGCCATAACGCACAGACTGACATGGCAGCACCTCTATAGGAGAAATGTATCGATTGGCTAAAAGTAACAAATGCAAGTGGGTTTTTTTTTTTCCATTGAGATTGCCAAGCACATTTACCCATTATCAAAAATAAATACAGTGACCCAATGAAAAGATGTTAGAAATGCAGTAGTTTCAGGCATTTATTCCTATGTGACCTCGTCATTTCTCATTTCACAGAACCTGCCCTTCCTTACCAATTCATCAGTGAACAGTGCCATACAGAAGAAAATCAAACAGGAGCCAAAATAGGATTTTTTTGTTTAGCATGATCGTTGCTGATGTACATGTGTCTGGGCCAAAACATTATCCATACATCTGTGATTTTTATATATTTGGAATATTACTTGCATCTCTTACTCAGAAAGAGTTGCTCCCTCAACTTGAATACAGAAAAAAGAGACTTGGTATCCATTTATAGTGCTGATTCTTGTATTAATGCTTCCATTCCATATTTCTTCAGCTGAAGAAGGGTAGATAGTCCCCTGTTCTCCCCCAGGACTTTGTCCTCAGCTGCTGCTACTCTATAGTTTCATGATTGGCTCATTCATAGCAGTTTACAAAGTAGTTTGTAGCTATCTGTCCCCATGGCACTGCATACAAAGAGTAGTGTTGCATCGAGTTCCTGCCAGTGGGAAGGCGGGCTCTTTAGCTTCTGCAGTCAGCATAGGCTTTATCTACAATGTAAAGATGTCTTTGTTGTAGAAGGTTTGTTTACAAGGCTGTTTTGTGGGATTTACGAACTTTAATTCTGTATACCACCCTGGTGTCAGCTAGCATGGATTGAATCCAAACTTGGTCTTAAGAACGGGAAAGCTTAATGAAACAAATAGCTCCACGAGCAACAAAGGCAGCCTTAGACAGCTGCTAATGCTGTGCTGGTAACTGAAATGTGTCTCTGAGAAGTGAGCTGGCTGCCATGTACCTGCTATTAACTTCTGCTGTTGGGCAATTGAAAAAGCTTGTCAAAGCTCAAAATGCCTTGTATAAGCTTGATTCTGTCATAGGTAGGATGTGCAAGGCACTGCTATAGCAGTCTGACATGGGGATCTAACTGTAATAAAATCTTCTGTGAGTTATTTCCTGTGGGTGTTCATTGCTTTCCAAGATAACTCGTCTTAGTTCAGGTGAGTATGTATTTTTGTGGTTTAGTTTGCATGTCACTTGTTCCTGGAGTGCCTCACTGAGGTGAGGATAGCAGTGTACCAAGTCTTGGACAAACCAAGTGAGATGGCTCTCTTCCCCAAAGAGCTTGCCCTGACATCTGTGCAAAAGAGATCTTTGTTGAACCGAGGGGATGAAAGCAGAGCAGAGAGATTGAAGCAGTTGCATAAGATAGAAGCAGTAGTGTAATCGGTGATCTGTAGCAGTGGTGTAATTTTCAGTCACACTGTCTTCCAGCCCAATGTCTGTATTGTGTGATCCTCCCTGCCTTCCTGCACATTGTGCCATCTCTTCTTCCCAGACTGAAACTCAGCTCAAAACCAGAGTTAAACTGCAGCACATTGTGTCAGATCAGTGTCCTACAGGCCAGTCCTGAGGTGGCACAGGGGCTGAATTTAGAGGCTGTTTAGTAGGGAAGTTACAGTGTGATGCCTTTAAATAAAATAAAGATGTGAGTGACTGCATTATAATGGATGCAGTAGCCATAGGGCATGGAAATGTCAGGAATTAGGGTCTGGAGGACAAGGATACTCATTAGTTTAAGTGGTTAAGGGTATTATGTTTCTGTTATATATCTATCTATATATATATGTTAATATACAAGTAGTATTGCAAATGCTTTATGATGAATACCTCTCTCATGTGTCATGTTGGTGATATGGGCCTATGTTCCTCAGTGGATGACAGAAAATTGTCATCCTGTGTGCAAACACAGCCCCTTTCCAATAATAAACAGTAAGCTCTCTATTATCCTCTAAACATCGTTAACCTCCCAGTAGAATCATGGAATCATTTAGGTTGGAAGGGCCTCTACAGGCCAGCTGATCCTATACACAAGGCAGTTTCAAAATTACGGAAATTACTGAAAGAAAGAAGAGATATGAGTGTACTACAGGGATGTAATTTTTTGACTGCTTGTTAACACAGAATCATAGAACAGTTAGGGTTGGATGGAACCTTAAAGATCATCTAGTTCCAATGCCCCTGCATTGGGAAGGGAGATCATACCTAATCAGGCTGCCCAAGGCCCCATCTAACCTGGCTGCAACGTTTCAGGGGAATTCCTAATTCCCATTGTATTGATATTTCATGGGTTTAGTAGTTGCAGTTATCTACAATTTCTGATGTAGTCATGCATTTATTTGACAACTTCTCAGGTGCTGGCTGCAGTGCCTGATCTCTTCCTTCCTTCCCAGCAAAGGTCTTTGTGCAGGCAGGACATTCCTACTGCTGTATTGATCTTTGCTGACTCGTGTCTTTTACTTCCGGAAGGAGGAGGAGCTCTAGCTAGGAGTCCTTACCTTCCAGCCTTTTTGGTTATTAGTGTTGTATCTGCTTTCCATGCTGCTTGCAGTCATCTTTTCCTCCTTGGTGGAGGTGGCTGTCTGGGGGAAGGAGGAATGCTGGGGGGTTTGTTTGATTTTTTTTCAAAACATGAGGAAAACACAGCAGAACTGGCAAGCATTCTGAGCTGGGGATAATAAGGAACATTCTGGTAGTGCTCTAGTTCACTGGGAAACATTGGTTCCCTGAAATCAATCACTCTGTAGATCAGCTGGTAATTACATGAGATCACTCCTCTGCAAAACTCAGTTTTACGTTGTCTAGTAAGTGATCTGAGAACAGGCAAAGAGCAGTGAGTTGGCAAAAAATTTTGAGTTTATTCCAGTGCAGATTTAAGATCTGACACATTTTTTGTGTGACAGAAAAAGTATTCTGTTCTGGTCCTGGCATCTTTACCTGCTTTAAACATCAAACATTCCTAGACTGTGTTAGAGCCTAGTGACGCCCCATTAAGAGCTGGAAGGCGTGGCTGGAGCGGCTAATTCAGCACCTTTTCAGCCCCTGAGTCCTGCCTGTGCAAAGTCAGTAACAAGACTTGGAAATGCAGGTACTGGTATGGGATAATCCTGCCCTCTGTAAATTATTCTTATAGAAATGGGATTGTCCTGTATCAGGAACAGTCATCCTGTATTAAATGTATTTTAAGCAGAATTTGTTTTTCTGTGCATACATGTAACTAATATATGTGTCTGACTGGTTGCAAGTAAAGGGAAACCAAATGGCATCCACAAGTCTGAAAAATCCTGGAAGGTTCTGAAAAAGAGCAGCTTTGACTTATAAAACCCTGAACTTTTAAAAGACCTTTTCAAAATGAAAAAAACCTTCAGTTGATTAATTAGTCCTAATTTATATTTAAAGTTCTTCCTGATTTATTTTTAAAGTTGACTTTTGCTTGATTAGATAGCAGACTTTGATTTTGAGATATTTGTGGCTTTGCAAATTCCTTACTTCATGGGAGCTCTCCGTAAACACTTTTTCTCACAGCGATGAGCCATAGTTAAGATGCTAAAGTTTGTTTCATCTCTCTCAGTCCTCTGCTTCCTGCCCACAACCACAAGACAGGTCTTCCCTTTTGTGCACTTGAATGTTAACAAAACCAATAAATGAACATTGTTCCTTGAGTTTACCCATGTGTACTGGATGCCATTATTTCGTTTACTGTTCTAGTTGAAGCTGGCTCGTTCATGGTGGAGGTGAGAGAATTAAGCAATAGCTTCTTCTGGGTAATGAAACCCATCAAAACCCCTGACGAAAAATCCACCACATCCTCTAGCTACTAGGGACAATAATGCCCTGATTGTGTCATCAGGTGGTTTCTTTTGTATGTATGCTGGCAGAGCTGTAGCTGCTTGCCAAACAGTTGTACTCATTTTGCTAACGGTTTTCTGCAACTTCATGTACTTGACAGTTACACTGCAGACTCCCCTTGCCTCACAGATTACTTTGGGCACACTTTTTACAACTCTTGGATTTTTTTGCATTGACAGTGTAGTAACAATACATTAACAACATGACAGCACACTCTTAGACGTGTTAAAGATTAAAATGTTGCGTCTTTTTTTTTTTTATTAAGATAACATCTCTAAGGGCACTCAGGCAGTCGGAAAGTATAGGATAGATACAGAATTTTGACAACATACTTTTGGAGACAGGGAAACAGCAGCAGTGGGAGGCTTCAGCTTGTGGCACTTCAGTTGCATTTGCCGTATTTATCCAGGAAGTAAGTCTTCTTCCCTCCTCCTTTGGTACTTAATGACCACGAAAAATGCATCAGCAATGATAAAACAGTCTGGCAGTCATACAGTGTGTGAACATCAGGCTTGGAGGGTGTAGTCAGAGAAATCTGTTCTTAGGCTTCAAGATTTCTGTGGTTTGTGTCTGAGTTCATTGCATACTGGACTCCTTCCTTGTTCTAGTAGGGCTACTATGTATTCCACATTTTCTCACAAGCCTTCACTTGAACCGCTGGGGCATGATCAGGGCCGAATGCTCAGAAAAGCACCCTTTTTAGTTAGGACAAGAAGTTCAACAGTTCCAGCAGCCAGACTGGAACATGTGCATGACATTTGCACTTTAACGACACTTGAGTATGAAAAGATGGAAACTCGCAGCGGGTGCAGTTCTCAAGATCTTTGTGGTGCCTTATGAAATCATTGCACAGATATCTAGGTATCTTTATAACTAACCTTGGGTGAAAAAGCGATCTTAAGGTTTTGGTCTCTGTAGCTGCAGTACTTGATTTTTAACTTACTTCCAGTACTTGGGTACCTAAGTTCACGGTGGTCATAGTCTTTGGTTCTAATCTGCTTTCAGTTAAGCACCTAAGTATGCTTAAGAGCTGTTAGGTGTCACAGGAGGTGCCTTTCCACATACTTGTATATCTAAATACCTTTGGAAATTTATCTTTTAGTTATTTTGTAATAGGAGAACTTGGTGCAAAAACTAGCATGCTAGAAATTTTTACTTCATTTTCAGCTGCTGAAACACAGGCATTTCTCCCACAAGGGTTTAAAAAAAGCCTTTGGCACATTGGAATGCAAATTAACATACTAAGCAATTAAAGTCAATTAAAACAGGATGCAGTGTAATTAGAAACAGTTGTGTTCACATTTATATTCAGGGAGGTTTGATGCATTGAAAGAAAAGAAAACAATTCAGGAAACTTTTAATGCCTACAGATGTGATGCTGATACTAATAATGGCATTTGATTTCTAAAATGCCCCATCTTCCCTTGCCTCTGAGCTACTGAGAAGTATGACAGAATGAGCAACCAATACACTGGATGTGATGGAATAAAGTGGCTTGATATGCTGGGAGCTTCTCACACTTCCTGCTGTCCCTCCCTGCTCTGAACAGACCTGCTGCAGTACAGTTGGGGTTTAGCTGATGTGGGATTAGACTGCTGCACAAAGGTCCTGACCTCCTTTTGGGAATAGAGATGGGTGCTTCCAGATCTTCCTTGGTGGAGGAAATGCACCCAAAAAAACCTGGAAAGAAATCTGCCTGTATAAAATTGCAATCTCTTCGATAGCGTGAAACATTTCAGGGCAGTGGCAGAATGTGCTGTATAGCTGACTGCAAACCAGTACAGTTAATGAAACACCATGCACAGAAATGTTATTCTTTAATACCTTCCATGCCATCAAACGTCTGTGTCTGCTGAAGAAAAATACCTGGCAAAGAATTAAATACAGAAGCATGAAAAACAGTTGCTCTCTGTTCCATATGTTTCTTGTTTACTTCTCACTGACTGATGATCTATTTTATTTGAAACCTAAGTGTGAAGAGCAGTCTCTTTGAGATGAGGTCTGTTTGAAATCAGCCAGTCAAATCAATTTCTGTTTTCACTAACAGTGATGATAAATGTAAGCACTGGGATAAAGCTTGCCATTTTGCATTTTATTGATCAATGAGTTCATCAGTTCAGGCTTCTGAGACTTATAGGAAATGGTGGTTTCCTTGTCCTAGAATCATGGCTTGTATTTTCCAAAGGGGTAAGACACCTGAAAGAACATAGGTGCTTCCCTCCTGTGAAGGACATTTGCAGTGAACTATGTAAGTATGCCTTGGGGAGCTGGACCTGTTCAGAGATCAGCTCTGTTCCTCCATTTCTGAGTGTGCTGACTGAGACACGCATGAGGTGATTCCGTGTTCAGGGTGAAATACTGCACACAGTGTGAAAATCAGAAATTGGTTCATGAGTCATGAGAATCCTTTAATGGGTACATTCTCTGATGTATTTGTCATTTACTTAGGAGTGAGACAGGTAATGAATTTAAAATGCATATTTTTGAGGGCTGTATGGGTTACATATTTCACCACATGATTTTTCCCATTGTTGCAGCTTGTTAAGTAATTTTTACTTGTGCAAGGCAGATGTGTAAGTTTATCATCTGTGTTAGGATATTTTATACCTACTTACAGGCAAAAGTGGCTACAGAGAATGATGAGGAGTTAAATTTAAGGTGTGTTATTTTTTAAAGGAAACATTTATAGTGATGTGGAATTTATTTAATCCATCTCCAAGTTTGAATAGCTATATACTGTTCTCAGGTTTGTGGTTGTAAAATGGGATCAATCCTGCTCAGGTTTTCCATTGGAGAACAAGACTTCTTGCAGATTTCCAGAGAAACTCAGCTACTGCCAGGCACAGAGCAAACTGATATATGAAAAAAAAAAAAAAAAAAAGTGGCCATATATGTGAAAATAGAAATTGCTGGGACTGAGCCCATTGGAGATCTTGCCTGAAGGTGTTTTACGTAAGGGCACTAGAGCAAATAGCAAGGAGATATACATAGCATCAAACCTTTAGACTTGATGAAATGTTTATTCCTCAAACACATACATGCAGGCAAAACAGGTATATGAGATGAGAGTTTAACAGTTACTAGGTGACTGAGAATTCGTTGCATATGTAATTATACAATGCTCAACAGCAAGGATAAATTGCAGTATAGGAGTTAATTTCCCCACATCTATGTTTGGGACAGTACATGGTGCTGCGAACAGCACAGTGTCCAGCTGTCACAGGGGGAGAGTGAAGAATACACTGAGAGAGAACTTCATAGTCCCTCTGAAAAAAAAGCATTGGCCTATCCTACAAGACATGAACAGTTTGGAAGGGAATATGTTTGGAGGACAAAATTCACCTACACAAACAATAGCATCAATACTTCTTTTCCAGGAAAGAATTTGGGTTTTACCTAAGGGGTGTTGAAATAAGATGTTTTTGTTGCAGTTGGAAGAAAATGTTTTCGTATTGTTTTCTGCTTCTTGCTAGGTTGTGTACGTAACAGCCACATTCCCCTACATCATGTTGATGATTCTTCTGATTCGTGGAGTAACATTACCAGGTGCTGCCGAGGGGATAAAATTCTACCTCTACCCTGACCTTTCCCGACTGTCTGACCCACAGGTAGGACCAAGGCACATGTGTTTTATTCTTCTTGGACTGGGAAAAACTGCAAGAGTTTCTTGATTTTAAAGTTTGAACACAGGTAATGGCTGGATAATTGTTACTTGGTAGAGGGTTGGAATTGTAGGTAGGTTATTAAAGCCATCACTGGTTACACGTGTTGGGATATATTATGCTTTTATTAGAAAGGTAGCTTGACTGATAAATCAGAGTTTTCAGAAGCATTTAGTTGCTGCTAGGAGCAAGAGCGATGCCTCTGGTCTCAGTGGGAACCGGTTTAACTAGGACTCACCCATTTTATGGTTCTTTGCTCATTCCAAATCTCGCTGTCAGTCAAGATCAGTATAGAAATTAATCATTCAGGTGATTTGTCTTTGAAGAAGGCTCTATACACAATCAAGGATGAATGAAGTACTCAAACCAGCAACTATGTCTTTTTCATTGTTTCCAGAGAAGAGCTGAACATTGAGATACTGGATTAAGTTGTTTTTTTCAGTGACAGATGAGTACAGTAAAACAGTTGTTCTATATGATTTGTCTGATGCCAAATGACACAAGCTTTACAAAACCTGACGCGTTGCAGACAGCATTTTACTGATGTGGTTTGGCAGTGTAAAAGGCGTTGAATGTTGTTACTCCTAAGACTCTTAAAGTATTAAATGGGTCCTGAGATAGAGACAGAAAGGAAGTTTGAGAGAATCTGTTAAAATTTTCTTTTAACCCACTTAGTAAAAATGCGTCAATGTGAGGAGTTCAGGTTATTTCCTTGAAGCATCTCTAATGACTGAAACATCTAAAATTTATTTTAAACAAGTAATATTTCTATAGAAAAAAAAAGACCTACAAAGATTCCTTTAAAATACAGAAAATTTTAAATTAAAGTTTAACTGTGTTGCCACATTTGGACTTTGCCATGTTTGTGTCATCCCATGCTATCATAGATGGGATGGGAAAGAGGAGTTGTGGAAGTGGTGTGAGAACACCCATGCCTGTACTGTGGCTTTCCAATGGCTGGATTGCTTGGGGTTGGCCTCAGTTCACCTGAGGAATGAGCCTAGTAAAAGAAAACCAACAGGGTTCTCAGGTGCATGCCTGGTTATTTGTCTGCAAACATATAATGCTGCAGTAAATGCACCAAGCCTGTCCCATTTCAGGTGTGCCCCACATGTCTCAGCTTGTTTTAGCAGAGACAAGCTGTCAAATGCTTCTCAATGAACAGGCGTGGCATCTATTCATGGCCAGTTGTAACTGGTGTTTTGCCCTGCTGTGTGGTTATGACAACTCATTGCCCACTGTCTTCACAAAGCATTCGCCAAGCACTCTCATGCTGCACCATGGTGATCCCTCCCCCTGCAACGTGTATGGACGTCCTGCGAGTGGGAAGTGATCCTGCTGCTAGTTCCTTCACTGGTGCAGCAGCATGTGAGAGGGCAGAGAACAGGATCCACCCTGTGGGTGGGTTTTTCACATGCCATGGACATCCTTGCTTCTGTTTTTCACTGAGGGAGGGCACACAAGTTTAAGCAATGTTGTTGTTGAAACTACAAGGGATTTATATGCCTATTTGCTGTAGTGTTTCGTTTTGTAAAGAAATATACTGTTGCCATGACAAGTCCCAAAGAACATAGTATTAGCCCAGGCAGTCTGTGAGGTACAAAGAGCTTCAGACACGTGTGCGCATATCTATTTGTTGCACGGGTATAGCTGAGCTGATGCTACAATGGATTGGGAAGGCTTCAGCGGATTGCTGCAGCCAGCCAGCTGTCTGCTCGGGTTCAATGGGTTGTTTGCTGACATGTTGCCCTATGTCAGCCTCAGTGTTCAAGCACACAGAGAGAAGCTGAAGTAGAATGGACCATAATAGAGAATGTGAGCACCAATACAGGCAATTTAACTGTAATATGCATGATGAAATGGCTTTAGGGAATTATTTTTGTGTTGAAAAAAGCTGTTTCATTGAAATCAAAATAGTCTGTTGAGACTAATGAAGTTTTGAAGAAAGATTTCTGGGCAAGATCTCTGGTCAGTTTTCAAGAAATAAAGGAAGTTTGACTTTCAGTCTTAAAACTACAATTTAGCACAACTTGCTTTATTTTTAAAAAGCAGAATGAAATTGGTTCAACTTTATTGCAGCTTCTAATGGTTACAAGAGAGTTATATAGACATATCCCATTTTATGGAAATGTAGAACTTAATCATGTACAAAGCCACACATTTTTGCATCAAAAATCCCTGTTCCATACACCTCAAATTTTTCCAGAGACTTTTTCCAAGAAGCAGGTAGAGGACTACTGAAATAACCCTGGCATTTAATCTTTACTCTTGTTTGTTTGGATTTATTCCCCAATATCAAAGCATAACGCATGTGTACTGGCAGGAGTTGTTTTGCTCTTCAGTTGAATGTCTATTTAAATAAAGTTCTAGGGTCTGTATGCTAAGAGGGGTATTGGAGCCTCAGTTCCAACAACGTTTACTTTGAATTAAATAAACTAAGTTTCTCTTCAAGGCTCACTTTAGTTTGAAGTTCTTGAATCTTTTGTCTTTGTGTAATTTGCATTCCATGGTTTGTTATAGCTTTATAAGCAGCTATTCAACTGTCTGTTCAATTCCTCTTAGCTTTCAAGTGCTGTATTCTCTGTTTCATTTTTATATTCTATCTTTTCAGCAGACTGAATCCTCTTGGTCTGAAAATACAGTTTTTTGTCCTCCTGTGTATCTGTAGAGCTCATACCAATCACTTTTCATTAGAATAGTGGAGTACTATGTTTTAGCACCAGAAATGCTACTTTGTTAACAGTAAAGTTCGGTATAGCCTTCATGCTCAAACTGGCTCGAAAAATTGGCTCCTCTAACCCAATATGGAAGATAGAGATGCTGTTTATAGCTTAAATATGGGTTCTTCCCTGAGTTATAACTTACAGAAAGGAAGTTTTTTACAAATTTAGTAGGGTTCTTATAGCTCTTCTATGCAACTTTGACTCAGAATCTGATACTGGTTGCCTCTCAACAGATCTAAGTAATTTAATACATAATTATTCTTGTGGGTTGAGCTTCCTGCTTCTGAGCCATAACAATTAGGATTGTTTTTAAATTTCTCTGATCTTCCATTTGCAATGGGAAAATGTTAACATGGCAATAACATTCCTAGTGGCAGAACCATTTCCAGAGCTGGCCTTTAGTAGCTGGGCTGTGAGAATTGGGCTGTGAGGTAGCCACAGCTGTGCAGACAGCTGCATAGAGCTTCCAAGTGTTTTCCATGGGTGCTCTTAGAGTGGATTCTCCGCCCAACTTGAAAATGGCTTCCAAAAGAACTTCTCCCATAAATTTCCTGGGTATGCAATTTGGTTGGCTGGCTTGTAGCTCACTGGATCTTCTTGTCCTTCTTAAAAACAAGTACCAAAACATAAATGTATAGCAAAAAGCATCCACTTAACCCAAGAAGCAGTAGTGAAGTTTTAAAGTACAATGCTGATTCTTTGCTTTACCTTGCCTTCTGCCTCAAAAATGTCTGTGTTTTCCTATGTGGCACTGAAGTGAAGTTTCTGTGACCTTTGTGTTTAGAGAAACAAAAGGAACATTTTGGTACTCGGGCTGTCTGCATAAAATGCACTTCCCCACTCCCCCCACCCCCCCACCCCCATCCCCCGGAAATTGTAGCTTTCATTATACATTCTTGGATTCAATGTTGGTCTGTGCAACATTGGGAGTGAGCAACTCTCACCATATCATTGCCACCATGAGGCTGGATGGGACCTGCGTGTTCAAAGGCATGGGGAATGAGAATTCCCTCCTGGTATTCATTGTGAAGGCAGCTGTTCACTAAACAGAAGTGTTAGGGCTTGCTTGGATTTCTTTCAAGAAAAAGTACTGTAGCAGAAACTGTGATTTCATTTTTGGGTGGTTGCATGCTCAGAAAATTAAGGCAACTTGTGGATTCACAAGTGGTGAATTTTAGGCCTGTACTGCATCTGTCAAAGCATAACGCTGTTTAACATTGGAACCTCACAACTGTCGTGTGTTTGTAATGAAATGATACCTGATTGCTGCAGAAGTTTTTGATGCTTATATTTGTTTGGAATGTGACAAATGAGAAATTTGCAATCTAATGAGAACCTGGCTTCATGAGATGTGTTCAGCCTTGAGGGTAAGCCTGTTTTTTAAGCGTAATCCTTGGAGGTGGTGTTCAGAGGCAGGGCACTCACCCTGCATCTTACCAGCCTTTTAATACTCAGTCTAGAAACACCTTCAGGAACCCACTGCACTTGTGACTGTTAGAAGAGTTCATGCAGCCTTTTGAAAAAAAGCAAACTGTTAACTTGGAAAAGTAGTAGTAATTAGCAGAGCAGGATGTCCGGTTCCCATCGGACCCATGCAGCTCTGTTAACACCTGTGGTATTTTCTTTTTCCTGCCAGCTTCTCCCCATTCCCTGTTTTGTTTGTATTCACTTTCTGAGCCAGTTGTGATGGCACATGCGAATTGCCGAATTCACTGTCTGTATTACTACAACTCCTACTTTATGCATGCATCTTTGAGCAAGCAGTCTTTGTTCATTTGATGTGGAAACTGAATTTCAAACTTATTTCTATGAAAGGAAAGAAGTGTTGCTGCTGATCGTGAGACTGTCGTGTTGCTGTGGCATAGTACTAGCCTACTCAGACTTTTTAAATTTAAACTTGCAAAAGAATTATTTCTTCGCAATGCTGTTTGTACCATCAGTAGAAAATACTGAGATTTTAAATTGCAAGGTAAGCGCAGGTTATAGGCTGGTGCAATGTTGCCCTACAATGCAGTTTAGAATTTCCACTATGAGGAAATGTTACTGTGTGCTAGGGCTTTGGTGTTACAGTTGTTTGTGTGGTTTTAAAGAACAGGAAGACCAACAAATTGGTGTAAAGCAGTGCTCTCGTGAATGGGCAAAGTTGTTTAACAAAGCCATAACTCTCTCCTGGGATGATACTATTCCTGTGAAAGACTGAAGGTGAGCGTGGGAGCACACTTCATTTCCACTGTGTGAGGGAACGTGCATACCGCTCTCATGCGGTGACTGAGCGCATGCATTTCAAGAGTTTAGGTCTGAAAATGTTATGGGGCTTCTTCTATGACAAAAATTACTTTCTGCAGTGAGTGGAACAGCTTATTAGTTGTTCTGCACACAAGTCATTAGGCTGTGCAAAGATTTAATGTATGTTTAGGTGTACTGTGGGACAGGCACAGTGTAAATTAAATGCGTCACTGCTAAGGCACTGGTGTCTATGAGTGAACATCGTATGCTCTTTTTGTGCCTCCATATACAACTGCTATTTTCAACAGCATAAGTTTGTGCCTATTAATTTTTATGTAGTGAATGTGGTTTCAGAAGTCCAGGTGTTTATTGCATTGGAGAGATATTTCCAACCCTGAACAAATAGTTTGTCTTCTCCTCCCCATGGTTTTTCCTTGTGTTTCTTGCTATTGCTACACAAGTAACAGCAGAGTGAGCAGACAACAGCAGGTTTTGGCAGTTAGAAGAGACTTGCTCAAAAAATGAGATCATTTCATAATTTCCCTGGGACTTCTAGGCCATACAAAATCTCTTCCAGCTATCCCTGCAGCCCCTTAGCAACCTTGGCAGTGGAGAGACATCATCTGAGTTTCAGGGAAATTCTGATTACCGTTCAATATTAGACTTTATAACCAGTGTGCTGTGCCACTGGAGGGAGACAACATCCACGCATTAGCTCAGCGAATTGGCATAATAGTGAGAGATCTTTCACTGTTCACAGTGATGGCACCTGAAAAGAAGTACCAGATAAACTTTAGGAGCCATTTTGTGCATAAATTAATTAACATTCTTGGGAACATTTTCAAGGATTGTGAATAATTTCAGTGACTCCAGGCTGTCGGCTGCTCTAGCAGCCATCTCCTAGTGAGAGGAAAGCTGTTGTTGAAAAGTCATTTCCTTCAGATTATATTAAGCATTGGTACAAAAAATATCAATTGATATACGGATTTTTATGAAAGAATAATAATAGAGGACCTTTTGCACAGTGAGAGTAGTCAGTAACTAAAGGAAATAAATATTCCATGCTTCTGGGATGGTCACAAGTGAGTATATGATGCCATATTGACAGAGGCACTGGAAACATTTAGCTATTTTAAGAATTGCTAGCAGGTTTCTTGTTGCTGTTGTTCCAGAGTAAGGAGAGAAAAAAAAGAAAAAAGAAAAGACTATTCCACTAGTGAATGTACAGCTTGCAGAAAATCTGTTAGTTACCATTTTAAAAAATTGAGTGCTTCTAAAAAATTTTCTCTGGAAACCTGTGCAGCACATGCTCTCTGATCTCCCAGACATTTCTGAAACTCTTATTATTTCCATCCTAGAAATGGAATGACAGGTGGATTCTCAAAACAATCCAACATAAAGAAGTAGTAATGACCTAAGTGTATTGTGTGCTCCCCACAAACTGCCAATGGAGAGATGCCATGCTGTTGGGGCTGCCTGAGCTTGGAAAGACTCAAATGGGGCTGGGTTCACACATGTTTTCCCCTCAGAAGTACCTCAGAGGAGATTGGTAGGGAAGTTCTCCCCTGAAGGTATTGGCCGAACTAATGGACATAGAAAATGTACCTTCCTACAACATGAAATAGGCAAGCTGGGGGAACTGCACTGAGTTCTGGGTTGTGTAGGCGTCTTACGCCTACATATCCCTTACTGTTGCTCTTCCCTTGTCTCACCATACTTTTTATATCTGATAGCATACAGAGGGGTGACAGTAGTGCATGCATCTGTAATTTATTCACCAGGGCAGTGTGGGAAATGGGGGAAAAAATGACAGAAAGCAAGGAGCAGAAAGCTAGAAGAGGAAGGTGGGAAGTGACAAGTGACAGTTGTGGCACACTGCCCTAATGTGCAAATGGGAAAACAAGGTGCCTCTCTCATCATAAACAGTCACCGGCTGCCAGGCAGCTCACAGCCACAATACAGATCCAGAAGAACAAATGGGAGAGATAAGGAGACTCATGTAAGAGCAACTGTGGCTTTCTGATGCTCTTTACACTGAGTGCCTGTGCTGATTTGTTGAGTGTTCCTTCCTTATGGATAAAGTCATTCCATTCTTAGAATGAATGGAATTCTGAAATTGCCCGTGGTGATAAGTGGCAGGATGGGATAGTCAACACTTTCCCTTAACTTTAGATAGTGCTGTGGTGCGATACATGACATGGGATTAGAGTTAGTTTTCTTTTCTCTGAAATAAGTCTTCTAAGAAATAAATTCTATTACTGTGTTAACGTTAAATTACAAAGAATTTTGTAGTACAGGAATGCCTGCAAAAGTCATTAATGCTTTTAAAGATATCTTCTTTATCTGTATTCATAGTCTTGGATTTCCATATATTAACATGTTTTTCCATATGAGTGTTCATAGCAGCTACTTTAAACACTGAGGTTCAAATAACCTGAGCACTCTGTGACCGTGTGCACCAGAATCCTGACTGCAAGTGTATCTTTTTATGCCACCAGAGAACAGAGGCAATAATGTGTTTTGTCCACTGGTGCCAAGCAAACCCTACTACTTCAATCTAGGACTGTAAATAAGGATAAGGAAAGAAAGCTTCTGACTGTCTCAAACAGAGAGGCAATAAAATGCATTGAGTCAAGTTGTTGCAAACTTGGCAGAAAATCATGAGATGCAGATGCAGCTTGGGATATGGGTTCACCAATCTGTCATTCGTTTATTGTCAACCCATGTGAACTTTTCAGAGAATACTGAAATCAGGAAAGCACAGCTGAATTTGTAAAGAGTGGGAGGCAGGAACTGATTCCTGTGTTCACGTATTGATGTTTTAGTAGAACAAACACAAAACATTTCACACAGACTAGAGCTTTAAAAGTGTTCTTGCTTTAAAGAGGTGTTTTTCTTTATTCTCATTACTATTTTTATTACATTTTGAAACAAAATCTTGTTTGGGAATTAAAAATCAAATGCTTCATTTAAAAATTGAGGAATAAGATTTGACTTCTCAAAATAACCTTTCAGCAGTTTTGGGCTCCTCAGTACAAGAGGGATATTGAGGGCATCCAGAGGGCAATGGAGCTGGGACAGGTTCTGGAGCCCAGGGGTTTGGGGAGTGGCTGAGGGACCTGAGGCTGCTTAGCCTGGAGAAGAGGAGGCTTAGGGGAGACCTAGTGAGGTTCTCTGCAGCTCCCAGAAAGGAGGTTGTGATGAGGTGGGTGTTGGTCTTTTCTCCCAAGTAACAAGGGATAGGATGATAGGAAATGACCTCAAGTTGTGCCAGGGCAGGTTTAGATTGGATATTGGGAAAACTTTCTCTACTGAGTGGTGAATGTTGGAAGAGGCTGCCCAGGGTAGTGGTGGAGTCTCTGTCCCTGGAAGGGTTCACAGAGTGTGTGGCCTTGGCACTTGGGGACTTGGTTTAGCAGGCACGGTGCGATTGGGCTGACAGTTGGACTGGATGAGCTGAGAGGGTTTTTCCAATGTCAGTGATTCTGTGATTCTACAGGTTTTGGCCAAATGCTTTTACTGTGTGACACAAATGTACAAATAATGTAAATTAAACTGAATCTTGATTTTTGTGGAAAATTAAACAGTTGATCGATGTCAATATTTCAGTAGCTCCCTTACTGTTAAGAAGTGCAGATTGAATACAATTCCTAAATGGTACTTTTTTTTGTTCCAGTGTTTTTTTCTTGTCTTGAACTCAGTTTTACTTTAAATTTCTGACAGTTCTGTGGCACAAATGAAAGCTTTTTCATTGCTCAGCTCTCTTTAAAAAGAACTAGGTTCACAGCAGAATTTTAGTGAGCACTGATTGGCTTGTTTAATAAAATTTGCTAGGTGGGTATACAGTTCCTGTCACTCTAAAACAACTCATGCTTTTAAAATACTCTAAGTCCCCCTGTGAAAAATAATAAAACACTGTGGTAACTCTGAGGGATATCCGCAGAGAGGTGCAGTGAAAGCTGCTACTTTCCCAACCTGGGGGCCTGAATGAACTTGTTTATCCATCCCTGAAGGTGTGCAGAACATAGGTGGGAAATGTTTGCAGCAGTTGAAGCACTGACAAAGGTATAGATGGGGCACTAGCCTCCAGTGAGTTACTGTCTTATGGAGGAAGGCAGGAAAAGGGGCATACAATTAGGAATTACAAACTGATATGATGTGTTCTGTATCTTGATCTAAACATCACCAAAGTAGATAAGGTGGACCACAGTCCTTGTACATTATGTTTGTAATTGGCACGTGTAAGCAAAGCTCTGACTGTGTAGATGGCTGCCTGTCATCCGTGAAGAGGGAGAGATATCCTGGAAGTGTGGTTCGTTTACTGAGCATTTGCTATCGGTCTTATGAATTCCTTTTTACAGGAATTCTGTAGAGCACTTGGAATGGCCACAATCTTGCAGCCAGAGCAGAGGCAGGTACCTCAGCTAGAGCGAACGAGGCAGAGGCTAAGTAACACAGAGCCTCATTTACTGTCCTGGATGAGGTGAGACTGACCAGGTAATGATTTCAAAACTGGTATGTCACTGATAGCGGTATTTGTGTATTTAAATAACTCCATTGACCTGCAGATTTTCTTGTAGTTTAGGTCACAAAAAGATTACATATATAATACATGCAGTCACTGAATAAGTCAGTTGTTAAAGAACCCAGTCTGTCAACACAACTCCAAATAGTGAAATATTAATATTTCACTCTCTTTAGGTTCAAGGGAAGTGGTTTGTTATGCTGGGATTTTTTACAGACTGGCTCAAGTTTTTATTTTAGCTGCATCATCATCCAGGTGCCAGCAGAAGAAAGAACTGAGTGTGTTCAACTGTAGAGTTGAACCATGCAAGACTAGAGGAGTTGGCAACAAGTGGGGAAGGGGTAGAAATAGACCAAAACATGATCTCTTTTTGTCTTCTTTCCATCCTATTGTACTGAGTACTGTAGACAGGAGGTATCAGGGAGAAGCAAATCATCCTTCAGATTGAGAGAGGACATGCAAGGAGTGATTCTGAGGGGCAGACAGTGTCAAAGATGATTGTGGATTGGAGCACCATACATATCACTTCGTGCTTCTGACCGGGTATGAGGAAAAATACCTGCCAGCACTTCAGTTCTTTAAACATTTCAGATAAGCATTTAAAATAAGCCTAAGATACCAGCAGTACAATGTATATTTCCCAAACTAACTTTTCCAAGACAAATCCGTCACAGGGAAGAGATGACAAGCTTATACCTGAAGGGCTAAACCAACTTTACTTCATTACTTTGGCTTTCTTCTTCCCCCTCTTGCATTTAATTATGAAAATTATCTAGGGAGCTCATCCTTATTTTTGTACCTGTTGATCCCCTCATGGAGCTGGATGTTGTCAGTAGGTCCTCACCGAGTGATGTGAACTTCATTGAACTGGCAGGTGGAGTCCCAGTGACTTGTAACTGAGAACAACCAGAAAACCCAAAATGCACCTTTAAATAAATCTTTATATCTGAGATAAATTGGATAAGTTGTTGCTCTAAGAGCGCTAGAGGAATCTTAGAGATTCTTGGCACATAACCTTGGGTAGATGCCAGGCTCTTGGTCTGGTTCCAGGAAAATTTCAGCTACCGTTCACCAGTAATTCACTCTGAGACACGTTCACCTATAGTCAGGTTTGTTGCAGGCCAGACAACAAGCCATAGCTGACCCTGGTGCACCAGACCCAGCTCCTTCCTGCATGTCTTGGTCACAAACCCTTGACAGCAGAACATGGTGTCTCCTGCAGATGCTACCAGGCTCTTCACCTCTCCCCAGCTGGTACATTTAGGATTGCAGGCTTCTGACTCACATGCAGGTTGGGAGCCAGGGGAGAGATTAATTTAAAGCTAAAGGTGGTTATCCTATGATTAAATGCCTAAGTCAATCACTGTTGCTTGCTCAGTACTTCATCATTGATGCAATTCAGCGAGGAAGAGGCTATAGGATGAAGATGTAGAGTTTCTCTTAGCAAATATGGAATCTGAGGCTTTTTCCATTTGGTCTTTAGGTAATAAATATTTTTTAAAATAAACAGATGGTAATAGAGGTACTCAGTGGATGTTAGCAGGAAGGCAGACCACGATTATGGGATTGTAGGCAATTAAGTGGTTGTAGTAGCTTTTCAGAGAACTGTATTGTATTTGTGAGGCTCCTTGGAAGAATGATCTGCTCGATGAGCAGCAGTGGTGGTTCTAAAGAGCAGTACATGGCCAACAGTCACTGGTGAGGTTTTGTGAAAAAGACAACAGAAAAAAAGGCTTTTACACACTGCGGATCTGAAACTGGAGCATGGCTCTGCTGGTTCTGCAGCCAGAGCACCATTCCCTGTTCATGTGGCAGTCAGCCAGTAACTCAGGAGGTCCTTCTGGAACCCTGCCTTGGATTTGGCAGAAGTCTATGAAAATTGATGTAGTGGGTTTAGAAAAGTACAAAAGAATGTGCTATTTCACACAATGAATACCTAGATGTTGGAACTCACTGCTAAAGGATGTGGGAGGCCAAAAGTATAAATTAATTTCAATTAGTTACATAGTGGTCAATTGTGAACTGCAAAACACCTGAGTCCACATATAACCTGGTTCCAGCTTGTTTCTGCTGTATCGTTTCCATCCAGCTTCTGCTGGCAGGTTCCCTGTCCTGGGGTATCCACCCTGCAGGTGCACTGTCCTGCCTCCCTACTATAAAATGGATGAACTATATGCCTGATATCCGGAACATGCTTATTTGAATAGAACATATTAGTAGCTGACTGCTACACATTCATAGTTTAACTGCTGTCTTTAATTCTTTGATAGCAATTTGACTTGATGATCCGATGGGTCTTTTCCAACCTGGTGAATTACTCATTGTTTTCATTATCCTGTGCATGGGTTGGTGGGGAAGTTGTGCCAGGAGTTATATAGGCCTGGAAACATAATCGTCCTTGCTTAGGTACTTGTGTTATCAGGTGAGATTAAGAAAATTATAGAAATGAGTGTAAGAAAACAACTAGATAGCTTTAGAGGAATAGACAGTCTACTCATTGTGATGATTTCTTCTGCAGAACAGGGGGCATTAAAGTAAGCATCAAACAATGTGATATTGACTTGAAAGTGTATGAAATGATACTTCAAATAAAGACTTTTCTAGAACAAAGATCATATAGCCCTGTATGCTATCTCCAGCAGTGGACCTAAGAGGATTCCTAGGGGAATATACAATATTTGTCCCTTGAACTCTTTGGACATCTAGGTCTTTTCAGCCCAAGTGATTTTCTGAGGTCTGTGTGGCTTTTTGTCTTCAGAAATCCTCAATGGATCTCCCTTCCTTTTTTTTTTTTTTTTTTTCTGATCTCCCCTGGAGCCCAGGAAGACTTCTGGTACCCCCAGCATCTCTTGGCAGCAAGTTCCACAGTTACACTAATGTCTGGAAGAACTACCTGCTTTCATTCTATTTGAACTGAATTCCTAGAAACTCCATCTGGTGATTCTAAAGTCCTTGCACTGGCAGCAGCAGTGAACAAAGTACATTTCTCTTCTTCTCATTCATGACTTGCCAAGCTGCACTGATATCCCACCTCAGTTGAAAAAGTCCTAGCCCATTTCATCTGTTTTCATACAGAATCACAGAGTAGTTGAGGCTGGCAGGCACCTTTGGAGATCTTCTAGCTCCACCTCCCTTCACAAAGCAGGTTCAACTAGGAACAGGTTGTTCGAGGTCATAGAATTGTAGGATCATTTAGGTTGGAAAAGACCTTTAAGGTTACTGAGTCCATGGTCAGGATCAGCTATCATTCTTGCTAGTCTGGGTAACTTTGTGTCACCCCTTTTTTCTCAGTGACTTGTGAAGAAACTGAGCAGCAGAGTCCCATCTCATTGAAATATTCCTTGGCAGCCTCCGTCAACTGGAAAAATGATTACTTTACTCTTATCTGGCATTCCCTATTTCTCAGCAGGTATTTTTCCAGTAACACCTTTCTTAAACCACAGGTGCTTGGTTTCCTAAAGAGCTTGTGGTGACAGATTCTTTTCCAAAGTGCTTTTGAAAATCAAAATAGGCTGACATCACCTTCAGCCACATAGTTGCTGACCACTTCCAGGAAAAATGAGGAGCCAATAACCTCTCTTGGTTGGAATTTATTTTTTCTGCAGTTTCTAAGCTTTACCAGCAGCTTTCGTCATGCTTCCAGCGCCAACTATAGAAGGGACAGAAGGAGCAAAGGTAACAGGCTCTATAAATAAATAAGGTGATGAGTTCTTCATTGGGTAGTGCTGTAGAGACTTGTTTGGTTTCTTAATTTTTGAAGTTCAGCTACCAGTGGCACAAATCCAGTGTTGAGATGCTCACCTGCAGCATGTTGCCAAGGTAGTCAAGAAGGGGAAATAAGTTCTTCAGCTCTCAGCAAGGCAGCACTGCAGACTTTTGCCATTGGGCTTTTATGCTCTTGGCAGTAGCTGGAGAAGGCAATGCTGTGGGAGCCATGCTCTTACAGCTGCTGCTCTCTGCTTTTGGTGGGGAGTCAGTAGGGAGAGAGCACATTCTTACAGTCTCTTGCTGCCTGCAGTCACCAAGAAAGAGGATGTGTGAATAGAAACTACAGCTGTGAAAAAGAGGACTGAGACATCTTCCTGACTTTGTTGGGAGAAGGCAGTGGTCTGACCTGATCTGAGAAAGTGACCAATCACGTGTTTAGTGCTCCGAGTGCCCCAAACACTCTTGTGCTCGTGCTGCTATTATAGAAAATGCAAGAATGAGAAAAAAAATACATAAAAATGGAGAGCAAGTTTTGAGAGAGAGATGCTTGCTCTCTACCTGCTCTGTATGGTCAGTGCTGGTCAGTCTAAGCACAGCCCACTCTACGGAAGAGGGGATGTTGCACCTCATTGCAGAGTGCAACCTGGGAAACTATCTAGAGGGTTGATACATAGAGCCAAACCTCTTCCATTTATCCCTTAGCACAAACTCTGTAGCTGAAGTCTGTTCTTCATGTCAGGAGCTAGTGAGACCTTTGTATACACGTGCAGAGACAGAATTAAGACCTTGCATACAAAGTCTTGATCTGTCAGATCTGCAGATCAGCACTATCTTCTGACTGAAATGACCAGATAGCACCTAAACGGGGAACTCCTGTGGCTTTGCAGCAGCGTGCACAAGGGTTGAATCTCTGTTTATGCATATTTTACCATATGTACTACAATTGTCCCAATACCTAAATGCCAGCACTGAGGTTCCTTTAGCAAGACGTTTGCAGTCCAGAAAATCCTCTGTGCCATGAAAGGGATTTCTGAACAGAAGAGAGATGTCATGAACATAGAGAAGCTTTTACAAGGATAAGCTTTTATTTACTGCTTAGAATATTTGAATATGTTCTTGAGGGGTGATTTTATTTAGATGAGAATTTTTATCATAATTTCAATTATTCCAATCCGGCTCAATTTTAAAGTTTTTCTAATATAAGGCATGAGTATTTCTTTTATTTTACTCAGTGTATAGTGTCCTCAAGCCCATAATTTTGTCAAACGCTATGTTAGAGTAGTGGAATAACTGAAGGGCAGAGTTCACACCATTTGGTATCGGGTACCCTGCTGTAGAGCCTTAACATACTACTGTCGGTTCCCCATGTAAGCAGCAGATCGAAGCCAGCCTCCTGTAGAGGGCAGTTTATCCCACTTAATGACTGAGTAACTTTTGAGGAGAAGCCAATCTCTCTTCTTTGGCTACAACAGAACTCAAGAGAGTCTGTTGTCCATTTCAACATCCACATTAGACTCTAAATGAGGTGGCAAACAGACTTTGGCGTCATAGCTATGTTATAATCACCAGCTGGAAGGAGCAGGATCCTTGACTGACAGACAAATCCTGAAAAAACTCCCAATATTAGTAGTAGCTTTTCTAGGAAAATGGTGCTCTGGATGCTACACCTTTGATCATGCCAGTGTTCCAGTGTTTTGCTCTGCAGGCCGGAGTTGTGTTTTCCTTACATAAACTGAATCCACCTGGGGAGTATCTTTCTGGCATCATATTAGGCAGAGACTGACTGAGCAGGCAGAGAGACAGACTCTAAGCCACCTTTTACTTGCTTCTGTAGCAGTGTTTGGGTTTTGTTCCAGTTCAGGCATGCCTGCACAGCTGGATTCTGTCCTGCATCCTTGCTCGGATGGATTAGTTGTGCCTCCATGTGGCCATAGAGGCCTTAAAATCTTCCTTTGATGTAAGGCTGCTGACCTAGGATGCAGGCACATTGCACGGCCTTGGTGGAGAAATAAACTTGTGGAAAACTTTGTTTAGTATGAGATTTAGGGTGTTTGCAATAAAAAGAAGAATTCAAGATCAAATAATTCATATGCTCCTATAAATGTGTTCTCTTCTACTTCAAACTTTTTTCAGAGACTTTATTAAAAGCACAGTTTCAAAGATAAGTATTCTTATAAAGATGGCTTAAGAATAATTCTTTGTTTATTACTTGTAAAGAAGTTAGATTAAATAACATTTAACCCAATGCTATATAATCTAAAGATAGTTTCCTCTTAATTTCTGAGTTAAGTGAATGATTCATGACTAAAACATTTACCCTTTGCAGGTGTTTGCAGTCAGGGCTGAATACTGCATTTAATATCTCCACTGTCCCCCATCCTTCAAGGATGCTGAACAGGAATCCTGAGAAAAGGATCTGTTCTGTCACCATGATACTGCAGTCACACAGCTCTCTAACAGCAATTAGGCATCTTAAAATGACCAGCTTGCCAGAGGAGGTGGAACCCTACTATGTCTGCTAAAACCCCTGCCTCGTCCTCCCCCCAGAAGCCAAAGAACCAAACCAACCCCAGAGCGCAGTTTTCTGGTACGTGTTATGCAAATGGAGTATTTGAAGAAAAAAAACATGAGAACATTTCAGGTTTGATTTGGAGTACCCCAGGAATCAGTCAGGATGGCCTCCTTCACCAGTCCCTCAGTGCAACTGAGGGTCAGCATTTGGGATCTCCTCTGATTGTCCGTATGCATTACAGTGTTTGTAGGAGTAGCCATGTGTCACACTCAGAGAGCGTTTGGTGATAGTGTCTTAGGAAAGAGGAACACTAATCAACACCCTCATTTTAGAAATTAGTTAACTGCACTTTCTCCATTTACGTATTTACCATTTATAGCAAATGGCATTGAGTTTGCCTCAACCTGCAAGCACACCCCCAAAAAGGCCTTGCAAAGCCTGGTGTCTCTGGGACACTGAGAATATCCCCTCTGTTGAAAAAGGAAAAAAAGGCAGTAGCTATCTTTTCTGCTTTTTCTGGTTGTATATAGAATGAAAAAAAAATCAAATTATTTTATTTCCAGATTCCTGAAGCTTTATGTGATGCAAGTATACAAGAAGTCAAAACTTGTGATGCTTTTAAGGCTATGAGAGCTGTACAGCACAGCTGGAATGTGTGGGTGCTCTGGCATTCTGTGCCTTCACCTTTCCAGAATTCTGGAGTATTTTCAGACACCAAGAACTGTCAGTACAGGCAGACTTCATCATAGAGGAAAGATGCAGGCCATCCTGCTGATCTGAACTCTGTATGTTCGGTCTGCAGTTACAGAAATGATTCCATTAAAAAAACAGATGCTGCTCCCAAGATATATCAGGATTTAATGATGGTTTTGCCTCTTATCAGTAACCTTTAAAAAGATTTCCAGCTTGCCAGATTCCCAAACTGAAGCTGCCATTTTACAGAAGACAATTTTAATTTCTTACTTCTCAGTGACAAAAGAACGTTTTCAGCTACTTAATGACATTTTTTTCCTCAGAAATTGTATTCCTTACAGGGACAAAAATGTTGTTATACAAGTACCATCTCCTGAATATTTCTGTGCATATTTTACCATCAGCCATCTCCTTACCTTAGGCTCCAGAACTAAAGCAATGGAAACTGGTGTATATTTCAGCGGAAGATTCTGTATGAGGAGATAATGCTCTTTTTACATGTGTGCAAGGTAACTGTTGTAGCTATCGGCTGTAAATGAAATCAGACAAATTTTATCATAAAGTTAGCTTAGAGAAATTCTTGGACTCATTAACTACCATTGTAGATGGCATTTCTACTTTAGGCAAAGTTGGAATGTTAATATTGCCTTTCAGGTAAAGATAAGCCTGGCCAAAGGTTTGCTTTTAGTTAGATTTTTTATATTTTTCCTTAATATGGAAGAAGTCCTATGAAAATAATTCCCAGAATTTTACATATCTGCACAGAAGAAATCAAGCAAGTGGTAAGGTAGGTTAGTGCTGTTAAATCTAAGTTCTTTAACAAGGAACATCAGATAGCCATCTGTCCTGTCTTTCATACCTTTAAATTTCTGGGCTGGTCAGGACAAGATAACTAATAGCCTTCGAAATGCTGGCTGGAGAGAGCAGCTCCAAGGGTTATATCTGTATAATGCTATTTTACACACCTCCAGTTGCTCCTCATCATGTAATTTTGTGACAGGCTGACCCAAAAGGGTATTTTCAGGGCCGTGATGGTCTCCTTTTACATCACTTGCAGGCAGAACTGCACTTAGATATTGCTGTATGTGAATGCAATTGGGGATGTAAGGGACAACTCAGAGGTTAGAGCATGCTTTTACCATAGTTGTGGCTTCTGCATTCCTTTGAGCTATCAGGTCTCCAAGATATTATTGTGGTGAGAGCATGATGCAGAAACTACAGGCTCCTAGCTCTGTGCTGTGGAATACTGGAGCCACACGAATATTCAGTGTTTAGAACCCTCTTGAGATCTGAGATGCCAGTGAAAAATGGAGATAATACAGAAATTGGCATGGAAGTAGCCCATGGAAGATGTTGGTTGGAAGCAAAGCTTTGCAGATGTGTGGGGTGCATAGAGCTTGAAGGAAGCTGTCTTTGACCTTTGCCAGGTGAGGAAGACAGCTGGTAGGAAACTGGGAAAATGGCAATGCAAAATGCTGTATGTTTAGCACCTTAGTTCTTTTCAGGTTGGCATTTCTCTTAATTAGGATGCTAGTTTGTGTATGTGAATCCTTTCATTGTGATATGCTGACTAGGAAGTGAATCCAAAGCCTTGGATCTCTTTCCTCTCTCCTCTTGTAATAATGCCGTGTTGAGTGAGGTAACTGAGGATGTCAAAGTGAGCTGCAGGCCTGAGATCAGAGTTTGGAAATCAAAGACAATGTATAAGAGTACACAAACCTTGCCTAGGCTCACCGCTTTTCCCACAGCCATGCACACGTGGCTGCTGTGGAGTGGGAACTAAGTCTGAGTTGTCTCAGTTGGTAGATCTATGGAGAGTAGTGGGGTTTGGATAAAGTTTATTTCCATTTTTAATGAACGTACACTTTAACCTATATGAGTGAACTCAGGATCGTACAGACTCGGATTTACAACAGTACTTGGTGGCTGCTGGTTGTGGAATCATGCCAAGGCAATCAAGATATCTCCAAAGTTCTGGATTAGGGAGTTCAGGAGAGCAAACCAGTCTCATAGAAAAGATTGTTTCAGTCATGAAAAGCTGTCAGGAGGAGTGAGTTATTCCTCTGGGGCCCAGGAGGAACCTCAGTGTGCTGTGCTCCAGCACCTGACTTTCAACATTGGCTGGCAACGCAGACACATGCTACTGATGTGGCTCCTGCATTGAGGAGGGTCGCTGGGTTTTAACAGGGTGGTATTTGGCTAAGAATTAGGCCTTGGAAAATTAGCATTTAAATATGTGTAAAGTAATCTGAGCTATAGTGTTAGTCTCCAAAGGCAGCAATGAATAAACAGAACTTCAAGTATTTAGGTCCTTCTTCCCCTCAGCTCACCATTCTTATAATGAATACCCTGTATTCATTCCGTCTGGAAGTAACATTAGCAGAAGGTAGGAGAGAAACTGCCTAGCAACCCACAGAAATCCCAAAGAGAGGTGGAAAGGAAGTGATTTTCATGTAATTATTCACTTCTAAAAAAGCTGTTGTCAGGTAGACACTAGAAACATAGCTGTTGTATTATTCGCCTAACCTACTTTCAATCTTTTGAGAATCACTACCATTAAAGACAGGGGAAAAAAAGAGCTTAATTCAACCATTTTCTGCCTGGCCGTTTAAGTTGTGTTTTCCCGCTCTAATGATGGCTCAGCTTTCAGAAACTGTGTTGTTTAAAAAACCCTGGATAGTAAACTGCAGAAACAAATCAAGTCCTGTATCCAAAATGGAACTTTTTTTTTTTTTTTGCTGCTTCTCCACAATGCACAGTTCATATTTTGATTTTGTTTATTTTCTCATTTAGTGTCATTTGAGTTGAAAGAGAGCAGCAAGGTAATTTTTCTTTTCTTTATTCTTTTGCTTTTTTCCTCCTCTAGAAGGCATTTGGGGACAGAGGGCAGGGGTTAAAGATCTTATTTATTTTGGGTAACACTGTTGGTGCCAGTGTGCTTGGATCCAGCAGGGTTTTTTACTTCACTTTTGTGAACGGAGGGGCCCAGCTTTGCCCTCGGCCACAATTCCTGGGAGGTGACTGACTGGAGCTAACTGGGGGATATTTTGGTGCTTTTCTTGCCATCTGGATAAGCCTAGGGGAGCCCTGCTTCACTAATAAAATGTGGCGCTAAACTCTTTTACATCCACCACTGTCTGAAGACGTAGTTGCCATTTCAAAGCACACCTAGTTGCCACTTTAAAGCAGCGTGAGGACAGGCACATTTTCAGTAAGTAGTCTGATTTACAAGCCTTTTTTTTTCCCTAGTCCCACTTCTAACAGTTTCAATAAGTGTAGATTGGATAACTTTAGCCATTGAAAACTTAATTTTACAGGAGCATAGTTAATGGAATGTACGTATATCAAAAGTATGTTTAACTACTATTGAAAGTGTATTGGTTTAGGCAGTGACTTCCAGAATGGTTCATCACGAAGATCATCATAGAACCTCTCAGAAGCTTTAATCTGTGTCTTTAGCTAAGGTTGTACTCTACTCAGAATAAAATCGCATTGCAACAGTCTCTGCTGCTTACTGTTTGTTTCAAGATTTTGTTTTCAGTCAGGAACATATGTTTTCCTAGGTAGTAAAAAGCTTTTCATTTTGAGCCCTGAGATTAAGCAGTTTAATTTTGTGTAATGTCTTTTTGTCTGATTTCTAAATAAATGTGTCTTTTATAGTTAACTCAGTTGAAAAGATTTGTGGATCTTTTTTATAAAACTAAACTTATACCAAGATCAGAAAATCAGTCTCTTTTTGCTGAATTACAATCAAAGATGAAAAACTATGCAGTTACTGTCTTGATTATGTGGGAAAAATGAAAGTAATAAGTTTATTCTTCCCTATTTGAAGTTTTCGGCAGGATTCATAGGACAAGATACATTATCAGTGTGCTGCTAGTCCAGAAAAGATACTTAAGAGGTGTGGGGTCCAAGACTAGAAAAAGTAGTCTTGCAAGTAAAAAATGGTCACTAACTGTTGGGGCACAAACGGGTCTGTAATATCAGTTGCATTGCTTCAGAACATTTACATGTCTAAGGTTGTGACAAATATACAACAGTTAGCACATTTCTTGTGTTTTTCCGGCCACCAAAAATCTACCTGAGGTTCCTGAATTTATTTCCCCATTGGCCATTTCCTTGACCAGTTGTAGATAGATTTGGCATTTCAGAAACCAGAAATTGAAGTATTACTGGTCATAACAAATTAAACGTCACTGATTCTCTTTGCTATCAGCCCCAAAGAAGCTACAGTGTCTCCTTCCTGTTTAGACGTTAGCCATAAGCACTGATGGAATTTCTAGATAGATGTCATGTAGTGCAACAAAACAAAGGGCTCTTCTATCTGATTCAGCTTTAATAGATCATGTGAACAATTTGACCACAGTACATGTTTCTCATAAAAGTGTTAGCCACTTTAGATGTTGAAGCTCTGCCTGGTGTCTACGTACTTGTTCTCTCTGAAGGAAACAGCATCACCCATGGCCAGAATGGTATCTGCTTCTCTGACACTGCACACAGGACCTCTGGAGGGGGTGTGCTCTCTGCTCCTAAACTCAAGCATCTCTGGAGGTTCTCACTTCAATGTACAATTCTTCCTTGCCCTCGATTCTACTAGGACTTGCTGTCCAGGGAATGATCAGACTTCTGTGGAGCTGATGTGTGCCAGCAGGAAAGGCTGCTGCTCATGTGAGTGCTAGGCAATGCGCTGCAGCAACACTGCATGCAAAACTGAAATGGAAGGAAATGGCAGGCTCCACGTGTGCTGATTCAGTTTCCTAGCTTTTGTTTGTTCCTAAGCAGACTGCATTTTCAGTTGGCCTACGTTGCTTATAGCTTTTTGGGAACTTCTGATCTTGTTAAAGAGCCTGTCTGTCAAAAGGCTTTCTCTGTGCAGTTTTTCCTTACCAAGCAGTGAAACTTTGAGCTGCAATTGGCTGTATCTTATTCACTGTGACAGCAAGGAAACCACTGAGGCCACTGATGCAAATCAAATGGGATCTTAATGTTATTCCTAAACAGAAACACTCTCAGCAACCCTAGAACCCACAGTCTCAGTTGATCACACGTAAAATAAATACATCCCCTTTTTATGAGAAGTTTATTACTAAGATTAGTGTTATGATTGTTAGTCATGAAATCGTTACCTGCATTACCTTTTCCCTGTCATTAGACTACAACCACACAGCCTTGCCTCTGCTTATCAGTGTTTTGTTAATGCTCCGAAAAGCACTTTGGTTGCTGTGCTGTAATGAAATAAAAAAAGAAATTCAGAGACTACATTTGTCACAGGAAACCAGGAGTCAGAATTTACTGGATTGGGAATAAGAGTGCAGCAGTGTAGAAGTGAGTTTTTCACATCACTCTGCTGGCAAAATCAGGTGTTAGAAGAGTATATTCACCTCCAGTTACACACCCAGACTCTGGCCAAATTCCCAGGATCTAGGGAACTACAGGCTTGTCAGTCTGACCTCAGTGCCAGGGAAAGTCATGGAACAGGTGATCTTGAGTGTGATCATGAAGCACATGCAAGAGAACTGGGTGATCAGGTCCAGTCAACACAGGTTTACCTGGATGAAGACATCGAGTGCACCCTTAGCAAGTTTACAGATGACACTAAGCTGGGTGGAAGTGTGGATGTGCTGGAGGGCAGGGAGGCTCTGCAAAGGGATCTGAACAGGCTGGACCGCTGGGCTGAGACCAGTGGGCTGAGGTTCAACAAGGCCAAAGCTGGATCCTGCACTTGGGGCACAGCAACCCTGAGCAGCTACAGACTAGGAGAAGTCTGGCTGGGGGAGAAGGACCTGGGGGTGTTGGTTGACAGCGACTGAACATGAGCCAGCAGTGACCCAGGTGGCCAAGAAGGCCAATGGCATCTTGGCTTGGATAAGACACAGCATGACCAGCAGGTCCAGGGAGGTTATTCTCCCACTGTACTCCGCACTGGTGAGACTGCTCCTTGAATCCTGTGTTCAGTTCTGGGCCCCTCACCACAAGAAGGATGTTGAGGCTCTGGAGCGAGTCCAGAGAAGAGCAACAAAGCTGGTGAAGGGGCTGGAGAACAGGCCCTATGAGGAACAGCTGAGAGAGCTGTAGTTGTTTAGCCTGGAGAAGAGGAGGCTGAGGGTAGACCTCATTGCACTTTACAACTACCTGAAAGGAGGTTGTGGAGAGGAGGGAGCTGGGCTCTTCTCCCAAGTGGCAGGGGACAGGACAAGAGGGAGTAGCCTCAAGCTCCACCAGGGGAGATTTAGGCTGGACATTAGGAAATAAATTTTCATGGAAAGAGTCATTGAGCACTGGAACAGGCTGCCCAGCAAGGGGGTTGAGTCACCTTCCCTGGAGGGGTTTAAGGGACGAGTGGACAAGGCACTGAGGGGCATGGTTTAGTATTTGATAGGAATGGTTGGACTCGATGAGCCGGTGGGTCTTTTCCAACCTGGTGATTTTATGCTTCTAAATGAACTGTTTTCTTGGAGTGTTTTTAAAGTGAAAAACTCTGTTACATTAGTGTTCCGAGATTCCTGTGAGGAGAAATCTCACTGTGTCAGCTTGAGCTTCCTTTTTGTTTTGTTTTCTCTGATGTAGACTTTTGGATTTCCATCACTTTAGGATATAAATGTTACTATCAGGACATCATAAAGCTACTTACTTGCAAAGCTCTTCAGAACTTTTATTTGTTAATAGTACCATGACCAGAACAACCATGCTGATGCCTAACTGGGACCATTAAGTACTGCTGTCTCTGGACAAGTTGTCTCTTCTCTTTCCGCAGCTTAATTTGCATATTATCTCTGAACGGCATGTTTTGTCTTTAGCGTACTTTTTCATACTAAATTTTTTAATTTGAATAAATACTAACCAAGTGAGAATGATGTATTCCATTATCTATGAGATTCTATTTAGGTTGCAATTGCTAACACCTGATAGTGTTCATAAAACTGTTAAAGAACATACACTGGGTGAGGTGTTTCTCCAGAAATTGTCTCTCTTCTATACAGAGCTTAGGTTGAACTCGGAAGGACCAGCTCAGTTGCTCCTTGTTTATGCCACTGAGAAGAGAATTTAACTCACAGCATATTTTGTTTTAAGGGTGTGCCTTACAAAACTTAGCCAGAACCTGTGCAGTTGCCTCTGCCAGTTTGTTGTCGATATACACATAAAGGCGATTCCTCCTTGACCTTTGTTAACCACTCCATTGTTTTGTCTCCAGGTGTGGGTGGATGCCGGTACTCAGATATTTTTCTCTTACGCAATCTGCTTGGGATGCCTGACAGCCCTGGGTAGTTACAACAACTACAATAATAACTGCTACAGGTAACGTCTCCTACACCTTAGTTTTGCATGGTTTCAGTGATGGAAGTGCCCACATACTTACCTGAACATTATTTATAATCAATCTTATCTACAGAGTACAAACTGTTCCCCAGATCCATCCCACTAAAGTAGCATCTCTTGTTTTCCCCCTGAAAGGATAAAAAAAATATATCTTTCTGACACCAACAGGGTTTCATTGCACTTGGTTTTACTTTCTCAGCATTGAACTCAAGAGTTTCTTAGGTGAGGTAAGCTGGGGTAAGAATCTCACCAGAGCTACTTGAGTGCTGAAATGTACTGAGAAGGACCGTTAGGAAGATGATCTTTTCCTTTGCTGTATAGTTCTGCAAAGCACAAGGAGCTTTGTGTTCTTACTTCTTTGCTTTTAGATTGCTGTTTTGCTCTAAAGTATCCAAGATGTGTAATAGATTAGAATTCTGACTATTTTCAGAATTTGCAGAAAGTGTTTTAAAGGACCTGTTTACTTCTGCTAGCAGACAACAGAGCTAGAGAGTCAACACAGTGTGGATATATGTGGGCTTCTCCGTGTTTGAATCTTGATCTACAAATGGGAGCATTGAATTCTGTTTCATTTCTGGACAAATGTTGGCAATTTATTGATGATGTGCCATATAGACTATTTTTTTACTATGAAATGTTTATAAAAACATAAAACCATTCTCAAAATAATGGTGAAAATTAACTGTAGATAAGGTGATGAGACTGAACCAAAGCCTCCATTGGCCCAGTGGCTGTAGTTCAGCTGTTTGCTCACTGGCAGTGTTGAGATGTGTCTGCTTTGTGCCTTCAGAGGATACAAGCCTGAAGCTAAGGTGAGGCACAGGAACAGGAAGTGCTTTGAACACATGGGAGGCAGTGCAAGCTCATTAGTGAAGGAAGAAGATGCTGAAACCAGTCACCTCGCTTTCAACTTAATGAGCTGACGAGATAAAGTTGCAGGACGAAAGTCCCAAATGAAACAAATACCAGGACATAGAGACTATGCCAGGACTTCAAAAGTGTGAACTGTCTCTGATTCCTAAAAAGTCACTACCAGCCTTTAAAAGATGGGAATGGTGATTGCAGATACAGGTTCAGAACCCATTGGATTTTACAGCATTATTTGCTCTCAGAGGTAGCTTGAGCAAAGATTTCCTTCCGAGCTGTAGTAAGACGAGGATAAACCAGACTGTGCTGTAGGTTTGGCAGAGCTGCAGGCTTGCTTCGTGTTCCAGTGGCTTAGAATCCTAATTTGCTTACAAGTGTCTATGCTGGATTTCTTAAGTGCGCAGCTGTCTCTCATAGCAAACCGTCTTCAAAGACTGCCTGTCATGAGAAATTATTCCTGCCTCATTATCTGTCAAGCCTGAAGTGCTGTCTGGAAGCAGGATGAACAATATTTCACTGAGTTCTGGGGAAAGATCACACCTTTCTGCAACAGTATTTTCCCTTTTTTAAAGTGACTTTACTGTTGTGACATTTCCAATCTGGGAAGAGACTATCTCTTCTCCTTGGCTTTGCAGCTGTCATTCGTTGATAGGCAGGATACATAGGGCTGAGAGATCAGTGTCCCTGCACTGGCGTTGCCTACTTGTTAGCCACTTTCTTTAGGAATAGACACAGTTTTTAGATTATCTATGGTGCTTTCCATTACCACAGCTTTTTTAAAAAATGTTTATATAAACCATACTGGAGTTCTGTTTTGTAGGGATGTGTATTGCCAACATACAGTAACTGGAATAGAATTAGACAAGATGTGACCACGGGATGTTTTTGCAGGAAACAAATCACTACAGTTTTTATATAGTTTATAAATTATTTCATACCCTCTGGAATACATTGCTACAACTGCTATAGAAAAACTGTTCTTAAAACCATTCTCATAGTATTTTTACGTACTTTTTAAATTTCTATCAAAAAATAGTACATGGGTAGCAACAGGTTTGCAATTCAACCAGTTAAAACACAGGCAAGGCTGTTATGATGGTATCTTTTGCAGATGCCTACTCCTGACTGATTACTCTCAGACATAATATCAGTTGGAAGCTTACTCTTAATGAGCAACTTCATGCCCATTCCTGCAGCTTGGCATTCTGTTAGTCCTAAGGCTCAGTGTATAAAAAAAACCCAGGTTCTGAAGATCAAATGTACTGTTTTTTATTTATATTTTCAGAGACTGCATCATGCTCTGCTGCTTGAACAGTGGCACAAGCTTTGTTGCTGGTTTTGCTATCTTTTCAGTTCTTGGATTTATGGCTTATGAACAAGGTGTGCCCATTGCAGAAGTTGCAGAATCAGGTGAGTTCCAAAAGCAGTCTTCTGAGTAAAGATAAAATGTCCAGAGGCTGCTGTCAGAATACTTAGTCTTATGGGTAAGTTGTCCATTTGGCAGCTAGTTTTACAAAGCTTGTTACCTGACTCATGGGAGTAACTGCTATTAAAAGAGTTCTTAACTGTTTTTATGACCATGCATTTCTGTGTGACAAACACTGATATTACCATGCATAGCACCAAGTTGATAGTCAAGAAGCTACTGTAACACCAACTTACTCCAGCTGAGCACTCAGAAGATTTTTCAGTAGAGACTCCTTGCTCAGTTATACCCCTTGAGAGCTATGTCCTCATGAAAGGAACTTTCAGCTTCCTCTAAATGAGACAGATCGAAATCCACACAAATGCTTGTTCCTTCTGGGAAAAATCATAGAATCAGGGACCACCAGGTTGGATCACTGAGTCCAACCATTCCCATCAATCACTAAACCATGCTCCTCAGGACATCATCCACCCATCCCTTAAACACCACCAGGGAAGGTGACTCAAACCCCCTCCCTGGGCAGCCTCTGCCAGTGCCCAATGACCCTTTCCATGAAAAAATTTTTCCTAATGTCCAGCCTAAACCTCCCCTGGCAGAGCTTGAGGCCATTCCCTCTCATTCTGTCCCCTGTCACTTGGGACATAGTATGGTATAGCCGTGAGCGTGATAAGAGACCAGCTGTTTAGGAGAAATCATTGGAATCTCTTAATGTGTACTACTCAAATCCAGATCTCTAACAGTCAGACAGCTGATGCCATTTCCTAGTGTCAGTAAGTTTTTCTCCTAGGGACACTCACTGAGACACTCTGGATCATGAAGTATAGAAGTTCTTGGTTTGAGTCCAGAAAGGCATAATTGCTCAGCTCTACGAGAACGGACCATCTAATGCTCATTACCATCCCTTGGAGTGAGGCAGCCAGTAGATGTTAATTGTTCTGTAACACCTCTCTGGATGTGACATCTTTAAGCATCATTTACAATTCAGCAGAAAAGAAAGAACAGGAGCTGCCCAGAAAGAAAAGCAGTAGAACACTGAGCTGTGGAGGAGAAATTCTTCTCATCAGATAGTATTGAGACTGTTAGAGATGTAGAGTTTGTAAAGGTTTTCAATCTGGTGTTTAGCTCCTCATATCAGCCATAAAAGAACAGTCCAGTTGTAGTGGGTTGACCCTTGCCATCAATTAAGCATCCATACTGGTGTTCACGTTTTTTCCCCGCCAGGGCAATGGGGAAGAGTACAGGAAGAGAAAAAGTGAAAACTGGTGGGTCCAGGCAGATACAGTTAATAAATGATGCTGTGTTAAGCACTGTTCAGCAACAGCCACCATGGTGGTGTCGGCACTGCTGTTCTGTCCACAGATCCAAAACACAGCACTGTACTGGTTGCTGTGAACCAAGTTGTTTCCACCTCAGCCAGACCCAAACACAAATAGAAACCATTTCCTTTCTCTTCTTACCTTTCAGGACCAGGACTTGCATTCATTGCTTACCCTAAAGCTGTTACCATGATGCCCCTTTCTCCTCTGTGGGCAGCTCTGTTCTTCATGATGCTTATATTCCTTGGATTAGACAGTCAGGTATGAAACAAATGGCTTGTAACGATTTTGTCAGGTTCCCTAGCTTGTGTGTATCGGTGTCCTTGATGTAAATGGCATCTAACCTGACAAAAGAATGAACATGAACTTCATTCCTTGCTTAAAACCATTGATTCAGGCTGCTTATCTGAAATCTTATGTATGTGATAGTGGCGATTCCTGTATGGTTTGTCATGAACACTGACTCAGCCTGAATACAGCTTTCAATATTAACATGGAAACTAGTTTGAACTTAAATACGGATGATTAAAATACAAAGGTCATTAAAATGTCAGCATGTCTTCTTTTCCTAATTTTAAAGCACTTTGCAACGAGTTTTAAAACTGAACATCAGATAATAATATGCATTATTGTGATGTATTTATACAAAAATATAGCAAGAAATGTGCAGTCATATTCTGCAGCAAAGTGATATCATAGCAGTTGTCCTTGCTGTGTGACCATAAAAATTGTGAAAGCTGTTTGATGAAAAATGTAAAGTAGGTGGCGTTTTTAGCATGCAGATCAACTCTCAGCATGATTTGGTTCAGAAAGTTTATGATTATATGCTGTAAATATAGCTTTTCAGTGTGTATTTTTCATGATATTTCCAGTCATTAAAATTAACGTTTTAGTAACTGCTCTTTTTCCTGATGTAGTAAAAATTTTGAAGTGTTTTTTTTAAATGAGCAATTCCTGAATTCTACTTTTGACTGTTCCAAGAAGCAGCCTTATAATGTCTGCATTTGGGCATTGATTTTGGTGCCTACTTTAGAAACCTTGCTCCAAAGCCCTCAGTCAAAAGGTTGAGCCTCTTTCTCTCTGCTGACCTGTAAAGTTAGTAAGAATGTTCCTTCCCTCCACCATCAGATGGACTTGGCTCGGGCCTTCAATAGCTCTTTTGAACTTCACTCTCCTGTAACATGGAGAGAACACAAAAAAAAAAAAAAAGCAGTTCATTTAGCAGTGCTTGCAGATGCATTGCACTGTGTGTGCTTCGAGTGACAGATGCACAGGATGCCTGGAGGCTTAGAGTGACATCCTGCTGCAGTCCTGTGAACTGTGTGTACATTATTTAAGTCCCATTCAAGCCAGATTTGAAAGACTTATTTATTATGTTATCCGTCTGGTACAGGTCAAATGCACTGTTGAGACAGTGTTAGTGGGTTCATCTCTCTGAATTTGGTGGTGGACTGGAAATCCATAGCTTTGGTGTTGTTAAGTTCAAAATGACGTTCCTCTCAGTTTGATCTGCTTTTAGAGTGTCCTCAGGGATCATCTGGTCTCTATGATGGGAACGTAGAAAGATATTACAAGTATTTTGTAGTAAATCTAAATCCCAACTGTAGGTGAGACACTTATTTCATTTATACTTTCCTTTCATTTCTTCTAGTTCGTGTGTGTTGAAAGCATTGTGACAGCTGTTGTAGATATGTACCCAAAGATTTTCCGAAGGGGCTACAGGAGAGAGCTGTTGATCCTTGGCCTTTCCATTGTGTCTTACTTCATTGGCCTAATAATGTTAACTGAGGTAAGACACGCTCTGTTGAACCAGCGCAGAAAAAAGGAAATGGGTTTCTGTTTATAATCACAACAGGTAAAAGGCAAGAACATTTACCACAGACAAACTTTGCTGTCAGGAACATGGCTACAAAATACTTGAGAGAGCACCTTCCCTATGAGGACAGGCTGAGAGAGAGTTGGGTTTGTTCAGCCTCAAGAAGAGAAGGCTCTGAGGAGATCTTATAGCTACCTTCCAGTACCTGAAAGGAACCTACAAGAAAGCTGGAGAGGGACTATTCATAAAGACTTGTGATGATAGGACAAGGGGGAATGGGTATAAACTGGAGAAGGGCAGATTTAGACTAGACATTAGGAAGAATTTGTTCACCATGAGAGTGGTGAGACACTGGAACAGGTTGCCAAGGGAAGTTGTGGATGCCCCATCCCTGGAGGTGTTTAAGGCCAGGTTGGATGTGGCCTTGGGCAGCCTGATTTGGTGTGATATCTCTTCCCATAGCAGGGGTGTTGGAACTAGATGATCTTTAAGGTTCTATCCATCCCTAACTATTCTATGATGTTCATGTGCAGTGACCTGAAGAGCAAAAGCTTCTGTAGTGACCTTCAGCTTGATGGGATAACAAATGAAGATGAAAAAAGGATGGAGGTGGGACAGGATTTCCTGCCTGAAAGCAAATGCACAGTATTCATCTGGTATACGGAATGGTCGCAAGTGCTGTGGAAGAAAAAAAATCTTCCACAGTAACAAATCACTGAGAAATGGATATTCTTTGTTCAAGACAGAACCAAATTTAGTAGGAGGATTGCCAGGGAACCAACAGATTGACTGTGTAATTAAAGCCGTGTTTGCTATGAAATGTGCGTACTGGTACCAACGCAGTATTTCTTACTTTTTCTGTGTTTGCCTTTCAGGGTGGGATGTACGTCTTCCAGTTATTTGACTCTTACGCAGCCAGTGGCATGTGCCTTCTCTTTGTTGCCATATTTGAGTGTGTCTGCATAGGCTGGGTTTATGGTGAGTTGCTGAAAATTTCTGTGGGCTTCAGTAGTTACTAAAGTTTTCTCTATGCGTGAAAGCATTCTACCATGATAGAGTGGGGCCCTCCACATTCCCACACCCTACCAAAAATGATAAATGCCTCTTTTTCGACTCCATCTAATAAAGATAGTGGGATTGATTTCCCCCACACCTTGGTCCTGTCAGATTGACCTCCACCTTGCTTCGCCAATGAATTCCTTGGAAAGTAGGGTTGGCAGTGGCACTGTCTGCTCTCACAAAGTGCCTGTGCAGGTCACGTTCCCTTCCACTTCTGTCACCCACAGATAAATCCAGGGAAGGGGGAGTTCCCACCTCACTCACATAGAAGGAACACAGCAGTGTCACTAGCTCTGCTGTTTCTGCTTGCCAGCAAAGCCAAGAGAACCACCCAGAGATGGGTCTGCTCCTGGTGACATCCTCAAGAAGTTCTGCACACGAAGGGCTGACAGTTTTACTTTGTAGAACAGCGCGTGAACTTCAGATCACACATCTCCCAGCTATCCAGGGATTCATGCATAAGCTTGCAGCACATGTGTACTCTACCTGTGCTTACTCGGACTGTTACTGTCCAGGAGCTGTTTCTGTTGGAATCTCACCCACTCTTGTTCATATTGGTCAGATAAGGCCACAGGCAGCAATATCTGCCACAAGTATGAGCAGTAACAGGGAGGTGTGTGTATCAGGGAAAGAGACAAAAGCTTCAGTCTTTGCAGCTCTATCAGAACCTGTGCTTTTCTCTTTTCTGTTTCAAATACTGACCTATCCAACCTCTTACCTGTACATTCTTCACCTGCTTCTCGTTCTTTTGGGGGCAGGCAGCAATCGCTTTTATGATAACATTGAAGATATGATTGGGTACAAACCACTCTCACTGATTAAATGGTGCTGGATGGTCTTAACTCCAGGTATTTGCGCAGTAAGTACAGAATATCCCAATCATTTGTTTTAGACATAAAGAGGGTTTCTGTGTTTATTTCTTTGAGTTTTGCTGCTGCTAATAGTTCACAGCAGCTGAGAAAAACACCTATTACTTTGTAGCATGCTTTAATTAAAAAAAAAGCTTTGTGGGAGCTGTAAAAATTGTTACATACATATTCCTTAAATTGTGAGGAATCTTACTATTTACAATAATAGAAAAAAAATAAACTCAGGGCCCTATATTTGCCAGTACAACAGAAGCATATCTTGTATGCATGAAAAAAGGAAAGGACTTTGCCTGAGCAGAAGCTAGCAGGGCTGGAGCCAGCTCTGGCCATCTGCTGTGGCAACACAACAGGGACAATATTACAAGAGCACAGTCAGATTGCCTATAAATTTGATCCACGAGTGCCGCAGGATTAGAGACTGAAGCCTCTATATGTAAGCAGGGTTCAGACTGGAAATCACAAAAAAAATTTTCACAGAAAGAGTCATCGGGCACTGACAGAGGCTGCGCACAGAGGTGGTTGAGTCACCATCGCTGGAGGTATTTAAAAGACAGGTAGACAAGGTGCTCAGGGACGTGGTTTAGTGGCAGATAGGAATGGTTGGACTCGATCATCTAAGAAGTCTTTTCCAGCCTAGAGATTCTGTGATTCTATGAAATGCTAGCACCTGCAGAACTGGTTATGCTGGGGCACCTGGACTTCCAGATTCCCTTCAGCTCTGCCAGTTCGTTTACATACGTGGGAAAATCTCCGACTCATTTTCACCAACACTGCATTGAACATCTTATCACCTGCTCTTGTGCATTGTCTTCACCACTTCAGAGAAATGCATGCAGTAACTGTTCTGTATTTCATACATTTAAATGGTCCGAACTGATGAGACTCCTGTCAAATTCAGACAAGTCTGAGCTTTTGTGAGGATGAAAGAGCTGGCCTGCAGAGCTGCAGATACAGTGGATTAAAGCAACTTTGAAAATTTTGCCTTTCCTTTTTCATCATGACAGGCTGGAGAGAACGCAGCTTCTGTTACTTAATCACAGCTGGTTCACGGTAACAAAACTTAATCTTTCCCACCCAGGTACTGTTTGGCATCAAAGTGCAGGTTTTATTGTCACTGAGAGGTAAATGGGATTTAAACTTGAAAGGCTGTTAGTTTCTGCAGAAGCTACTGAGTCATGCTATCAAAGCTATGCATAGAAGAAGATATTGCTGTGGTTTTAGGTTTTGGGTTTTTTCTCTGATCACTTTACATCTTTAGGGAGACTGGCCTTGCCTAAACAAAGAACTATTTTCTTGTTACATAGGCACTTTTTTCAAACACTGCTAATATGTGTCCCTGCTTATTTCAGGGAATCTTCATCTTCTTCCTAGTGAAATACAAGCCTTTGAAGTACAACAATGTGTATATATACCCTGACTGGGGCTATGGCATTGGGTGGATGATGGCACTCTCTTCCATGATCTGCATCCCTTTGTGGATTGGCATTAAGCTGTGGAAGACAGAAGGCACTTTCGTAGAGGTAAGATACATTTTCAGATTAATGATACTGAAAAAAGAAATGAGAAGGAAGTGTGAATCCTCATCTGTGTGATACAAAGCACAGTTTAATCAAAAAAGCAAGGCCACATACCTGCTCCAGTGGTAGCTGGGGGTGGCCTCGCCATGCTGCTGAAGGGAGGCATTTGATGCTTCTCCATTTTCTTCTGGGTGCTTTTCCTGATTGCAGTTCCTGAAGTGAGAAATAGAGGCAAAAATAAATGTTCAGTGCAATTTATTAACATTTGGTATCGAGTTTTCCCAAGCCTAGGCTGAGGTTAAAATTATTAAGCATAAGACCTTTTCTGATACTCACTTGAATAATGCCAGTGTGAAGAATAAGACAGTAGGAATTTCTGCATCTTGGATGCAGGGCTCATTAATTGATTATCTAACACAACTGAAAGATCTGTCTCTCAGGGCAGAACTAGACTTTCAAAATTGTCCTCCACTCAGAACCAACAGGTATGAATTCTGAATACATCTGAGTGTATCTCTATGTAAGAGTCACTGCTTTTCTGAATGGAGAAGCTAACATACAATTTATTGTGCCATGAGAAACACAGTGTACTTGGAGAGCAGGCTATTGTGCTGAGTTTATTCAGAGAAGGGAAGGTTACTCCAAATCAGCATGAAAATGCACTTTGACTTTTTCTCCCCTTTGTTCTCCAGCCTTTGGTCTGGTGTGATTTGTGAAGAATTGCACAGCAGGCAGTTTTATGGGTGCCTGCTTTAGGCAGGGAAACGTGAAACAGGCATGCAAGACAAAAGGGTTTTATAGTCAATCTGTTCAAGAAATGTGTGTCTGTGACCAAGAAAAAGATCACAATTTCCATTTTCTCAAATTTTCTAGAAATTCAGGAAGTTGACTACACCTAGCTCAGATTTGAAAATGAGAGGCAAACTTGGAGGAGGAGCCTACATTGCAGCAATAAATGACTGCGATGCCAAACTGAAAGGAGATGGTACCATTTCAACGATTACAGAAAAAGAGACACATTTCTGAAAGAACTATCTTTTTTGTTTTGTTTTTTTTTTGTATAAATAAATAAATACACTTAATTATAGAAGCTGGCTTGTTTTGCACAAAATTTTATTAACCAGTTAATTTTAAAGTGAAAATTGTATACTTGTTTAAAAGTGATTTTTTTAAATTACTATGTAAGTAATGATTATGTACAAGAAAAAGAAATAGTATTATACAGTACGTTAGCAATGGCTTCTTGTAATATGGTGATTTCAGTAAATGTTTTTTTAGAAGCGAGAGCAACCTGTATAATGTGCTGTCAAACATTTCTACTTTGATCTCTGGCAGGTGTAATGTTGTATAGCTCTTTGCATTCTAATCTGTGAGCGTTCTGACCATTTCAGTTTTCAATGTATGTACATAAAGGGGACCAGAATGTCCTGTTCATACTGGAGGAAAGAGTGAGGGGATGGGGAAAGACTTGGTAATGGCTCTTGCACGCTGCTCTCTAACTGTGGCTGTGGCTGTGGCTGGTGCCCACTGGAATTAGAGGGAGCCTTTCCAGTGACTTTGCACCAGGCCATGTGTGATTCAGCCTTTTCCCTGGCCGGGGCAGCTGAGTTTTGCACCGAACAAAGTTCTAAGTTCACCTCAGCTGCTTCTATTGCCTTCCCTCCACCTTCCATTTGCTTCAACAGAGCTGAAAATGTGGTGGGATGGGCCCACTTCCAAGTCACTGTTTTTCTGGAGATTGGATAGAGAACATTTTTTACAAGCTATGAATTTTACTGCTTTTGTAAGTACAACAGGAGATCAAGGTTACGTTAGAGAAGTGGAGGCGTTCTGAGGAAGAACAGCACAGGTTTAGAGCTCTGTGTTCCTCTGACTCCGTGTCTCTTATCTGTTTGCCTGTCTTGCACATGTGTTCATTTCCCCCTGAAGAAACCAAGGATCCTGTAATGACAGCATTTTTCTCATCGTTGGGGCACTTTTATAGAGACTGTCAGATGAGACCCTAAGTGCTGAGTGGTACCGGGTGTTGCACTGAAGTCAGACTAGGAGTTGATTTCATAGAGTAATAGGTCCTTACTCATATAATCATGGAATACCAGGCTGGAAGGGACCTCAAGTATCATCTGATCCATCCTTTCTTAGCAAAGCACCATCCTGATGAGAGGGCCCGGCACCCAGTCCAGCTGAATCTGAGACATCTCCAGTACTGGGAATCCACCTATTCTCCAGGGAGATGAATCTCTACAAGAACTCCAGGAGGTGATTTATCTATCACAGAATCACAGAACAACCAGGTTGGAAGGGACCCATCGGATCTTCTAGTCCAACCATTCCTATCTAACACTAAACCAAGTCCCTCAAGACCTCATCCACCCGTGCCTTAAACACCTCCAGGGAAGGTGACTCAACCACCTCCCTGGGCAGCCTATTCCAATGCCCAATGACCCTTTCTGTGAAAAACCTCCTCCTAATCCTCCAGCCTAAATCTCCCCTGGCGGAGCTTGAGGCCATTCCCTCTCGTCCTGTCCCCTGTCACTTGGGAGAAGAGGCCAGCTCCCTCCTCTCTACAACCTCTTTTCACCCGAAGAACAAGCAAAAACCACCAGCTTCTTTTTAACGCCCAGCTGGGACCCTGACAAAGCACCGCAGCCCCCTGGGCTCAGCCCCACAGCTTCACCCCCATATCCCACACAGCATCCACCGCGGCGCCCTTCAGCCATCTCTCCTCCTCAAGCCATCCCTTCCCTCTTATCGTTCCAAATTTCTTCTCTTCCACCCCTCCTCCTCAATCCATTCCTCCTTCTCCTCAATTTCTCCTCCATCCCTCCTCCTCAATCCACTCCTCCTCCTCCTCAATTTCTCCTTCTCAATCCATCCTTCTCTATTTCTTCTTCTCCCTCCCTTCTCAATCCATCCATCCCTCCTCCTCAACCCATGCCTCCTCCTCCATTTCTTCTCCATCCGTCCCTCATCCTCTCTCCAACCCTCCTTCCATCCCTCACTCCTTTCCCATTCCTCCTCCCTTCCATCCCTTGCCGCTTGTGTTCCACAGAAGGAGCAGGATTTGGCTTGTGATAAGGCCATTTTATTCTGTCAGTGGTACGCACTGACCATCTGAAATCAAATCTTGTATGTGACTCCAGCCAGTGGTGGTTGTTACCACAAGGTGTGCCCGTTGAGTCCCGGTATCCAAATCTCCCGACTATCTTGTTTTGTTTGTTTTCCTGCTGGTATTCCAAACATTATTATTTGTTCCAGAGAATTAGTTTTTAATCTTACCCTGTTTTTTCTTAATGGTTGTATGAGAGACCTGTGGTGGAATGCTATATTACATTGCACAGCGTGCAATGGAGAGGGACAAGGAGCAGCCTAACACAGCTCAGAGGAACAATATCCACTGTCTTCTCTGCAGTTTAGAATCACCAAATCTCAGCTAACGGCATCTGGAGTTGTTAGAAATGGGAGTGGCTGCTGGCCTGCTGCAGAGGAGAGCATTTCAGTGGAAGTCACAAAGTGTATCTCAATATTAAGTAGTGCTGTTCATGGAGACAGCATTTCTTTGAGATTCTACAGTTACCTCTTAGAAAATGATTTTCATAGAATCACTTTGTCTGAAGTCACATTATTAAATCTAATAGATCTTTGATTTTACTTAATCTTATTTGTATGTGCCATGTGGTAAAAGGGAAGTCTAAAAGAGAATTTTACTGCAACTCCACTTTAAATATTGGCTTCCTTTGTCTCCATCATTAGGTGCTTAGGTAAGGACATTTTGAAGGAGCCTGCCTTTAGGAAGGTAGAGAATCATCTTGTGAATGCTGGCCTCCCTTAGCAGGAGTCCTCAGCTTGGCATCCAGACTTGGAGGTTGCCAGTGAAAATCACCATTCCATTGGGAAATGATGCTTCTGGATGAGAAATGCTCCCAGGACTGAAAACACAGATTGAGATATCTAACTACAGAAAATACAACAAAGCACCCCAAAGCCATATGTTGTCATTGAAAAAATACCCACTTGAGAGCCTTAACATTTTTTTGGAAGTTCCAGTGAGTCATAAGTATTTCTATTTGAGTCCCTGAATTGAAGAACTAAGGCCACAAAGCCATGAAGGGACCTCGGGATGGATTATGTTCCTTCCCAGAGTAAAAGTCAACACATTTTCTTATTGGTGAGGCATGTCCGAGTGTAGATATACTGTTAGGTTATGCTGATTTCAACACAGTTCTCGTCAACAGTCACAACAGTTAAGTGTGCCGAGAGGTGGAACCCACACCTTTCAGTTGATCATTGTTACACACACTGTGGAGACCCCAAATGAGTCCAGATTGCCCTTTGAATTGTAACACGCTGCTGCAGCAGCAAAAATTGGCTTGTGCATTTTAGCTTGTCAGTGTGTGTTGAACTGCTGCCCTCATCTAAGCATCTCCACAGGAACTGCATACTTTGTATGGAACACTTATCCTGCTGCTATGAACCATTTCACTGTAGCTTTATACACATACAGATGGTCTGGCATGGTCCAAACTATTACAGAGTTGCTAATGTGCTGTGCTTGTAAGTGTGTGAGTTTAATATCTGACTCATTTAACCTTCTACTGACTCAAAAAAACAATATTCTTTTTGGGGGATGTGGGAGGGTAAATTTGCTAATAGTATTTGTGGTTTGGGTTTGGGGTTTTTTTAAACAATATGAAGGGGGAAATGCAAAAAAGATCATGATGAATTTTTTATGTGGTAGAAACAATATTGCCCTTTTCTGAAATATCTGCAGTATTATTAAGAATAATACAATAAAAATGAACAGCCACTAAGGTTTATTTAACACAAAGAAAGATTCTGTTTGGTTTTGAAAGGCACAAGATTTTGTCTACTTATTGTTTTCAAAAATTAAAGGAAATGGGCAAAAGCCATTCTGTGTATTTTAGTTTATATCAGTGTATTTTACATGACCTTCACTTAAGAAATAATCACAGCTACCCTGTTAGGACAGACATCTGTCCCTTGACTGTAATTGGGAACTTGCCAATAAGAGACGGTTTAGCAGCCTCCTTGAGCTCATCCAGTAAATTTGTGGCTGAAACAACCTGAAGTTTCCTGACCTCCCAACTGAATGTCACCGTTATCTCATACAAACCCATGTTGCTGTGGAAAAGAACATACCTGCCACCACTTCTCTTCCCTATTCCTCCCCACTTTGTAGCCTTGTTTTGCCATGGCCTGCATTGTCTCAGGCAGAGTCAGGAGCACCATACAGAGCCACCTCAGGAAATGTGTGGCTGAGACTTCCACCCACAAAAGTGCATGGTCAGCCCTCCATAAGGCCAGCATATTGCCCAGCCACATGGACACCAGTTTTGAAGTGAGATGGGGAGGTGAATTGCATCTTCCAGCTGTTAGGTACATTATGAATTAAAATAACCTTCCCACCATGGCCACTGTCACAGGCCACTGCTGCCCCTTTGAACGTCTTCTGTACCATGCTTTCATGCTTTATACTTGTCTTTCTATGTCACTGGCCCATTTACAGGGAAAAATGCTTGCATTAATATATGACACACTGATTAATCCCTGAGGCACCCTATTACATAGGAGCCTGCCACGCAGGAAATCAAGCTCCTTTCTTAAAGGACATTTCTCATCTTGATCAATGAAGTGTGGCTATAATAAGGGAAATGTGCTATGGATTTTTCACAAAGCCTTTTGATTCCTCTAACGACTGTACCAGCTATTCTACCCAGCAGCAGAGACACCACAGAAAGGATGGGCACCCTTCTTGCAGGGTTGATGTTCTTGCAGCTGGAGCAACAAGCCCTGGCAGACCTAGGGCCCAGCCAGGCAGCATTACAAGGTTCTTGGCCCCATCTGGCAACAGGGCTCTTAAAATGAGAGTGCTTGCAGCTGTGGTATTCTAGTTAAACATGAAAAAAAGCACAAAGACAGAAGAGAGTTCCTTGCTATAAATGTTTAGTGACAAAATATCAGGGTGCACTTTCTGTTTCTATCAGCATGAACTGCTGTTCATGCAGTCAACCAATGCCACTGTCTGTGCCCAGCACTTACTACAGCACTGTATGAAAGGCACAGCAGCTTCTCTTAAATATTATTGTAAAGCATCTTATCAGAAATACCAAGAGCTATGGCTGATCTCTTTTTGTTTAAATGAAAACACCTGCTTCTTTGTGATACTGTACACAAATTAATCATCCCTCTGCTCTTCCCAGAGGGCTAAAAACTGCAATTAAAGCATGCCATGCTCAAAAGAGCAAAGTACAGCTAGTGAGGCAGCCACCTCTAGGGGCAGTTCTAAGTTTGGTTACAGCCAGTGATGTCGAATTCAGCTGTGCGCTCATCAGCACTGGCATCAGGAAACCCTGATGCTCATGAGCATAAGTGAGAGGTAGAAGTAAGCAAGACAACACGAGGCATGGTAAAGGGACACAGTCAAGACGCTGTACTACTTGTGCCTTCAAAACTCTTACGCACTTGGAAGAGGTATTATGTGGTTTATTTGTACATGACAGGAGATGTCAGGGTTGTTTTGGTGTTCACATTCTTCCATCTATGAACTGGGATCATCAGCAGAAGCAAGTTCAGCTGTGTGAGTGGCAGCTCAGAAGGTGCTGCAGAGCATGGCCCTGCGTTGAACTCTGCAACTAGGTATGCCAAAACACTGCTGTTCTTTCTTTTCAAGCCCTGCTCTTCACTTGCTCCCAATTTAATTTGGAAGAACAAATGTATTAACGTAAACATGCCCAGGAACTGTTTTGGGCTTCATCAGGTTGCTTGGCTTTGGTGTTTTGCTGTAGGTTTTTTTTTTTCACTTTCCTGTTGAAATTAGTTTTGTTGGCTGTGTTGAAATGCAGGCAAAAATTACAAGCCAAATAATGTGGTACCAGGTCAGTAAGCAGAAATCAAGAGAAAAATAAGCTGTTACAAGAAAAAACTAATCTTTGTGTTGTCTGCAGGGATGAAAGCATGATGCATTGCAAGGAACATTTAAATAAGCTTTTAATTTTTACTGCTTATTTTCAGAGATTCTTTTCAGAAGACCTGCCCAGGTTATATTTAAAAGGCTCTGCTTGCTTGCTTGCTTGCCAAGCTTTTGCCTCAGACTTCACAGAAAACTTGTTGGGCTTTCATGGCAAAGACTTCTCCTCTTCCCCACACATTAGGGCCTGCTGGTTCTGTAGCCTTCCCCTTCAGTGTGATGCAGAATACGGTCTCTGCTTCTCAGTAGGAGGAAGTGGTGGTGTTGGAGGCTATTAGCTGATTGGATTAATTAAGAGTAATTATTGACAGCATATGGCAACCATGATTGGGGAGGGGAAGGAAAGTGATTTAAGAGATGGTAGGGAGAAAGCCTCTTCAGGAAGAGGAATTATGAAAGTACTGCAGTGGATGGCTGTTGGCAATATGAATGCAGTGACAGTGGCTCCTTCCTCAAGGACATAACAGATTGGGGCTGGTAAGTGTGGAATGCATGACAAGGCTTCCATCTCAATTAGTTTTGTAGCATTGTGGCTTCTGGAATTAGTCTGTGGTTGTTCATGGATATTTGGATTGCATTGGAGGCCTTAGTGTGCTGTGATCTGAATTGGCAAAATTACTGCAGGACTTAGACTAATAGAATATGCAGATTGTTCCTCAGCGATTCCCACCCTACCAAGCTTAACCTCCACAAGTTCCTGAATTATCCATCCTACCTGTGCACAGTATCAATTGTAATCTTGCTTCATTTTTTTAGCTGTTGCTAGCTAAAAAACAAGTAATCTGAATTGCTTGAAATTTAAAGTAACATGGTTTAAAATTCTTTGGAGTTAAAGTATTTTTTTCAGCCAGTGTTCTTAAAGTCTTGTTTGTTCTTGCTGGGAACGGTCACACCTAGTATTATGCAGTCCTATTGTACACCACTAGCCTGTGTTGTCTTAGAATTCCTTTCATTTGGTGTTATGTATCAAGGTAGGGTAAGCACAAACTGCTACCAATTCTGCTGAAGGAACTTAATTTGCCTGTGCTTTTGTAGAGTTTTGGGGCTTTGTATGAAAATATTAAATGCTAGAATAGACAGTTCTGTTCCAGGAAGTGTTTGTTCTGTTTTGGTGAACAATGTGCAGGTAGGATGGAGTGAAGATGCAGCACTGAGGGCAGTAAGCTTCCTGCCCTACTTCTGGACTGGTTACTAAGTAAAAGTTACTGTGGGAAGCCTAGAGAGTAACAGAACTGCCTGAGGAATGCCTCAACTCAGGGAAGCCAGTGCTCATTGCAAGCAGCTTTCTTGCAGTAGCTATCATTCTTCATTTGCATGCAAATAGCTGAAACAGAGAGACTGTTTCTTCTTGTTGACATAGAAACAATGAATGAAAATTTTAACTTAAAAATTGCATTTTCCCAGCTGAAACTTCAATTTCAGAGCTGAAAACAGGGGAAAGGGCTTACACTGTTTGCAGCCTCCCTGCTGTGCTCTGCGGGGATGCAGAGATCTCCCTAGGAAGAGTTCCCTTTCTCGGTGGGATGGGGATTTTAGATACTGGAGAACCAGCAGCCTCCTGGATCATGAGGTGCCTCTCGGCAGCAGTTCAGCGCTGCCGTGGGGACACTTCTTGGCTAGAACTAGCCTAAACCTGGTGAATCTAAGGGTTTATACATGAAAACCACCTGCATACCCACTGTTTGCAGCAGGCAAGTGGAGGCCAGTTTTGTCATTTTCCTCATTCTTTATATCTACCTGACGTGCCCCATCTCAGTTAATTTGATCTGTAAGTCCTTTCTGCAGTTGCACCTTTTTTGATGCTGTTCTGATTCTTTTCGTCAAAAGACTAGGTTTCACTATCATTAGGTGGCAGCATGTGCCAGCATAAAATCATTTTGTTCCCACGGCTCAGCAACTGATCCGGGGGCCATGTAGTTGCGAGAGGTTTCTTTGGACCCCAACCATCACATGAATATTGCACTTGTAGTCATTACAGAGCAGCTATAAGAAAATGTCTTCTTTGTTAGATATCTCCAAATGGCCATGCTGAAGGTGGCACAGTGGAGTTATTTTTTTTTGTTGAGACTGCAATGGTAGAGATGCAAAGTATAAAGAAAAGTGACATCTCACAACATATGCTGTGGAAAAGTCAAGGTAGATGTGCACGGTAATATTTTTTTCTCAGTGTTGCATATACTACAGTTGCTGTAGTGTTCTCGGGATTAAAAAAAAAAATCTTTCATTCCATTTTCTCCAGATGAGAATTAAACTGTAATTCCCATGTGAAATAAAGAAGAAAATAATGATGTCATACTTTGCACAGAACAGACTGCCAAGTGAGGAATCAGCTTACCAAAATAACCAGGCAGGGAAAGGCAATGGCGTGGCTTTTTTTCGAAGCATATGAGCAAATATTAGCAGTGTGATCACCTTCACACATTTATGCTCTTATTTGGGTCTAAGAGATAGTCTAGTTCGTAAGACCACTAAATTTCACCTGAGTTCTGATGAGTGATCTCACAGTTAACCCTCTGAGGCTACAATAAGGAGATATTTGCAAGTACTTGTGCTGTGATAGGTGCGCTGCAAAGCTGTGGAAGGACGTTCTGCTGCTGCATTGTCAGAGTGATGAGCTAATTCAGTGCTTCTTTACTGGCCTTCATTGTAGGCTTCTATAGTGGCCTAGCAAGGTCTTTCAGCTCTAATTTGAAAATTCATTGAAAACAGCTGATTAAAAGCTGAGGTTGGACCCTGAGGGTTGCTCTAGGGATTCTGTGATTCCTCGTGGTAGCTGCGTTGTGAACTTAAGTTTCTGCCAATACCGGTTAAAACCGTTGATCTCTTTTCTCAACCTCCTCTGCCCCTTCCCTAAACCTCATTAATGCTTCCAAGTTTAATCTTGGATTAGAACTTCAAGCGTTTTCAAATAATCTGAATTGTTTTGCCACCTCTGACTAGTTTTCTCTTTCAGACATAAATAAGTATTCCTTACAAATTTCACATGAAACTGTAATTACAGTGCCATTCTGAATAAAGACCCTGATTTGCAATCAGAGGGAGGTCTTCCTTCTATTACTGCTAATAAAAAAATGTAAAAGATGGTGACTATTTAAAGCTCCATATTTATCCTGCCCCTTTCCTGACAAGTTTGCGTATTGATTCTGACATGCAGACTGACAGCTACATGGCATTATGGAATGCTCCAACTGCATTAAGTATGTGGTACTATTTATTTAAGTGCCCCCATTCCTCGAGCAGCCACTGACTCACAAGAAGCAGCTAAGAGCAATATTTGGCATTTGTGTCCTGTGCAGTACAATTTGCCTGGTTCATTAACCTTCTTTATGTAGATGTAAATTCTGAGTCTGACATGGTTATTTTTGGGGTGCATGTCAAAACTAGATTTGTCTGTGCGAGCAACATTTGCTTCTGAAAATATTTAAAATTGCTTGAGCAATTTTGTCTTTTAAAGATGTTAAGCTACATTTGTTACACCATTCTAGCACACGAGCTTAGCTTGCATCACACACACGTGCACACACTTGTGAGGGACCTCTGGAGATCATCCAGTCCAGCTCCTGCTCAGGAAGAATACAGATCCTGGTTGACAGCTAGAGCTGCTTGCAACTGATCTTTGAATCAAATGTATGCCAAGAAGTGTGAACACTTGTGAATGAGTCAGGAAAAGTAAATTAACTGAGCAGCTATTGGTAATGACATCAGGAAAAATCTCTTCACCAAAAGGGTTCTCGGGCCCTTGCAGTAGCTGTCCAGGGAGGTGGTTGAGTTTCCATCCCTGGAGGGGTTTAAAAGACTGCAGACAAGGTGTTTGGGCATGGTTTAGTAGTGGATAGGTTCGGTTGGACTCTATCATCTCAAAAGTCTTTTCCAACCAAGCCATTCTGTGGTTGTCTGAATGAGATGATTCATTGAAACTGATTTGATAACAAATTAATAAGCCTTAATTTCTGAGTTTTAAAGCACTCATCCCAGTTCCTTCCTCTGCTAGCCATATCTACCATGAGAAAGGGAACAGTGCACTCTAGGACTGAACTTCTGCAGAACTGTCAGCAATATGACCTCAGTTCAGTGGGGAATAGATCTGTCAGTCCCCAATAACTTTTCTGTGCTTTTCCGCCCCATTGTGCCAAGAGTAGTGTGGGGAAGGAGAAAGGAAGAAAGAATTAATTGGCCTGTTTGCTGTTACTTTTCAGGGGTTTGTCTCACCAGTTGTTGCAATACGGTCACTGTCTCTACTGCAGTGCCTTCTTTCTCGGAAAAGTTGGTGCTGAAATGTGCAAATTTCTTCCTGCCTGACATACGCTCATTTGGCCTACAGCTTGCCTCATGTGCACACTTTTCCTCCTGACAAAAGAAATTGCATTAATTAAATCCTCAGTGTGCTCATGCTCAGTAGCACCATGTAGTTCTGCAGATACGCCAGTCTTCTGCCATGGTAGACTGAGTCTCCAGCTGCTGCCAACGTGCAATTGGATTTGTCTCATCTCATTTTCTAACATGACCTTAAAACTAGCCCTTTGCTTGGAATATAGGACTCCTTTTGGCTTCTCTTGCTCCCTGGCAAAAATGTTTTGAAAGCATTTGGACACCAGGCTAGGACAAAAATATTCCCTGTAAGCTTGGGAAGTATGTAGTTTCCTCTGTGATGTAATACCCTCCTCATGGGAGAAGTTAGTTACAAAAATCAGAAAAGCTGACAAAACATGAAATATGAATGCCTCTGCCAGTCACGCCTACCAAGCCAGACACTCCCTTTTTGTCCTTTATATTCTGTTCTTTGCAGTATCAGTTTACAATGAGGTTCTGGACTCTGATGGAAATGTATGCTCCATAGCAATGCTACACCTGTTACAAATAAAAAATATTTGCTGGAAAGAGCCTGGTTCTGCCATCCTGCTATAGAAAGCAATGTTTATGATCTAGTGTTGAAATGGGTAGAGAGACTGGGCATGTCTGTATATGCTAACTAAAACAATGACTAAATCTTAACATAAGCACGCAGGAGGAGGTAGCAGTACAGAGTAATTCTTATTGGAATGGGAAAACCTGTCCAAGCTGGTCCAACACCTCCTTTCTGGCATCTGATTTCTACCACGACTTTGAGCTTTTCATATTTTTGTGTGCCCTGTGTGGAGAAGGGCAAACACTTGTTGGGACTGATTTTTCTCCCTGTTTTTGGGGTGGGTTTTTTTGGTTTTGTTTGTGGGGTTTTGTTATGGGGTTTGTTTGTTTGTTTTTGACAAGTAGAGATTTCATTTATGTAGTCTTTCTCCACTGCTGAAATCATGGTGGCTGTCTCCTACTGATAAGTACTAGCTTGGCTTGCAATCACCAGCAATTCTTCCTGTGACATTGAATCTCTTGTCAAGTCCACCCCTTGACTTGTCCTGCTAGATTCCCTTTTGCAAGACTTGGGGAAGAGATGTGTAGAGGGATCTGGTTTTGAAGTTCTAATGCCTTGTATGTCAGAACAGCTGAATTAAAAAAGCTGTGCCAGAGAAGATAACATTTTCTCAGGTTTTAATTCTGCAATTCCCAGCAGAGTACCTAGTTATTTCATAAATGCATACGTTTGGGAATTTTGTGAGATGACTGTCCTAAGATAGTGTTTGAAAAAAACAAGCTTGGATTTCCAGTGGCGGGTACAGGATTCACGCTCTTCAGAATTTTCAGGTGTCCACAAATTCCACAATGAAGCATTCTGCTTCTCTCAGCACTAGCAGGTCATCTATATAGGTCAGTTAATAATCAATTTACACATCCTACTTCAGGCAATCAGCTGATGCATTTCCTTCTAATACCTCAGTTACGCAATAATGAAAAGAAATGTTCTTAAAGCTGGTAGTACGCAAATAGATTTTTATCTGCTGTGTGCTGCCACAGGCAAAAAAACTTTATATGCCACTGGATGTCAGTCTAACAAAGCTCAAAGTATGTTGGAACTTTGTGGTTCCATTATAAACAAGCATACAGACTATTAAACTCTGGATGTCTCAGCAAAAGGAGGGCAAAATAACATGGAAGTTGCTGTATTAGCCATCCCATGAAGAAGCGATTAACATCTCAAGTGTTACACTGGGCAAAAGACAATGAGATTTCATTCGTTTCAGTAAACCATTAGGGATGACAAACCAACACTGAATTTATTACCTTGAATCTTTCAGAATTTCTTTTCTAGAACCTTATTTTGTTGCATGCATTGTTTGGGGCTTAGAAGCAAGGCAAACGTCAACTCTAAGTTTTTTCTGTCGCATGTCCATGCGTGTTCAAGAATCGCAGCAGAGAGCCTGGAAGCCTAGTGTTCAAGTCCAGGCAAAAGCCAATAAAAGCTAATCCTCTCCTCAACTTTCTGTTTTCGAAGTGTGACAAGAAGTTGTAGGTCAGTTATCTGCCAAAGCACACATTAGCTTAGGGACCAAGGATGCTGCCATTATGAACTCTATATATAAAATATCCCAGTAGGGGAGGGACTAATCTAAGGACAGAAGTAGTGGAATTAAGTTGCTGCATAGAGAACTTGAATAATGCATAAGCAAGAGCTATAAATTGAGGGTGGGTGCTCTGTTAACAGATATAAATAAGTATCCTCTCAAGATGCTAGGGAAGGTAGAGAAACACTAAATTATGTCAGTTGAGAATCTCCATTGCTGAAAGCCTGTAAGAATAACCTAGAATTAATTTTAAATTATCCAGGTACAGGTGATTTTTTCTTGAGGCGGGGTGACTTACTGATCTCTGCCAAATATGTTTTTTGTGATTCTACCACCCTTTATATTCTGGCTAGCCTGAATAAAACACTGACAGTGCTCACTTTCACACAGATTCGACTAGTTCTTCCTACTTTTTCCACCTTAACAGGGACAAAGGAGCTACCTTCCACCATCCTTCATATTTGGTATGAAAGAGGAGCCCTGGAATGTTTGCACAGAGGCTGCAGCCACTGATTAAAATTGAAAGACTTACTGATTTCTCAAAAAATACCTCTAATGCTAAATACAGATAGTTTGAAATCTAGCAAGTGCTACTAAAATATGTCCTTGCTATAGCAAATTGAAAACTTTCCACATGTCATGCAATAACAGCGTTAGGCCACTGCACAAAATTTTAATTACATAACTAGTTGACAGTTTTACAACTTGCTCCTGTACCTTGATATCTACTCTAGATTGTTTTGGCATGTAGCAAACTATTTCCTGGTATCATTTCATCTGGGCTGTTATAGAAATCTCAGAGTGACCATCCTAGAACTCATAATTTGGGGCTCTTTTTGAAGAGGTGACACAAAATGAGACATTTGCATTAGTGATATAAGCTAGCTTCACATATACTGCCAAAATGTAACAGGATGATTCTTTTTTTATTTTTTGTCATTAATGACCTACAGTTGATTTAGTGGCTGCAGCTGAAAAGCTCTGAATTCCATTATCCAGCTCATCTATGTGAAATCAATGAATGTTTCCCTAAAGATACATGAACAGCTCAATCCTTTAATAAGTGTCAGGAAGAGGTTTGTGTTTTCCCTGTGTACCTCTTAATCATTCATTTAAATGGGTAGGAAAAAAAAGTCATATTCAACATTTCCGAGTTTCCAAATCTCATGAATATGAAATGCAATACAGAGACAGACCTCTCCCCAGGCAAAGCTCCCAACTCCTATCTCTCCCCATTGTGTGGACAATAGCTGCTATCAAAGGTGGGACTTAAGTTGTATTCTGAAAATATTCTCAGATGTCCCTTAAAGAAGCTATCTGGATTGATGTGGTAGTCTCTACAGAAATGGTGTTTACGCACATGGTCATGAATGTCCTGGCTGAGCAGCAGTGGAAACCCTTACTAGCAGTCCTTTTAGGAAAGGGATTAACTGCTTGCATTATTATGCTGTTCTTGCCATACAAAAGTTTAAAGGGTATGGGGTGGTTCTTTGTGGGATGTGCCTCTGGTTGAAGTTTTCATGATGCAAGAGAAATGTGAGATGGCTTGTCTGAAGTTTGGTCTCCTTGTATCTAGTCTATCTGTGTGACATGATCTGCTGTGTCCATTAGGTTGGAAAATTGCTCTATCTCTAGTGTAAATAGAAACTTCAGTTCTACGGAATAGAAAATGCTAATGTCCAGCTTGACTTGTTCTTTAAAAAATTTACTGGTTTACAGTATTTTTTTGGTGACTTTTCCAGCTCACATTCCCTTCAGCAGGCCTTAATTAGAGTTTTATGCAGCTGAGTGGGGATTGTCATTGATGCTCTTTTGAGGGAGGTACCTCAGTTGTGAACTTTTAGTGTGTACTGTACTAACCAAGACTTTTATTTAGCTTCTAGTATCAGCTTGATAAGGATACTGGAGCCTTGGGCCTGTGCAAGTAACTTAAAGCTACCTCAGCTCCATCTAAACAAGTTTCTAGTATATATAAAAATCCTCTGAGCTGGAATTACAAACAAAGCCAGGAAGGAACCAAGATTCCTACCAAGATAAGGCTACCTTCTACTTTAAGTGATAGATTTGCTAGCTCTGCTAGCAGTACCTGTCCTCATGCATATATGTATTTTCATAACCCTCATAAATCCGGATGAATGAATCTCCTAAAAAGATAATGGTCTAGAAGGGCTTTCCATGAAAAGTTTCTGGTGACTTTATGAAAATCTGCTTAAGAGATTTCATTAAAATCTTCCTGCTCGTTCTAGCAGAGCTCTTAAAGCAAAATGATGGGATCATGCTTCTGGGCTAAGTATAATTTTGTATCTGCAATGGACTGTGGAGTATCTGCAAGCTCTCCAGAATGCAAGTGAAGCTACAAACTCTGCCCTCAGCCCCAACCAACCTAACCCTGAACATTTACAGGGACAGGGCATCTACCTCATCTCTGGCCAACCTGTACCAGTGTTTCACCACTCTCATGGTTTAAAAAAAAAAAAAAAAAAAATATATATACAATCCCAGAACACCTTACTACTTGTTGCTTTGGGGTTGAGACTGATGATTCTCATTTGGGTGAGATCCACTATATCCAGAGTGGCTTCTGAGTGTACTATGGAACACCCCATGGTAAGGGGCCAAAAAGTCACAAACACTTTAAGAACTCACTGGAACTTTTCTGAATTGGTTCAGATCTGACACAATAGCCCTACTGTGTTTAGATGTCCCATCTCCAGCTAAAAGCAGAAAATGATAGGCACTAAGGAATTGAAGTATTGTATTTCTAGATCCTTACCATCCATCTATGGAAGAACAAACTATCCTATTTCTAGATCCTTACCATCCATCTATGGAAGAACAAACTATCCTTTAAAAATCTTTCTGAATATTAGTAGAAGCCTAAAGGTGGAAGGTTTGGGTTGGTTTCTTGCTTGGTTGAAGTAATTTACTTGTATCTAATTGTCTTGGAACTCTGATGCAATAAAATGGGAAAGGTGCTGAGACACAGCACAGTAAATGTGAGGCTATGCAGCATGAAGTCTAAACTGAAAACCATGCAAGTTTAAGACTTGAATGCCTGATACCAGCTCAGAGAGAACGCATTTGCCCTAACTATTTTTTAGTTTATTACAACTTTATAGTTATTTGTTGGTCTAGATAAAGATTGCATGCAGCACTTATCAGTGAGAGGCTGACAATCACAGCTAGCACACTGTGCTCTTCCAGAGCTCTTCCAGTCTTATCACACTCAACTGTTGAAAATGGAGTGATATCAAAAGATGTATTGCCAGTGTCCTTTGTAAGGTAATATAAGATGCAAATTTTGCTTAGGTAAAAGGATACTTCATCAATGAAAACTCAATTGTCTAATGACCCCAAGTAATTTAGTTCACTTGGTCTCAGGCAGGATATTGACCTTAGTGCCATCAGTTCTCTAACATCTTGCTCATGTCAGTGTTTAATTGCAGCTGTCTTCAGAAACTCTGGGTCTCTCAACCTGTGATAATGTCAGTACTGCCTTGCTGTGTAAGCTGTTACATGCAGTTTTCCCTGGCTATATTTAAGGGGTCGCTTCCTATAGTAAATCTTCCAGTTGCTTCCTAGAAAAAAACAGCTGCGATCATTATCTTGCCTCTGCCTACCACCAACTGAGTATTTCATACAATGACTGTTGCAGTAACTCTAATAACTTCTAAAGCACAATTTAGAAAGATAGTGAGGCTGATTTAAAGACCCCAGTGATAATGTGTTTATCACTTCCCTTACTAAGCTATTTTAACAGTTGATTACTCTCTTATAATCTCAGAGTGTAAAGTAATATGGTTGTGGCTACATCTCACAATCTAATTATAGGAGGAGCATTTATAGCTCTTCAAAGTCCTTGTCAAATAAGACTTCTTTGCTATTTGAAATATTGATTTTTTTAAAATAAATCATTGAGATTTTAAATTGCAATTGACTTCAGATTAAATGACCTGCTTTGTGGCAGGCCTTACATAAAACCAACACTGATCACTTTCCAGTGATAAATACTTTCACTTCATCAATATATCCCAGCTCTGTTTCAGGAGCCATTCTGTATGTATAAACACCACCACTGCAGTGTTCAGGTTACCTACCAATATACCACATGTGTATCAGCAAGAAGAAGAGAAGCAAAAACGCTGATTTCATAATTGAAAAGAAGCCAATAATTTAATTGCTACAGAAACCATAATTAGAAATCATTAACTGTTAATGTGTTTAGAAGACTCCAAGCATTACTGATGGTGAACTATCTGATTCATTTACATGCTAGACAAGCTATAATAGTTTATGTGAGAAGATTCAAGCTGACAGCAGAAAAAGTAAGAAAATAGTTTTCTAATCCTGCTTCTCCTTTCATCTGTTACCACTAGATTTTCAGTGACAAAGATTCCTTTTCCAAAATGCAAGCAATTAATTTCTGAACACTTCTTCATTAAAGAATATAGTACATAGTTTTACTGATGAACCTCCACTATACCTGTAGGCAAGGTGTTGAGCTACCACATCAGCAACAACTACCTGTATCAGAGAAGCATTTAGGAATTTGTGTTGGATCTTCTATGAATTTCTAACAACATTTGGTTGGTTGGTTTGGGGGGTTCTTTTTTGGTTTGGTTTTTTTTTTTAAGTAAACCATACTCCTTTAACTGCAGGAGTCTTTGCTGGAAAGAGCTGGAAGGAGATGTAATCATTATGCTCAATACAGTTAGACATCAAGCCTAGTCTGCAAATGTAGAAGATAAAAGAAAACTCCTGCAATAGGGTAGATTACATTACGTTTAGGTGTAGAAATTAGACCACAGATACCTCTTGTTTCCTGTTCCCTCACACTAAACACAAAAAGTGCAAATTTCAAACTTGCACATGGAAGGAGGATTGCAAATGTACAGTTCGTCAGTGACAGGAAGATTGAGAAGTACTCAGCACTTGGGCCCAAGCTTGTTTGGAGGACCATACATCTTAGTTTGCAGCTGGGAAACCTTGTGAAAAGCAGCTGTAATACCAGACACAGTGACCATGAACGCTGGAAAAAATGATGGGAGGATGCATAGCAGCTATCTTCAGGTACCAGTGGCAAATGCAGTCACCTGCATACATTACTTGGAAAGGAACTAATTTTGAGTTCTAACTCATTTCAAGCCAAAAGAGCGCTAGATTTAGTAGCCTACCTATCTAAATCAAGTTTTAGTCAGAATAGCTTCATAGCAATAAAGTCAGAAGGATAATAAAGCCATGTAAGTCACTGGGGTTGGCTGCATGTTTTTCTAGTTCATCTCTTTACAAGATAACCTGTGTGATAATTTTCTTCCATGTAATCAGCTGCTCTCCTGATGTGATGCCCTATTGTAATGCACTGATACCTCAAGGCTGTACATCCATATTTTCAAGGAGTACTTGTGTTAGCCTTCCACTGAATTATGATATGTTGCTAAATCAAATCTATTGCTCATATTCATGAAACAGTTGAGTAGATGCTCCGGGTTTTAGTCCTTGCTGTCCCTGCTTCCTTCATTATACTTTTTTCTTCCACAGAAAGTGAACATAAATATCTTTCTATACAAGTAGGTGATGATATAAGGGGAAGAAGAGATTGATTATTTAAACCTGGCTGTCCTACTTGGAAAAGAAAAGTTGCGAATTGTTCTGTCTATCAATTCAGTAATAAAATCTTCAAATGTGCCAAACTCAGTCACATAGGAAGCAGCTGTTAGTACGAGGAACCTTAGAACTCCTAGGAAATATGTTGCTCATTGATGAAAAAGCAATTTGTTTAAAAAGTTATTGCGAAGAATCTTTATTTTGAAAACTGTTAACATGTTCAACAATTTTAAACATCTCTGCTCTGTGTATAAGTGTCTGCTTATGTGAATAATATGAAAGCTTCAAAAACGACATCTGATCATGCCAAGCAAAATAAATGTATTTTTCTTTTGGAACAATAACTGTAGTGAAAACTAGAATAAAAGAAAGTATAAAACAACAGATACAGCTGATCTGATGATCAAAAAGAATTCACCTCAATGACTTAACATTTAGTGTCTCTTCCCATAAGGAACGTGGACCAAAATTGCACAGAGGAAAATAAATGTGGTATGTCCTTTTTGCAAGAGAACCAAACTGGTTAGTCAGTCATGATTTTGTCGGTAGAATGTACAATTGCAACTCTAAATCATTCCTAGAAATAAGGAGTTGAAGACTAAGGAAGATGTAATTCCAAGTATGTAAGACCAAGGATAAAGGATACCAGCAACAGAGCACCACAAGTAAATACAGCAACTAACACAAGATCATCACACCTGTTGTATCTGGGAAGAATGATGCAGACTAAGCCAATCCTTAAATTAATCAGTATCTAACATGGAGATCCTTAAAATGCGTGTATGTGAGTAACTTAAGGCTTTTGAAGTTATTGGCAGTTTCTCAAATGGAATAAATCCTACTACAGATGTGGTCTAGCAGAACAGCAGAAGCAAGCAGGCTTACTGTTGACCAAGAGATGAATTCACTTATACTGAAACATTTCATGGAAGCTGTGTCTCTGACCTAGAAACAGCTTTTGACTGATCAGTTGTTATACTCGGTATCCAGTGGTTGTGGATAAAATTACACATCAAACATTCCCCTGGCTATAGGTTAGAAAAGTGTTGAAATTAGTTTTATTTCTGGAAATTTATAATCTTCTTATATTAGCCTTCTGCCTTTGCAGAAAGGATTACTTCCTTAGAGTAGCTGGGTCTGTGACAGATTTGCAAGAGTGTGGCAAGGGTGGTGTGGGCTCCCAAATTGCATCCACAGTTGCTAAGTAACAGATGTTCAGTTCTGGAAGCAGTTTGCCTAGGTGAAGAAACTGCTGACTTCTCTACAACATCCTTGGACAGCCTTTCTGAAGGGTTTAATAGTGAGGAGAATCAAAATCTACTGCTCCCAAATAAAATGCTTCATACATGCATCAACAGAGCATGTGATAGATATTGTGTTAATACGTTGTTTAGGTCAATACTAAGCAGCCACAACAGGAAAACATGGTGTTTCCTTGCATGGGAGGAAAATGGTTCTTTTGCTGGGGAGGTTGGTGGCTGTGCTTGGCATTTTCCATAGTCAAGTCTCAGATACCAAGCAAAGCTGGCTGCACAATGTTTATGGAGGCTGGGAATGGGAACCCTTTTTTGCTAGCACTTTAGCTTTTGAACTCTGGCCTTGAGTCATGCAAAGTATGAAACCTCTTACTCACCACGTCAATGGGTAGTTAAGCTGTTAAAATTTTTTCAGAAAAATGTGTATTGGACCATAATTCAACAATGGTCACTTCTTCAGAACACCTTCCTATGATAAATAAATCTAGAAATCACATTCTTCAGACGCCATTGGTGACTGATGCTCTTTATGAGCTTAGATTAATAATCATTTATAATGTTTTTGGCCATTTTAAAAAAAATCCCAACAAAACAACCCACATTTCTCTTACCATCACCCATAGCAAATGATAGTATGGCATTTTCCTGCATGAATGTGGTTGAGCCATCTCTCCTCTTTTGCAGGACACCTTTGCCACTGCTAGTCTTATCAAATATCCAGTGAAGGTGACAGGTATTGTTCACTGACTTTGTGGGCATCAGGTCAGCTCTTCCTGAGGTTCCCCATTTACAAAGGATAATGACCGTCTGTGGGTTTCAGCAGAGAACTTTTCAACTGAGAATTTCTTGGATTTGTGGTATACGAACACAAAACTAACATCTAAAGCTATTCCAGTAGGTAGCCACTTTACCAAAAAAAAATAATTTAGATCCCAAATAGAACATCAGTTCCCTACCCATGGCTATGAAAGCTTCTGCTGTTGCGCTGATGTTGCAACAAAAGAGAATTAAAGACTACGGGGGTTTAAAAAGGAGTGAGATTCATCTAATCCTTTTATCTCAGACTGAAATCTTATCCTGCAACACCACTCATGACTGAATCAGAAAGATTAAAAAAAGGAGGAATGAATGGAGCTTTAACTCTGTGCAAGGTAAAAGGAAACTCTAAGAGGTTGTCAAAGACATGCTGTGAATCCACTTCTAAGTGTATGTACACCAAAGAAACAATCATCCACTTGCAACTTCAGAGGAAAAACAGAACTAGGCTTTGCAGACCTGTTGTCCTATTGAAAACAAATACTCAGTATAAATACCAGGCACGCAGATGAGAAGACACACTTATTGTGGTGCAGAGTTAGCTATTTATTCCAGTTTAGTGAAACACTTCAGCCAGCATCTTATCTGGCTTGATGTGTATGTGAACTAAATGGCTCTGTGCTAGACCAGAAGGGAAAAAAACTACCTACTGTTGTACTAAACTGATCCACATTTAGAAATGAATGTATGGTAGCCCAAGATGCTATGGACATGTATTTCTTGCCTCACCTGTAAATCACACTGGTGAATGCACTTTGATTCTCAAGGCCTAATGTAAAGTACATTGAGATCAATGTAAGGGAATTATTTTCTTTGGGCCTGTAGTCATGCAACTATACAATCAAACTGCTTTTATGTGCATGCTATTATCTGAGTAAAGAGGTGGAAAAACATATTTTAAAATTAATCCATAAGACCGCATTGTGAAGGATGGACATAACTGCCTTGAATAAGATGACCGCTCTCTCTCCATTCTCCAGAAGAAACACAGACCATTCCTTAGTGTGTGACTTGAACATGAAAACAATTTCTGTTAAATCTGGCATTCATTCCGGCTTGCATTAACTACAAAGGGTATCTATTTACCTGTGATAAGAGGGGGAGGGTCCCTACTGCTGTCCCCATGCTCTTCAAAATCCAGTATTGACTGGTGTTTGGTTGCATCTTTGCTTTAATGGCTAAGTAGGAGCAGCTGTCCCTGTGGTGCTATTCAAAACCTTGATATGTCCTTTTGGACATTAGGCATGGAAGCATATGCAACCTGTAAGTTATAGTTTCCTGCAAATTTTGCTCCAAGGATGCTGTAGTCTGTTCTCTAGTGTTAAATTGCCTTTTCTTTTTTCTCTGTAGATATCTGTTGAGAAATTGCTTCCAGATCTTAGGTGTGAAAAGTAAAGGAAGGGGGAATCCAAACGCATTGAGTAAACAAGTCTCTTGTGAGAACACTGGTGATTAAATTAGTTGATAGTAACAAAAACACACAATACGTAGAATCATTTTGAAGCCATTTTTGTATTGTGATAGTAAGGACCAACATTACTTTATAGGCAAAGTATCTCCAGATGAGCAAAACACTTGAGTTTAAGTATATGAATAGATCCATACCCCTTCAATTACTGTTCTTTACTAATAAGAAAAATCCTGAGCTCCTTACATGGAGCTTTTACCTTCTTTCTTTTACTCAGGCAAAATGCTCAATAATTCTGTAACACACTTCTTATGCAAGCAATTTATATATGTTTAAACAGAAGTAACTTGGACAAATCTACTGTGCAGAGACTTACAAGCAGTAGCAGCAGGGTGCAAAGTTCCCTCTGCATCTTTTCTGTGAATCCACACTAGAAACTGAAGGGGCAAGTCAGGCAACTTAAAACCTATTAAATATCTGGTGTGCAGCTGACAGTGGCATGGTGATGAACAGTCAGGTTTGCTGGTCTCTACCTGAATTGCAAATTCTATTTGTAAAATACAGCCTGGTTTGGAATGAAGAGAGAAGGTTCACCTACACAGAATATCTTCAGAAGTTGATGGATGTATTTAGCTAGAACAACCTAGTATAAAAATAGATTTGTAGTTCTTTTAGTTTGTATAGAAACAATGAGATGTGGGAAGGAGAGAGTCTGAGAAGCTCAGCAACAACTGCTCTCAGCTGAAGCCAGAGACAAGCCTGCAAAGCTGTATCCTCCTAAGTTCTTCAATGAAAGTTTTATCTAAGAGTGTTTGAGAATTTATTTATTTTAATCCTAGGTTCCTAAGGAAATGCATCTTCTAAGATTTCAGCACTCATTTTCTCATCATGCCCTCAGCAAGATTTATATTTGGAAAAGTTCAAGCAGATATAATATAAGTTTTACTGTCTTAAGCTCTTTGTTCCTCTGTAAGGCTCCTGAAAAGTAAGTAGCCAAGGAGAGAAGAGGCAACCTATTGAAGATGCTATATTTATAGAATCTATTTTGTCAGAGAGTGAAAAGCTGCACTGTCATGTTTTGACATCAGGAAACCAACAGGGAAGAAATGTATTAAATACTTTTAGTCATGAGAAATGATAATAATAATGCTATCATTAGGCTGATATCACTGAAAAACAAAGAGGCAGAGAAGGATGTAGGTTGCTGACTTCAAAGCAAAACTTGACCTCATTCATGATAAAGCCATCTCTGGATCTTGGCTCTTCATTCTGCTGTCTCGCTCCAGAGAAAAGAATAATTTTTAGAGGAGAGCTCAGCAAGCATTTTTAAATGTAATCTAGTACCCAGAGAGTCCATGCCTTTGTGTTCACTTTGTGCATGTTTATGTTTGGATGTGGAGGACTGACATGTGAGGGGCCCAAACTGCCTTCATTTCACCCAGCTCCCACTCAGGCAAACTGCTAAGTTTCTTTACTGATTTCACTTTTAGTTCCTCACTTCTGTGAGAAGTATGTGAAATTAGAAATCCTATTTATAAAAAGATAGAAAAGGGCATTTGAAATCAGTTGACTTGGCTTGCCAGCATTCAGTCCCACTGCAAGTCTGACTTTTGTGCTAGTGTTCCCTCAGAGCTGAGCTTGTGTAGGTGTGACTTGGGGCAGTGGCATCTGAGCATGAGTTGTAGAATGCTCTGACCTGACAAACACTGACCCTCCTGTGACGATCACAAATTCCTGTCAACTATGAGCAGAACATGGTAGGCAGTTGCCCCAATCCTGCAGTCCTTGTTGCTTCACTAGGGAGGCAGTCAGTCCCTCTGGTTTGCATTACTCAACATCTCAAAAGCATTAAAGGGGTGGTGGAATCTCAGAGCAACTTTTCTCTTTCATCTCCATAGGCAGGGTGCTCTCTGAAAATGATGTGCATTTAAATATGAAATGTACTTGGTGCATTAAAGAAAATTCTTTAAAAGCCATGAAACAATTTATATCATATGCATGCATGTGTTGAAGCACATACATATACCCAATCACATGATCATACACTAAGAGCACTTTCAAAATAATTTTTTAAACACAAAATCAAGCATACATTTTGATCTCCACTGTAATTATAATCAATGTGTTCTTCTAGGAAGATAAAAAGAGAATAGTGGGAATCAGGAAAAGGGAAATGTTGCAAGCCCTTTCATTAGGGTTTTATGCATTCAGAGAATTTACATTTTTAACCAGTGGCAAATTTATTTCATACTACATAAACTCTGAGGATCCTTTGGGATAAACAGCATGAAAAATGTCCTTTTAGAAAAATCATCTAGTTTCTGTTTATTGAAAATCTGCCTTTTTTTTTTTTTTTTTTACCATGATGTTTTGTGTGAGGCTGGAAATATTCAAAATGATAACTGTCAAACAGTTTGTTCCATTTTAAATCGACTTGTTAAAGAGAGCTGCTTCTGTTATGAAAATAGGGGTAACAGTGCCAGTTGATTTCTGTGGACTTTACGTTGTGGCATGGGAGATCGCCTGCCTTCCCTAAAACTAGGTGTGAGGCTCCATAACAGTGTGCCTGCCTACCAGGAAAACCTACTATGATTTTCAGAATCTGGGGAGAGGGGGCCTGAAATCTGTGTGTGGAGAGCACTGGAGATTGGGACCTCACTGTCTACAATTCAGGTTTAAGGTCACGGACGGCCAGTCTTTTTCCATGGGAACAAATTGATTCCCATGTGGAATTAGTGGATGGCCTCATTCTACTTCCCATCAAACAATACTTATCACTGCTATTGTAAAGGAAATCTGGACTGGATCTTTGGGCATTTTGGTCTGGGATATTCTTTAAATTATACATCTGACCATCAGCCTGTAGAGAGGTGTATTTGCAATGTTTTCATCCCTAGCCCTAGTCTTGGGTGAGGAGCAGGGTTAGCCACCCAGGAACTCCGTCTGAGAAGGTAGCACGAAGCAATGCAAATTGAATTTTTGCCGCCAGCCCATCATGCTGAAGCTGTAGCAAAAGTCATCTCAGCATTGTGACTACTCCCAATGCTGGCTCTTGGGTCCTGTCTGTGCTATTTCAAGTACCTGCTGTCAGTTACAGGGGCTTAAAAATCCTGGTTGATGAGAGGTGCACATCAACACATTCTTGCCTCAAAAAACCAAAACTGGCCTCTTAAATGCCACTGCCTCTTATGTGAACAGTCACTAGAAAATGTGGAAGTATGGATGTCCCAAAACTTTGGTCAACCACAAGTTAAGACACAGTGCTAGGATCTTCTTTACATCTTGCTGGTTATTTGCCCATCTATAATTAATCTGTCTCTCTCTGAGTTCCATTGATTCTTACTGTGTTGGCCATGGGAGCTGAGAGCACCAGGATTTTTGTCTATGGTTTTGCATTTTAATGTTTACTATTAATAGCAAAAAAAGAAAAACAATTGTCTCAATAAGAGAGATTTAGCCCAACAGAAATAAAGAGGAATAAAGTCCCTTCCTCAACTCAGTGATGGCTTTTCAATAGGTTATTGAGATCCTAGAGAAGGCAGTGCATTAGGAATGGGGCAGGATGTACCACAAATTTGCCACTTCCTAGCCTAACAACAATATTCTGCTTTCTTAAAGACAAAGACTATTTCTGTCTTTGCCTTAATTCTAGATTTAAAGTAAATTCACTTGCATTTCAATATGCAATTCCTAGGCCTTACACTCATGGTAAGGCTTGTTGATGTAGAGCAGAATTGATAAAAATTATCATTGAGTTTAGGTGTCCTTGGAGCAACCACCTTAGCCTGAAGTGTCTACTAATGTGTAATCTTTCCTCCTCCAAGTAAGTGTTGCTCTATGTTGCTCCCAAATGCCCTGAGAGAGCTAACAGGAGAATTTGATGTTTTGGAAAGTGGTGACTTTCATACCAATAGAAGCATTACTTGAATTCTGAGGTAAGAAAACAGGGATAATTGTGTCTGTCTTTATTATTACAAAGCATCCTTGGGAACCAAATATCAATGCAAAAATCAGTAGTGGGACAATCCCAGCAGGCTTACTGCTGTTGCTAGGCAACTCTTCACGTTGGCTGTAAGGCACTGGTGATGTGATTGAAAGAGAAATCAGAGATGCTGCTTTCTTTAGAAAAATAATAATGAACGCATTTGGTAATGTTTTATGGGAGAGGAGTAAGGAGACTGATCTAATGTATGCTGCAGCTAAACACAATGCTTTGAAAGAAACTTATACTACCTCAACACAGATATAGTTCATTTTACTGAAGAACTAGGGTGTAGCTCTTGACATGATCTCATCTGAACAGCATTGAAAACAAGAGCACTTCACTGATTTAAAAGATAAATGCCTCAAGTTACTTCCATGGAGGAAAATTATTACTCACTATGCTCTTCTCACCAGCAGACTGATGTATAAATAGAAACTGCAGATGCTGTATGCTGCTGGAGGGGTGCTTCATGGAGGAGGTTATTCCAAACAGTTATTGCTAGGTGACACTGTGACTTAGCTCGGGATGTAGCAACTTGTACTGGTTTCATGAAGTACACACTGTAGGCAATGCAATGACTGCAGTCTACCTTCCACTTAACTAGACTGGCGTACTGCTGTCACCATTTAACAGGACAATGGAAGGGTCATGTTGAAGCTAAGTTAATTAACAGCCCTTTTCCTTCCTTTTTTTAATATCTCATATTTTCTTCTGTCACATTCCATTTATGGTGCATTCTTAACTGAGTTTTAGAGCTGGCGGTGTATTTTATTGCGACTGTTAATCCTGTAAAAATGTCATCCTCAGCTAGTTAGAAAAGCTCTGCAAACTGTCATCACGGAACAGTAAAGAAATAGGTTTCCTGCTGCAATATATAAAAAAGACAGTATGTCAGCCTTTGGGTACCACGATGAAGTCTTGGATCCACAAACAAGCCAGAGGATTGATGTCATGGGGGACAAATAGCAGCACATGGGAATACTGAAGATATTTTCTTCTTCATCCTTGTAACCCTATGTCTTTATAGTCAACACCATTTGCTACACAGACACCCTTTATGAAGCCCATGCTGCTCTGTTCCTGTGCAGAAACAGTGCCTTCCACGTTGTCTGTTTCTGCTGCTGGAATGTTGAACATTTTGGTCCTTACCTGGCAATGCATGAATTGAAAATGATCACAGGAGGCAGTTACAATAGCAGATGTACCTTCTCAACTGAAATGGGACAATATATGCTGCCAGCCTGAGAAACACACCGGAAGCTATTCTGACTTTATGTTCTAAGGAAAGCACAATCAAAGGAGCGTCTATATTGCTTTTTGTGTTATGAATGGTGCTTTGGAATTAGGGCTGTTGAGTCTTTGGGATTGCTTTGCTCAGAAGCTATGATGTGGGTCTGCAGCCAGTTTGCTCCTTTAATGAGGTTTGCTACCATGCCATTTGATGCAATATGTTTAGAGTGAACAGAGCTCCTAATTGAAAATCTGTCTGTGAATGCTGGAGACCTGCAGCTGTAGTCAGCTTTCAATTACTAGAAACATTATGTTAGAACAGGATCTCCAACTTTTGTAAGAAAGTTTGCAGTCATCCCATCTTCTGCAACCAAAAGGAAGTCTTCACTCCATTTCCTTTAAAAAAGAATACATCAGAATCCTTCCAGGGGCCATAAAACTAGTTCAAGCCATAGAAACTCACAAGTGTCAGACTGCTAATGAAGCAGATCTAGTTTTATGTCCATGTCATGGACCTGATTCTTCTCTTACACAGCCAAACTTCTGTGATTTCTGCTCTTGCTTTGATGTCTATAAAGTAAGAACCCAGTTGTCAGTGGATTACTGTTAGCTGATTTATGCTGTTCTTCCCAACACATTACGTTTCAAAACAGAGAATAACTGTAAGGCTTCATAAGGACAGCCATGAAATTTTTCTGTACAAGACAGGAATATTGTTCAGTAGCAATATTTAATGTTAGTTTCCTGACCTTCACTGCTTTTCTTCTTGGCTTTTATTTCACCAGATAAAATACCCTAGCAGCACACAGAGCCCAGCTATGCCCTTGGCATTCCATGTACGTGGCTCTGCTACTAACAGTGGAGTGACACTGCTTTTGACAGCTTTCCCCTGTAGGACTTTTTTCTGTGGACTAAATTTGTACCCTTTAGTCTGTAAGTACCCTTTAAGTCTGAATTTCATTCACAACATGAAATTCCCCTTGACTTTCTCGTGTAACAGAAAAATTAGCAAAAGTCTCAGTTCAGTAATTTGCCATGCTTCAAAAAAAGTCAGGCAAGCAGAGACTCAAACATCAAACTGTCTGGCTCAGAACACGTGCTGCCTTGCATATTGTATTTTTATACACAGCACAGCATACTGTCATGAGAGATGAGTGGTGATGCCTCAGGCAGTTCTGCAGGCCAGTGTGATGTACTGTAAAATGCCATGGTAAATGCTAGTGACACTTGTGTCAGAGGGAAAACTTCAGTGGCAGTATGCTTTTCAAATGGGACACGCTACTCTGAATATCAGATTCTGAATGAGGTGGGATAATGGGGAGTTCTGCATGTGATATGAAAACAAAATACTCCCACGTATCCCTATGTATCCTCACCTATCTGAAGATACCAGTATAGAAAGTCACCTTAAGCAAAACACAACAGGCTTATACTAAGATAACTTGCTAGATTTACATATGAATAAACCTGTTGGTCAGAGTAACTTTCAGTTTTTAAGTTAGAAGTGGCAATTTGAGCTTCCCTGCTTATTGAAGGGGATGTGCGTGGGTGTGCACTCATGTATTGCTGGCATTAAGAAGATGATTTGGCTTGACCTGCTGAAATCAACACTGCAGGGCTGCCCAGAGATGACCTTGTACTTCTTCAGCATAGTCAGGCACAGTATAGTGGCATACCCAGGGATGAACTCTCCTCTGCAGGTTTTAAAAAGACTGGTTATGAAAAGATTTTGATGTGGAGATCATTTGCACAGGAACCAAACTCATTGTGAGCCATGCAGCTCCAACATAAGATTTTAATTGTTTCCTGGTACTTGAAACTGGTCTGCAGCTGCAGCAGCATAACTGATATTCCCTCTCTCTGTTCAATTTCTACCAAGGTTTTATGGTGATATGAACAGAGTGAAAATCTAGTAAACAGAATTTGTCTCAATGTATGACTAGGGGCAGAGGAGTTCAATGGTATAGAGTTTATGGGGTTGCTCCTGGGAGCAGGCTGAACAGACCAAGCCGAAGAGAATAAACTGAGGAATAAGTGATAGGAGAAGTAAGAGGAAAAGAGTATGCCAAATGAGAAGCTGATTTATAACTGTATGGAATATTCAATCAATCTTATCCTACTATCTGATGACCGAGGAGAAGGCTTAAGGGAACACATTATTACCATGTACCAGTACATAAAGGGTGTCTACCAAGAGGATGGAGACTCCCTTTTTATGCACAGTCACATGGAAAAGACAAAGGGTAATAAGTTGCTGCTGGAGAGATTGAGATTGGATTCCAGAAGAAAATTTGTCACCATGAGAACAGTGAAACATTGGAATAATGCTCACAGGGAAGTGGTGGATGCCTCTACACTGGACATTTTTTAAGGTTCAGCTTGATAGCATGCTGGGCTATCTCATTTAAATGATATTATAGAAACATCGGAGCAGATGATCCTTGAGTTCCCTTCCAACCTGGAATTCTGTGATTCTATGATACTATTATCTATACAATACATGCAACGTGTAGATTTTGCCAGGCCACATCTTGAGGTCTGATCTCTAACTTTTTTCCAGCAAGCTGAGAGATGGCAAGACTTTTGCATTTATTACTGAGCACCTACCAAGACAGTACTCTGGCCATTCATCAGGTAGAAAATGAAAATGTTCCTGTATCTCTGAGTATTTCCCTCAGATACTTAAAGGTAAAAATAAATCAATGAATAGTAAAGCCTTTCCCTGCTCTGCTTCTGTTACTGTCCAGAGTCAGCTTGCATCAGTTCAGGTCTGCTCTGTTTTATTCTCTGGGAAGAGCAATAACATTGCCATCAACGTTTGCCAGCCTCTCTGCTTAGCTGACCAGTGATTGAAAGAAGATCAAGCTCAGCTTTTTCACACTGCAACAAAATCCACAGTGTGTTAGCATTCTGACTGCAAAATTTAAGAGAAAAGGTTAATACAAAACTCACAGTTGAGCTAGCAAAGAATATTAGAGGTGGCATGTTGGCCACGAGCTTTCCTTTGGGCTCTGGGCAAAAAAAAAATAGAATAAGGTTAGTTCTAACCTTGAAATTAACCTTTTTCTATTTTTTTCTGCAGCTGGAAGAAGACCTACAGGCCAAGATGTCACTTCTAATTTTTTGTGTGTATTTCAAGCATATACTTTGACCCCATTTTTATGGTTTAGTCTTTGGAGTTATCCAACATAAAGTAACCGCTATGCTGATTAGTCTGTTTTACTGGAAATAGAGGAAAGATTAAATATTATTTGTGGACTGCTTTAGAACTCTTGCTTTGTTTCAGCTGAATCTAATGCAGTTGCCTAGTATTCACCATGCTGTTTTTTTTCCTGTGGCTTTACTATTTTTTTTTTCCTGGCTATTTGTTCCTTGTCATTTGCAGTAATCTGATTTCATTTGTTCAGCTCTTGGCATAGTCTCTTGATATAGTCATCAGCTCCAATGAACATGCTGAATTTCTGCAATCTGACTGAATTTCAATAGGCTATTGAACTTTTATACTATACATACTTGTAATCAAGTCAACTACTTGAGAATTTGCATATCATGCATCTAGATGTGGAAAAAATAGTATGTGTTCATGTAATTAAAGTCTATGTCATAATACTTGTGCACAAAATTAAGGTTTTGCATGCAAGTTTAATTCCAGCACTGTCTTTTTATTTGGTGCTTGACTTTGCAACCTGAAAGAGATTTTTGTAATATCTTTTTTTTTCTTCATAACATCCACAGAAAAAGAGACACGGAACTGTCTGTAGTCACAATTCCTAGCTGGTGAGGTATTATTCATTAATAAGGTGCACAGCTATTAAACGTGGAGTAAGGGAGGGGGAAGCAAAAGCTACTGAGCCTTCTAAGCATGAACTTTGTGTCAGGATAGGAACTATGAAGAGGCAAGGTCAGGGACCTGAGAGAGAAGTATCTTGTGACCCAAAGCAATGAAGAGTCTAGGGTCACAGCAAAGTGGGCTCTAGTTATCTTTGTAATTCAGTTTTGCCATGAGGAGCCACATCCTCCTTGTGATAGAGAAACTGTAATGGTAATAAGAATAAGGATAGCAGCAGCTGCAACTTCTAATGAAGTTGGAAACTGTCAACCTCATGGTAATCAATGTCTTAAAGAGAAAACCTCAGTCCAATGACTTATCCTAATTAGAGCACAATGGGCCCTACATCATTCCTTGCTGCTGAGGGATATACATAGAAGTTCAGTCATCTGCTCGTTGTCATATCACAGAATCACTAGGTTGGAAAAGACCCCCAGGATCATTGAGTCCAACCATTCCTATCAACCATTAAACCATGCCCCTCAGCACCTCATCCACCCGTCTTTTAAATATATCCCTGGGCAGCCTGTTCCAGTGTCCAATGACCCTTTTTGTGAAAATTTTTTTTCACATGTCCAGCCTGGCAGAGCTTGAGGCCATTCAAAGGCCTGATACTCAGTTCTTACAGAATTGTGCCAACTGTCTGAAGCCTTTGCCCTAAAAAAAACATCCTTAAAGCAGAGGACCATGTGCTATGCCAAATGTACTGTGCAAAATGGAATAGTTCACTGGCAAACCTGCACTGCAGGTTTTCCATGATGAAAGTTTTTCCCTGCAGAACTACTGCTCTTGTGGGTGGCAGTTGATTCTTTGCTCTGTTCTTCTTTATCTGCTATTTGTTGTATAGGGTCTGTTTCCATGGGCATCAGAAACATGGAAGTTCTGTACATTATGTTTGTGTGTGTTGCAAGATGTCTCTAATTTACAGCCCAGATTGTCATAGTAAATGCTTCATCCGTGGGTTACGCATTGCGTGATGCCCTACTGAATGAGGCAGCACAGGATGCTCTTCCAAATGCACACAAATAGAGACATTTGCCTGTTTATTATAGAGGCTTAGCTGAGTATTTTTTTTGAAATCCTAAATGAGGCCTTTTCCAGTGTAAACAATCTGTCTTTAGCTGGAGGTGCATACAAAAATGCTTTGAGGAAGTTCCTACTGCTCTTGCAGTATCACGCTGAGGATATTTTGTGCTGTTCCCAGCAGATCTTACTATTATTTCTGTAAATATTTGCTCTAAGAAATAGCAAACAAAATTGTGGAAGACTGTAAAAGCATGGTTAATATTCAAGGAATGTCCTTTTGAGTCACTATCTACTTTCCCTCCAGCTTATTTTTCCTTTTTTTGGCAAAATGGTGTGAATCTGAATTCAGTTTCTGTATCAAAAAATATCAGGTGTACAAATCCTTGTACAAGTACTTTTATCTGTATGGCAGCTCTGCATAAAGCTTAAATGGTCTGTTAACTGTCATACACAAACAAGAGAAAAAAAACTTTTCACTGAGACCGCACAGTAGCATGATTAAAGGTAATCTCATGATTAAACAGTAACCAAGAGACAAAGTGGTCTCCATTTTCAGGCTGAAGAAATGAGAAGTAGCTTCCCCATGGTCATAGCAGTAACCTGACAGACCTGTGAGCCAGAATTCAGTCTTGAGTTAAGTCATCTTATGGTCATACGTGTCTGTGTTAGGACACTCCTTTCTACATCATTCTATTCAGCTGTCCTGCGATGCATCACTTAAGAGATCGCAATATTCTGCATGCTTATAAAAGGCTTTTTGATTTATTTATTATTTGCAGCTTTAACCTAATTTTTGAAGTATCGTGAATAGACTTACAAGCATTAAAGGGTTTTCAAAATGAAAATAAATCAAATAATTGCTGTTTTATAAGTCAAATTAAATTTTGATTTAGGAAAAAAAAATAGATCATCTAAGATTGGGTGGTCCAGTGAAAGAACATCAGTATTTGAATTTCAAAATTGTGAATGGAATCCCCAACATGCATATTTTGGAAAATATTCCAAGAATTTTAAAAAAATACAATTTGAGTTATTGGACGTGCAACTTTTAAAGATTTTATTTTGAAACTTTTAAAATTGCAATTATCATGGTTAGAAATTAAAGAGTCTAATGAAAGCTGAGATTCCCATGTAATCACTTAGCTCCAGTAGACAGGCTTTAAGAATTATACTGTAAATGCAAAACACATGGTATAGCATGAAGCCTGGTAAGGCTTGGGAATTAATCAATAAGATCATTGATAAACTGATTGTTACTGCTGAGTCTTATTTTTTTTTCTCTTCACTGGGTAAAAAACTCACTCCAATGGGAGGACAGAAGAAACTTCACAGTTATCTATTGCTATTATTTCTGCTCACATGAAAGCTAATGCAGTGCCCTGCCTCCTACTTACTTTCTTTTTGAAATAGGTTGAGCTCCATCTAAGTTCTCTAAAATATTTCCTTTTCCAAGATCCCTCCCCAGTTGTTTCTGTCCATTCTGCGGCTGCTCCCACTGAGGCAGTTGGGAAGCCTTGTTGGGGAACAGTTGGGAAAAGGATTTGTACCCTAAATGAACCTTTTCACTACTAAGATCTGTGAGTCTTATTTTATTGTCTTTTCTCTCCAGTTCTTACAGCAGGTTCTTAATTACAGCATTGCTGTTAGGATGAAGGGGGGGGAGTTCAGTATTCTGACATCTTCTTAATTCTGGTGAATAGATTAAATAATTAGACAATGAGATTTTCCTGTTCCTGCCCACCCGCACCCCCTTTACTGTTCTTTTCAGAGGATTTTGAAGAGTGCAGCAAAATATCAGGGAAATAATTAAAATGTATGAGCTAAATTCAGGAAGAAAGGACAATGAACCTTATGTCCATTTCACCACATAAATAATCCCAAAGTGCTTTGTGTCTTACTATACCATTCTCTAGTAACATAATAATTTTACTTGCTAATATTCATATCTAGAATGAAATCTCTTCTTTGTTGTTATTCCTGCATAGAGACTAATTTGGAACAATTCCTGTGGATAAACAAACAGTGGTTAGTGATTTCAAATTTTTTATATATATATATATATATATATATATATATATATACTGTATCTTCTCATCTCCTTGTAACACCTATCTGAATATCTACCTAATTCAGAACCACAGCCTAAGTTTTCCAGACTAGTAAAAAGAACATATTGCATGTGCTACACTAATGTTAAACATCAGCATCTGTGATGCACATTTTTCTTGAGAGGTAATAGTTTATAAATTTTTCAAAATATTACAGAAGAAATCAAGCACATAAACTCTATTTCTTCATGTGGTTTCAGATGGTTAAAAGTGGGTTTACTTTATTAAACAGTTAATGAAGTGAAGCAGAGAGACAGAGGTGTATGCACTACACACTGCTCTTGTCCTCAACAGTACCACTCATCATGACCATTGATGCCATCTCTGGACATGTTGAACCAATACAGAGAGGCTGCACTCTGTTACACGTTAAGCTTTTAATTCCTCCACACATCAAAGCAGGAAGGAATTAAGTCAATTCCAAAAGTAGAAGGTGGGTTTTTTTGGTGGTTTTTTTTTTTTTTTTTTTTTTTTTTTTTTGTAGTGCTATTATAGCTAAAAATCACACAATATAACAAATAGGAAAAATATATCAAACTATAGTGCGTTAAATACAAGTGCATCCTCCCTCCCTTAGTTGTATGGACAGTTTAAGCTGGCTAAAGTATTGAATGAAAGAAAGAGAACAAAGGCTTCTTGAATCCAGGCTTACTTGTCCTTTTCTCAAGCTACACAAGTTTGCACTGATTCAATAGACACAAGACTTGATTTTTGGCATGGTAATTACAAGAAAATTCAGAGGTCAAAAGAAAAATGTAATTACGTCCAAAATAAAAAACTGATTCTCATGGGTGCCTCTTTGGTGCAACTTTCAGCAAGATGGCTAGAAATCAAGAATTATATTATGGGAGTGGGTGAAATAAAAAAAAATGCAAACGTTTCTTTCTGTTCTATATAGAGATGAAAGACACCTTCCTCCACAACAAAAGGGCTGCTAAGTGATGCAATTAACTTCTAACAGCAGTTTCTAGAGCCTAGGTTGTCTCTGAGTCCAGTCTAGAGGAGAGAGGATCATTTTGTGGTTTGTTCAGTTCTGTTTATATGCACATGTACTTCTCCTTTGAGTCCAAAGTGAGGAGGATTTTTCTCCATCCCAAAAGAACTTTGTGCCTAAAAGAGTTCTCTAAACTTGTGTCCAGTTACTAAATGTGAGAAAACAAATACAACTGCTTTACTTATCATTCTTAAATCAAGCTTTCGGCAGAAGTTAAACAATTCCTTGAGTCTGCCAGTCTAGGTAACGTCAAAAGAGTCTTTGATGTGGCAAATGCCAGCAGATATCATACGCAGTCAGTTTCTTGGTCTGTTTGCATCAATAACCTAAAAAGGGCCATACCCTCATAAGCAATTATTGATCAATAGAGATGAAGTCACTGGTTAAACTGAATTCACTGGTGGGACATTTTCTGAAAGGCTGAGAGGAGACTGGCACAGGGAAAACTCTTTATCCAATATTTGTAGCTCATTGATCATTTCCAGATGTATGTTCAATGTACTAACTAATCACCATTCCAAAAGCTTTTTAACTATAGCAAACGAAGGATATCACTTTGTGTTCTAAATGTGATCCCACAGACGATGGGAAGAAACCACAATATTGACTGTAGGGTATTTAGGAGTTAATATACAACAGGTTTAAATGTATGTTCTGCTAAATTATGCTCAAAAACCCCGGGAGGAAGAGGGGAGAAAGTAGGACCTTTCCTAGACTGAAGGTTAATTACCTCCATGATGTTAGTAAGACTAGCTACAGCACCACTGGCAATTCAACATCTGAATGAATTTGCAAGGAGCTGTGGGTACGCTCAGGCTTATTATAAAAAGGGAACGTATTTCAGTACTTTGGAGTGGAGAGCTATACAGAGCAGCATGGAACACAGTTGGTAACTGACAGAAAAATATTGGATTTGTTTCCCTGAATCCAAGAGAAGCACCAGAAATACAGTCACCGAGTACCTTTTTAAAATGCTTTTGTTTCTTTCTCTAAGAGTATAATTTTCTGAAACATTAATATAAGTTCTCTCTTATGTATATAGAAACCAAGCCTCTGTTCTTGAAGGAGAAACTAGGACAACTTTCCTGGAGCCAGAGGCAAATTTTCTGCTAAATAGTCAGAAAGAGTGTGGACACTGGGCTTCACAGGAGCATATTCAGATCCAGCATTACCTATTTTATATTGCTTTGGTTTTACTGCTTTTGATATGTTTTTTTCTGGACATAATTTAGCATTTTGTCATTTATTATCATGAGAATGAGCAGTGTATCCTAATTTTGCAGGGACTTAAAAGGGTTGTCTTTGTTCAGCTACTCTCTAGGATAATCACTTAAAATAACCGTTTCTCACATTTGTCCTGTGACCTATACTCTTTCAAGGCTTGATGCTTTGTAACTCGAGCTAGACTGCAGCTGAAGAGTGGATCCTCTTTGCTTTGATTGCTTTCTTGACGGTATGTCTATCCTACCCTTTCTTTTCAGAGAACTGCAAAATCTGCTTTCTGTCCTTCTTTTCCATGCTTTGCCCTCTTAATTAAAACCTTTTACAAGGCCGTTCTCTTTTTATACTTGTTTAATTATTAAAAAAACATATCAAAAGACATTACTAATGCACTTGGATTTGTATCTAATAATGACATTAAAACCTTTCTGCTGTGGTAGCCTTTAGGTCTCTAATTTTCAGTTTTATTAGAAGAGCTAAGCTACACATGAGGAATCATTTCTCTTCAGATAACCTCCCCCCACCCCACATGACTACAACAAAACTAAACTCTCTGTTGGAGTTTTTCTGTAAAATGTCTCAATCTTACTTTCTAAAAATAACCCTAGGAAATTACTAAGCTATCATCTTTGCCCACCTTTGTGGACTATTTGTTAAAAGCTTTGGATTTGGGGAACTCAAAGGTTTTTCTAAGCCTTATCCAGCTGGTGCAGATAATCCTTTAAGGTCTTAAAGTGAAAAAGTGCATGTATCCTGTACTCCTTCTGCCCCTACTTGAGGATATATACATCCACAAAATATATACTTGCCACTGTAATTGGCAATACTCCAAGGGAATAAAAATACAGTTTCAGAGGGCTTGGACTGTTTCCTCAAGGTATGTTTCCAAAGTGATTTCTGTATAGGATTCTTCTGATCCCAGATCTCAGAGCCTCACGCCCTCACCGATATTTCAGTGATTCTTACATAGTTGCAGTTATCAAAAACTATGTGTTAGAAACAGATTCCTGGAGCAGCAGAATGAAGTCATTTATGTAAATACACTGTAAGTAAAATGTGTTTTTATCTTAGTGCACTGTCTTTTAGACATGGACAAAAGAGAAAGGTGTACCTTGGTTCAGACAATCTTCTTGTCTAGTATTTGATTACATTCTGTGCCTTCCATAGAGCTGCTGTTTAGTCATGGTATATTATTTCAGTTTCCAGGATTCATTCATTAAACTACCTGCTATATGGGAGCATATAGGGCAGTAAAGTGGACATAGGTAAGCAAGGAGTTGAGGTTGTGAGAGATCTGGTCGCTCTACTTGGTTGTGGTCCATTAATTTCTGAAAAATAATTGGAGGCGTGGATAATCTTTTCCCCTCTTTTTCTCCTGAAGTCAGTTTGTCTCACAGGCTATGACCCATTGGGCTAACCACTGACGACTACTCTGTTCTTAATCATTTGCCCTGGAAGACTAGATTCATTCTGCTGCCTGAAGCAGTACCCATGCCCAGCTTCAGGAAAACAAATCTATTCTCCTCCGTATTTCCAGACTAGTAGACTAAACCGATACTTCTAATCAAGATGACCAGTTGTCCCCTTACCTGGTATAACATTTTTCTCCTTTCTTTCACTGTGGCAATTGTGTCTGTTGTGCATGTGTGGTGACTAGATTCCTATGCTTTGTAAACTGCATTGGAATTGGCAGAGGTAGGTGGGAAGAGGCAGGAGCAGTCTGAGTTCTAATGACACGCTCATAGAAGGCCTGGCATTGAATATTCTTAGGAAACCAGAGCAGGTATGAGACCACGTCTTCCCTGGACTACCTGAGGCAGAGCTTAACAACACAGGGATGTTTACATGGCCTTTGAGGTAAATGTGAACATTCCCTAATGTAACTTGAATCTGAGTTGCTGCTGTGAGTATGGTATGGATCCAAGCCCATTAGACTTGCCAAGCATTGGGCTTATTAGCTCCAGCCCTGTGCTGTGTTAATGTGATTGCACAGCTTTTCTATTCAAGTTGCTTCTCCTATCCTGTGACTGTGGGTGCAGGAGAAGCAGCATGTTGGAGTCTCTCCTAACATGAGGCAGTGTAGATGCACCAGTGGAAGAGTTCCTGACTGGGTCAGGAGCAGCAGTCTGGGAGATAGGAGCTCTGAACTGGGCAGTCTCATGCAGAATGGCAGCCTGTGCTGGAGGCCTCAGCACATGCTGTGTGTGTTTCACTTCTGAAGACCACGGTGGGACACAACAGGCAAAGGTTTTGGTTTGGTTTTTTTTTAGGTTTTTGGGGCTTGGGGTTTTATTTTTTGGTTGTGTGGGGGTTTTTTTGTTTGTTTTTTTATTTTTACAGCTGGAAATAAATGTGCCTGCCTTATTTAGATGTGTTCCTTGCCTTGATCTTGATTTTTTTTTTTTCCTGACAATTTGCCCTTGACTGTGTTTATGTCAAGTTATGGATATTTTGTTTTAACTGTGCATTGAAACATATTATTCAGCCATTAAAATTCAGAGTTCTGTCGACAATGTTAGGAAAGTATTAAATTAAACTGTCCTCATTCTTGATCGAGTTTAATTTTTTTAGCCTATCAGCATTTCTCAGGCAAGCCAAGTATCACATTGAGGCATGATTTATGTATTCATGAAATTATTTGCATTTTTTCCAACAGTTTTTCATACTAATGAGCATTTAAGTTAAGAGACTATGCAGGTAACCTGAAAAATGAAAGCCTACTTAATTTTTGGAAACTTACTACTGCTAAGTCCAAAATAAACAAACAAATAAGATCTGAACTATTGCATTTCTTTGTTTTATAGAACAAAGTTACTTGCACTGCAATGAAATACCCTTTTTACAAGAAAATGATTAGGAATGTCCTTATTTCTCAGAAGTACATTTATTTCCCTTCTGCTTCCTCACGGTAGATCAAATAGATATTGGACAGTTATTTTCAGGTAATAGCAGGGTTCACTTTTAAGTTTGATTCATAGTAGTAGTCTTCGTTTATTGAAAGTGCACACTTGTGCTACTCTAGCTAAATTAGATCTTGATTTTCAATTTATATATTTGTCAGTTAATAAATATGCTTGATGGTAGCAAATAAACTCTCTCCTTTTTTTGTAGTAAATAGATTATTTTTCTTATTTTTGTACATTAAATACTGACTAAAGTGCTCAGCTGGTTAAAGCAAAAGCCTGCAGGCTGTGTGACTTTTAAAAGTTATTGGATACCGTCAAGTATTATCCCAGTAACCGTTCGGTCAAGTCTAGGGTCTGCATCTTCCAAAGCTCTAGGGGGTTGGCTATCAATGTGGCTGAGGCAGCACTGCCGGAGCTGACTGCAGGGCCTTTACTCCCATTACTGTTTTCCTGCAGTGTGCAGCTCTGTCTCATACACAACCCACAGCCTCAGCCTTGTGAAAAAGGAAGAGCAGTTCACGCATGTGCGTGGTCTATTCTGCCTCACTCTGAGCCACACTGTGCATTACTCTGTTTTATGGTGGGATTTTTTGATAAGAACTTGTCTCTCAGGAGATTTATCACATGGATTCAGGGCTGCTGTGAAGTTTTATGGTCAACTATACCTTTGCACAATGTGTTCGAAGAGCCATTTTAGGAACAATGAACACTTCCCAGTACTGAAGTTGTGAGAGAGGTTTATATGGATCTTTGGGACAAAGTTGTTTATTCCCAACTAATTCCACCAACTAGTGGAAAGCATGACAATTGTTTTCTGTTTGATGTAGCCCAAGTCTTGCTTTCTTTGAGACTAGTGACTAATGCCTAATGATTAAGTGTAAATGTAGCCATCACAGTAAAGATAAAATAGCCCTGTTGCTTACTGTTGTTCACTTCCTGAGGTTCTCGGACTCAAGCCTTTCCTTTCAAGGCTTGCAGGGAAATTCCTTGTTTAAGGAATTATCTCACACTGGAGGGTTCACAGAACAGTTGTTAATAAAAAACGCTTTCAACTTGAATAGATAGGATGGCTTTACCGAGTACATGATGTTGCTCAGTTACTGCCGAAGACTGGGACAAAAAGGCAGGTGCCCTGCTCAGAGAACCCACAGGACCATTTCCTACAACATGTAGCGCTGCAGTGGCATTTGCTGCTGTGGGAGACTGAGCAAGCTGGACAGGACCAACAAATGGACGAGCCAAATTCATAGAGAAAAGTCACTGACCATTGATTTTAGGTATATGTCTTATCCACTGGATTAAAGGGATCCTTGGTCTGACTATGGGTAGCAAAGCACAGGAGGACATTTAGGGTGTGTATGTGTATATAGGTCTGCCATGGGTTGCTGTTCACAGAGTGAAGAGGTAGTCAGATCAACAGCTCTCTTGATACAATCAAAAGGTCAGACTGAGCATTGTAGAGAATTTGCCAAATTCAAACATGTATATGTATGTATATATATTTTTAAAATTCAGCTACTTTCCGCAGCAATGATTAATTTTGCCTTTGCAATTATACTGATTTTGCATATAAATTAGATTCCTGCTTTGCACATATACTCACAGACCTATCCTTTTTCCTTGTGACAGGAAGTGGGGGCCTCCTTTCAGAAGCAGTTTAGTGCTAGAGGAGGAAAATGCCAAAAGTAAGACCAATTAAAAGCCTTTTATTTGGTTGCCTTCCAAGTCACAACAGCTGCAGAGGGTGATTAACTTCATGTGGTGTCAGTTGCATTTTTATCCAGCTTTATTCTGTGTTTGTTTTCTGTTTCCAACATTTGTCCTTGCTGAGACAACAGCTGTGTGCCTCATGTGAGCCCGCCACTACAGATACATCCCCTGGAGGGAAAGAAGTCAGCCACCCAAGAATAGTTACGTCTCTGTCCTTCACAGAACATAGAATGGTTTGGGTTGCCCATCCAGTCCCAACCCCCTGCCATGGCAGGGACACCTTCCACTAGACTAGGCTGCTCAAATGCTCACTGTGTCTGGCCTTCCATGCCGCACCCGAGCAAGTTGGACCACAGGACAAAAGGGGATACTATAGCTTTGAGGCAGAGGTTAGAATCATTCCCTTTTTATTATAAATATTGGCTCATTGTCTTGTCTGGGTTTCTTACCTCACATCCATTCCCATACTTAGGCCAATATTCTTTTCTATAATTCTTGCAGAACTATGGTGTTTCATGGTTACAGTTATAATTTCCCTAAAAAAAAAGTATTAAAAAAGCTCCAGGAGGCTGTACAGGACTTGACACCCAAAGACCTGGTTGTCTCTGGGCTGCGAAGAGTGCTTATGCTTAACTCCTTAACAGTGTTTTACCTCTGAAAAGGAAACAAAACACAGATCCTTGCCCAGGCTGTTTTGAGCCCTTTGGAAACTAAGTGAATATTGGTGCTATGCTGTGGGCTCAGGCAGATAAGACAGCACTTGTCCCAGTGTCCCATCTGGCCCCAGGCATGACAGCACTGCTAGCATTACCAGTCCCCCATATCTGCTCTCAAAAATAAAACTATGCCCTGCTTTCTGTACCTGGTCAGTGTTTCATTGGGAAATCTCCACTATGAGTGGGTAGGGATGTGCAAGTGATAGACAAACTGTGTCAAAATGATTGAGTATATGCACAGCTACACAATTTCTTCATGGATTGACAGAGCTTGCAAAATTCGATGTCCAAACAGCACAGCAGCTGTATCGAAGCAAGCTGTTCGACCGAGTCCTGTATTTTTTAACTGGAGTAACTCTTAGACTCTTTCGAATTTCTGTGCTTTTCAGTTCGTTCTGTGTTACATTAAGTGCTTTAAAAATTGATATATTAATTTATTCTCCTTCCCTACTCTGTCTTTCATGGCCACACCATGACTTTGTTCCTCCCATCCTTTTTTCTCTGCGACTGTGAAATCCTGTTACTGCAAAACAGAAAGCGGAGCCCTATTCTCCATAGCAAGCATATATTTGAAAACACAGCTACTGAATGACCCCTTCATAACTGAACAAAAATTTTTATTTTAACTCTCAGTTCAGTTCAAAGAGCTCCACTCTTTTACAGCTCTTGTCAACTGAACTCTTCAGCACAACCCCTACTTGCACTTACACTCACCCACTACTCTATTAACATCTCATTAAACTGCACCCCAACCGTGGCTTTATCCTTACTGCTCTAAGGACAAACATTTGCGGAATAACTTATATACGCCTAACTCAACTCATACAGACATCCTAGACAAGAACTCTTCAGAACAAACCATAACGTGTGTGCAGCACAACTGAGGTGGCAACATAAAATTAGGCAGGCACAATTCAAGACACAGGGCTGGTCAAAGCCTGAAGCTAATGAATGGAAAAAAATGTCATTATGAGGTTTCTAAGGGCGTCTTGCTGCACCTATATTAACTCCTTTCCTTCCATATTTCAACTTCACTTTATTGCTCGATTTATTTATCTAAAAATGTTTCTGGATTTGCTTTAAATGTCCTAATGTTTTGGACAATTAATAAACAACTAACATTGGCCCTTGCACTGCCAACTTCTCCCAGGCTACCATGACTGCCATGCACACAAGCCTGGGGCAAAGCATCAACTGAGAAGCACAAGAGTACCAGCCTGTGGCATGGAAAGCAAAAAGTACCACAGACCTGCAGGGACAAACACGCTCTACAATTCTGTCTTGCAATGGATAGACAAGACAAGAAAATGCACTGTCTTACACACATCTGCTTTTCCTGTCTTTGTCTGCTCATAAGCAGAACTACCATAGCTATGAGCGTGAATTCTGAGTTCATAAAAGCCACTATCATCCGGGAACACCATGGATTCAGCAGCAGGTTCTATAGGATTACATGGAGGGTTGGGGAGTATTTTAATTTTATGTGATGACATTTATGAGATTTACTTAACTTTCTCTAGCTCCTCCAACTTTTTGCAGTACAGCAAACTGTTATATCAGAGTATCTGCAAAACAAAGCAGGAGTGTAGAACTGTCATCCACTTGTCTTACAGTGGACAGACAGCAGTGTTATGCTGGGCAGTGCTGCTATCACTGACAACATTAACCCACATTTAACTCCACTTTGCTCTGGTATGAGTTGAGTACAGTGTTCAGTGGGTACGTGAAAAACACCAGTGCTCTCAGTTGTACAGATCCTGCAACAATGTCTTAAGAGTCAGGTAGTGGAACCCATTCAAGGAGACTGGTGCTGTTTGGCTGATGATAGGCAAACGGTGACACAGAATTGAAATCTCTTGAACAAAACTTTAAGTCTTTTTTTTTTTTGAGTTTCCTATTCCTAAGTCACTTACTGCCTATTAGGCACTATGGTCTGAAAGACATGTATGGTGTGAAGGCCTCACCAGGTGATCCTCAGAACACTAAATTAATGCACACAGAGGAAAAATTCTGTAGGAACCAGCCCCTAGGAGGCATTTCCTTTACTAAGTCCTATGTAAAGGGCCACTGCTTCTACTGTAAAAGTTAACAGGATTTACAGTCAAGGTTTTCCCTTCTGTTGCCTGCTTTCTAAGCTGTTCTGGCTTTGCTTCCAACTCTCTCCTCCGTTTTGCACCTGTAAGGCTTAAGCTTTCCTAATTCTCTCTGTTATTCTAGTCTTCCCTGCAGCACTCTCATCTGCCTGGGAGTGAAACTGCCTCAAAGGATTTGGACTCACAAAGACCCAGCAGTCCCTTAGAATGAACCAATTTCATTGCTGTCCAAGATGAATGAGAGGTTGCCCTCCTCACTTGTTACCTCTGAAATCACCACAAACAAACATGATAAAAAAAATCTAAAAGGGGGTGGTGGTGGTAAGAATAACCTATAACTATATAAGGCTATAACTGTCTGTGGCCAGTGTAGGTGAGGTTACTGCAATACAGCTCCTGCAAGAGGCAAAATTTTCTACCATGGAGGGAAGGTCAGTATTCGTTTTCTCTTCAGTCTAACATTCTCTAATACTGATTAGGTTCCCACTTGCTCCTTTTCCCCAGTCACTTCTAACTGCTCTGAAAGCACTAGAGAAGGAAAAAAAAATTAAAAAAAAGGATTTCCCATTCTCTCTCACGATTTTCATATGCTTCAATTTGGATTCTTGCAGTAACAGTAGTTTATAATTATGATTGTTATTTCAGCCAAATACATTAAGTGTACTTCACATCCTTCAGTCTCTTATAGGTCCTTAGGGACTGCTGCAGACAATGTGTTTCACAGATGGGTAAACTGAAGAAGTGGAGAAGGAAGGCAAGCTGTGCAGTTGAGATCATAATGCCAGTATTTGGGGTGCCTGCTTCTTTCTGGGACTTTAATATCTTTCCAAAGCATGAAGCAGACTGAGGGAAATAGCCTTTTGTGCCTTTTGCACTTTTAGAGGCAGTTCAGGTTTGTAATACTAAAGACCTCAATGCAGGCCAAAACTCAGTGAGAAGACATGGGGCACTGACTTAAAAACCTACCTTATAGGAGAGAAGCAGAGGGAAGGGTGCTACCTCAGCACTAGAAAGCAGAGTATTTCCCTGCTGTTTCATTTTTAGTTGATTTGACAACCCAATTTCATCCTAACGTCACAGGAAATCACAGTTCACTTTTTCTCCAGCATAGTGTTAGATGCAAAGAGCCCTATATATGTTTCGCTTCAGAATAGAACAGAGTTAACATTTATAGACTTTGCCTAGCAGGGGCTGCCTAAAGCACCAAAACTGCCTGTTAAGTCCCCTTCCAATTAAAACAAAAATGGGTAGGTTTTACTATTCTTGTGTTCTTTTGCCTTTTCACTTGACTGAGCATTACTGGATGTTGTCTCTCTGTCATTCACATTTCATCTTATCTGTTTGCCTCTAGCTCTTTTGGTCCAGAACTGATTTTCTCACTGCTTTAAGTAGAAACAGTGAGATCTGTATATTGGCACATTTCTTAGAGCTTTATGCAGTAGTGGCAGTGGGCTGCATCCTACATGCAGCTGCTGAATATCTTTATTCCCCTCTTGAAGGGAACATAAGTTACAGACACTCAATAATTTTAGCGGATGTTCAGAATTTTGCAATCAAACCCATTTTTTATGGTCTTAGCAAATGTTGCCATGAATGTGTATGCATATGTATGTATAAATACATATAAATGTGTGCAGGTATATGTGCATCAGCATGTATACATGCGTTTTCCAACTGGAAAATTTTGCTTTGTAAATAAGTTTGTCTCTCAACCATGGGAAAAACATTAAAAGCTCTCAGTCCTTCAAACAAAACCACATTCCAGTCATATTCTATCAGTTTATTTTCTAAATACCTAAAATAACCTCTGATTTAATTTCTGATGTGAATAGAATAAATAATTTCTACACCATCCTTCATGTGAGTAGCCCAAAGCCCTTGTACTGAAGTTCTTCATTTGCTCAGGTAAACTGTACCTTAGAGAAGGGAGACTTAGGATGCTTTGCTTCTTGCTGAAGTCCCTTCCCTTCTCTAATCCCTAAGAAGGGATTACAGTACTGCTATGGCTTCCTTTTTATATGTTAGAGAAACTGTGGGATTTTAGTTGGTTTCAGCACCACAAAGGGAAGTAGAGAACAGATGCAAAAGGGCAGAAATAGACTAATCTCCTTCCTTGGAATGAGTAAAATAGCTCAGGACACTATACCCTCACAGTTAGACAGGGGTTTCATCAATCCTTTAAAGAAGTGCATCCAAGATATAATGAGGATTTGGAGCTTATGTCTGCTTCAAAACCATGGTGACTTACTCAGATATTTGAAGTAAAGGAAAAGGGAACGTGTTTTTTTAATGTCTACATTCTTATGCCAGTATGCACAGGTTATACTAGTGCAGAGTACCTTCTATGACAGTGGTTCTGCAAGGAACCCATAAGGTAAATATGATCCAAAGGGGTCAGAGACAGGCAGTAGCTCAGGGTAACACAGAAAGCTTCACTTGGACACATATTTCTGCAGAGCATTTCAAGGAATAGACTTTATATGTGAAGTGCCCTTAGGAAGATGTCTTGACCTTTTGGCTTAGTGAAGAAAAACAATTAAGGAACACATCTTCCCATCATTACATTGTATGAACTGGTGTGTTAAGCACAAGCCACACTGAGAAAAGAGTCAAGAGGAATCTTTCTTTTTCTCCCATTACTTACAGTGATTTCTGCGCTAACTGACATACAGTATATCAAACAAGAGCTATGGTTGTGCCTTGAGCTCTCAAGATCTGTCTCACTCTTGCTGCCAGAAGCAGCAACAGCCTATTCTGGCTCACTGCTGATGCAGACCTCATGGCTACAGCCACAGAGGCAGAGAGAACAGCTCCTGGCTAGACCCATGTAAAAGAGCATCTCTGCATGTATGCAAAACACAGACTATGTGTATGCATATAAATGCATATATGATTTTTAAAAAATCCATATTTTGTGGAACTTGCAGGTAGGAGAAACAGGCAGAAGGATTTGTTGTTACAGTGTAAAAAGAATAACATGAATATCTCGGAGGCCACTTCCATTGCTTGAAAGTGTCCGTGACTCCTCTCCAGCAAGAAATGTTTGCTGTGCTTGGCAGCTGATTATGTGTCTTACTGTTTGGCAGCGCTCTCCCATGTGAGAACACTTTCCCATACATTTGTTCTAGATTAACGATTCTGACATGCAATAGCATGACTTGGGTGGCACATGGAGTTGTTTCTTGAGAATGATGAAGATTTGTGGGAGCTGTAGAGTCTGGGCCAGGGGCAGCAGGGGTGGGGTGGGGGATCAGCTTTGTTATTGACTTCTCAGTGTGTGAGGTTTAGTAATGCCAATGGAAAAAGATTACCAAGTGTAGGGAACGTTTATTAAACGAAATGTATTTCCCTTGACTTCATGTCCCTTTCTTCAATTCTGCCTGTAACTGCCACACTTACTTTGTTTATAGCTAATGCCACAGGGCGCTGGGCCTTACATTGCTACCACTGTGTAAATTTGATCCCTCAAATGACATCTTGATGCTGGACAATAATTTCAAACATCTCATTGGACAGTGGAGCAGAGCGAGCTGTTCTTCCCCAGTTAAGATGAGTAGCAACAGGGTTTTTCCAGAATTAAATATGTTCACTGTAGTAAATGTTATCTCATAATTTTTATTTCTTGTTACAATTACTCTACTTACTGAAATCTTATACAAATTATCTGAAGACAGGAGGGAAATATTTGAGAACAAAGTCTCTGATAGACAATAATAAAAATTAAGATTTCAGTTGGGAATGCCTATATGCTTCTAGTAAGTGTTTCTATGCACTAATCTTATTCAAAAGGCATTTACTGAAGGAAATTGTGGCATTGATACACACATTTTCCATTTAACTACAAACATGTTTCTGCTCTCAGAAAACATAGGTCACTTAATCCAAAATTCTGCCCTCTGTCACTATGTATTTCATGGGTCTCTTCAGAGTCTGAATTTGTTCATGAGAACCTTTTATGGAAGAGGAGAAAATTGTACTGAAAAGTAAGAGCCATAAGAATGACTATTTCATGCCATGAGAAACAGCCTTGCCCTGGGCAGCATCCATTCAATTATCTCTGACCCCATAAAAAGTTCATATATTACAAATATCTCTAAAACTTAAACCACTCCAGACTCACCAGCAGTTCAATTTAGGTTCATCTTGTGGCAACTTAGCAACTTACTATAAAATGAAAAATAATTTTCATCCTTTCACACTTTACAGTCCTTAAGGAACATTAGGATTTGAGCACTGGTTTCAGACACAAATTTTGTAATAACCTTTTTCCTTCAGCTGATTCTCTGAAGGAACTTTTTAATAGAACCATTTTTTGCATCCTCCTTCTTCCACAAAAAAACCCCATCTTTCAATGCCTATCCTCAAGTAATTGTCGAGCCAGCAAAAACAATTTTTCCAAATTAGGAAGGTGGGGCTTTTTTTAGAATTTTAGTGTACATTAATGTAAATGGCATTTAATTTTGGAGTCATACATTTACTGTACCTATTTCCTAAGCCATGCAGGGAAACAAGAAACACTATTGCCTAAAGTGAGGCAATTTTGTCCTCAGTGGCCCTGTAGCTTCACCTGGAGACTCCACTCTCATCCTCTCCAGCAGCACAGGAGACTCATGACATGGCACCTAGAGACATGGTTTAGTGGTGGATTTGGTGGTTATGTTAACCCCATGTGCCAGTCAAGCACATCTCTACCCTGATACACAACTATGTCTGAATTAAGGCTTGAGTTAGAAACCTGCGAGACTCCTTAATGCTATACTAACAGCATTTCTGCCCTTCCCTGAACTGTGGCCAGAGCTGCAAGAAAGAGCTGGTTAGCCACATTAAAAAGTGATTATTTGAGTTGCTATCCATGGCTGTGTTTTAGCAGATTTAAGGCATTGCTCAGGGCAGAATGCCGGTTCCTCTGTGATTATTTCTTTACTGCTCCTGTTTGCAGCTGAGTTGATATAAGAGTTGACAAGTCGTGTATCTGTTTAGTACATATTTGAACTGAAATGCAGTTCTAAATAAATTCTGCTAGAACACCTCTTGGAAAAGCCTCTAGAATTGTTCTGTGTACAAGACTGAGCATTGCCCTGGCTGCTTGAGACAATGAATTTTCTTTATTTAAACTAAGAATCCTGTACCTTTGTCTTCTGCCCCTTTGTATAAACACTGCTCCTGTGTCATGAGGCAAGTTTAAAAACATTCTATTTGCCTTCGTTTGCTTTTGGTTTTACTACAGCAATTTTTTTTTAATTCCTACAAGGAAAACCTAATTACAAATACTGTTTCTTTCTTCAGTTACAATGGATCAGCGTGTGCAGAATTAGACATGAGAGTCCCATTAATGCTAATGGAGAATTTACACCTTAAGTGTCCTTTCCCATCAAGCTGCAATTTGTTCTGTCCTTTTGAGTCTTCCTGTCTGTGAACTCTTTGCTTTGCTACTTAGCATTCCAAAACCCAGCTACCTGAAGCTTAGTAGTTTACTGTCATGGTGAAATTGAATATGCAACTACATATGCTTGTAGTGAGCTGCACTGCAGGCTTGCATATAGAGTTCTGCTATCTCCTTTTGACAAAAGATGCTGCTTACCTTAGCGAGACCCCTGATGTCATACCACCAGTTGTTCTTTGTAATAATGCTTATTGCCCTCCTGCCTTTTTTTTATCTCCTACTCTTTCTTCTGAATAAGCAATTTTTGTCCACCAGCTGATTTCATTTAAATGGATAAGATATCAGGTTTGTTCACATTTCCAGCTACCATTTAAAATAAATACAAATAGTTATTAACTGACTGTAAATGTTTGCAATTGGTTCTGCACTGTGTTCACATTATCAGGACTTTTGCTCGCTGCCTTTTAATGTACAGCAGCAGTCTCTCCACAGCTAGGCTCTTTGGATAACCACCTGTGAGCAGAATTTGCCTAAATCCAATTCAGTTTCTCTAATTTAGCAGCCGATGGTCTGAAGATAACCTTCCATTTCACAGACTAGGCACCGATCTGGCGCCTCCAGACTTAGACTGACTGTGATTTTATTTTCTTGACAGCAATTAAAGGGCAGTATGAATTTCCAGTAAAATGATGCTCAAGATAAATTTGTAGAGGTTCACAGTGTGGTACTCCAACTAAAATTCTTTGGCCTTTAGACAAGCAAAGTTAGACAAAGTAGCTTTCTGTACATTCAGCCTCATGTTGGGGCTTGTGGGAAATGAAAGATGGCTTCACTTTGGTTAACAACTGATAAATGATGAACTTCCTTTTGTCAGTCATCAAAACACATTGAGTAAGACTAAAAGGCAAATGAATAAACAAAAACAACATCTGTATCTAATTACTCTATGAAAGCAAGAAGAGTTTAAAAAACCAAAAAGCCAACTGCACAGGAACAGCAGATCTATTGGCAGGATGATGTTTTTCTGTCCCTGTTTGCCCTGTTCCCTGGCAATCTAAGTCACTGTTGGATTCACACTGCTTGTCAACATTGAATGGAAAATGCAAACATCACTTTCAGTCAAGCTGTATTTTTCTTTGGTTGTATCAGTGACTTACTGCAGTTTCCATGTAACATTGTTCCATTAATCCCAAAGGATTTAGGGGTACTTTTGGCAGGCTGCCCTACAGCAGTTTTAGTCTCTGCTGACTCCAAATGTGTCTCTGGAAAGTTGGTGTGCAGTGTGGAGAAGGAAAGCGTGTGATGAGGAGCGATCTATTTTTCCATCTTATTCCCCATCTGCTGCCTTTCTTCAAGTACAGAGGATAATACAAGATTCTGTTCTGCCTCACAGATGTCCCACATCCCAAATGTATTCCTTGAGGAATCCAATTTACAATAACATACTATGCAAACACACTCTGAAGGGTCAACATGATATGCTTGGTAAATTAACTTGAGACCATAACTGTCATGGTTGCAATGCCAGTTGCAAATCCCCTGTACCTCGTAGCAAGGTATGTTTGGGTTGAAGGAGAAGGGAAGATGATCACTGTGCAAGGATTTCGGAAGGAAATGTCATCAAACAACATTCACAGGCAAAATACAAAGTAGGAAAAAAAAAAAAAAAAAGACTGCTGATGGCAGATGCTGGTTGAGCAGGATGCAAATTGCAATCAACCCTTTACAAAAATAGTTGGAACAGAATTTGTCTTCTATTTGGAGAATTATCCTATTGCACTTGCTGCTGTATTTTTTCCTCTCCTTCCTATGATTTTTTTTAAAATTTATTTTCTTATCTATACTTTCAGAAGACCCATGCTTTCACAGAATAATCAATAGGCAAATGTTCGTAAAAATCGTCCAAAAATTTCCAGTGAGAACTGCAAGCAGGGGGACTTTGTTTTTTCAATCTTTATATTCACTATAATGTGAAAGAACCTAACCCACTTACTTTCAGCACCAAATACCATTCACTCAAAAAATAAGTTTAGAAGCACTGAACAAGAATAAACAAATACTCAACAGGTAGACGTGGAAAGTGTAATGTTTCCAACAGAAAAGGCAGAATCTGAAGCCAATGTTTCTTTTTTTTTTTTTTCTAAATGGCATTCTTGACTTTAAATGCCTTCAGCTTTCTGACTTGCTAATTACAGCTTGTTTTAAGCATTCAGAGGATTAATGGGCTAGTTTGACTTCTGATTTCCACTGTTTAAAAGACAATGATGTAATGACGTAGTGTAATGAAGCAACCTCCAAAGTCACAATGCCAGTAAACCCTTTAGAGGACCCACGGTGGAGTTTATCTGCAGGGAAACTGTGACTACTTTAGGACTTTCTAAACAAGAATGCAAGTAGGGTCTTTCAGCTGCAACCCTTGGGAGAACATGCCATGTCCTAGCCAGCTTTCAGACAAGTGGCATAATTTAATTTCTAATCATGAATGCTCTAGAGAAGGAAGAGAACTTCCTATACAGGCTCAAGTACAGAGTAAGTTAGGGATGGTGTCATGCGGCAGTTGAGAAAGGGGCTGAATTCAGGGCAGCACTGGAGATGGCTCCTAGCAAAACAGTAGAGGGAATTCAGCCACTGAGCTTCCCAGTGAATTAGCTGTCACAGATCAGGCTTTTAGGCACATGGTACTGCCTGGAATAGATAAACTTGCCTCTGCCTGAGCTCCTCATCATCCCTAGGAGCAGTGCTGCTCTAGCTGTGACCTTACCACATCTGGATGAGTACAAGAACTACTGAGAGGCAAGAAGTTTTAAATAGATTATCTGCTTGTCAGTGTTTTGCTCATTCTAAAGCTACTTGTAAATTTTACAGAGAATTTGGCAAGTAGATTATTTTTTAATTCCACAGATTAGAGGAACTGAATTCTGGTAAAGCCATAATATTTGATTTTGACCTTTTCTTTTCAAAAGGTTTTCATTTGAAGTTTTAGTTATATCTGTAAATGGTGCCAAAAAAGCAAACAAAATGACCTGCCCAGATCTGGAAAAAACAGCTTGACTCAAACCAGACAAGTAGTGCAGATATGTGGCTCAGAAATAACTTGTGGACTGTAAGGAGGAAAAGACCTCACATTCATAATGCTTTATATAGCACCTGCTTTAAACATCATCTTTATATAGCACAGTTTTGGAAGACATTCAATCTTTTCTACTAAGATAATTGCTGATGTAAATAGTAACCCATGGCAAATTATGCTAAGTGAAAGCAACTGCCTAGCTGGGGGCAGAGAGGGACAACAAAGCAAAAGGAAACTGAAAATCAAATCCCCTCCCCAGCTCCTGTCACACTGTGCCTTCCTGTCAGCTCCTGGACTCTCCATTTTACTACAGATGGTACTTTTTTACATTCTATTTCTTTCTTCTGTCTTGCATCACATTGATTTAGATGGTGGTTCCTTATTGAATAGCCATTTTTGTAAGTATCCATAATGTTAAGAGCACAGGTTGCATTTGCTTTACATAGGAATAATTTCCCTAAACTTCTTGGGCTTTCTAGAAAAACTTCCTATAAAATAACTTATAATCTGGGTCAAAAATGTAAGAGTTTTTTAATCATCTCCTAATGAAATGTGCCATTAGCTTGGAACTTGAACATGACAGCTGACTCTGAGCATGTCAGGTTTATATTTGTATAAAGTTTTATATCTGTTCTTGCTGTTTTCTGTAGCATCTCAGTCCTTCAGCATATTTGGCAGGTAGCTCTATGATTTAACTTCATTTTCTATATAGACAATTAGCAAAAAGCTAAGTGACTTGCCCAGGAATTTGTAAGAACTGGAAATAGGATAAAGGACTTGAAAGGTTAAAAACTGTAAACTTTATTTATGTGAGTAACTCTAACTGGTCTGGATCCTGATTTCATGCCTTACTGACTTATTCACAAAATAAGCCTTTCTCTGTGCAACAAGGCAGCTCCATAGGGAAAAGAGAGACATAAAACCTATGTCACAGAAGTGATAACTTGCACACTGACAGCTCTCCAATGGCGAGGGCTTCCAGCCTTACTTTCCTCAGCAGCCATTTTGGGACTGTTGTCGGTATCCACGCAGACAGCTACTGCTGTCTTCCAGAAGGCACTGCTTTATCTTTTAGCTGTTGGTTTGCTGCGACTGTGCACAGTTTGTTTTCACATGAAGTTCACAACATGGAATTAAAATACAGTGTGTTCAGAATGTAGGACACAGTGGTAATTTAAAGGCAAGAAAAGGTCTGGAAAGCCTGTAAGGGATATTAGGGAGGACAAATCGTTTCCATGACAACAAATCCACCAAAATCTTTGAATTCATATTGATTCTAGTGATGGATGAGCCAATTTGGGGGCAGGGAAGCAAAAAAAGGGAAAAAAAAAAACAACCCCGAAAATATTTAACCCTGATGAAGAATGCATTTTCCCTGGAAAAAAAAAAAGATTACATAGGTCTTTTTTCCTGAAGTCCTTAGCTCAAGAGACTTCATGCAAAGCATGCCTAGCCTGGTTTATTTCCCTGTAGTCTGGTTCCACTTGTGAGGTGTTCTGTTAATTGTGCCCTCAACTAAGCTTGGCAGAGAATGATACTGCACAAAAAAGGGGCTGAACCTGCCTGAATAAAAGTATCAAGGACGAGGGGGATGTGTCTGCTCTGAGTGTGACAGAATTCAACACTGTGTGGCTTTTCTGAGCAGCAAGTACTGGTGAAGGCAGGGGGCAGGGAAGGAATGAGCAGCTTGTGCTATCATGGAGCATCCCTAGGACCGCTCTCTGCCATGCATAGCAGACTTTCTTTCGTTTCTAATAACTGCCCTGTAACAAGGTGATACATACACAGATTAAGAGAACCACTTTGTGGCTACAGGCTGCTGCGTCATCAAGAAAAGGCAAAGGTATCAACAAAAATGCAGATGTAGGAGGCTACTCTCAGTGAAGTGTTGGGCTGAGTGTTAGGCTTTACACTCTTGCCCTCACTGTTCCAGATCTGCTTAAGTTTCGCAGCTTAATCTGCTTTTCACACCTCTAGGTTTAGCTAAGAAGCAATTTTAAAAAAAAGCTAATTTGCCTATGGAAGTAATGATCATAGAATCTTGGAATAACCAAGTTGGAAGAGACCCACGGGATCATCGAGTCCAAACATTCCTATGATGAAACCCATGCTATTAATGTAGCCAACAGCAACTAAGAAGAAAGGTGGCAACGATGGTGAAAAATATGGCTTGGCTTCCATGCAAGAACGAGTCATAGATTAGGACCTGGAAAGTCCTGGAAAAAAAACAAAAACAAAAGAGAAGTATGATATATCAATAAAATCACAGATGATGTGGAGATCAGCTGAGACGACAAATAAGCATTTCCATAATGTAAACAAGGGGCAATCAAGGAAAACAATGGAGAGCAGATTTAAAAGCTACCTTTTTGTTAGATGTCCACAATTAAGATTTTGAAATGCCTTGCTTGTGCAAGTTGCAAATCAAAAAACATAGATAGCTTTAAAAACAGTGGGACAGTTACTTTCTCCTCCATTTCTAGAGAATACTTATAGATGGCAAAGGGAAGCAAGTCCCAAGGCTCATGGGAAGGACTACTTCCCTCAGCTGCCTGGGCAACTCTTGCCTTGAGGCTGTGTAGCAGTGTCCCTGTCCTGTTAAAGTAACTGCTAAACCTGTTCCATTCCATTTGACCTCCACACCATTTAAGACAAAGCTGTGTTAGGGGTAGAAAAAACACTGAACCCTGTTGAGAAACAGTAGATGAAAACATTACTAATCTGTGAAAGTGTTAACTCTCCATTTTCATTTACATATCTTGGAGGTCATACTGGCTTCCAGTCTTACCATTTACACAGTAAATGAAGCTTCAGATGCATCTATAAAAATAACCATCAAGTCTCTGATTTAGATTCATATAAGCTTTATTCCTATGGTGGACTTGGATAAATTTGCTATTTAAATGAATATGTGTCTTATTTAACTTTCAGGTCCTTCTGAAACCCATTGAAAGAGCTGAAAATAGCATTACATAAACAGCTGGCACTAAACCTAATCTTCGTAGTACAGCAACAGTTAATTAACATTATTTAGATCCAAGTACAGAATGTGTTTTAAGTAGCTGTTTGAAGTCTTTTTCCTGCCTTCCTGCAGCATTCTTTCAAATCTCTAGGCAGTCTCTGTGGATTAACTAACAGTTTCATATTATATCCTGATATAATAATGGAAAGGAAACAGGTAGGTGAGGAGAGTTGGTGAATACTCCAGTGACAAGTCAATGTCAGTGCCATTCTTGAACCATTTGGTTCATTTTTAGGAGGAAAAGTCTTCCCCTTCAAATAGGCAGAACAGGCTGCATGAGCAATTTATATCCTAGGTACAAAAGATGAATTCAATGCATGGACATCCAATGTCTAAGTAAAGTCACGGATAAACTTTTTACTCTCTCTTTGTATGCATAAATCTTCACCATTAAGTAATGTTTTCTCAGAAAGTTCCTGATTAAACAGAGCAGACAGCTCACCTGCTGTAACTTGACATAGTTTCCTTGAAGTCAGTGGATTTAACTAGGAGAGAATCTAAATCACAGTCGTTAGCAGTGCTTTGATATTCACAAACTATGCTTTTGAAATGGATATAAAAATCACACTTATCCTTAAGAATAAACAAGGGTTTCAAAATTCAGCAGGCATTATGCAGCATGTTGGAGTGGTTTCAAGCACAGTTGAACCTAGCAATGGACTGACTTGGAGTCATTCTGCAGAGGACCTCTGGAAAAACTACAGAACAAGTTTGTCATGGGCTGTTCAGTGCATTTTTTTGCACCAGCACAGTAAACACAGAGTGCTAGGGGAGCTGCCTCTGGAATATGATCATTGTATTGATCCCCACTTACAACAATTCATACTTCGTAGCACACCTTTCATCTTAAAGCACACTTGGAAACTGAGGAATCCTCTCAGTTACCTTTGAGGCAAGCAGACAAGAATTAAATCTCCATTTCACAACTCTGAAAACTAGGTGACAGCGATAGTGACTCGTTTTTTAAGCATATCAGTTGACCAAAGGCCCCGCAGAACTGAGAACAGTTGCTGATTGCACACAACTGAGATTTCTCATTCTGTGGGAACCGTATTCCTCACTGGTCTGGGCTCCATAGCAGGAATGAGTCTTCCATTAGTACTCAAGCATAATGTCTCTATTATCCCAATTTAATTCATTCTTTACTAAAATATTCTTCTGCAGAGAAACAGTATACTCTGTTAATTTATTTACCTACAAACTAGACATTATAGGAAGCCTAAAGGCAAGATTTTGCCTTAATAGTCAGTGTGTGAAAGATTTGATCCTTGAGAGTCCCTGTCCTCATAATGACAAGACAGCTGTGTCCTCCACCAGTTGCCATGTTGGAAACAGTATCAGGGGTGGGGTGGTGTAAAAATAAGAAAAAAAGAAAAAGAAAAACAAAACCAAACAGAATAACTTAAGACAGCCTTAAACTAGTGAACAACAGACATAAGAATCAGAGGGCAATCATGTATGAGACAGGAGGTCCAGTCTCAAGCTCTCAGATGTGTGCTCTTATCTTTCCTTAGTGAACCATTGACTCAGTGAATATATTCTTATCAAGAACTGTTGCAGGAACACTAAGGACAACCTGGCAGTACTACATGCCTTTAAAAATTTCCAAGTATGATGTAAACATGCATGAAAAATACCTAAATGAAGGTACAGCTATGTCAAAAACATGCCATTAAAAGCATCATTTTTATGTTGATATATTTATTGTTGACAGATGATTTGATGCTAATGGTAAAATCTTAAACCAATTACTCATTACATTTCAAAAGCTAAAAGAATGGACCCTGAAGAACTTTGCAGGTTTCTAATGTAATACAAGTACAATGTCCCTAACAGATATGCTTGAGCACTGCCAAATCCAATCTCATTAAAACAGCTATTCAAACAGCTTTTTTTTTATGCTAAGTGCCAGTGGATTTGGAGTTTTGCTAGTGGTTAATGCTAAATAAATTTTAGCCCCCTGTGTTTACTGTTTATTATTTCAGTATAGAAACATCTATCTATGCCAGGCACTAGGTGAGGTGTGCCCTGTGAGTAGAAGTGTCCCTGCTGCATGTGTGCATGCTAAATACAACGTATCGGGATTTTTTTTTCCAACTAGTCAGTCCTGAGTCCAGCTTATAGCTTAGGGAATGTTATCAGTATTATGAAAAAAATAGGAAGAAGTCTGGAGATACCAAAAAGAAAGCAATGCACATAAGAAATATAATTTTTATATATAAAACAGTATTTAAAAGTTTGACATCAACAGAAATAAAGCCCTGGATGTTAGTAGTGATAATGAGAAGTTGTCAGATGATACTTTCAATAACTATATTTGTAAACACTTGGCATTTCCTTTAAAAAGTGGTGGGTTTTTTTCATGTCACCATTGGTACATTCCAGAGTCGCCCTGCAATTGATGTATATTATTGTTTCCCATGAAGCCATTTGAAGCAAAGTGCATATGTCAATATACATGTTGATTGGATTAGCATAAAGGAAAAGGGATTTATGACAAGAGTGAGCAGGACTTGTGTTATTTTAAAGTGTATCTAAATTGCTTACAGTAAAAGAAAAGAGAACAGTAACTCATGAAATTTCAGGGAGTGCTGAAATCATAATATGATAACAATATCAAGGCTGACGGCTTTCAGGAAATGGCTGCTGAGCAGTGTGCTTTGCAGCTTTCTTCAATAATAATTTCTGAACCCCGCAAGCCATGAGCCCCCCTGTGAAGGGATGTAATTGCTGCCTTCTGTGGTCCCTGAGATTTGGTTATCAGTTGAGCAGTGATGTGTGCACCTCACCCTACTGCCAGGGACTCAGAATTATATTACAGCCCCAGAAATGTGAGCACTTTGAGTAAATCCACACCCAAACCCCAGAAGACTATTTGAGTGTAAAAGCATTCCAGATGGGAATTTAAACGCTAAATTTCATGTCACATTATTTAGCAGGTTAGTTTATCCCTCATTTGTTTGCCATCTGCCATTATTTCAGTATAACTGCTTGTAAATCGTCAGCCTACAAAACCAGAAAAGATTTCTATCTCAAAACAAAGATCACCATAAGATGCAATTTCAGAATTATTACAAATCATGACACTATGAGGGAGAACTTTCCTTTGCAGTTGTTGTTTTAGTTTGCAAAATCAGGATCACTATTCCAGCCTTGATCTTTGTTTTGTTGGGGTTTTTTACCTTGTTTCTGCAAACAGAACTGATTAGACATGAGAGCGGGTACACTTAGCTGGCATTCTATGTTGTGAGTAGATCATAACCAACAGGCAAAAAATTGACCAAGACTACAATTGGCAAAGACTGTTTTCAACTGCTTTTATAGTTTAACTTCTGTCACTACCTATTTGGGAGTAAAAAACCTTAGCATATTTGGAAAAAAAGTACAGCTATTTATCTGCTAAGACAAAAGAATGTTCCAAAGAATAATGAACTGCTTTTTGCTCACCTGAATTTCATTATGAAAATATGCCAACTTTTCCCATAAGGAAAAAGAATTACAAAAGCAAAAAAACCCATATAAAATAAATACAATGAAACGTAGTATAGTTTCCATTTGTAGGTGCTGCTCTAAGAACAAAAATTAAACATGGTCATGGCTTTGATGGGCATATCCTTCTCTGGATTAAAAAAAAAAATGGCCTGGATGGTCAATCCCAGTGAGTTGTGGTGAACAGAGCTGAATCCAGTTGGCAGCCAGTCACAACTTGTGTTCCCCAGGGCTCAGTGTTGTGGGTTAGTCTTGTTTACAATCTTTATCAGTGGTCTGAATGAGGGGATTGAGTGCTCCCTCAGTCAGTTTACAGACAGCACCAAGCAGGGTGGAAATGCTGGAGGGCAGGATGATTCTGCAGAGGAACCTGGACAGGCTGGATTGATGGGCTGAGGTCAACTGCACTAGATTCAATGAGGTCAAGTGCCAGGTTCTGCACTTTGGTCACAACAACCCCACGCAATGCTCCAGGCTTGGGGAACATTAGCTGGAAAGCTGCCCAGCAGAAAAGAACCTGCGGATGCTAGTCAGTAGTGGCTGAACATGATCCAGCAGTGTGCTCAGGTGGCAAAGGTGGCCAATAGCATCCTGGCTTGGATCAGCCATGGTGTGGCCAGCAGGAGCAGGGAAAGGATTGTCCTCCTGGACTCAGCATTGGTGAACACACACCTTGAATCCTGGGTACAGTTTTGGGCCCCTTGCTACAAGAAAGACATTGAGGTGCTGGAGCGTGTCCGAGAAGGGCATCAAAGCCAGGGGAGTGTCTAGAGCCCAGGGACTCTGGGAGCGGCTGAGGGACATGGGGCTGTTTAGTCTGAGGGGAGACCTCATCATTCCCTACAGCTACCTAAAAGGAGGTTGTAATGAGGTAGGTGTTGATCTCTTTTCACAAGTAGTGAGTGATAGGATGAGAGGAAAAGGCCTCAAATGTGCCACGGGAGGTTTAGATTACATATTAGGAAAAATTTCTTCACTGAAATGGTTGTCAAGCACTGGAAGAGGCTGCCCAGGGAAGTGGTTGAGTTACCATCCCTGGAGGTATTTAAAAGATGTGTGGATATAGCACTTAGGGAAATGGTTTAGTGGTGGAGTTGGTCATGTAAGGTTTATGGTTGGATTCAATGATCTTAGAGGTCTTTTTGAACATAAATAATTCTGTGATTCTAATTTGAAGAATATGTTGCAAATGGCAAAAATTCATTCAGAACTATTCACAAAATGCAGCTGTAGGGAAAAATAAAGAAGTAGAAAAAGAAACAGTGAGATTTCATTATTTGTATTTGTAAGGGAACATATGTCATGATTTACCCTTGTAAAAGAGTTGTATCTTCAGTGCTACTGGCCAGATACAAAAGCTATGTACTGAGTAGATTACTTTGAGGTATATTTGATCTTTGCTTTCACCTGACCTAGCTGACTCCACCTGACTGTGTCTCCAGTTCCAATCTGGGAGATCTATATTGTCTAACCACTGCATTTCTGATGTGTATTGTGAATACATGTGATTTACCTTGACTTGTAAAGCTCATGTGTACTCACCAGTCCCTCAAAACTCCTGCTGTTAAAATTGAGGAATGTTGAAATGCTGAATTTGCTACTAAAATCTGACTCTAACACTGTCTGCAAGGGATGAAGATGTCATGCATCTGTCTATGCCAGTGCCAAAGGTACAGGGTCTTATTTCTTCCACAGGAATTAAAGGGCAGAACTAATTCAGTCCCTCCATACTATTGGCCAAATTCTTCTCTGTATCACACCATTTCAGGGAACTGCTTTACTCCCTTTCCTCTTCTTCAGTTCATCTGTTTTGACACTCTGAGGGTTCAAATGGAAATGAAGGAAGACTTCCAACTCATGCATGAAAAGTAGTCTTCTCCTGGACCTTTGGATCTCAGATATGCAGAAATGCACGGGGCTGTGTTTTACAGCAGAGCACCCAGGGGATCTTGCCTCCCCGGGTAAGGAGCTCTCGGGTGCAGACACACAGTGATCCCTGCACATACTCACTATCTGTTGCTACTTCCCTTATGCTTGGTGACCGACAGACCAGATGGTTCCCTCTCCTGCCTTCCCAGCTGTGCCCAGAATGCTGCTTCTCCCGCATGCAGATGCCTAAGTCCAACTCCTGCTCAGCAAATTTCTCCTTAAGCCTAATTTTTGTGCTACATAAAAATCCTAATACATAGCTCTAAAATGAAGAGGTTATTTTAAAGCAGAAAGTAAGATATTTACATTTCATATTATTTAAAAAGAATTTAAAATGTACCAAGAAAGTATTGACATTACATTTGCTGGAGAACTCATGTAAGGATATGATGATTCTGCCACTCCTATCAAAGCAAAACTGACATGTGAACTGATGCCCTGGGAAAGGAAAAATGGCTGTGAAGATAAGAATCTGAACAAGAACTAAGAGACTATGCTGCTTTGCCATGTCTTTCTAATTTCTCAGCACCTCAGTTTCCCAATCTACAGAACACAGGGTTACAAAATTTAGCTGGATCAAACCTAGGAATGGGATGCAACCGCAGGGAAAACAGAAATATTTCCCTTGGGGTTTTCATCTAGCCACTCACATATATACCAGAAATTTCTAAAATAAGTTCTTGAAAAGACAGAAACTAGATTATAACAATAAGGCATTGTCAAACCATTATGCAAATGGAAAAACAAATGACAGGACCAGAAGACTGAGTAGAGCACAGAATGATTGTGGTTTCACGAAGCTAAGCTATCACAGAAAGGGATGCAGAATTAGGGTGTTGTATTATTGTGCAAATGAAAAGGCAAAGAGGGGGGTCTAGGCTGTAATGGAAATAGTGCTTCAGGGCCAAGGACTGCTGTGACTCCAGATGTCTGTAGTTTGTTAAACATAATACAAAACAACATAAAATGTAAAAAATGCAACTGGAACAAAAGGTTAGGCTGTCTCTCTCCATGCCTCAGTGAAAAGAATGATAAGAAAAACAAAATCACTTGGCAGCTGGGTTTTCTGTGCTCTTGCTGTCGCCCCACAATATCCTCCATTGCCAAAGCAGTTGTATCCCTACACAAGCAGCGTCCTACCATTAAGTAAACAGGGTTTCTCTCATCCTCCCATTACATAAATAGTCCCCTACCACAGCAAATGCATCCTTTCATTACCATATAGTACCTCACTATTTCAAACACAGCATCCCAATACTGTGTTACAACTCTCTTACACAATGACATTGTCAGCAAACTCTCTCACTAAGTGGCAGGTTTAAGAAAGCATTACTGAACTAAACAAACAGGCCTGCTAGATGTTCTTTTTTTTAAAGCTTCTCTACATTCCTTTCATCATTATACTTTCCATTACAGGGTCAAACTTTGTGTGACACCACTGACAGGGGAACAACATTGCAGATGAACTTGGGTCACTATGTTCAGTGGCTTTACCAGGTGCCTGGAGAGAAAACAGGCTGCATGGCCTAAATGCCCACTGTGCTTTTTCTAGCGCTCATCCATGGCCACTCTGACCACCCTGAGTAAGAATGTTCCTTACAGGAAAACAAGGGTCATCTCCATGCTGTTGGACTGGGGTCTTTTAACAGAGCTAATACAGTTGCCTGTAGCCTGGATCATTAGGACCTGTGGAATGAGCTTCCGGTAAAGATACATCAAAGGCAGTCTTAGAGATTCTCCCACCCAAAATCAAGTAATGAGGTGAACTGAGCAGGACTTAGATCTCTGCTTTGAAGGATAAGATTTCAAAGCTTCAGCTGTGTTTCTAAATGGAACAAAATCCTCAAATTTCAAAAATTCATCTTCTCAATTTGGCTTTTTAAAACCATCTATTCTTTACGAATTCAACTAAAATATAGTAAACATTTAAAAGCAGCAAGTCATTGCAAACTGTGAAATAAAAATCTAGGCTAGCTTTGGAGGAAATGGCTCTGGATTTTATTATACCAGCTGCTATTATTAATAAACAAGTCACGTTTGGGGGCATGCAGCTCCTGCTTCAGGTCTAAAACAGAAGCAGTCTTTAACACCTTTCCAGATGCGACATCTGATCTAATAGAAGATATTAATTCTAGCAGCACATCTTGCCTTATTCATATGTTTAGGCCTCTTTTGCTACAATAAGTAGTAACAATAGGGTATTTCTGTTAGAAAAAAAAAGACATTTCAACAGTGTTAGTACTTTTTCCATAAAAACATCATTCAAGAGAAGTGGGCTGGTTTTGTCAAACTATCTTTTTCAGCAGGCACACACTTTCATATTCTGTATAACAATTCAATCTCGCAAAAATTATCAGAGTTCTAAAATAATACACAAACATTGGTAAAATGCGATGATAGCTTTCATTTGGAAAAATGTTTAAACAGGCTGGAAAAGGATCAGAAAGAAGAACAAAAACAGATAGAGCAGAGGCACTGCATAGAGCCCAAGATCCTACAGCAGTCAGAGCTGGACTTGGCTGAGACAGATGGTATTAAAAGAGTCAACTGGCAATTTTTAATTTGTCAACAATAGACCTATCTATAGCTGAATTAGAGCTACATATCTTTAAGCATAATTGAGTCATCACCTGTGAGGAGAGAAAGATTGTGCTACAATGTATATCACCAGGAAATTTTTTCAGTTGTCCTTAGAAGCAGCCTGCATGAGTGACTGGGTGCTTCTAGCACAGGGCTATTTCATTGGGATATGCCGCTATGTACTCTGTGCAAATAAAGTGCCTTTCCTCACCTGACATTTGCATGCTCCTAAAAATGAAGGGCATCCTTTTTGGACAGTTCTTCTAGGATTCAAGATTTTGTGACTAAACATTAAAAAAAAAAAATCCATAGGGCACTTTTCATTTTCTGCTGGGCCCTCCTGTGCTTTAAAAAGGCCTACATTCATTTTTCCTGGGCTTCTACACAGACACAGCAGTGGACCTCTGTTAAGATCTGTTTGTTGATTTTGGCTTTGGTTTTCCCTCCTGTACTAGCAGAAGTCCCCTCTCATACATGTACATCCAACCCTTCCATGCTGCACCTCCCCACCTGAGCCAGAGACAAGCCTCTCTGGTAAAGACAAGTCTTTTACAGGAAGCAGTGCAGGACTAGGTCAGAGCTGAGTATTCTGTTAAATTTTAATAGTGCATATAACCAAATTCGGAGGAACTCTTGTACTTACCCTGGTAGCTCTAGCCTGTTGTGAGAGGCAGACCTACCCAGCAGCTGCAAGAGAGACCCCCAGCCATGAGAAAATACCTGTTGCAGAGAATAAGTCATTGTAACCCATAACATATTATTCTTTTCTTCCCAAACTGGATGGTCTGAATGACCAGGGAAAGCTATAATCCACTTGCCTTCTTACTATTAACCCACTCAACTCTTCAAGATAACATGAGGTAGAAAGACAGCCAGAGCTGCTAGCAGTCCTACTCGCCCAAACAGCAAGTCAGAGATTGTGCAGCAGTATCAAATGCAAAGCAGCATCAACTCCTGAAAGAAGGGGCCTCACAGCCAAGCCTAGGCTCTCATTGCAGCTGTTGCTCTTAAGTTTTGGCCTTTTCTTTGGTTTATTCCCTCCATGGACCTTTAGTTAGGATGGCATAGGCGTTCCAGAGAAGTCATCAGAGACAAAATCAAATAAATAACTCTAGTTTCACCACCTCCTCCTGCCCATTCCACACAGCATCAAATCAACTCCCTTGCCTTCAGGTCTAGAGCTCACAGTTAGCAATATAAAAAACACTAGGAACTGAAGACCTCCTTCACTGACAGCTCTCAAAGATTAGATGATTAATTTTGCTACATTTGTTTAAGAAAATGCCCTCATCTATATCTTGGCAGACATTTTCCACAGAATAATGCTGGCAGATAGGAAGGTGTGCCCTTCTGCACAAAAGCTGGAATGTTATCTTCAGTGATACTTCAGTAAGTCAAAGCTCAGAGAGCATATGCATTTGCCAAGTCTTACATTTACGACTGAAGAAGAGAGAAATGATCAGGAGAATGGAGGAAAGCCACTAGAAAATTAAGATAACATCAAAACAAGAAGATTTTTAGAAAGCCACAATTATTCTGAACACCGAACATCACTGGATAACAGACGGTATAAATGCTACATGTAATATAACTTACGCTCACTTTGACTCTGTTCAATGCTGCCATCTGAAGAAAGACCACAAAAGCAGCAACTATTGTGCTGCCCTCATTCCCTTCACTCCTCCTTCCAAGAAAGTAATTGCAGTTAAAAGATCTTTTGGAGTTATAACTTCAGATTTACAAGACTTCTGTGTATTCCTGCCCACTGGTAGGGCTACAAACAATTACAGTATAAGACAAATCAATTTAATTATCTAAGGGATAAAATCAATCCCAAATTATTTGACTTTCAAAACCAGAGCCACATTGTTCATTTTTATCTTAGTCATCAGTCTTCAAACATACCAGCCTCATGAGAATTCTATGCCATCCCATCAAAACTTGAAAACAGTTTGGAATCTCAAATGTATTTTACATCGAAGTTGTGTGTTCTTTCGCTTCATATGAATCACTAATTATTGTTATCAGCTTAGGTTTCAATTTATCTCTTTCCTACAGGACATTTATTTTAAATGTCCTTATCAGCACAAACCAGAAATAATCTTTACACAGGCAATCTCTTTAGCATAGTGACAACACTTCTTTTCTATTTTCCAACTATAAATAACTTTCAACAAGCTGTGCTCTGTCTTCCACAAATCATTTCTAACAAATGCCTTGAACCTGTACTTTTGAAAGTCATCAAACAAACGTCCTTCTTCAAGAAAGACACAAACGGATACTCTACAGCCACCTGTCATGCAGACTGCAAGCCTTTTTCACTCTTTCTAAAACAAACCTTTTCAGAAAAACATAGTAATTTTGGGTGTGGTGACTAAATAGGTTTTCAGAGCACTGTTGCTCAGTATATCCTAGAGAGCAATCCTTTTCTGATTTGTTGAGGACAGACACTCAAAATCACAATCCCTTTTAACAATCTTATCTTGGTTTATATTTCACTAATAAACCCAAGGGGAAGGGAACGAAAGGCTTGGTACTCATGCCTCTATGGAGTAGGGACTAAGGAAAGCCACTGCTTGGTTGTAAGGAAGCAGTTTTGAGGCCCTTATCCTGATCACAAAACTACACTTCTCCCCTGGGCAATCCGCAGAAGAAACAGAGGCAGGTAAGCACTACAGAGATTCTTTCATTCATTGAAGGAAGGGTGAGAGGAAACAAGCGAAGCTCTGCTGCATAATTTTCCACAGGCAATGGGCACTGTACGAAATCAGACCCACAGCACTGTTCCCAACAGTGTCATAGTCATAGGCTGGTATTGCTCCTAGGGAACTGGTTCCCATTGCCATTTGATGTTCCTTGCCTTAAGTATGAAAGAGACAAATCAACTCGGAGACCAAACCAAAACCACCTAGGCAATCCAAAGGGACATGTTGCCAAACCGCAAAGACCAGCACCTTGAAACAGGTGGCTGCTGGGAATTCTGAGTCTTCAGGTGACTTCAAAAGTTATTTGAACATCCTACTAGAGAAAAAGGCACACTAGAGAAAGAGTAATGGAAAGAAGCATCAAAATATTGAAAATATTACACTACAGAGCTAGAACTAGTTTGCCTAACTATCCTAAACAGGCATTACAAACACACCACTGAATGTAGTCACAGTGCCAGGAGAAAACATAAAATACTGGTAGGGTCCTAAAATGGCACTAAGTCCATTTCATGGCTTTGTATACTAAAATCACAGTTAATATTTTGGTGTTTGTAGGGTTTTAACTGATGTTAATGCCTGACATGTAGGGGCAGATTTGTCAGATAATAGTCACACATTGGACAAATACTACCTTTGTCTCCAAGGTAGACTATAAACTGAGGGCATGGATATATAGAAGTGTGTCAAGAATGAGAATAAGTTTACATTCCCCTCATAGTGAACATATTTCTTGACAGAGCAAATTACAGTGTCACTAGCTGCACCCTTTAAACCCATTCAGTAGTGTTGGAAGGATGGATTTTGTGCTTATATAGTCAGTCATCCTTCCAGGATCTAATTCCCCTCTGAGCAAGAAACCAAAGCTTGTCCACACTAAACAATATGTGGATATGCAAAGCTTAAGATTCTGCTCACTCTGCACACTGCCTCAAAACAGCAAGATACGAGTTGCACAAGCAGGAGGAATATGTGGATGAGATTAAATTAAGTGGTATAAAAGAAGTCACTCAATTGACTTAGTGCATTTCTTAGCACATTTCCCACAGATAAGATCCAGTAACCATAAGACTGCAGTGATCGATGAGTTGAGTACAAAGTCCTTTGGATTTCTCAAGTTCTCAAAATCTGAAACTATCAATTCTGAAAGATTTTTTTGAAAAAGAGAGGAAGAATTATTTGCTATACACTAGAATGGTATACACAAGCCCAATTTCTGGTTCAAGTGCCCTGCAACCAGAAAACAGTATATTTCAAGCAATGTGCCTTGTGTGCATCTGCAGAGAAGAAAGGTGTAAGGCCTCACTAATTAATTTGTGCTGTTCACTGATAACTTAAGAAGCAGGTGAAAAAAAATCCTATAAAGAACTGCTTTCTTCTTCCTGTGACTTTCAGGAGTAAGGTCACCCCTGGATCCATCCATACAGCCTGTGAAGCAGATTCTCTCCCAGGATTTATGTTAGTGCAGCGCAGTGGTACTGAGGCCATATGAAATATCACCAGGTAGCAAGGCTATGTGAGATAATGGTTTTCAGTGCTAGAAATGTCTCCCGAGACAGCAAGGTGCTGTTATTTCCAGAAAAGCACCCAATACACTGTTCTGTTAGGAAGAAAAAAAAGCAGGGCTAGTCCCAGATTAATGTGATGAGGTTTCCAGTATGAAAATAATTTAATTGCATCTTATAAATAATTTCTTTAGGTAATATTAATAACTGTAAAGATCATTCTTAATGCTAGGATCCCTGCTGGTTTGAAGTACAGTGTGTTGAAGAAGGAACTTTTGAAAACTTTTTTGGGTAGCAGGAAATGTTGGCACTGCCCCCATTTTCAGCACTATTGTCCCTGATGAAACTGGCTTTTGCTACTTCCTCAGCCACACAAGGCCCTCTGTAGTCTCTTTTCTCCTTCAGTTGAATGCTGTGATGATAGGCTCAAATCTTTTATCCCTGCTATACTTAGTATCTGTCCTTCTATGCAATAGTTTTCTTTCCCTTCCAGATGTTATCAAAGTCCAATAATCACTCTTGAGAGCCAAGACAGATGTAAGCTATTTTTTAAAACACAATTCAAGCCAGCTTTCTTTCTTTGAGATGTACAAATATAATGAAACATTATGAATGCCTTTTAATACCATAGAAATGCAAAAATACATGCTATAATGATCACTAGATTATTTATCATCATCTGTCAAGGCTAAATCCTAGCTCTAATAGCAATCATCATGGCTAGGCTCCAATGCAATTATTATCAGGGACCTGCTCCAAAGACCGTCATCAAAGTTGATGAGAAACTTTTTCATGCTAAGTTCTTTGGATCAGGCTCCAAACTGTCTAAGCTTGTGGAAGCCACCTTTGGTCCTCCCAAAGCCAACAATCACAACACAAAGGTGGCTGTCGGTGGAGATACTTCAAGACAGGAATCTCCACAGCACTGCTGGGGGAAGTCTGGCCAACCAGCTTTAAAACATAACTAAGTCCTTTCCTTTACAGTGACCTCTGGCTGCTGTATCCCCTAGTGTCACTTAACAGCTGAGATGATGCTGAACTGTCTCAGTATTGTCATTAGTGCCGGAGGATCCTTTAAACAGATGCCTATTAATCGCTGCTTCTGAACTTGTTAGTTCAGAAATGCACTGCAGCTTGGACAGCAACTTAATGAAAAATGGCAGCAAGACCTTTTATTTTCCCAGCTTATTCAAATTTCATGTTTGAATAAGATAAGGCATAAGACACAAATTAAGTTGTAACAGCTAAATACTGCCAATTCAAAATTAAGTTTGCCGAAGCAATATAAAGTTTTCATTGTTTGACCCTGTGAAAAGGGAGATATGGGTAGTTTTAGCAGTGACACACATTCCTGCTGGTTTTAATCAACAGATAATTAATAGCAAATTATAATCATAACAGCACATGTCATCCCAAAGGCTCCAAAAGCTCTTGCTAAGAAGTTGGCCAAATGCTGTGCTTAATTATACTCATGCAACTGAGTTCAAATGAGGGTGGACTGTCTTTAACCTCTGCAGTGCAGTCATTTCCATGAAGGCACATAGGCCTTGCTCACCAGATCACACTGCTTCATGCACTGAGAAAGGGCAGAAAGTAAAGACTCTGGAAAAGTCAACCAAAACACTGGGAATACTTAACAACTGGGAACTGGTTGAGGGAAATTTGAGTTAGTTTTTTGTTAGTTAGTACAGCAGAATGCTGTGGCATCTTGTATGAAAAATGCTGTCCAGAAACTTGAGATCTGGCTGATACTTTCCCAGCACCCTATAAAAGCACCCTTCTGCTTAGTGAGTAATGTCACACTGTGCAGCACTGGTGGGATTACAGCTCTTTTCCAAGTCCTGGCTAGCCAGAGCCTTGTTGAGCTTTTGAGATCTGATGACTTGTAACCTATATGGTAACGACCACAAACCTTGACAATTTAGCAAATTACTGGCAACGAAGGTTAATCACCACTGCAGGAAATGGTGTCTGAATATAGTACATTGCTCAGCACACAATCTTTATTTGCTGTTGAGTTAGCTCCAATCTGATATCCAACCATCAAAAGCTGCAATAGCAAAAGAACAAAAAGAAAAAAAAAACATCAAAAAACAACCAACACTGACCATGGAGATGTATTTTCCTTTTGGAAAAAAAGACCAGCAGTATAAATGCTACCTTTCAGAAAGATGACATGCTGGGACTGTTTAAACAGTTGACAAACAGAATGATCAGGGCAACAGTCTGTTTATGGTGTCATCTAGAATAGTATTTAAAATATATCACTACAGCTTATAAGTTTTATCAGTATTAAAACTGATGCAACAGTGACGGCAATAGTTCTTAAACCTGCCAAAACAAGCACTGAGCTTTTTTTGTACTTTTCAATGCAACTGTCTTCTTCCTCCAGGCCTGCAGATAACAGCTTCAAGTTTACACTCATTTTCAGTTTCCTTAACTGAATGATCACGTGTAGGGTTTCAGCCCTCTAGCCCCTAATACTGCCTTCCTTAGACAGCTCAGCCAGTGCCTCTGTAACGTTTGCCAAATGCACAGCATTAGACTCTCCAGACTAGCTAGGCTACATTAAATTCCTGGAAGTGACAGTTCAATCCCATTGACAAGCTTGTCCCACACATTAATCTTAATTCTCTTCTCAAAACTGATTAGACAGTGAGATGCTCCAGACTTTAAGTCCTACTTTCTCTCAGAGATTTCTGTGTCAACACATGCCACCGAGCCCATGCCCACTAAGTATGTCCTTCAGGGGAGCCTGTGCACTCACACCCCTGAGGAGACAGACCTGTGCAGCCAGGAACCATACATACAACAGATTCCTCTAGATATGAGACTTCTGAGTCATCAGCTTGCCAACATAGCAAGCAAAGCCTAGCACATTTATAAATAATCTGGGGGAAACTTGGAGGAAACCGTGGATTTCCTCCCTCATAGAAGCTTCTTAAAAGAGAAGCTCCATTTTCTTAGATGTTTGTAAGGAATTCTGCAGCATACAACAGTATCACAAATCCAATACTCAGCAAGTTTAATGGACAGACAGTAGTGTCTTAAGTGTCAGTATCAAGAGCACCACAAGCTTGCATAGACTCTGCTGAAACCCATGATGTGTTCTGGATGCCATGTAAGTCAATATAACTGCAGCCCCCAGATCTCTGAGTTACTATGTAACAGTAGTAGATCTTTTCCAAGTCAAGGACCTGTAGCATGATATTCCACTTTAAGCAGAACTTTCCACTGGACCCTGTCACAGCTCCCCTGGAAACTAAAGCTTAAATAGTTAGAGATTATGACACTGTATCTAAAACAAATCACAGATTCCTTTCTTTCAAGGGATGCAGTCAGGAAAAAGCTGTAGGTGGGAAGGCTAGGAAGGCAGGCATGGTTAGCTTTTGGCTCTGTGATACTAACAGCACCAATTTCCAAAATTATCCTACATCATTAGAGTAATTTTAACTTTCCAAATCTCTCATGGACCATAATCAGATCAAACTGAACTAAGGAGATCTTGAAATCTACTTCCTTAATACAGGTGCTTGGTTGAAATGCAGCTCACACACAGTTACTAGCAGCTCATGAGCAACATTTTGGGGAGCACCACGCTCTGCTGGCTGTTAATGTAATGTGGCACAGTAAGATGAAGCACCTCATTTGAAAATGTGAGGCGGAGCTGCAGATGCCTACTTTAAGTGGCTGCTTTCAGGTGTTAGTTTTGATCTTACCAATGCAAACTGTCATGGAGGCGAAATACAGCCAACCCCACTGCACTGTGCAGAGGCACCCAAGACAGTCACATGGTCACAACATGGCCAGCAAGCTATGGATGTCTTACCAGACAATGCTCTCAGGGAGAGTTCTTCGGAACTCATGGCACATCCACACCCAGAGAAAGACAGGTCTCCCATTTTAAATCCAGCCTCAGGAAAACCAAATATTCAGTTAGCTTTACTCAGAAAGCAGATCTCAACAACTGAATGTATCCTATATTTTAAAAAAAGCCAAGTAAATCAAAAACAATATGCAGCCTAAACACAAGGACAAGTGCACTATGATGAAGTCAAGGGCTAATGAAGTGTTAAACAGTAGCAAAATCTATAACCCTGAAATATTAGTACAGATGCTAGAGCAGTAGTTACTCATGGCCATTGCATAGATTAGACAGCTAGAATATCATTAGCTATTACTTTTTCAAACTACATGGGCAAAAAAAATCCTGGTTATCATGGTGAATTACAGGACAGCCTGATTATTAGTCTTAGCATAATTTCTCCTTGTAATTAATGGGCAACAGTCTCAAAATCTGCTAACATTTTTTTACATTAAAACTCAACAGCAAGTCATTGAAGATTGTAAGCAATCTGGCAAACCATGCCCAATTAGCTGGGTTTCAAACTGGTAATTAGCCAGTTTTATGGGTTATATCCTCTCTATCTGCACATCCCAGCAATAACCATCCATGTTTATCTTTCTACTGCTGTATGATTATCATGTGTTAAACATTAGTTCACACATCATCCTTAAATTCACATAGAGCAATGTAGACATTAAGAAGGCAAGACAGAAATGTGAGGTGGGTTCATAATCCACCAATGGGGTAAATGGTAAGCAAAAATCACCTCCAGACCTGCTTGAGAGGAAAAGGAGGAGGATGAGTCTTTCTAACCTGACAAGTGTACAACAGTGCAATGCATACTGCTGATTTTGTTACCAATTCCCTGCATAGTAGACACTGTGAGTGTTGATCTTTGAAACAACCAACACTGTGCTTTAATGCAGTGAGACATACAGGAAAATACACCAGATTGACTCTTCCACTATGGTGAAGAGTACTTCGTTCCTGCTGCGAGAGACACCAACTTACCTTGAAAAACGCTCTAGAGGATGTTGCTTTGGTCCAACCCTCTGCCAGTTATCAGCGCCATTCACTCACTTCAGTCACCTGGGAAGCCAATGCACCAGTGTGTTTTCCTTTAGCTGCTGTCCTTCCTCGGGGACCCCCACCATGGTTGCCCTTGGTGGAACACTGCTTAGGGTCTGCTCTGCAATCCCTGGGACTCAGCGGTGCTGCTCTGACATGTCCCCACTGCCACCAGCTCACCCTGCTCTTGTCCCAGCTGGGAATGTGCCCTCCAGAGGAAGACAGACATTTCTGACTGGAAATCTTACAGAAAGTTGTCAAACTGGAAGGATCCCAGGAAAGGAGTGAGTCCAAACCTTTATTTTCCTACACTTTTGAAGAAGTTTGGAAGCGTTATCTATGTTTCAGCAGTTTCAAAACACAGTTCTAAGCTTTCTAGTTTGAAGTAACTTTCCACTTGGAAATACCCTTCAGATTTGGTCGGGAGGCTGCTGCTCCCCAGCAGCTCCCCAGACATGTCGTCCTCCTTGTCCTCCTTCCTGTCCAGCTGTGGTCAGCTCGGGCCCAGGGGAGCCCGGCTATCGTCCACTGCTCAGGCACGGTCTCTGGCACGGGTCTGCCTGGGTGGTCCCGGAGCGGAGGAAGAGGAAGGGGCGAGGTGGTCCGAGGCGTCGCCCCGGGCCGGGCAGGCAGCGCGGCCGGGCCTGAGGGGGAGCCCCTGGGCGGGAAAAGCGCGGCCGGGCCTGAGGGGGAGCCCCTGGGCGGGAAAAGCGCGGCCGGGTCTGAGGGGGAGCCCCTGGGCGGGAAAAGTGCGACGGGGCCTGAGGGGGAGCCCCTGGGCGGGAAAAACGCGGCCGGGCCTGAGGGGGAGCCCTTGGGCGAGAAAAGCGCGACCCCCCCAGCCCTCGCGCCCCGCCGCCGGGCACGCGCCTGAGGGGCGGGGCGCGCGCGGCGCCGCTGCTGCGCGGCCGCGGGGCGGGGAGGCGCGGCGGAGCGGCGCGCGCCGAGCTTTAAATGAACATTACGGTCGCGCAGGGACGGCAGCGCCGGCGGCTCGGGCCGGGCGGCGGCAGCGCTGCTCCCGCTTCGTCCTTCTCCTCGCGCTCCGCCGCGGCCGCAGGTACGGTGCGCGGGCTTCAGCCCCTTCCGCGCGGCGCCCGAGGCGGCGGCGGCGGCGGCGCTGCCCGCGCGGGGTCCCCGGGGAGGCGCGGGGCTGGGGCCGCGGCGCAGGGGAGGTGGGCGCCGCCGTCCCCGAGCGAGGCTGCGGGCGCTCTGCCGCTGCCCCCTTTCTCTGGGCGCTCTCGCCGGTCTCGTCCCAATAAAACTTATTTCCAGAGGACTGCTTTGTTCTGTCTCGTTCGACGTTCCCCGCGCCCCTGTCTGTGGCGGCGTCCCGGACGGTGCTCGCTCTGGTCCGTCGGTCTTGGTTTCAAAGGTTTGGTTTAGTTTCGCTTCACGCCTTATCCCTGCTCGGTTGCTTTAGGACGAGTTTAAACGATATTTTCAGCAGAGATGAGCGAACTTTAAACAAAATCGGGTCAGGCGTAGGTTGCGGGCATCGAACCCTTTCAGATTCCAGAAATTGCCTCAAAGGGAGCTGATCGGATCGGTTCTGGTTTTCTTGCACAAAGGTTTGGGTTTTTTTTTTTTTTTTGTTTGGTTTGGTTTTGGTTTTTTCAGGTTTTGAAAAATTCTGCTAGGTACTGGAGCTCAGCAGCTGGGTTTTTCCCGCTTTGTTGGAATGAACACGTTTTATAAGCTTGCGTTCTTATGCAGTTATTCTGACTGTACGAGGTTTGAGTTTCTGATGGAGACTGTAGTCTTAAAGCTTGTACTAAACAAACTTTTTTTTTCTTCTTACGTTTTTGGAGGTTTAGACATATGAGAAGGTGGAAAGGAAGATTATCGAGGGAGCGTGTGTATTGGTTCTTATGGGGTAAAAAATGTACTTGGAAATTTATATAAAAAATTCGGAGTGTTTTATTTCTAATAATCTGTACTTGAAACAATGGGGTTCTTAAGTTATTGTATGTTTTATAGAGTCCTGAAACAAGTATGGACAAATACTGATCTTGCAGTAAGTGGGTCAGATGATAACATCTTCCACTGTATCTCTTGCTTCTGTATTGGGCAGCTTTGGTTGCTAAGTAGCTATAGATTTCTAATCACAAAGTAAATGATGTCATAATGACATCATCGTGTCCTTTCACTTGATTGATTCCCACAAGAGAACAGTAATGAGATTTGATATACATGTCCCATCTCCTTAATATTCTTCCTCTGCTTCAGGGTATTTCCTGACCTGCCTGGCAAATTCCAGTGAATCACACTGAGCTCTAGTAAAAAGACGCTACTTTTGGAGACAAAGTGGAACATTAAAGGGACAGTGGTTGATACTTGTCCCTGCAAAATCTGATGAATTTGACAGCTTATGCCTTAAATTACTGCCCTTCATATCTAGATTTCCACATTTAAAACTTGGAGCTATTAAACCAGTATGCAGGTGGATTTGAATTTCAAAGATGCTCAGCCTAAGCTGTTCAAATTAGCTTTCATTGGGTATGTGGAACTTCAGCACTGTTGAGGGTCGAGTCACCTAATCTGTGTGACTCCAAATCCTTCAGCTGAGGTAGAGGGAACAGAGAAATCGTAAGCGTCTATCTTCCTTCAGTTGCCAAAATAAATTCCAGTTGTAATGGTAAATGGATGAAATCTGTCAGAAATTGCCTTTTTTTTGTGCTGTGTTAAGAATTAACAAATTAATATTTTTTTCCTAGTTATTTAGAATAATTTAACCATTGCTAAGTTGGAAGCATTTTAGTATCAACACTAACATCATAGGGAACTCGTATGAGTTCTAAATCCTTAATTTATAGACCATTTAAGAAATGGATGGGTTTTGCTTCCTTTGATATTAAAAGTACAAGTCATATAATTTGGCGATGGCCAGTGTGGACTGCTAATTTTCAGAGTTTATTTTTATCATGTATGTGTCTGCATAAATTCGAAGCGGGTTTTTTTATGATAAATTGTTGGTTTGTGATTATAAATTTCTTCATACCCCGTGAGTTTGAAATATCCTAAGAGGGCTGTGTGTTTTTTGTCTGCGTATAGCTTACTGTTTTGTATGCATGTGGCAAAAGGGAGAAATGAAGGAATGTTCAAGTCTGATTTATTGAAAATGTAGTTTTGTTTGAAGTTTAAAAGCTGAATCTGTCTCTTACAACATCCAGAGGCTGCATACTCTAGTCTCACTTGATTGATTAATATTGTGGGTTGGTAAAACATTTCAAGAGTAACAAAGGTTTGTTAGCATGGGCTAGTTGATGTTTAATGTATTTACTGAAGATACTGGCTGCTGGTATGAGGCTTCTATTATTGCTAAACTACTGCAAGCAGCATCGATGGCACTGTGAAGTATAACAGTAGTAACTGAAGTGAGGAGTGGGAACAAGCAAAATAGCAAGGTGTCAGGGATGAGGTCTTTGACTCTATATTTGAGTCTATAGTATGTGAGTGCAACCCAAGTTGCAGATGAAAAAAGGAAATTTCTAAATAATCTGTAAGAAATCTGCGCTCATCATCCTATGTGCAGTGACAAATTTCCACAAGCTTTAGATGCTTTCTGGGATGACTCAACTACGAACAAGTGATTTGGAAAAAGAATTATCTCTGAAGAGAATCCTTGGTGACAATTTCTTCTCAAGTAATCTTAGGATTTTCTACTTACCATGATTTCTTCTAACTCATGCTTGCCTTGAATGTTGGGAACGAAAAATGAATTTGGACTTGGGGACATATCTGTGCCTTTCAACTGCGTGTTAGATGGTCATCTGTGACATTTGCATGGTTGTACTTTTAATATGATGACACATTTGATTACATAAAATGCAGAAAGCAATGCACCTCAAAGCTTTTTGAATACTTGTAATGGAAGGTTGATGCTGCAGTCCTGACCTCTTTGAGTGGAGGTGGCCAAATAGAGAAAGACAGTGAACACTTTCACAGTCATGACCAATCTCACTCAAAAGACAAGGTCAGTTGTTGCAGTGGCTCAGTAAAATGACGGCAAGTCTTTTGTTGTACAAATAGCAGTAAGAAATGTACTCTTGAAGCTTTTGTTGTCTACTGCAAAACAAAGCTGTGTTCAGATCATGGGTGAATTTTTTTGTATCTTGCTTAAAACCCCACAATTGATATGCTTCAGAACTTCTATCAGCTGAGGTATTTTGTTCCCTTGCAGCCAGAAGCATGTCCTTTGACTATCAGTGTGAGGATAGCCAGCCTTTCAGCCCAAATTTCTGCTTTCATCCTAGTCTCTGGGAGAGAATACAATGAAATACCAAGTGGATTAATATATTTACTTTAGTTTTTTAATTTAGATTTTTAAGGGGAAAATATCTATAAAATCTCAGACTTTCTGAGGCCACTTGTGTGAGCCTTTTATAAGGGCAACACTGACGGCTAGTCTAATGTATTCTGTTCAGTCAGATTGGTAGGTAACCTGACGAGCAAATTCATCTGCACCTGGATCTCCTTTACTGATGAAAAACCTCCCAGCTGCATAAAAGGTGCTATTCAAGAATGCAGACAGCATTTGGTTGCTTGTATGCTAGGAAGTAAAATAATTAAATATTTTTGTATATGTATTCTTTTCTTTTATGAAGGAATTTGAAGAAGGGAAATTAGAGTGTAACATGAACAACAATTTGTTACTTTCCAAGCAATCCTTTGGGTTTTTTATTTTTGCACAGATGTATTTTGCAATAATTGCAATTGGTCAAGATATGGCCAAACATGCAAGCTTGTGAACACCAGAGGTGCTGATGTAATCTGCACTGTAAAGGGTAAATGCTGCTGTTGGTTGCCCTGGTGTGGTCAGAGCAACAGTAGCTTGAGAGGCTTTACCCCAATTAAATGGACCCAGACCATTTGCATTAGCATTCTGTATTTCCATGTTACTACTCTGACCAGACATCAATGTGCCTAAAATGCCACTCTTCTAACACTAATTCTGCCCTCCATGGGGTTAATGACAGCTCTTTGTCATGAAGAAACTCTGTGAGTTACAGGGAATCCACTGGCCAGGAGGTAGAAGTCCTTGGACTTCAGCTGCAGTCAGTGCAGTGCTTCGAGTAATCAATTTGGTGTCTTACAAGTCCTGCGTTCGTTTTACCCACTAAGAATTTTACCCACTAAGAATTTTGATGCACTACTGCTGCCTATTGAGGGACAAAAATAAATAAACCTAAAATCAACATTAAAAAAATCTAACAACAATAAAACCCTGAAAGAAATTAAACCAGATCCTGATGTGGGTCTTATGCTGGTTGTTAGCATTATCTGTTAGATATGAAAGGGATTTCTATTTGAGGTTTACATTGAACATATTTGCATATAAATTATTCCAAAATCGCTTTTCCATGCAAAATAATTTCCAAAATAATTTATCTTTCATAAATAATTATTTAAGAATTGTTAATTAAGAAGGATTTGTTAAGCTGGAATTTTTTCTTAATTCTAGTTATGATCTTTGTTTTAAAAGATGAGATATGTTCTGAGCAAACTTAATGCTGACTTTAAAGTAGTCTTAGAACAACCTTTGTGTGAGTAGGATCTTTCCTGTGTAGAATGATTATTTTAATATTTAATAGGAATTATGTTATAATTAAAAACATACAGTGAAAAAACTACTCTTGACACCAATTGTGTTGATATGCTTATCAAGCAATGCCTACACATTTGGGTAACTTTACAAAATCATGTAATAAAACTAAAATCTATGGCAGAAGAGAGGAAGAAAGTAACGGTGGTGATGAATGAGCACATCACAATTTTCGTTTAAAAAACACTTGTTTTCAGCTACCATCATTATATTCTTTCGAATACAGACTGTAATGTCTCGGGTAAAATGTCTCAGGATGATCTTGAACGCTGCTTGTGGAAGAAATTGATTCCCCCATGCTACATCCCAAGGTAAAATGTATACAACTGAGCTCAGGATGCAAATTGATTATTCTGGAGAAGATTACTCAATGTTTTCATCACTTCTGAGCAGTGGGTGTTGCAAGGGGAGGGTCTGCACATTCTGTGCAGATGCTTTTCTACTGAGATGAGACTGAAAGCACACCCTTGGAGGTAGTGGTTAGGTACCCCCAGCTCTTCCCCAGGCTGAACCCTGGAGTACTTAGTTTTGGACATAGCCCAGGGCAATGGGATTGCCTGTTGGGTGTTAAGTGTTTTTCCTGGCTGAAATGCACTGGAAACTCAGTCTGACAACTTCACTCGAAGCAGGAATGTTCTTCTCTAGCAAGGTGCTATTGCTGTATAACCTGTCTCCTAATTTCAGGCTACAGCAACTCTTTCCACCCCTGCATGGATATTTCCTTGGTCAAGCTGAGATGAAATAAGGCAGCAGTTTTTGAAACAATTATCAGAGGAATAAAACATGGCCTCTAGTTGTGGATTTAACAAGGGAGAACCACCACAATGACACGCACTGTTTAATGTTCTGCTCTTCCCCTATTGTTTTCAAAGGCTAAGGGGATGCTCAGACAGTCATACTAGCAGAAATCTCTGTTATTGCTCTGATGAGTCCTGATGCTGGAAATTTTGCATGCTGCATCTTTGTTGCCTTATGCGAATGCTACAAATAGTAGGAGCAGATAGATAAAATGGCACAGATGCTTTAATTATGGATTGATTACAGAGCAACCAGAGAAGTCTATTCTGAGGAATATGCAATTAGAGAAAATTCTGAGCAGTGTCTAACCTTCTGAAATTAAAATTAACTGGAATTATTTGAAAAGAGTTTCAACACTTCTGAAAGAATGTTATTCCTCAAGGATCTTGCCACTCTTGTGTGGCAGGTCTTCACTAGCTTAGCAGATGGGTTTGGGGGTAACACAATGTCATCTTCCTTGGCACACTCTGCAGGTTTGCTTTACCTAGCCTGTCATGGTATCTCTTGCTGAGCACATACAAGAGGGTGGAGCAGAACCTGCATATGGACTGGAAGTAAGAAGCCATCTCTTGACTGAAGCACAAAAAAGAGAAAGAACAACAGTTTAAGCATTCTTAGGTCATTTCTCCATATCTTTTCTGTGAAAGCAAAGGCTTTCAGTCTTGTGAGCAAGGAAACTAGGGTTTGCAAACTTGTTATGCAGGTTCCAAAGGGAAAGGATAAATGGAAAATTCCATGCCAATAATTTGCAATTCTTGCAAACTGTTTAGTTGCAAGCAGAAAGCTATCTGGTTAAATATGTTAAGCTGCTTTGTGAGCTTAAGTAGTAAAAATGTCTTGAATTTAATTGCATTGATTTCACTAGCTATCAGACACAAATGGAATTCGGAATCTGTCCCAGAGTTAAATGGCAGCATGTCTTTAGCCTGCAGTGTAAGAACACTTAAAAAATATGGAAGTTACATGATTACTACCCATGAATGTTTCCTTCACTTCCCTGAAATATGTTCACTTATCTGGAGAGGCAGCATTAGCCTGGAGGCTAGTATGAGGTGCAGAGCTGATAATACGAGATTTACATGCTGGCTGCAAGTAGAGCGAGATGAGGGTGCAGGTGGGTAGGAGGCTGTGAACAGTACCGTGTGTGCAGAATGAGGGCAGCAGCTGTGAGTAAGGGATGTTTTACTTGTTTCTCCTCCATGCTTAACAGGTTTGCTTCCTAGTAGCAGAAGGAGGGTTTGGTTTGGTTTATTTTTTTTTCACCCCTCTCTTATTTTCTGTAGAACCTAATATGCCGGTATTGAACTTGTGTTTGAAAATTGTTCAAGTGTATATTCAGTTACTCTCCCTGAACCACTGCTCTCCAGCCTGAAAGAACAGGACATGGCAGGGTTCCTCTAGGGCTCTAGTTTGCGATACAGTGTTTGCTTTGGAGCTGAAGGGTGGCAGCAGTGGGAGGAAGACTCCTACTTAAGCGAGTTTCATGAGGCCTGCTGTTCCAGGGGTTCAGAGTCCATGGGAATGTGGACCGTGCTCTTGATGCTTGGATACTTTCTTGTCATTTCTCTTCACAAGGAGGGGTTGTGAGAGTGGCACCAGCCAGTTCCATTCATCTCCCTGACAGGTCTGTTGGGAAAACTGACCTTGGTTTTGACCTTGTTTACCTCCAACAGTGAACATCTGACCTGATGCTGAATGTGGTTGGCACAGCTAAGGGTGGTTTCGGGGGCACACACAGAATCACTGTTCTTTCTGAACAGGTGCTGAGCACAATTAGGCTAAAGTATAGCAAAAGATCAGCTGGATTCAGCAGTATGTCAGTCTCCTTTCTCAATTGTAAGGGTGTTTTTCTAGTGTAGTGCCTTCTTTATTTATTTTATTATTTCTTTGACTTAGAGATGATTCATCAAGGGTCATTTTAATAATTTGGGTTATTTATTTTCTGTCTGATATTCCCTGGTGACTAAGAGAAACTTTGTATTAAGCTGTGCAAAGCATTATGAAGTTACTGTGATGCTTCAATGTGGAAAAGCTTAAAGAGGGGCGGGGGTGTGAGGGAAGTGGTGTTATTGATAGAGAAAGCTACCTTGAAGTATCTAGGGACAATTTTTATCAAGCAAATATAGATTATACTATAAAGATAATAGATTTTGATAATAGCCCTTAAACTTTAATATCAGATATCATAAAAAGGTTAGTCAGTTTTTTTTCTTGAACTGCTCTGCTGATAGTTACAAATTCAATCCTTATTTTTTTAAAATAAAGATGTGTGTGATATCTGTAGAGAAAATTAATATTGTTGTAGAGTAACGGTAACATTTTTGTTTCCTCACACCTATTACAAAGCTATAAATCAGCAAACATACTGAGCTGACTGCTAATTATTCTAGAATTAAAAGGCTGTAGTGAATTTGCACTGTGTTAGTCTCGCTTAATGAAAGCTGTTATATAAAAGAGTCTCTTCCCCTTAGCTGATTGAATTGTATTTCCCATGCCACTTCCTGCTTTATGTGTTGCTTATATATTAGAAAATCAGAGTTTACTGTATTTCCTTCTTTTCTTGTTATGTCTGTTCTTGAGGCTTATTAGCAAAAAGTAGCTCTGAGCCATGGCTTGGGCACCAGAGATTCCGAAATCCTCAAATAGCCATAGTAATGGAGTTGGATGAAGGATACTGGTTGCCATGGGAACAGTGCATGTGCCACACAAGATAATGTAACTTCAGTAGTGCAGAGATCTGTGCTGCATGGTGATTGCAAGATCTCTCAAAATTCCTATAAATGTGGTTTGTGCTGTGTGTTCCACCTAACAAGTGAGAGAAGCTTATTGACTGGACTAAATCCAGAGAGATTTTGCTAATTTGAAAAAAGTGAGGAGTCAGAACTGTTTGAGAGAATCATTGGGTTCATATCCTTTCCTTGTTGAGTTGACAGCGTCCCAGCTGTTACATTAGATTGGAATTAATGAAGTATTGAAACTGAGGCGCTACGGGTGAGCACCTGAGTTACAAGTGATTAGGGAAGGCCTTATGAAACAGAACTTCCACTTCTGTTGTATTTTATCACTTCGACACCTTCACAGTATTGCAGTTCCCTAGTGCATCTCTTCATTGCTCTTGTTGGTATGCTTCTGAAAAGTTCACTTTTCTTCCAGCTTGTCAAGGATGAATGTAATTAGTGGCGTAGCTGTGCAAGGTGTTGTGATTAAGAAATATTCCACTCGCTGACAGCCAAGAGGATGAGTGTGGTATTGGTCATTTCACCAATCCAGGGGAAGGTAAAACATGCAGGTTTTAATTTGGAAGATTTCTGTGTGAGCAGGACTACACTTGGCTCTGTTTTTCAGTGAGGTTGGAACTTCTTTTCATCAAATGTATGAAAATCACACCTTTCAGAGTGGCAGTGACTACCAGTGTAGTACTAGTGAGCTGCTAAAATGGTCTGTGGTCTTGCCTAAATATAAATGAAACAGAGTTGGTTTCACTATAGTTCTACAGTGTGAGTTTTCTGTGTGCTAGAATAACACAGAAACTCTAGCTGTTGTCCCAGTAGTCCAAATCCTCACCATAGACCAGCAAAGGTCTGTCAGTGTCTGCTTGGTGAAGCTCTGCATGTGATCTCAACAGAGGCTCATATTCTGCTTCAGGATCCTGTTTCCTTTACTCGGATGGGATCTCTAAGCCACGTTGATGCCTTGGTGAAAGGCAGTTGGGTCTGCCATTGCTCAGGATGATGGTGCAGATGAGATAATGCAAATTAAAACCATCCTTCTAGTGTTAGGGAAGGGTGATGCTGGAAACTCTTGCTTGCCTTCAGTGGGATTGCTGGCAATTGGCCCCTTGTCTTCTCTCTAAATGGTAAAAGTCATAACTTCCCCAATGCTGATGTTACTGAATCAAACCCACCACACCCCTCCTCCTGAGTTCTTTGTGGAGATACATACCTGTACTCTGCTCAAATATCCATTCAACCTATTCTTGACTGTTGTTTCTGGTTTTCTTCTTGGCTACTCTTCCTGGTTTTAGGTCATACTGCCACATCACAACAGAGTATCTAGTTTTATTGATAGGTCAAAAAACTGATTGTACAATATCAGGTTCTCTGGAGGAGTTCTGGGTTGTTTTTTTTTTTTTTGTACAGCTAAGATATCATCCAGGATGCCTGTTTGTAACCAAGATGCCTCCTTTGTCATGTTTAGACAGTTACATTTTTAAACCACTTAAACTTAGTAAGGGACCATTCGTACCGCACTCTGATATGTTTGATAAAAACCAGTAGTTTATAATTTCTTTTGTTACCTTTTAATGTTTTTTCTGGTATTATGTAATAATTAATGGGTGAGATCCTCAGTCTTTTAAACAAAATCTGTTGAATTTAGTAAATGAACTAATTGGTGAACTTGGACACTAGTATTACTAAGACTCCTGCTGGAGACAAACCTGGCTGTAGTGCTGTTGGTCATCTGCTTGCTTGGCCGAGCCCTTCCTGCTGCCCCAGGCTGGAGCAGCACCTCTCCTGCTTATGATCACTGCTGATGCAGCTGCTGTCTAGGAGAGGGCTGGGACCTAATCCCAGGTGTCCAGGGGCTCACCAGTCAATAAATACACAGCATACTCTTGTGTGTATACCCTGCAGTTCCTACTTTTTCCTACTGCCAGTTATGCTCCTGTTGTTATTTGATGATAGTGTGGATTAGAAAGCGTGGCAGTCAGAATAAAAGTGAACAGGCTGAAACCAAATGTCAGCTTAATTTTTGTCTTGGCCTGCGCTGCACGCCCAACTGGAAGTGCCTTGTCTCCATAATGGGGTAGCAATAAGGTTCTGGGTGAACATGAAGCAGTGGCACAGGTACTGTCATTTATTTGTCCCTGGACTATCTGGTACTGTCTTGGTACTATCATGAGTTGTAATAAATACCCAGCTTTTAAGTATGGGCATGTGTGTGAATATAAATACCTACAGCAGTGTAGTTTGAAGAGCCTGTGAAGGTGGCCAATGAATATGCTTACTGTTTGTGCTAAAGTTGATAAAGGCAGGAACTGAGATTATAGTTATGATATCTTTTCAGTTTACATTTTTTCTGAACAATTTTGAGGGGTTAGAAAACACACTCATGAAAAACAAGGAGTCTTCTGCTGTCATTCTATAGAAGACCATCTGGGTAACCAATTTTATCAACTTTCATGTTATCCCATAGGTGACTTTTCTTGGCTAAATTCCACTGAATTGGAAAGCTGCTGCTGATTGCTAAGATCTTGTGTAGCATCTAGTGACATGGATGGAACAAGAGTCATTTTCACTGGTTGTGAATCTGGCCCTGGCATCTTGGTCCCCTAAGGAGAGGAGGAAGGGGTTTGGTGCTTTTTCAAATACAAGCAAATGGACACCGTCTGTGATTTATCATTCAGAACTCCCTTTCCATGTGCTTCTAGCAGCCTTTAAGCCTTCAAGAGGAAGCAGCACACATGACAGGGCAGAGATATGTCACAAAGGGATACTGCTTTAATTTGGGTTTTTTTTAATAAGATTAATTTAGTGCCAGCTACCTAATGTCACTGTTGTTTACACAAAATATTTACAGTTCTAGAATGGCAAAATCTCCATTCAGTTTACGGCAAGTGTCTCTACTTAATTTGAGTGAGATGGCAACCTCCTTAAAATTGGAGGTGAAATTCTGTCACTGGTTGGATGCTCGGAGGAATCTCAAATGCATAATATACTACTGAATGAGTTGTGTTTGAGGATGTCTAAACTGTCTTGCAAATAAATGTCTCCAACAGCATGGTTTATTTCTAGGGTACTTTTATTTAGCAGCAACATGAGTTATCTCTGCCATGTAACAGTCTGAATTCACAGTTTTTTTGAAAGATCATCCACTGCAGGAATAAAGACTACTTTTGTTTACATGAGGGGAGAAGGGGGAGGCACTCTTCAGGCTGTTGTTTACAGCTGCTGATGTGATAGAACACAAACATGCCTTTGATCATGGAATCTCAGATTGGCATATTTACAGGGAAGGGGAATCTTCAAGGGTAGCTTAAAGCTGACACTTCGTCATCTTGCAGTGATAAGCCCTAAAAAGAGCTGTTGTATGTGGTGGAGTATGTTATGCATAATAAAGAATGAATACTAGATGAGTTAGTAGTTTATATTCAGTAGCTGAATTATGCAAGGAGTGGAATACTGTCTTGTGTGGAATATTCTCAGTTAATGGGAATTTCTTTGCAAATAAAAGGCTTTGCGTTTTGGTCCAGTGGGTCTTAAATATGGTAATGCTATTTGTGGATATGATTTGCAGGAGTGATCCCTTTCCAACTCTCATTTACATCTTTCCTTCCATAGCCTTTGCCAACCATTAGACAAAAGCATAATTAAATACAGTATTTCAGAATCGAAGCAGACGCTATCATTCACAGTACAGAGATATTTGTCTGCTTTGAAAAATTTGGACACATCATTTCATATAATCCAGTGGGGATTTTTTTAAGTGATTTTAATCTTTGACATTCCTGTTGCAAATACTGTGAATGAATCATAAACATGACATATTGCTTAACAAATAGTGCTACCATTGTTTTTTCTTAGCAATTGCTTGTAAGAAATACACTGGTCATACTCTTTCGTCTTTTAATTGTACCACTTGATACTAGCAAATACTACTGTAGCATGGGAGAAACCAGCTTTCTTCAGTTTCCCCTTACCTTTCATTGAGGTAAGTGATGACTTGCTGATAGCCATTTTACAAACTTGCTTTTTCTGAACAAACCTCAAAAAAAGTAACAGACTATAAAAATGTACAAAGTAGTATTGGCTACATCAGAGGAGAGAACACCTCACTATCTAGGTGCTAAGCAGATGAGAACTAATATTTTGTGAAGAAATTTGGCTTGTTTTGCACTTGTTATTTTACTGCACTCAAAGGCCTATGCAGTTAACTTCTGTGCATTATCCTTTAGGAGTCCCCATTGCTGGATTAATACGTGGATGATACAGCTTCAGAGGAGCCAGGATATGTTGCTCGTATGCAGTACTATGCAAGACAAAGATTTCTGGTTTTGTGGAGAAAGGATGCAAGGAATCACTTATTGTTTAACAGGCAGATGCTGTTTTTTATTTAAGGAAAATGAATGCATTTTAGAAAGAAGATGATTAATGAAGAATGAAGAAATGTGTAGTTCTATAAATCATAGCTTTGTTATTTCAGCCCAGATTTTATGGTATTGAGCTCTGGGAAAAATAAAAACTTCCTCTGTGCCTGTGTTGGTATGAACAGGTGCAGCAATCGCTTCTGAAATGAGTCCAAGCAAGTCACATTAAGTCCTCATTTTACACCTCACTGAATGCTGTGCAAAGAGCAGAACTTCCCAGCAGTGTAAGCAAATACAATTCCATTGATAGCTTTGGCTCTGAGCCTATTCACTTAAATCAGTGAAGTAGTATCCGCTCATGCCTCGGTAAACAAAACCTATTCTATTATATAGGTCAGTGTTTGTTTTGGGACAGTTCTCAGTCTTTCGAATGTTTCCCCTTCCAAGGTTAACAATGTATTCCCAAAGAGAGCTTAATTTTGTCAGCCTCCTGTTTCTGAGGCTGGAAGAATTGTGGGACCGTATATTGTCTTCCTTCAGTCAAGACTTTTGCTGGCTGTATAAAGGGAACAGTATTTTACTTCCAAACTTTTGGAGTTTTAGTAAAGCTCTTGGTGTGAGGGGAAGGGCTCACAAGATGCATGATTGCTCTTACAGGAGTGGAGGATGAGGTACAGTTTTAGCCCTTTTAAAAATACTGCTACTCCGCAGGTCCACAGTGTTTCCAGGTGGAAATTGAGATATGCAACTGGTTGGGGAACCTGTCTAAAAATCAAGTGTTGCTATGGTGAAATGCGGACAGCTTTGCTTCTGTCTTGTCAGGTGAATGAGAGTCACTGGAAATTGTCAGTGTAGCTAGCTTCAGTCAGTAAACAGGAAGTAATAATAACAATAAAAGGAAATACGGAGTTCTGCAACCATTATTTGAGGGTTGAGTGGTGGGTTGGTTTCAAAGTTGTAACAGCTTCTTGCATGTGAAGAGCTGCTGCCTTGGGATCCTCTGTGGCAGATGAGGAGGTGCTCTGTCTGCTGTCTACTACTTCCTGTACTTGTCTTGCTATATGGATACCAAGGACAATGGAAGCAACAGAAGGGATTTTCCTACTGCATTCTCTATGCTGTGGCTGTTACCTGAGAACTCTGCAGTGAGGGGATATGTTGCTTGTCAATAGCCTTGCACAAGGCTGAGCATTTATTTTTGTTGAATAGAATCTCTTGTTTTGTTTTAAAGTTGTTGAAGTAAGATAATATTTTGAAATACTCCTGCTAGTTTTCCTAGTCACAGAACCAGAAATATGCTTACTAGGGCTCTCCCACTTAATTGTTGTGAAGCCTTGAAGCAGTCATTAATATATCTGCTTTTTTCTTCTTTTTTAAGCATTTCTAGTGGGGCACAAAAAGGCCATTTAGCCCCCTACAGTAAACCGAACTGTCTTCTCCTTTGCAGGTCCTTTGCATGGAATCATGCCCCTTGCTTTCAGGAACACTTTCCTTCTGGTCTCAGTGCAGCATAGATGGAAATTTGAGAGAAGCAATGGAGCTATTTTTGGCTTGCTTTTGAATAGCAACAGAATGGTTAAGCAATTTGTATGCAGACCCAAGTAAAACAAACAATACAGAGCAGCCCTCAGCTAATGTTTTCAGCTACAATGCCCGAGTAATACAGCTGTGGAGGGAAACCCGAGGTAGGGTGAAGGACCATATGTACCTTTTTTTCAATGGGGTCTTGCTCAAGTATGCAGCTTTTTGATTGCTGTGATCAGAACAGCTGATAAAAGAAATGAGCCTGACACTGACATCTCTAACCTGCCTTAGGCAATGTGTTGCGGCATCACCATCCAGCCCACATATCCTGGCATCTTTGCCCTGTATATAGCCCTGATTAAGCTATGTTAAACTTCTTGGATGTTACCTTAATTTCAAGGGTGTGCTTAAATCTGGATAGTTTAAAAGAAATCTTACCCATTTTACATAAAAAAAGTGCAGAACTAGATTTAAAGATGGGAAATGTGTAATTATTGTTACAGTAATGATTTAAGTTATGAAAAACTACTGTGTTTTGCCTGTGCCATCACTGCTCTGTGTATTTATAAAAATGAAAGTAATGCTCTAGTATAGGGAGCTATGGTCTCTTGGAGCTCCAGAAAGCTGCAGTTGTTTGCTTGACATTAGAAGGTGATATTCCCAGCTACGTAGCCTAGAAAATTGTTTTCAAGAAGTATGAAAAATTAGTTCAGGGTGGCTACTGAACATCCAGTGCTCTCCTTTGCAACAAATTGCCAAGTATCTGGCAATACATGACAGCGTGACAAGTGCTTAGCCTGGAGTGATGAAAAGTGATGAGCTGTTCAGAACGTCCCTTCCCTTCCAGACTTAAGGTGAACTTGCAGAGTTGCCACTACACAATTCATGTTTGGGGTTTTCTTTGAATATTGAGTTAGTGTTCCATTGGCATACAGTAAACGTAGTACCTCATAATACTGATGTCTCTGTGTTTCTCTTTCAAAAGAAGGATTTTTCGTGGTGTGTTGTACTCCTGTCTAAGTTGTTTGAAGTTAATAGACCTGAGACATAGCCAAAGGACAGAAGGATGTTTGTCATTTGGGGGGCTTTTTGTAACAGTTCTTGTGTGTGCCAGCTTGTTGCTGTGTCTTTTTTTCCACAGAGGAAGCTGATTTGAAATTGGCCTTTGCAACTCAATTTTTGTTGTATTTAAGAGGAAAAATAAGGCACTTTTTAAAAACTGCAAATAAAACTGATGCCAAAGTCATTCCAAAATACATCGTGCTTTTGCTTCCCTTTACATTTATTTCTCAGGAAGCTAGTATTTGGTACTATTGCCCACATGGCTGTGGGACTTTTTGGCTAAGGGTTGGAAACTTCTAAATGGGAAGTAACTGGATGCTACTAAGTCGCTGTGGGAAATGAGCTTTCATGTGCCATTGGTATTCTCCTGGGGTATCTGACCAGTGTTTCAAAGAGAAAGTGTCCTCAGAGGTTTTCTCCTGTGATTTTTATTTTCAACTGTTGTTGCAAGGGGACTGAGAGCTGAAAAAGAGCATAAAATTACCTATAGAGCAGATATGAGAAGTGAGGACTATAATTCCATTGCTCATTATTAAGTTTGTTCTTTGATTAACAGATTTTGGGAACCTGAGGTCTGCTACCAGTCGTTTCTGGGGTGGATTTTGTCAGCTGTTTGTTAGAAAAGAAGAAATGCAGATGGACAGAATGCAAATACCAATGCTGAATTTCTGCCAAGACCCTGGCTTTACTTTTCAAAAAGTGCCAAGGCGTCTTTCACAGTCAGAAATAATGACACTTACCTCTTGGATGGAACACAAGGATAGGCTTATTGTGAAGAATGTGGTTGCAGAAATAATTTGCATAGCATATGAATAGCGTCTGCATGTGGTAGTATTCCTCAAGAGGGGGAGAGATAGACAGTTGATCTGCTAAACAGTACAGATAAATTGTATCAAAAAAGAAGTACTGGTGACAGGAGGAGAAAGGTAATTGGTACCATATGTTGTTGGAAGCTTCTTTCTTCAGCTGAGCAGTCATCTATTACAGTGCAAATAACTGAAACTGCTTTAGATTCATCTGAAGAGTAATTTTGCATGCTTAATTATAGTCTTGAGTTCTTTGGGACTGTGAAGGCCTTTGTCCAAGAATCTTGATTGCTCGCTTCCTCAAAGAGAATTGATGACATTGAGTAAGGTACAGGAAAAATGGCCTAAGACAAAGTCCACTTGTGAAGCTCCTGAGCGCTGTGGAGCAAGCAATACTTTGAATGTTGACATCAAATACCTATCTAACATTTAGCAGGTGGTAACTGTGAGAAGACTGTGTTGGGAAAAGGAGTTTTCTTCATCCGTCTAGATGAACGTATGCTACTCAAAGATCTCTGTAAAGAAAAGTGTGTGAAATGGGGGAAAAAAGACAAAAATGAGGCATACTAGAAGTAGCACAGGAGTGTGTGTATTGCATGAATCATAGAATCATAGAACAACCAGGTTGGAAGGGACCCATCGGATCTTCTAGTCTAACCATTCCTATCGACACTAAACCAAGTCCCTCAAGACCTCATCCACCCGTCCCTTAAACACCTCCAGGGAAGGTGAATCAACCACCTCCCTGGGCAGCCTATTCCAATGCCCAGTGACCCCTTCTGTGAAAAACTTCCTCCTAATCTCTAGCCTAAATCTCCCCTGGCAGAGTTTGAGGCCATTCCCTCTTGTCCTGTCCCCTGTCACTTGGGAGAAGAGGCCAGCTCCCTCCTCTCTACAACCTCCCTTCAGGTACTTGTAGAGAGTAATGAGGTCTCCTCTCAGCCTCCTCTTCTCCAGGCTAAACAACCCCAGCTCTCTCAGCCGCTCCTCATAGGTCCTGTTCTCCAGCCCCTTCACCAGCTTCGTGGCTCTTCTCTGGACTTGCTCCAGAGCCTCAACATTCTTCTTGTGGTGAGGGGCCCAGAACTGAACACAGGATTCAAGGAGCGGCCTCACCAGTGCTGAGTACAGAGGGAGAATCACCTCCCTGGACCTGCTGGTCGCACCATTTCTGATCCAAACCAGGATGCCATTGGCCTTCTTGGCCACTTGGGCACACTGCTGGCTCATGTTCAGTCGGCTGTCGACCAACACCCCCAGGTCCCTCTCCTCCTGGCAGTTTTCCAGCCAGGCTTCTCCCAGTCTGTAGTTCTGCATAGGGTTGTTGTGCCCCAAGTGCAGGACCTGGCATTTGGCTGTGTTAAACCTCATGCCATTGGACACTGCCCAGTGGTCCAGCCTGTTTAGGTCCCTTTGCAGAGCCTCCCGACCCTCCAGCAGGTCGACACTTGCACACAGCTTTGTGTCATCTGCAAACTTGCTAAGGGAGAACTTCAGCTGCCAAACAACAGATCCATGGTTTTTATACCTACATCCTTATCATAAAGGACAGGAGTCCCAGTGCATAGTCCCAGTGAGGTATGGTCTGTTAAGTAAAACTGCAAAGAACAGATCTTTTCCAGAAAGCTTAATCAAGAATAAAGTGTGTTTTACCACTAGGTAGGGAATGCTCAGATATAGAATCATATTCCAATTTTTAGATGTAAATTTGACATCTGACTTCCTGAAGGCCAGTGGAACAGGACTTTGCAAACCGCAGAAGGCACCTTAGCAGTGAACAGTGTCCAAATGACACTTCAGATACTAAATACGGTAACTCTTTTCCTGTATCACTTTGTCTTTGTTCTGTCTAGCTAATTTACCTGAGTCTTGTCTTATGACAGTGTATTTATCCTCATCCAGAGTTATTCGCTTATCCAAGAAACCTGGTTGGAATGGGTGGAGGAATATTGCTGCAGTGTAATTCTACACTGTCTAGGAGAAAAGTTTGTAAAATCTTTGTGCTCCCCTAGAGCAGTTGGGGTAGTATTGAGGACCTCACTTTTTTATAAAGGAAGTTATGCTTTTGCATATGCTAAGCTTTTTAGTGCTAGTGTTGCAATAATTACCCTGATTTCTATCAGAGATTGGGATCTGAAATGGGTCAAGCTTGTAAATGGAACCTTTGCCTAGGAGTGTTCAGCGTGTGTCTGCAGTAGCCATTCCATCATAAATAATGACCACGTGCCATGATGAAGTTTGAACAAAGTGGGTGGTGGTGAATCTTTGAGATTAGGGGGAGAAGATGTTTGTGTAAGAATATGTGTGTGTTTTCATTTGCTGCTGCTTCAGAAAACTGTGTTCCCTTGCTGGAAGATGCAGTGACGGTATGAATTGCTGTTTAATCAGGGATGCTAATTAAGTCTTAGCTATTTAATACTTTCATGGCATAGCTACCTGATTTGCAGTTGTTGAAGGCAGTTAAGATGCTTTTACCTCAGTAGGACCTGAAAGTGCAGTTTTGAGGGATATTCAGGATTTGGGGAGATCCTTTCATCTTTGACATGTTCCATGGTCTAAAGCAGTGAGGCAGTGAAGAAATACATTCATTTTGGATCTTATGTTGCCCTTTTTTTTACGTGTGTGTATATAATTACACTAATACTTTTATGACACAGTTAATATAATTGCTGGTTAAATATAAAGCCCCTTCTTAAAAGAAGTCTTGGTCAGCTTTTCAGCACTGCTTGTTGCAATTGAGAAATCAAGGTGGCTATCAGCTGTTCTGTCAGATGCCAACAAAGGGTTCCTACATGTGATCTTGGCAACAGTTTTCACTTGGGTGGTCCAGACGTAATACAATGGATGGTCTTAAGGGGGAAGTTCTGCAATGACTGACATAAAGAACAGCTATGAGCTGAAGTGGGGGGGAATGTGTGGAATACTTGTCAGAGTTACGTACGGACAAAACCTAGCCAGGAGCTAAATACTGCAACAAATAGCCTGCAGGTCTGCTCTGGGATTCAGAATAGGCCAGGATTTTGGTTTAAGTTTTTTAATCCCCCAGCCACTGTATTTTAATAGTTGATATCAGTGATACTTTGTGGTAGTCACCATAATCTTTAGTCCTCTAGGAGTCAATTTAGTAACTGTGTCGTGGGTTTCCATCCAATAATATGCTGCTCCTACATGGCATAAGGGAAAAGGGAGTAGAAAAATATTCATATTTTTTTTTTCATCCGAATAGTGCTTGGAAAGGCAGACTTCTCTTAGGAAAAATGTAATTTGGAGAAATTTCAGATATGTGAGGCAGGAGAAAGAGCACAAGAGAGGCAAGGGTTTTTATATAAAAAGCACAGTGTATAACCAGTGTGAGAGACTAGAAGATATTTTTTTACTTTGATTTCAGCAGTTAACGCTTTCCTTTCCCCTCTCCCCCTTACTACTATGGCAGTTCTCCCTTGGTAGGGCAAAAGCTAGTCGCAATGGAAATGAGAGGTGAAATAAACAGATAGTTGGGTAATCTGTGCATGGGCACAGTAATTTCATAAGGAACAATGTCAGATCTCACTGAGCCTAGGTCAAGTGGTTGGTCTGTACCGACTCCATGAACTCAGACTGGGAAGCTTGCTTTTCCATTAGGCCCAGTATATTCATATAATGGTCAGTATTGTTTAACAGCTGTGTACCTCTTAGGTGTCACTAAAATCTGCTGAACTGTGACACTCTGGTGATAAACTGACAAATAGTAGTTGAGGGCAGCAGAAGTCACATACTGCAATGATGCAAACAGTGTTAGCATTGCCAGTGCCAAGATAGTCAAGCAAATAAACCTAACTCAGCAAATTAGCTTGGATACCTGAAAGTGGGTAAGCTGATAAGCTTATTCATCTGGGCTGCATGAAAGACCTGAGGTAGCTTTTTCAGAGCCATTTTAACTGACTTCATTCTGAGCTATGTTGCTTAGTGTAGATAAATACTTTGTGTAACTTACTCTGATATGTTAAGTGATACATGGACTTTTCACCACTAACACTCTGAATTTTCCTTGTTGGTGCTTAAGACAGTGAAGCAGTTTGAAGTGATACCATCCTTACTTCAGTCTACTCTGAAGTACTTTCAACTAGGTACATAAAATAAATGCTAGAAAAGCAGAAATGTTGATTGTAATGGCTGATAATAAATGGAGGGTCTTTCTATCTTGGATTTTAAACCTGTTCTGGAGCTGGGATTAGCTCATTTTGTCCTTCAGGATTCTTCTAGGTTTATTCTCTGCAGAGCTTCTACTACATATTTGTTTGAGTTTTGGCTTACTTCTGTCCTGCCCCTCTTGTGATCTAATTCTACAGGTGCAAAAGGAAGTTGTTTACAGCAGAAATAGTCAGCCTTCAGATGCTAAAAGCTGCCCAAGAGTCTGGATACAACTAACATACTCATTCAAATGCATGGAAAATGGTGAGACAAGCCTTTCGGATATTGCAAACTGCACTCTAATTTTGAGACAGGGAAAAGATAGATGTTCTGCAAGCTACTCTTTATAAGATCATATTAAAAAAAAATCGGTGACCATTTAAAAATGTTGAATGTTATCCATTATACATTGCCATACTGACTGCTATATGGAAAGAGGTTGTACTTTGAAATGTCTACAGCCACTCAACCATCCAGTCCTCTGGTTCCAGAGAATGTGTTTTGACTACTGTGGAAATCTTTATGGTATGGATTGAGGTATGGTCTTTGTGAAGATGACTGGGTTCCAGTTCCAAGCTAATTAGTTCCTGTTAGATGGTTGTGTACATTTCAGCTTTGAGTCTTGGTTTATAATCACTGTAAATTAGACAAATGATCCTATATAGATTTTTCATGTTTAAGGCCGTTGCTTGTTGCATTTTAAGGGCAAGGAGTTATTGCTGGTGAGAGAACTTAAACGTCATCCATGATCAGTATTTCCTTAATTTGGTCCAGTGTGAAAATCCATTATTTTCTAAGCTCTGTTCCATGTGTTTAGCTAGGAATCTGCTTGTGCTTTGAAGGGCTGGCTGGGCAGTGCTGAGATACTAATTGAAGTAGAATGCACCAATCCTGAGGAACACACATGGGAGGATTAAGTGAAATCGTTGATGGGAAAAGTGTAGAGCAGTGCCTGTACTATGGTATAACGGCAGAGCAGTAGATACTAATCCAGCCTAAGTAACACTGGGAGACTGGAAGCCTCGGCTATTTATGGATAATGAATAGGCAGATCTTCTTGGCCATCCCAATTTTCAGGCTGTTTTCTCTAAATTGTGAGTATTGTTGCATCTGTGATTGCCTGAGGACACTTTTCTCAGATCTCTACTTGAGAAATTTTGGCTCAAAGTTGAGGTCACTTGTTAATAGCTAAATACTAGAAATATGCTGTGTAGCAGAGGTATCCATGGCTCTTTCCAATGAGTGAGATTTCCAGATGTCCTTAAGAATCTCACCTGAAAATGAATTCTTACTAATTTTGGAGGGTTGTAGGTGTAAATATCAATTACAGATCTGCCCCAAAGCAATGTTACTGTATAACTGTTGCTGTTGGGTCACATTTGGTAACCGTACCAAATTATTTGCTGCAGCAAATAAGGATTTGTCTGCTATAATTAAATACATATAACTGTTTTCCTGGACAGACAAATGGAGTTAAAATGGTGTCAGTATGAATACTCAAATGTGTAAGCGTGGATCTGGAAAAATGCTTTCTGATGTTCAGCTTAGGCAGATGGAAATAAAGCTGGCAATCTTGCAGATTGGTGTAGGCTCATCCGTTTTGAGAACAAGGTAAGCCACATGTGCACTCTTAGTTGATCTGAAAACACATTCTTCGTTTTTCAACTTGTTAATGATGAGCTGTGCACCTTTAGGGCAAGCTTAGCCTAATCTTCTCCAGGGAAAAATTGGCAAAATCCTGTCTCCCATGTAGAATGGTCTTGCTTGGGTAGCTCCTCTGAGCATTCAAACAAATGGCAAGTCAAAAAGATAACCCTCTTCTCTTCCTTCTTGGGAAAGGTGTTTGCCTCCTAAGCCTTGGGCTTGGATTTAGTTTTGAAAAATATGCCCCTTCATCAAGGGAAACTGACTTGAAGTGACTGATACTCCGCGATTGAGTTTCTGCCTGTGAATAACAGCTGTCCTCTTAGACCAGAAATGGTCAGTGGGCTGAAACTGAAGGTTTTATACTTTGTTTTTGACCAGGCCCAACATATTACTAAGAAGGTTTCTCAAGCACCTCTGCTGTGTCCAAAACTAGTCCATTTGCCTTGCCAGTATGAACAACTGTACAGCTGTATCTGAAAAGGGTAGCCTGATTCAGGACTTTTCTTTCTCCCTTCTCTACCCTCTCCAAAAGGGGGTTTATTCTAATTTCTGATTTAAGAGGCTTAGCTGTACCACCATGCATTTGTTTGGTTTGGTTTGGAATTTATGATAGCTGCATGTAAGAGTCACGAATGTGAAGTCTTCTTATTCAGAAAATAGGACTATTTAAGATCAGCCATGGTCTGGGATGTAGAGGCAGCACCAAAATTAGAATCATTTGAAATTAGCATTATTGGGAGCAGTTGTCAGCCAGTGGGTTGGTAAAGTAGGAAATGGAGCATCTGCCATAGTCGCTTTCTCTACACCAGGTTTGGAGATTTTTATGCCCATGTTATGTATGGCTGCTAAAACTGGATAAAAGTTTTTGTGGGAGCAGAGGAAGGGGGAAACAAAAAATAAAGCTGAATTGCAAAGAAAAAAAAAAAAGTGCTATGAATTGCAGGAAGCTTTGCTGACGTGAAGATGGCATCCCAGCTTCTAAAAAATGTGTGCCATTATCTCTGTCAATGTATTTCTGGCCCGGAGCCTGATGCACGTGCTTTGTGAATCTTCTGTTGGGTGAGTCTCTCCTTAGAAAGGCATCCTGTTCAATGTTATCCAAAGCAACTTGTCTATCCACAGAGAAAACCTGAGCTCATATATGCCAAGATATCATCCCCTGAGGAATGAGTTGTCTATGGCACTTTAGGCAGTGTTTTCAGATTTGAGACAAACCCAGATATCCCTATATTTAGACACTGGAAGTGGCAGAGCGAGTACACTTAACCAAGGGAAACATCCAGCACAAAAATGTGGTGGTTTTGTTCCCCAAACTCTGGTTTTATTGAATCGGACCTTTTGAAATTTTGTGACTCTTTCTTCATCATTTGACAGGAATTGTTTTTCAAGTTCTTTTGGCTTGGTGAAGCATGAAATTGAAACTTTTTTTCTTTTAGGAATAATAAAGAATTGTAAGCAGTGTTCAAGTTTTATTTCTCTCTCTCCTCCTCCTCCAGTGAAGATTCACATTTTCAACTCTAGAGTTAATGTCAGCCTTTTCAGATTAGATATCCACTTTAAGACAAATCTGGTCTAAACTGGGCCTGGTTGGGTAGTGGGAATTACATGGGGAAACTGTGGGAGGAGGAACACTGTGCCCTTTAGTGAAGCTCTGCATGTGTGGGTCAGATGCTGTGCATTTTGCTTTTGTAAGCTTAGTGAGGCCGTACAGTTTGCACTAAATAATGCTGCAGTTACCCCCCTTCCTCTGTGGAGTGAGACACAGGCTGGTGATGAGTAATCAGTGTTGTATTAAATATGGGGAACCAGCAGTTGCATTTTCTACATGGAAAACCAGTGTGGTCTCTGAGGGAAGGCCTTTGGGTTTTCACACACAAGCACTTATTACCACAGTTAAGGCTAGAAGTGTTACGTGACTGATGCAAAGAACAATGGCCAAACCGTTTTTGCACAGTAGTGCCTCAGATTACTAGCCTGCTTTATAAACTTCAGATGGATTGGAATATAATTGGTAGAGAAAGATCAAAAGAAGTATGGCAATGATCTCTTTAGAATGCTTCTCTAGAGCAAGTCTGACTGAATATCTAACAACAGTTAAGCTAGAAGGGGAGGTTTGATTGCAGTAGGTGGCAGTTCTTGTATTGTTGCAGCAGTGAAATTGTGACAGACTTTATTGCAAAGAAATCCCATTTTCAGTGGAAGCACTAAAGTGTCTATGCAAGTAGATGCCCCATGTCATTACGGCTGTTTGGTTCTGTTGTCAGTTGTTAGAAATCTGTTCAAAAGTTGGCCCGGGATTGTTTTGATGTGTAAATACAGACTACTAGGGGCAGATTGTCCCGATGGGAAAACTGGAAAATTGCTGAGTTTCCAATCTTGATGGTGGTATACCTGTCTTCAAACTGTGGTTATATACACCGTCCTTATCACTGCTTTGGGTTCCTTTGACAACTTGTGCATCTGTGAGAGACAGGAGTGCTACAGAAATGCTGGCACACCTTAAGGAGAGGCAAGACAGAATACTTTTAGAAAAGTAATTTATTTATTTATTTCCTTCACATGCAGGCTCTACTGGGTAGTTAGAGTAAAAAATCGGTCCTTTGAGGATTTCTAGGGTTGGGAGCAGGTAGGTGAGTTTTCATATTGTGTTTCAGAGCCTGAAGGACTCACTGTCCATGTGCTGCTTCAACATGGGTGAAATCTATCTCCAGATTTTTGTAAATTGGTGAGGGAATGATGTTCCTGCCACTTCCATCCCATTTCCTCTTCTTCCCAAACTCATGCCTTCCAGACACGTGTTCCACTCTGAGGTGGGACAGAGGGAAGTTGTAGAGCATCTAAGATATTGTAAACCTACAGTTTGTATCTGTTGTCTCATCTGACTTCCTTAAGGAGGGAAGGTGTATGCAGTTATCTGACAACCTGTTTCCTGCTGCTTTGCTCCCACTAACTTCTGTACCAACTGATTAGGGCCAGACATGTTTGACAGACAAGACCTAATGTCATAAAAGACTTCTATTTATAAGCTTCATAAAATCAATTATGGGCAAGAGATGAAAATTAATGTTTCCTGAAAAAATGCAGTGGACAACCTCATATTAAACATTGGAGCAGTCACAAAAGAGCACGTCACTATGCCTCTCCCAGTGCCAAGTTAAAATTCAGCAAGTATCAATTGCATGGGATCCTGCTGCATGAAGTAAGCTTGGCCAGTCTTTTCCTGTTTAAATTTGTTATTATAGTTACCTTATTACTGATTTGATCAAAGTCATGTTTTTTGCCAGTCCAGCCTCCTTTTACTGGAACAACTCTACTTATTAAAATAACTAAGTGATGTGATGTTTATTTTCAGTTGTGTTATTGTATTTAAAAACCTTCCAGTCCAAGCAGCACTTCTGGATAACTTTTCAGAAGTGGAGGTGGCAGTGGGAGCGGAGTAGGAATGTTGGTGCACGAGCCGTGTGCTCTTCATAGAGTAAGATCTTTGTAGGGCCACAAGTAGGTTTTCATTGCATCTTTTATGCTTTTATATACCTTCTAGAGATTTTCCAGCACACAGCTCACCCTCTCTCAGCTGACAGTGTTACATTGATGGACCTGCAGGTGGTGTAGCTTTTGTGGATTACAGTTTCAGATTTAAGCATGCATAGCTTTCCAGAATGCCTCAGCAGAGCAACTACAGTGTGTATAAATAGTTAGGAAGAAAGAACAGAGAGATACATGGAACATCTGACTGTGGTTGGTACAGCCAGATGTTAGGGATTGTGTAATTTAGATTTCCTTCTGCAAGTGCTGCTGTTTTCAGTAGTGAAAGAAACGTAGCTGGGTTTACAACGTTGATCAAGCAGGTGCTTAGATCTGTGGCACTCTTACTCCTGTATATCCAGTTTATTTTTTTAAACAGTGAAGATTACATTAAAGTCAAGATGCAGACTTATATCGGGAAAATGAAAGCTTTAAACTTGAAAATAACAAGCTAACCTGGATGAGCAACCAATCTAATGATGCTACTCCATATACTCTGTGTTTTGGGCCAACCTCAGAAATGCTAAGATCCAGCTAAGGTCCTTCATTTATTGTTATATTACCCCTGGAATGCCTGATGTGCTTCACTGACTGAAATGTGGGAATTGGAGTGAAATCATGTGATGCTTGATTAGGCAGTAGAAGTATTCAGAACCACTATTTAGTTCATGCAAGCTAAATACAAGAAAGCCATTATAGGAAGACTCATGCCATTAAATTCACCTAAAAACAAATACTATTTTTCCGATAAGACCCTGTTGCTACCACACTTTTGCACAAACCTAGGCCCTTTGTAATTCCTACAGGTAAAATCAAAGGGGAAATATGGACAGTGGTATTTAGAATTTACGTGGGTTGTGAAGATCAAATTACCTGTAGTTCATCTTCTGGAATAGTTACGCTTTTCCTGCCCACATCTGTCTTGCCTCTGATTGTTCTAGCTGCAGTTAGTACTTCATACTGCAAAACATCAAATCAGCTTCAGTTTCTGTTTACTCAGTGTCATTTGCCAGAGCTCTGTGGAGTAGTCAGCTGGGGAATCAGATTCTGGTGCAAATGAAACCAAGGACTGATTTTTGCCACAGCAATGCCAGATGTCACATATCCATATTACAGTAAAAAGATGGACAAGCACTATGAAAAGCTTTTAAAAATTGTGATGGCTTTTTGTGAACAGCAGACACTACAAGGAAGTTCAGAAGAAGTGGCCACAAAGAAAAAGGAATTGGTTGGGTTTGTGTCTTTGTGGGTTGTTTTTTGGTTGTTAGCTTTTATTTTAATTTTCTTAAGGTGATGTGTTCCAGTATGCAATTTGGCAAATATAGGTAAAGCAAAATTCTCCTCTCATTAAGAAACCGAAGGTGGCACTTCATGAAGTATTGAACCCAAGTGGACACTTTGTATGAGTCTGCATAACTGGGCCAGGTTTTTCACAAGAGATCTGAAGTACCAGTGGGAAAGTTAGTAGCAGCCACCTTCAACGCATGTGGGTTTCTGCTATATATGTGTGGTAGAACAGCATGTGTGATACCAGCTGGTGTGCATGGTATTTTTGTTACTACTTCCATTAAGTATCCCTCCTATAAAAAAAGTAATCTCCTTATGCACATCTCAGAATAGAAGTCCAGTGAGCTCAGCACTCCTCCTTTTACGCTTTCTGTATTTCAGTCCTATTTCGTATTCTCCAGGACACTGCAGACATATTTTGCTGTGAAGCTTACCACATACATGATGCTCTCTTGACTTTATTGCTCAGTTCAAATAGAATCATAAGTGCAAATAACCCAAGGCTACAGTGGGCTAACCTGAAGTCCCACTCAGGTTTGAGAAATGACACCTTCAGAGTTTTATGGAGCCAGTGTTATGTAACAGCATTTCTTCAGCATTTCTAGAATAGACTTGCCATAGTTTTGCCTTGTGTGGAGCCCTTGGAGACACTTTGCTCTGGGGAGGGAGTAAGGAACTTTGTACTTAACAGAGGTTCATCATTTGAAGGAGGTGGGGGTTTCCTGCTGACTGTGTGTGCTTCTGAGCTGTCCTGTATTGCCTTTTGATATCACTGGTGACAGATGATAGCAATATTACTGTTCAGTGTCGTTCCATGCAACTAGTTCTAAACTTTTCAAATCCATTTTTATGCAAACCAGAAGAGAGAAAAAATGCTTTTATTAATTAAGAGGCACTCTCTTTGTTCTAGTTTCCCTGGTTGTGCTCATGACCTTGGCTGCTATGTGTGCTTGGCTCTCTCAGGTCATTTTTGTCTAATGTGGTGGTGATGCAGGACAACCAGATAGTATACAACCCCCTGTTTTAGAGGGTTTTCTCCTCTTGGCTGAGCAACCCTAGTAACTGAAGTCAAGGAAGCTCTATTGTGTGCTGAGGAATGTGTTGGGAAGCTGCTGTGCCCTTCCAAGCGCACTCAGTGTTGGCATGAAGGAACCTGGCAAGTAAAGACCGACTTATTGAAAAGATCTTTCCATCTTCTTCCCACAAAGCATAACATTGCACAGCAAGTGTCTTACCTGCTCTGCTGGCTGACAGCTACAATTCGCATTTTGTTTTGCCCAAGCCAACACCCAGAGCTTACATAAGTCTTTGCCCCATTCTATGTAAAACCAATTGTAAATCCCAGTGCTGTGGGTTATTGCCTAATCACACCAGATATCTTTACTGCTGTATCACCAGTACTTCTGGATCGTTGTACGTAGGTTTTAGTTTAAGTATTGTACTTAAAGAATGTGGATTTGAGGTTAGGGGCTATTTCTATTGTTGTAAATTATTCTCATTTCATAGGCTTGGGAAAAACTATTTGTCATAAGATGGAAAAAACCCTACTTTCAGGCCAATGGAATGAAAATGTTTTTCTGTTGTCTGATGCTGATTTGCTGTATCACTATCTATGCACAATTAGACATGCACTGACACCGTGGACAGTAACATCTGCAGCATGATCTCCAAGTGGAACACTGGCATCATCAGCAGCAGGGCAGGACAGATTCGGATGGGTCAGGCTCCACCTTCATCCTCTCAAAACAAGCCTCTGCTGAGCTTTAGGGCTTTGTGCTGCCCAGTGCTGCTGAATGCCGCAGTTTGTGCAATGGGGTGTTTGCCAAAAGCTGTACTGTATGGGAAAGTTAAGCACTTTTCCACATGTGATTGTTTGAACTACCTTTTTCAATCTCTTTAAATATTACAAACCACCAGCCAACCTGCCAACCCCCCTGACTCTTGACATAGACATGTGCACACACCTGGTGAATTTTCAGCCTGACATTCAGCATTACAGTAATATTGACATTGGGCTGAGCACCTTCCTTCAGAAGGACTCACAAAATCTCAGGCACTTTGAAGGTTTTCTAACTAACCATCTGGTTTTTGTCATGGACCCTTACCTGGACTAAACTACTCACTTTTATTTATCTGAGGCTTTAATACTTGCCTAAAACTCTCTGGAGTATGAGAGGCTGGAAGAGCAAGGGCTGGAAGAGCAAGGGCTGGTGCAATGCCCAGCACTCAACTGTAGAGCCTGTTTGTAAATACAAGAGGTTGAATCTATGCTCCTGTTGGGTTGGTTGTTAATTTCTGAGATTCAACATACATCCTTTCCTGAAGTGTCATCTGTGAGGATGAGTTTAACTCTCTTAATGAGCCAAATGAGATACATATCTCTATAAGCAGTATTGGTTTGGGTTTTTTAAATATTGTCTTTAGTTTCTTTTTCCACCCATCTTGAGCACAATCAGTCTCTTCCAGTACTCGGAAGCTCCTGCTGATGATAAAGCACAGCCCACATGTGAATTACAACAACTGTGTAATCTAGTACAGGACCTGTTTGTAAAAGTATTAGAACACCCTGATGATCCATAGTAGCACAGCCTGTGCTGACTCAAAAGAATCTTTCCAGTTCTGCATCTCCATCAGTAGGTGGTGCTGGCAAACTGCACGTTTGTGAGCACAGTGCTGCCTGCATCAGGGGCTTAAAGACCTGTAGGTGAGGAGGTCCAAGTTTAACGGGACCTCAGCCTTGCCTTAGAAGAGGAGCACTCTTTTGCCAACATGATGATCTGTCTTTCCTTGTGTGTAAGGCAATGCTTTACATGAACTGCTCAGACTTCAGACTACAACCAGAACTGATGTTTATTGGTACAAAAAATTGGATAGGCTTGCACTGGAATATGGAAAACTTAAGTCCACAGTTTTATGAAGAAGAGGCATCTGTGCAAAGAAAGACTCAGAAGACATGAAAGTACGTAGGTGGAGATTCCCTCTTTGAGTCCCATCTTGAATTAGAACAGAAAGGAACATTACAAATGTGATCCTTATATTCCTCCTTGCCCTGGCACACCTACAGCTGTTTCTTCTTCAGCTAACAGCTGAAAACTTTTGGTTTTCCACTTGTTGGATGTGGCCTCATAAGGAGCTTTATAGTCATGAGTGATTTGAAATGAGAAGTTGAAGAAAAGTGGTTTTTTTATAACAGAGTCTTAATGTGGGTTTTCTGTATTTCTTTTTAACACAGTTTACAATTAGAAGTGAATGGCTAATAATCTTCCTTTACACAAATCTGTAAATAAAATCATTGTCGATCTTTGCATGACCTGGTGGCCAGTGTTGCCAACATTGCCATAAGGTGTAGTGTAACACTGTCAAGTGTTTAATCTGTTGCGGTCTCTGGTCTCTGTTACAGACTGGTGACTGGCATGTGGTGAAAGGAGCTAAGAGGATCTAGGCAATAATTCAGTCATGAGTGGGCATACAGTAGATGTACAATAGACACTAGCTTACCATGTGTTTACTTGTTGAAGTGGAGCTGTGAACGTTGGCAGGAATTATATGGACTTCAGTGTTGAATTAAATATGCCAGGTCATTTTTCATAATGCGTATTTTCTTCCTTGATTTTTTTTCCTTCGATTATTTACACTTGGCAAATTTTTATAGCACCAGTAATGGTTACTAAAAAGGTGCAAGAAGGCAACTAATGGTACATAACAGAAGAGTGGTTATTGAAGCGTGTTGTCTTACAGTGCTTATAGTTTAAGCTTAGTGCAACATTTGTCTTAGATTAACAGCAAATTATAACCATGTGTAAAACTTAACATCATTACCTAGGATTAAATCCTGTTGCCTGATCTTGCTTTTTGTTTAATTCCTTATGAAGTGATTTAGAGAAAGGTGTTTTAGTTACGTGCACACTTTTAAAATTCACTGCTAAAAGTGGCAAGTGCTGTTTCTTGATAGCCACAGTTTCTGGTAAATAAAGGAACTTTTCGATCATGGGAATCTCCTTTTAGTTTTTTAAATGTGGCATGATTAAGTGGAATATTGTTATTGCTGAAGTTCTGAGCTGTTATATGTATTATTTACTGGGCTGTTATATAGAAATCTCATTACTGATTAATCTTCCTCTGTATACATATAGAAAAACTTGACAGTGTGCTCTGTACAGTACAGTGCTGTATTTTATAATTACTTTGTTTCTGTAGACTCATACAAGATCTACAGGAAAAAAGTTAGTAACTGTAGCTTGGAGATTGTTTTGAGGGACCGTGTTAATTCTGCTCCGCTTCCTACGGAGTCACTAAGAAAAATTCCAGAGGGCAGAGCCCTAGGTTGGTCAATGAAAAACCCTCATTGCCAAGCTCTTTCAGCAGTGAGGCTTCTGGTCAGTGTCTGTTTTTAAGTTGCCTACAGTATTGCTGAAGTCTGAGTTCTGTGGTCTTGTGTGTTACAGATATATCCAGAAGCTGGTACAGGACTCAGGACTAGCTCACACACCATCCTGGGGTAGGGGACCTGGGAGTGTTGCAGTTTTCTTGCCGAAGCTGTCCCTGCCCAGTTGGGTCCCTGCGAGCCGCAAAGCTGCTGTCCACGTGGACTGGTGCTGAAATCTCTCGTCCGGCTGCTGCCAGAGCCTCTCCAGCAAAACCTAGAGACATGGCAACAAACGGAACGAAAGTGGCAGATGGACAGATCTCCACAGAAGTTGACGCTTCAATCACCAATGACAAGCCTAAAACCTTGGTGGTGAAAGTGCAGAAGAAGAAGACAGATCTTCCAGACAGAGATACTTGGAAAGGAAAATTTGACTTTCTTATGTCCTGTGTAGGTTATGCCATTGGCTTAGGGAATGTGTGGCGATTTCCCTACCTTTGTGGCAAGAATGGTGGAGGTATGCTTACTGTTTGATTCTTAAGACCTCCGATAATGTTTGTGTTTTAGAATTCACCATGAAAATTATCAGTACAACAGAACTTTATTCTAATAGCTTTTTCATCTCTATAGGTGGTTTTTCCTGGTTTGGGGGTGCTTTTTTTTGCTTTACCCTTGTCCAGGAGGGTTGGAGCTATTTACTAGCATGGTGTTCTGCTTTGAGCTGTGCTCTGGAGTTTATTCTTACTTCTAGGTGGCAGGTAATCTTTAAAGACCGTGAGGCATTAGAACAGAACAAAAGCATGTTGCCCTCCAACTCTCCAAAGCCTTCTTTTATGGTTTGAGTTTTTGAGAGGCTTACACATGACTTTTAATACTGTCTCTGAGCTCACCGTGAAGGGTGAACTTCATCTGGAAAGCAGCCTGTTCCAGTTAAAGCCTTTATGCTCTGAAATAATGCAGCAACAAAATGTAGTCTTTTGGATTTTAACTTTTTACTTAAACAAAAAATATTTAAGTTATGAGGAGATGTATTTTCCTCTTATTTTCCCCTCTTGAGACACTGGTTCAGAAGTGTACATGTGCTATCCACTAACATTTTTTAAAACTTATTCTTGAGTAGAAAAAAATGTGGAGGGTTTTTTTGCATGCATAACAGGGATGGAAACAGTGGAAACCTAGTAGTGTCTTCCCCTGTGATAACAGACTTATTTCTTTTCAGGTGCATTCCTGATTCCCTATTTCCTTACTTTAATTTTTGCTGGAGTGCCACTGTTCCTTTTGGAGTGTTCCCTTGGTCAGTATACATCCATAGGAGGCCTTGGAGTGTGGAAGCTTGCTCCGATGTTCAAAGGTACAGTATGAATCTGGATTACTTTGCATTTATTTCCAAGTTGCACAAAGTAACAAGGAAAGGAAGTTTCTTTGGTTTCGTATTTTTACTTGATCCATAATTTTCTATGAAAAACTCTGATTTTTCTGAGGTGAAACTAACAGTTTACTGACAGCAATTGACAGTAATTTAGGTGCCAGAATCTCAACAAACTTATTTTTCAACATCAAAAATGTTTATTTTCTGTTAAGAACATATAAAGATTGTTCAAAACAGCATATTAAATCTCACAATAGTTCTGCAGGCAGGTATGGGACTCTGTTTACAGGAATTTGGTAAATATTGTTTCTGTTTGAGGTCAGAGGTTTATATCTTTTGTTGTTCTTTATTGAAATTCAAAAGCCAGTCATTTCAAAGATCCCAATTTCATGCTGAATGACTTAAGACAAGCTCACTGTCTACTTTAGATTTTCAGTCAGTTTGAGGTTTATCATTCCTAGAACCCCTCAAAGTTTTAATCTGGATTCTGCATAGACCTGCAAACCTCACAAACTGTGCTTTTCAGCCTCTAATTCCAAATCCTGTGACACTTAAAAACTCCTGAACTGATTTCTGGACCAGTAGAGGAGTGCGTTATGCATTGAGTTAGACACACTTCACAGAGTAGGACTGACAGTTTGTATTGGGTGAGCTAGAAGTTTGTTTAGAGTGGATTTTGTTCTGGGAAATTGTATTGGGGAAACCCAGAGAGTGAAAACACTGCTGGAGTTACTGTGCCCTCTGACAACAGCAGTATAAAGCACAGACCTTGCTTTGCATTATGCTGGTTATTTGGAGCACTTGCTCCTGTTAAGTGTCATGCATAACTGTCACTAGCCTGAATATTTAAAATACCCCTGGAGTCTCCATGTGGAGTGAAAGACTAGGCATTCTCATTATGGAGACCCTGATGTTTCTTTTAGTCAGAGGTGGCGTAATAGCATTATACTAAGCAGCAAGCTCTTTGATCAGGGTACTGGGTGGCTATCTGGGTCATACTCAATTTGCATGCATCTACCAGGAGTTTCTGGGACTGCTGGTTCGAGAATGAGCCGATTTTGCTCTTTTCTCTCAAAGTAAAGAACGCCTGTAATATCTCAGCAGCTTACTGCAACACCCAGAGAACTGGATGCTCTGATTAAATTGATTAATTACCAAAGTACCACCCTAATTAATGACCTTTTCATAGTAGTGCTTTGAAAATTTTAGCTTGACTTCCACAAAACTCACTAAATGGTATCTGGCCCTTATGCCATGTTTGTCCTGAGCTGCAGCTCTTCAGCTGATGCTTAAACAGGCATTGCTAAAAGTTGCCTTTTTGTTGTTTCCTTCTGTTTTCTTTACAGGTGTGGGATTAGCTGCTGCAGTCCTTTCCTTTTGGCTAAATATTTACTACATAGTGATTATTTCGTGGGCCATATACTACCTATATAATTCCTTTACCACTGTAAGTGTGTGTGTGCATGTTGGCATTTTTCATTGAACATAAAGCAAAGTGCTATATAGGTAGCTGATTATTCTGTCTCCCTGTAGAAGTGTAAGTTTAACAGAAAATGCATAGAAATTTTTTTTTTGTCCGTAAGAAATAAAATGGAAAAGTCTGAGGAAAATATTACATTCCAAGATTATCAGTGGAGAAACATAATAATAGGTTATTTTGGAGCCACAGGCTTCTCTTTCTTACCAATGTGTTTAAATTTCCTCATTTTAATCTTCAGAGCCCTGGCTTTTTCATCTATCTCCTTTCAGTTTTACTGATTACCTGTCTCTGACATTCATCTGCTTGCTCCTCTGCTGACCTTCAGTGCAGCTGCAAATCACACTTCAGATTCAGACTCCTTGTCCTGGCAGTGACAACAGGAGTACTGGTATCTGTTGGCCTTTGAGCCCTCAGGCCAGCCTATACCCCAAGAAAAAGCCTAGTGGGTAACTGATTTGTTTTTTCTTCGATAGCAGCCATACAAGCATTAGTTCTTTGGAAAGTAGCGTCGTTGCTATGTGTTCGAATAGTGGAGGGGTTTAGTAAATTACATGGTTTTCCATGGAGTGGAAAGTCTGTGATTTGATTAGCTCTGAACTTCCATGCGTTGTCATTATTTTTACTTTCTTTTCTTTCCTTTTAACTTTATTTTTAGCTACCTTGTTTTTTCCCTGAAAGATGATTCATCAGCTGAGTAGGTCTTGTCGGGTTTGTGAGTTTTGACCATCTAAAGAAGCATTCTTACATAAGTCTCAATACTTAATGCATTATTTCTCAATCGTTGTCTCTTTTACAATGTTTGTTCATGCTTGCTTGTTGTCAGCTTTGAAAGATTGTCCTTTCACAATCCCTTTGCATTAATTACTGCAGGCAGTGACATGGCATCTCTCTTTTTTTTTTTTTTTGTTATCCTGAGATTTGTTACAGCTGTGAAAGGTCAGTAAGAGTCAGGAAGTGGTGCATGGGCTCATAATAGATCAATATTGATTTATAATTCCCTAGAAGCCTCTCATCCTGTATTTAAAACATGTAGTACCCCAGTAAAACATTTTCTGTGAGAGGATTTTCCAAGACTGGCCATCAAAAGAATATCTAAGTTATGTGTAAATGAGGTTAATTTTAATGGATATTGTGTGTAAACAGGTTCTGTTTCTCAGAACTTCTGAAAGATAATGATAGAATGGACATATGCAGAAAATGCATGTAGTAAACAAAGTTTACATATTTCTTATTGTCCCCTGACCTGAGGGGAAAATGGAAATCTCCGCTCAGTAACCATCACAGCTTTATCACCTCTAGTGCAACCAGAGCTAACAGGACATCCAGGAGGTCCACACCACTGCCATTCTTTCTTGTAGTACATGCAGTATACTCTCACATGCCGAGAAACCAATCAGATTCCAAGGCATTTGGGCTGATGTGTTGAAGTCAGGAAGAAGTGTTTTTATATCTGCTTCACACAATTGATATGAAGTTCAATAACTTCTGTTTGATGTACACCCCAGGGAGATCACTACACTGCAGAACTCAAATTATATTAGTTCTCTACTCATTTGTCATTTCTAGTAAAGAGAGAGATGCTTGAGGTAATTCTTGCTTAAAAAAGTTTCTGACTCTTTAGGTTTTTCTTTCTCTCTTTCTTAAATAGACTCTTCCTTGGAAACACTGTGAAAACCCTTGGAACACTGACCGCTGCTTCTCCAATTATACCTTAGCAAACACCACCAACATGACAAGTGCTGTGGTTGAATTTTGGGAGTAAGCTTATAATTTTTCTCTATATTGTTCCTGTGCATATATGAGGATCACCTTGCTATCATTCGTATACTGCCTTTTGAATTACTTGTCAACTACACCGTTCTGTTGGCTTATCCTAGACGCAACATGCACCAAATGACTGATGGATTGGAGAAACCAGGGCAAATCCGATGGCCCCTAGCAGTTACTCTAGCAATTGCCTGGATTCTGGTGTATTTTTGTATCTGGAAGGGGGTAGGCTGGACTGGGAAGGTAAGATTAAAAAGTACTGTAAATACATTTGAAGTAAAAATACCATTTTATTCCAATATTTTGAAAATTCTTAAGGTAAGAGGCACTAGGGATAGTTTTGCTGGAGTTGTACTATAAAGTGTTTTATTTCTGTATTTCTTAAAATGATACAGCACCATGGTTTTGAAAGAGGTGGCTCCTCTGTAGCTAGCACTGAGCAGTCTTGAATGGCATGTTCACTAATAGACATCTTAGCTTTGCCAGGTATAGAATTGCCTAAAAAAATACATCTGCTAGTTCCTGGGATGAATATTCTATCTAGTTTGGATAGAAAATAGAGTGAGGATGCAGTGTTTTGGCTTCAGTGAGAGATGTGTGTTTATTTCACAGCTCTTGCTGGACTAGATATGTAAGAAAGTGTAAGTGCGTGTAAGAGTTTACTCCCTCTTTCCTCAGCTAAATGAGAATCATAGGTAGTTCTTACTACAGTTATGCTTGTGTGCTGTGCTTCTTGGAATCTGGCTGGTTTGAGCACAAACTGAAATTTACTAGTTAACTAAAGGAAGTTATATTGACAGAGCTTTCTCCAGGAATGAAAGGGCAACAGCATTGTCGTACACTTCTCCCCAAAACAGTAGGAAGAATTCTTAGGGAAATGAAAAGCCACAGTCATGAGGGCTGGTGGCAGCTGAAAGCTTGGACTATAAGACCTCAGGCCTGGTGTAGAGGACAAGGAGTTTTTAGCACTGAAAGAATGAATTATTAACTTTTGACAAGATAGTTGTAACTGACCCATTTCAAGCTGCGTGCTGGCCCACGTGAGCTCAGACTAAACCATTTCATTTCTCCTGCCTGCAAGGAAGGGGGGGAAAAAAAGGGCTTACTGTTTCTGTGGAATCTGACTTGATCGTGTCACTTTTGAAAAAGCAACAGAGTACAATCCTGTAGGACAGTTATATCATAAGTGAGGGGAGAGTCTTGAAAATACAACAGCAGCTAAAGTAAAGTCCACCAGGTGTTGTTCAACAAGCAGAAGAGAAGCACTAGAATGCTGTGCTTTGGGAAGCTCCCCTTGATGAATACAACAAAAAGAGAAGCATGAGCCCGCTATGCAAAATTATCCTAGTCCACTAAATTCTACCTTTGGGGAAGTCAGCAACAGCCACCTTCCATGTAGACATGGTGTTTAGGGAATTCTGCAGTAGAATCTCCCCTTTACACACCAAGCTTTTCCATTGATAAATGGTTCAATTTTAAAAGTCAACCTCAGTTGCTGCTACAGTATTTTTAGGGACCAAGTATTTTCTGAAGCGTTAACAAGCACAGATCATTTTTCCTTCCACACTTACAATGTCTTGTTTCTTCACAGGTGGTCTATTTCTCTGCTACTTATCCCTATGTAATGCTGCTTATCTTGTTCTTCCGTGGTGTAACACTGCCTGGAGCAAAGGAAGGCATTTTATTCTATATAACCCCCAACTTCAGTAAGCTTTCAGACTCTGAGGTAAATATTCAGTCCTTGTAAACAAAAGTTTCATGACTAACTATTCACCTTTCAGACATATGACCTGCTCCTCAAGTGCAGAATCAGATTTTTAAAAAAATTATTTCCTGCAATCAGGTTTGGCTGGATGCTGCCACACAGATTTTCTTCTCGTATGGTTTGGGTCTTGGTTCACTGATTGCCCTTGGAAGTTACAACCCTTTCCACAATAATGTTTACAGGTAAGGAAATGACTGCACGTATTAGAATGGCACTTTCCTGTGTCAGCTGGAGCTGGATTCTGTCTTTCTGTGTACTATATAGTTTAAATAAAATAGTCTTGGATCTGAATGTTAAATGTTCTCCCTAACCAGGAATGAGATTTACACTAATGGGAGAGATGATGTGGCTTGTCAGGCATGAAATGGAACCCAGACTCTGAAATCCTCACTGACAAAGTCTTTTTGCAGGAGGAAGGGGTACTGTACTGATGACCAGTAGCATTGCCTTACCTTTATTTCAGGGACTCCATCATAGTGTGCTGCATAAACTCATGCACAAGCATGTTTGCTGGCTTTGTCATCTTCTCCATTGTTGGATTCATGGCTAATGTCACAAAGAGGCCTATTGCAGATGTTGCAGCATCAGGTATCCAATATATTTTTCTCTAAGCTGTTTGGTGTTGTCAGCTATTTTTTGTTTGTATGTTTTATCCAACTGTTTCATGTAATTGTTCAAAATCTGTCCCTCAAAACATTTCCCATACCCCTGTTTCTTCAGCCACTCTTACTGTTTGCTAAAGGGAGAGCATTGTTTCAAACCTCTCAAGGCAGCACCAGTAAAACCTTTTCATATTGAGCAGACTCAGTGCTTTCCGGCCTTTGGTGTGGAGAGTGGACAGCCAGAGACTCGTGGGGTTGACACAATGAATACAGCTCACAGGGAACACGCTTACAAGAGGTGGCAGCATGGTTTGCTGCTTCATTGTTTAGCTGTGACATTAGATTATGAGGCTCTAGCTACTGAAATTGTTAAAAGCAGACTGAAAAGGAGGAGTGATGTTCATTATGGTTTTGGAGCCTACATTCTCAAATTCAGTGAGGTTTTAAAATTCCTTTTACTGTTTCTTGAGGTTAAGCCCTTTGAGGCAGATGTGTTTCTCACCTGTTCTGCCCTATGGACATCGGACAATTTTATGGGACCCTTTACTATGAAAGTAACTTTACTTTGAGCAGTCAGATATACATGTGAAGATTCTGCTGTTCTTTGCAATTCCTTGTCTTTCTTCCAGATGAAAAAGCTTAAAGCAGCAGAGCAGATGGTTGCCCTAACCCAGCTGGTGTACTACATACTCATTTAACAGTTCTGGCCACAGGGAGGGATCTGATAACTGAAAGCTTATTTGGAAGTCACTGGTGGACAAAATATGTCTTATTATACTAACAAACATATCCCATTGATGAAATATCCCCTTAGTTAGAAAAGCAGAGAATTTAAAACCTAAAAATAATCTTCAGTAAACTACAAATACGAAGAAGTAAGCAAAATAAGCAAAAAAAAAAATAAAATGACATTATCCGCTGTTGTCAAAGAAGTGCTCTGGAAATTCAGTGGTATGTGTGAGCTTCTTGGTTTTATGTATTTTATACAAGTGTAACTATATAAAGACTACACCTGCAAACTAACCAATATTTTTATATCATATTAAATTTCTAAATATATTTTAAGGTATCTGAGATAATAGACATATCAAAGATGCACATAATGTCCTGTGACCAGTAATTACAAAGGATTTTTGGAAATTTTGACCTTATACTTAAGGCTTCTATTTTTCTGAGTAAGCTCAGACACCAGTGAGCTTTTTAGTACCACGAGACCTACTGCTTTGCAAACTTTTGTACAGCTCTGTAAAACAAACATTACTATCAAAAGCTTAGCTGTATTTTGGAGGAATGCATAATAAAGTAAAATTAGGAACAGATTTATCTTAGGTTTGTTTTGCTTTTAGTACTGGCATTTACAAGACATTCTAGTCGTATCTGCCATTGGTAGCAAATGATCCCTTCAAAATCTGCGTTGCGTCTACTGTGACAATTCGGGTGTCTAATGCTAATCCCTGCTTCGCTGGTTTGAGATGGATATATGTATCTAACTCCAGCCATTTATCACAAGCTTGCTTTTAATGAAAACTGAAAAATCGGGCATCCCCCCCCAAGGTGGTGCACACTGACTTTATCTCTCTGATTATTTAGCTCACGACAGGTTTCATTCTTAACCTGACATCAGCTGGTTTTCAGTTATGCTATGACAAAAAAAAGAGCTCATTCAGTTTTAGTAAGAATTTCTATTCCCTTTCCAACACTATGTCCCCCATCAGCAGTTAAGAACAAAATGAAAATGTTTGCTTGTTTACATCTATGTAGTTTATTAGAATGTATATTTTAAGATAATTAATGGAATAGCTAATGGGAATAATGTAAATATTGGAAGTGTCCTCTCCATTTCTAAGCTGTCTTTGTTTCTCTTGTGAGCTACACGGTGTAAAGGGGAAGGTTACAGCTATCACTAACTGCTGGGGAGAAAGAGAATGCTGATCAGTACCTGAAGGTGTAAATGCTAGCCAAGGATAGCATTCCCTGTCATTGCTATACCAAGGTGTCTCACAGGTGCAGCTTCTGGACTGAATCTAGTATTTTGCTTGCTTGCTTGGTTTGGGTTTCCTTGATTTGAGTTTGTTTGCTTTTTCTTTTGCTTGGTTCATTTTAAAAGCAAGATATATGCACTGACTTCTTGGTCTGGGAAGGCAGATGAAGCTGAAATCCCTGGTCAGATCTGCATCTGTGGCTAAGTCATTCAAATAAACCTAAGCCTTATGTATCAACCAGAGCAAGTAATCACAACACTCAATGAATAACATTGCCATTTTCTCTTCTGTTTCTTCTCCCAGGCCCTGGACTGGCATTTCTAGCTTATCCAGAAGCAGTGACGCAGTTACCAATTTCTCCTCTGTGGGCAATATTGTTCTTCTCCATGTTGCTTATGCTTGGAATTGACAGTCAGGTAAAACTGGTGTAAAATTTAATGGTGAAGACAAATTTTCTGCAGCTGTATGGAACAAGATTGGCCTCTCTGTGCATTCTGCCCTGCCAGATGTTAGTGATGCAGAGTGTTTTCTGGATTAATCATATAAATAATAGGGAGTACTAAAGACTTTGAGGTTCAGGGAGTCTGGTGTAGTTAAAAAAAAATTATACTAAGACACTTTTTCATGAACCGCTGGAAGCATGTACAAAATGCATAGAGAATTTATTCTGCAGACAAAAGGAACATTCTTTGAAATCTTAAATGTTCAGCCACAGCATTAAAGATATCCTTGCAGCATCTGTCAGTGTAGGAGACACTGGGATATGTTTTACAAGTTTTGGATACCATCAATATGTCTGAAAGGTGACTTAAGAGCTTAACATATGGAGGAACAGAGTGCAGCATACGTTTAATTTAAGTGTACAAATGTCAGGAGCAAATTCAAGAGGCAATAGGCTCATTACTGAGGACATTGTGCATCTTACTGTGTTCTGAAATTGTTTCAGATCAGGAGTTTATTCATTCACACTTTAGCTAAGAGTTATAGATGGTATCTGACAACTGGAAATAAATGGGAGGCATAACCTATAGGTTTTACAAATCCAAATAAGATACCATTAAGATATTAAGATATGTTACTGTTGAGATTAAATAATGAAATAATTAAGTCATGCAATCATTAACAAATGTTTATTGCAAAAGAACAAAAAAGCACACAGAACAAGAAAAATCACTACATGCTGGAAAGGAGTATGTCCTACAAAAGTATTCATTAATCAGTGATAATTTTAATAATGTTAATACAGATAGATAGCAAGTATATTGTAAGCACTAAAGAAAGCAACCTGTCTCATTTTGCAAAGTGTACTTCAAGGACTGTCAGGAAGTCCCTTTTCTTCCTGCTGGAATGTTTGGTCATTTGTATGTGCCTAGTCACAGGCAGATGTGTTACTTCACTCACAATCAGTTGCAGTTGTCAAAGAGTACCTCAGTCATTAGCACAGTCTTCACAGCACATAAAGGAACACGAGCATTACTGAATTAGTGCTGTGCTAGTCTTGCAATAGACAAAATCCATCATTTTCTGTAATTCCAAGTTGATGTCCGCCAGTGAAGCAAAATACAAAAAGACCAGGTGGATATTTTATTTTAACATGAAAGGAAGCTGAAAGTTTGTTTTCTATGTCTTTGTTTTTCAGTAAGCTTCAGACTTGCTCAGTCTAGGGGGGAAACTGCTGTGAAATTAATTGGGTCAAAAATGTTCTTAAAAGAACTTGTCTCTAGGCAACTAACAGCTGAGGAAGGTAGTTTAATAATATAAAATAATATATATCTACAGGCTGTCATGCTTGCTTCATTTGTCTCAGTGAAACATTCCATACCCTATAATTTATAGGAACTGTAATTGCTTAAGTTCTGATTGCAGTGTTAGAAATTAATAAAATTTTACATATGTTGTTTTTCATTATTTCAGCTATCATAATGATAACATATGTACACACATATTTAATATATACATACAGGAGGAAATCTGAAGTAAAGCCATTCTTTGCATTTGGAGGACTATATCCTCAGTAAAAACCTTTTCTGGGGATGCAAAAAACATTTAATATATTACATATGAGAATTGATCTTGTATTTAATGTTTACCCTAAGGCAGTAGCCCCATTACACTTCTTGTGTCTCTTGGCTTTCACATATGTGAGTAAATCACAGAAATGTAAATTTTTCAAAGAAGTAGGGGTCGAAGCCTTCAACTGTATGTGTATAGTTTCCTAGCACAAGAATGAGCACTAAAAATAAAAAATATATGCCATAGATCATAGCTTGGAATTTTGAGCCTTTTTCTAGCTGGAAATCTTTTTGCACAGAACTGTAGAAACAAGGATGTGCAGAAGTCCTGCTTGCACTTAAGTCAAGTGAATATTCATTTATCATTTCATGGATGAAGCCTGAGGCCAGTGATGAGTGCTACTGACAACTCCTCCCCTACATGGAACTCTTCTGTTGTAGTGTATGGCATTGTATTTTATTTTTATCTTTACTTGCAGTTCTGCACTGTGGAAGGATTCATAACAGCTTTGGTGGATGAATTTCCGAAGTTACTGCGCAATCGAAGAGAAATCTTCATTGCTGTTGTATGCATTGTTTCCTATCTGATAGGGCTGTCCAATATTACTCAGGTGTGTTCTGTAGAACAATTTGATCTTATGTCTGATGTACAACATCTGTTTAATTTACCCCTTCCCCTGCCCCAGCTAGCAGTCACTGCAAACCACTGAAGTGGCAGGGATCTGTCATCAACACTGTCTAAGGGCTTCAGGCTGCTGACATTGACTTACCAGTGAAAAATGCCTCTAGTCTGTGAAGGCAGAGAGGCCTGCTCTCTCTACAGTCTGTCTTGCACTCCAGTAAGTGGTAACTGGGGATATTCTCCATGGCTTTCTGTGATCTAATAGATTGCAATCTACTTCAGGGAAAAGATTGAATTTTCAAAGAAAAAGAAGTAAGGTGAAACCAAGTCAGTTAACTGACTTCTAGCAGTAATCTAATTTTTCTTAGTATTGATCTCAAGTGTTAGAAAGACTTTAATGTGTTAATTTTAATTAATTTACATTCACCATTGTTACGTTGTAGCTTGCACTTTAATCTGTCTTGAAACTGGGGTTCTTGGTGTTTATTTTAACACTTACTTCTTGTGTGTTTTAGGGTGGAATCTATGTATTTAAGCTTTTTGACTACTACTCTGCCAGTGGAATGAGTCTCTTGTTCCTTGTATTCTTTGAGTGCATCTCAATATCCTGGTGCTACGGTAAACAATATGTTTCTATTTTTTTCCATAAGTTTTGCACATCATAAGGATACTTTATCTGTTGATTTCTTCATTTGTGCACTTGCTGGGCATGTAACTGAAATGGGCCTTGTTTTATATGCACGTGACTCAACTGAGGATGCAGAGTTGGCTTGTGGAAGGTACTTCTCCCTCTTTAAAACACCGTGTGTGAAAGCCTGGAAGTCATTAGATGCTAAGTGTTTCAGGAATGCTAAATAGGTGACACCTCCCTCTTTCCTTCTGTCCCCCTTCCTTGGAAAACCTGGATCTTCAGAGGTGAGATGTACTACTGTTCTTAACTTAATGATATAGGCCATTTGGACTTTGTAATGTAATAGAAATGGTTGTTACTCCAGGATACTGCAGTGAGAGCCAGACTCCTTGACAAGTTGTATCTTGCATAATTGCCCCAAAATATCCAGAAGTCTGGCCTGACAAGCTCTGGGTATAAAGATTAATGAACAGGTGCCAAATTCTTGCCACAGTATTCCTGCCTTTGACCTTTGTTCCTTTGTTTGCCACTGCCAAGGACCTGCTCCCATGATTACTAAGGCACTTCAGCTTATATACACAGCTGATTCAGACTTGGATAACTGGGATCTTCCTACTATCTTTCAATGGGCTTAAGAAGACAGAACAGCATTTTACAGGGGAGAGATACTGCATATGAATCCAGCAAATGCAAATGGAAGAATACATCACCCAAATAATGAAGAAATCAAATAGGAAGTTGTAGATAATGTGACAGACACACTGTTTGGAAAATTATTGGGTGCTGGTAGGCAATAGGAACAGGGCTACCCTTTGGTTTCAGATGCAATTCTGCATGTACATCATGTGCCTATATCCACACAGAGTGAAGCTGGTTAATGCTAGGATAATTTTTTTTTTAAATTCATATCATTCTAAATCTGTCATTCTACTGAGACTTAGAGTTGAAATTATCCAAGGGTGATTTATTGTATCTGACCTTCAGGTACACAGCCTTCCTCAGCCTTTGCAATAAGTTTGCCAGTTGTTAATTATGATGTGGAAGAATGATAACAAGTGGTTCTTAAGTGCTTCTGAGTTTGCCTATTTCTTTCCCGTTCAGATAGGTGAAAAGTTATGTTCGAGTCTATATAGAGCTTCCAAATATACTTTACCATTTATGACAGTGTCTCTCAAAACTACTGAACTTTCACTTGAATCAATTAGTTGTATGATATGTTTCTATACTGTTTTTTATTTCTGTATTTAGGTGTTAATAGATTTTATGACAACATTCAAGAGATGGTGGGATACAGACCCTGCATCTGGTGGAAACTCTGCTGGTCATTTTTCACTCCTATCATTGTGGCAGTAAGGAACAAACTTTTATTATGTGATTCAAAGGATGCAGATGAGGTGGCCTATGTACTACAGAGTTGCCATTCTCATCCCTACAGGTTCATATTAACTCTGAACTCATTCCTTTTTTTAAGGATTTAAGAAATTCCACTGAAGTCAATAGGCAAAGCCCAGTGTCTTCAGAGGAAGCCTGGGCCCTAAGGAAAGAAACCTTACACAATTTCAAGCTTTGTATTAGTCCTCTGGAAATGGTAACTAGTCAAGGGTTTGGTTGGTAGAGATAGTGTACTGTAAAAAATAAGTTCTGATAATTTAACAATCTCTCTAAAGTCTGTTTTCCATGTACAGAAAAAATGCCCACATTGTGTGAACTGAATTCCTTCACAGGCACTATTGTGGTAACAGACGAGGATTATAAACTGATGTTCTCTCATTGGAATATACTACCCAGTTTATACTGCAATACTACTGTTTTTTTAACTGGCATATCTTGCAAGGATTTTGTGCACTGGAAACCACAGTAGTCTTTTCCTGACCCTAAACGTTATCCCGTTAAGCTCATTCAGTATGTTTTGAATAATAAGGAAAGTAATACAGATTTTCTACACATAATGTAGTAAACCCCAGATGTGATAGGAAAAAGACGTGTAACTACACTCTCTTACACATGATACAATACTTCTAACTCACTGTTGTTTCTTTGGTGTTCCTGTATGTGTATCTCAGTCATAGAAAAGCAAAGAGCACAAAAAATGTGTTTCCATTCAGGACTCCTTGATTCATCTTTATCCAAATGAAGGCAGCTTTCATTTTGCTTAAAAGAGGAGTTCTGGAAAGCATTAAAAATGTTTATGTCAGTGATATAGTAGGAAGATGATTGACATTCTATGTAGAACCTAACAGATTTCTCTTGTTTTGTAAACTTTTCGGCAGAATTTGTTGTCCAGTGCAAGTTTACAGGTGATGATGATGTGCTAAAAAAACCTGCCACTCTGCATTCTCCTCTCTGCGAATATGCTCTGCAGAAAGCCTGAACCTGAGATCAGAATGAGATTCCTTCTTTGCTGGTTCAGTTTAGCAGGTTTCCCTGATGCAGGTTGGTTTAGGCATTTGAAACAGGTCAGTATAGGAGTCTTCCTTGGGAACCTAAAGGAAAAAATACCATGTTTGCAGGACATCTGAAAACAGCACAAAAGCCAGCCCACAAGTGTTGCTAATCAAGGGTACTGTATTCATGTGTGTGCAGGTGTTATTCCCAAGGATCCCCACTTTTCCGAATAGCCCCCTTCCCTCTGATTTTGTGCAGGTTATCTGAGGACTCTACTAATACGAGTGGATTCCCTGTACCAGCATACCTGGATATCCGAGATGCAGGTTACGTACATGGAAAATAATAGTGTTAACTTGAAACATTGAGATTAATTTTGGTAATAAGCCTCTTGGGAAACTATCTCCTCATCTCTTGTTAGTGAAAACATCAGTGCTTTTTGAAATTCATAAGCTAAGTTCTGTAATACAGACTAATCTGTAGCCAGTTACTGAACTGCAGGTTCCGTTCTGACTGCTCTCATTTTCCATGATGAATTTGTTCAGACGATCTGACTGATATCAAAGCCTCTGGTGATACTGGAGAGCCCAGTGCAGAGCCAGGCTTTAAAGAACATTTCTTATGCAGAGACTGTAAGAGTCTGCACCTGACCAGTACAGTAGAGCAGTCCTGATAATGTTATCTGATAGGAAAATTAGTTGAACGAGACAAACAGCTTCACAACTGCAGAATTATGGTTATGTGCACATTCCCACACTAGAGATTAAGCCAGCAGGGAATCAGTCAGGGAGAGTCAGGCTAACCTTTGCCTGTTTTCTGCAGCCTCCATCTGGAAGGCTGACCCAGAGGCCCTGTCTGGAGTCCCATGCCCAGTGGCCACTGTAAGGGACCAAAGGAATGCTTTTCTCCTTGCCTGGATGTGAAGGCAGGCTTGAGGTCCCAGACAATCCAGAAAAAACTCTTGAACACTGAACACTCTGGAAATCTCATCCAAATCATCTTTTCCACTTTTTGCAGGGAGTGTTTCTCTTCAGCGCTGTCCAAATGACTCCTCTCACAATGGGAAGTTATGTTTTCCCAAAATGGGGCCAAGGGGTTGGCTGGTTCATGGCTTTGTCTTCTATGGTGCTGATACCAGGATATATGGCATACATGTTTCTAACCCTGAAAGGCTCCTTAAAACAGGTAAGTCTCTCTTTCCTGACTGAATGACTCCATCTTGCAAGGCCTGTACACACTGATAAAGGACTGCTGGACATCCGTTTCTGCTGCCTCTTTCCTTTGGCCTCACTTGCTTAGCCCAGTTGCTTTGCATTGAACTGACAAACATGATACAAGTACCAAACGGAAAAGACAAGATGGTGTCTGAACCATCTATTAAACATAATTCACAATGTTAAACGTGGTCCTTGTCTCAGGGTTTGATAGCTCCAGATGCTTTGCATCCCAGCTCCATACTTCTAGGAAACAAAGCAGTTTACAGAATATGTAAATATGTCCTCATTAACAGAAGACATACTGTCACGCATTGAGGCAGGTGATATTCTAAGGAATTGGAACAAGCCCTTAGGACTAAACTCTTGGCTTCAACGAGTCTGCTTGCAGTGACCCTATTTAGCAAGTCTCTGCAGTGCGGTCCAAGCTCTGAGCTCCCATTATGTGTTACCGCTGTGCTACATGACATCGGCTGCCTCCTCCTGCTGCAGAGAAACACTCCAGATGAAAACATGGGAGCATATTTTAAGATTATGTGGCACTTCCCTTAAGTCTTTGTTTAAGGGATTTCTATGAAGAGTTACTTTGTGAAGAGAATAAGAGGCCTTTTTCTCATTGCATTGTGCTTTTTACCTCTCCCCATTTCTTAGTCCATCTGTTAAAAGGAAATGACGTTTCCCACGTGAGAGAGGCATTGTATAACTTAAACCCATTTTAAGGTCCTCAGAGAAAAGCTGCTAAAGGAGTGTTAAACACTAATGAGGTTATTGACCAATACACTGTTATTAAGCACATAATTACTATGCTTAATTTTTTTTTATCTGTGTACATTCTCAGTTTTCCCTTTCCAGCCAATAATCTCATTCTGTGCAGAAAAAGTACTTCTGTATGAATACCGAAACATACATTTCTGTCTTCTCTGACTCTGGGAACCAAAGATTGTCAAAATTAATTTGTCAGAATTTCTGGAATGTTCTAAAATCAGCCGACAGAGTTATCTTTGCAAAGGCACAGATGATCTTAAGCGGAATTGACAAGGAATGCCTCATGAATCGCTCAGACCTTGATCCAAATATTTGTCTTCAGCACATTTTAAAAGACTTGGTGATGTTTCAAAGAAGTCTACAAAAAATTTCCAGGCTTTTTTTTCTCCCTGCTTATTTTTAGCTGCTATAATATGAATAACTTTCCCTTGGTCTTATGGAAGCATTTGCGTGCAAATTGAGAATCATTGTTCTGAAACACAGCTTTGGGCAGAGTTGTACCAGACCACAGTAAAAATTCCTTATCTCAGTCTTGCTGTGGATTAGCATCTCGTCTTTTAAAGCGCTGCCAAATGACTGACCATTAGGTAACAGGCAGAGCTTGCACCACTCTCAGGCTCTGACGATCTCTCTTTCTTGATGTGAATGTGAGCTAAGCAGATAAGCTTTATAAACAGAGAAGAGAAAGGAATAGGAAAGACCAACTAGAAATAAAATAACTTAAAGTAGACTTGTGTTTATCTGTTGTATCAGTGGAGGTTGTAACTGCCAAGAGGCTGCAGCCAATAACTTGAGTCCCTTTTGCTTCCCGGGGAGGGTCACCCTCCCATCCAAGGTCTATCTCTGAGTCTTTGCTGACAGCTGCAAACCTGCAGCATCCGTGTGTGATGTGTGGACTCACAGCAGGGTCTGGGTCTCATTTCTCTTCCCTACATATGTTCAGCTGCTAAAGCCATGGGCATCTACCATTTTCAATGTGGTCTCTCAACACTCACTGTCATGTTCAGAACACACCTAAAACTGCTTTCAGTAGATGACTTACTGCTTTTTTTTGGCCCTTGGGAGATGGGCAAGACTTCTTGTATTAGCTCCAGTAATTAGACAGAAGCGTTCCGGATTACCTTAAAATAGAAAATAAGCTTAGAAAGTTATTTCCCTGCCTCACATTTTTTGTTGTTCTTTAACCAGCGCATCCAAGTAATGATTCAGCCAAGTGAAGACATCACTCACCCTGAAAACGGGCCAGACCAGGCCCAACAGAGCAACTCTGCAAACAAAGAAGCCTACATCTAAACCTCCGTATCATATATGTACCAATACTACTCCAGAAAAACAAAAAATATGGTTTAATATGACCACAAATTTATTTCTGAGAATATAATTACCTACCTCTAGTGGCAAAAAAAAAAAAAAAGAAAAAAAAAAGAAAAATAAGGTCATCTCCACTCTAAGGGAATAGTCATGAGCATGATCCAACTGTTGAGGGAGCTCAGATGTCAACAGTGTTTGCTGTTCTCTGGCAATCCACAGACTGTTAGTGTTTTTATCCTTTCACAAGAATAGTTGCGTAACTTGGAATTTGTAAACTGATGTGCCAAGACCTTTTTAATCTACCTTTTAGCACGACTATTTGAAATTTTGTGCTGCTGATTTTTAGTAGTTTATCTATATTTCTTATCACTGAATCACAAGACTGTTATTTCTGACTTTGCAGGAGTAAAATTACATTTGGAATTGCTTTGTATGAAAGAATGAAGCATTTTGTAAACAAGTGATTCCAGTGAAAAAGTCTACCCCTAGAATTTGGTCCAGTTGAGACCATTTGAGGGGCAAGAGACTTCCTTAAGTTCCCAGCAGACACAGCCTTTAGAAACATTCCTACTGCAAATCCAGTTTTTCATGGCAATGCGGCACAGAATAGCTGTAAATGCTATCTGTACTCAGCCTGTCAGGTGACTTTCAAATAATATTATAAGTGTTATTAAAAATAGATACACTATTTCTTATATAAAGAACATGTCTTTTGTGAACCTATACTATGTGAATCACAGATGTCAGAAGTGAAAATTACTTTTAACTTTTCTGCAAAAATGAGAATTAATATCCAAGAGCTCTTAAACATTCCCAGGAGTAAAAGAAATATGAAGTATTTGCAATTCAAGCTCACAGCACTTGAGCTTTTATTATGCTGTTATAATTCTGCTATTATTGCATTGCCACCAAAATAGAAACCAAACCAATGGCTTAAAGGTTGAAGCTCACCCTCGTAATTCTAATTTGGTGTTTAATTCATGACTGTTCTTTTTAATCCGTTAAGGGGCTTTAGCAGTTTCTAACAAGCAAATCATAAAATATGGCTTGTTAGCACTTTGAAAACAGTTATATTTTTATTTACATTTTATTTGTGGCGATGCATGCTTAAGGGAAATCTAGTTCAATAATATAAAAATCTCCACTCTGGGTTCCGTCTGCATTTGCCGCATAGCCAGAAAGCCCCTTCCACTCCTGGAGTGTTCCCTGTGTGGAAAAATGCAGTGGCTAGCCCTGTATAGCATTTCTCATTTGGCAGCTATAAAACAGACACAAAGAGTTACAGAAAATGCAGTAGTTGATGTTTGATTGTAAATGACTGTGACAGAACTGTGCAATGAAACATGCTTTTCAGCAAATCTTTGTGCAACGTACAATGTTAGATAGCACAATTAAAGTAGAACTACTACGTGAAAAACATGTTACCTGTGAATGTTGGTTTTTTTGTTGTTTTTGTCTGAAGGTGACAAACGTTCTTGCAATAAGGTATTATTCTCAGAATGTCAAGCACATTATTGTAGAAATAATATATATATATATAACACGTGTATTTCAAACCACATAAAATCTCTGAGTATGTTTGGTAGGTTCTCAACTATTTCACACATAGATCAGTTGTAAAATACTGTGAAATCTAAGCTACGTCCTAAATGGCTACAGCTGGAATGCAAAAGTCCTGTTAAGTCTTTGGGATTTAGAGGAAACCCACCCATCCTACGCAAGCATTCTACATGATACATGCACATTATACTTGTGAACTTCATTAGACTAAGGGTAAAAATTCCAACTTTATTGTTTCATGTAATCAAGTCCCATGTTGTTATAAGAAACATGCAGTATTTCAATGTTTGATTGTACACAGTTATGACAGATGTTTGACAGACCTGCTCTTTAGCAACAACCTGTACAAACGTATCACATAGCACAAATCGTGTTGTAGAACTACTGTGTGTCAACTGTGAATAGCTGTATCCTTTTTTGTAGTACTTGCCCTGAAAAAAAAGATTATCGTATGATCGTATATGCTTTTTGCAATAACGGAATACCTGAACACCAAGCAAATCTATCTCTATATAAAAATATATATGTAATATATACATATTCAAAAATATATACAGAGCCTGTTTAAAAGAGTACAGTATTATTTAGTAAATTGCAACCTGTTCTATGGACCAAATGTAAAATATTTATAAATTAAGATGCATTTTAAATGTCTATAAATGGTGTCATAATTAAAGCACGATTGTTATGTAACCTTCCAAGAGTTTAGAGGAAAAGAATAAAGGTTATATTATACATGAAATTCAGAATTTAGCAGTCTTTCATTCAACAAAACAAACATCATTTTCTGTGAAGCAACTTCTAAATGTATCGTATTTATATACGTATTAAAGAAAAATCCTTTAAATATCAGGATGCTGTATCACACTGGTGCTGTGTGTGAGGAATCCACGCTATAATGGAGTCAATGTGCATCTCTGATGCAGGAAGCTCGGGTGATGACATTGGATGGCTCTTCCCAGGTACGTTTTTGCTGGAGCTCTGGGGTATGTGCTGCAGCACCTGCAGTTGCTGGCACCTGTGCCATTGAAGACATGCAGACCCTCCAGGCTGGGGAAAGAGGGACCTCGTACTTGCAGGAGGATGTGTTGCTACAGGAAAGTGTTGCTCACTGGGTCAGCTACCGTTAATGCAGGCAAAGATATCAAGTACGTTGCACAGCAGCCTGCCTCCCATCTGCATCTGCAATGCTGCTGAGGAGCTGAATGCTCCTACATGCTGAATTTAATTATCTAACTTTAAAATTGAAGCAGGACATCATGCTGGGAAAGAGTCTAAGCAATTTAGAAAACATGATTAGAATTGAAAATGCTCCCAATAGAAGCGTCTAAAATTATAGACGTCAAACTCAAACTGCTGACCTTAGAAAGGAGCACTTGAATGTGCAAGTACAAGGCTAGGGCAGATCCTTCTGGCTGCGTAGGAAGGGCAGGAGCACAGAGCGAAGATGAGACTGTTCTGGAAATGGGGGGATGAGCCACTTCCATACTTTCGAAATGCAGGGGGAATATTAAACCCTCTTTAATGTATAGTTTGTGGGCATTATGTATTGCATTAATGGCCTGCTGTTTTTGTAGTACATCCTATGAGAAAGGATATGAGCTGCAGCTGAGTGAAGCGGATGCGCTGTTTAGTGCTGAGTGGCTGGCCAGCCAGCAGCATGAGAGGCAGGATGGCAGAGGAAAAGGAACCTACTTGGAGGATATTGCGTTAGTGCTGTGATATTTCCATGTTCTCCTGAAGGAATTGTCTCTTGCCATGCTGCAAAAATCCTGACAGCAATTCAACAAGAAAAATGCAAATAAGGTCACTTCTTCCCTACAGGACTGCAGGATGCCTGGAGAGAAATCTGTGACCTTGCTCGTCAGGAGAATTTGTTCAGCTACATGTGTTATTCTAAAATAAAACTGTGTTGCTTTTGGGTTTTTCTGGTTGTTTTAAGGCTGATTATTTCTGCTTCGAGCATTACAATTAACCACTGAAGTTACTCAGCTCCCACTGTTGGCCAGTTCCTGGGGGCTAGGTTACAGCCCAGTGGCACGGCTGTGCCCTTAAATGCAGAGGCTCTCAGGCTCAGCCTCACCTAGAAGCAAGTGCAGGGTGGCACCTCCTGCACCCCTGCAGCAGGAACCACCTCTGGCAGCTGATGCTGAACCCAGCCGAGAACAGCACAAGTAGCCTACACTGAAAACATTTTGACATTCCTGTCCTGGTCCCTTACACTTCAGTGAAGATTCCCAGTGAAGAGGAAGCTGAAGTCCTTTGTATGGCTACCTACACAGACAGACAGGAGGAGGAAAGTGACAACATAAAAGCCTTATTTTCCAGGAATCTGAACCGATTATCTTGGAGCTAAGCATTTATTGCAGCAGCTGCCAACTCACCAGAGCTGCTGCTCTTTACCTTTGAGGGCGTGAATGCCAAGCCATAAATTAACCACTAGCACCGCTCACTGATCAGGGTCTTTTTACTCTTTTTTCCCCTTCCTCAGTTTCTCACTGTACTGAGGATCATAAGCTGGAGGACAACAACAATCACCACAAACCAAGGACCTCCCGCCAGAAGACCAAAACATGCTCAACCTCACCCTCTGCCATAAACTGTATATGGCCATTTCGTTCCAGTGTCCGGACACTGCACTAAATGGACCGTGGTTCCCTCTGCCCTACCTTCCGATCATCACCCCATCTTCACTACTGCTTCCCATCCTCTCCTGGCAGCCACAGCAAGTGGGGGGGTGGCCAAGATGGACCAGGTGTAATTCCCTTCTCCTCCAGGCAGACTAAGCAGCCCTTCAGCACATGCATGGATGAAAAGTGATGACAAGGAAGAAGAACAGCAGTCAGGGCTATCTTGATGACAAGTGGCATGGACTGAAGAGAAAGATGTACAAAACTGAACAGATAGAAATGGGTCGGGAGGGAGGCATTCACCCACTTGCAATTTTTCCAGGGGTTTTTATTCTCTGGTTTAAATTAATTACTTCCTTACTGCCTCTCTTCTTCCTATGAGGTTAAAAAAAAAAAAATAAAGGATCAGAGCACTAAGGGAAATGAAACATAGTACCTCTGCAGAGCTTCCTTTTCCCATGACACTGGTGTGAGTCCTGCCCCTCCTCATGCCTGCCTCTACAAGGTAAGGCAAGTCAATAATTCTACTGCTTCCAGCCCACAATTTCCAGACAATGTGCTATTTCCCCTCTGTTTTCACAGAAATTTAATTTTTTAGAGCTATCGGGCTGTATAATTGCCTTTTCTGTTATTCTGATGAAGCACAAAAGTCACTACTTTGAGCAGCCCTGCAGCTCCAGAGCTCACTATACAACTGCCTTTCAGCAGGCGATTCCAGCAGTGGGAACCAATAATCCCGAGTCACCAACCCCTGTACATGTGGACAGATGTGGCTGCATGCAGGTGTGGGCACTCACACTCTCTTTACAATTGCATTCATTCAAGATTTGCCCCTATATTAAAATTTATGAATTAGTGGAGGAGAACTTAAACTATTTTGCAACCTAACATCTAATCTTTTTCTCCAGGTTTGTAAATGGTCTCATACTAAAATTAGTGGCAAATACTCAGTTATTATTATTTTTGAATGTCAAACAGGCTGAAGTAATCCTCTGAGTTATTTGTGAGTCATAAGTACGTGATGGTGTTAAGCGTTTCCAGCACCGCCTAAGAGAAGGCCAGGATGGATCAGGCATTGTCACCAGGACAAAAATTAATGTGTTTTGCCAGCAAGAGTGCTTTAGTCCAATTGGAATCACTGCCTTATGTCTTTGGAGATAAGTAGCGAGAGGTGTTTATAAACATTTTAAAGTAACAGTGAGTAGAAAACAGCCAAAATATACATGTTAAATTTGTGTCTGGAGTCTCTTCTACACTTTACCAAAGTGGACACCCACTTAGCGCTGCAAGGGGAATAAAACTGAATTGATGAACGCACTGCCATGTTTCATTACATCAATGCAATTTCTGTTCATTATAATTATTCTAGAGTGACCTAGGGGACATCATAACAGAGCCAAAGAGGCTAGTTTTAATCTGAAAAAAAAAAAAAAAAAAGGCTTTCCAGACGTCACCGGCACTACCCTATGCAAACATACAGCGACTTCCACATACCAAACCTCCCCACAGATGAATAGCTATCTCCATATGTAATCAATTAAAATTAACTACAGACAGTGTGGGCAGGGCTTTGAGCCCACCTCTACCTCCTGCTCTGGCACTGTGGTCGGAGCAGCAGTGCCAGTTCAAAGCAGCCAGCTGCTCACCAAAGAGTAGCCTCTCGAGAGCAGCACCAGGGGTGGACAGCATCAGTGCAGCATAGCCTGGTTGTGCCTAAGGTTCTCAATTTGCTAGCACCTATTTCTGAAAAAACAGCTCCAATTCCTGCTACCAGGGCTGGACCTCTGGGCTACAGACTGCTTGTCTCCTCTGAAGCTTCACAAGCAGAATTCCTGTCCCAACATGTTCAACTCCCAAAGAAGGAAGCTGCTAAATGTGTGTGTGTGCGCGTGTGCATGTGCGTGACCAAAGTATTGGTCTTGTAGAGATGGAAGCAGGTACCCTAGAATGGCTGAGAAGATCTTCTATGAGTAACACAATAAAACTCTCTCTGAATATAAGCCACAGTGTCAGGCTGGGTTGTGGAATTATTTCTAGGTCATTTCAGTTCACTGCACTGCAAATATTAACTGAATGGATGACCAAAATAATTAATCAAAACACCAAAGAAAAGCACCAACTCACACTGCAGGCAACTAACTTTGCCCTAAAAGTGACAGAGCTCAGTGGTTTTTAACCTGCTCTTTACCAACTGTCACACAGCAGCAACACATGACCTTTCCTCCTGCTGCTACCTCAGAATTATTCGCAGTCCAAGGGTATGAGGGTGACCTTTCCCAGTGTAGGCGCTCCTGCTGTTAGCATACTGTATCGTGACAGAACTTGCCTGTCAGGATCTGCTTCAAAATTACAAAAATCAGTCTTGGATTTTGGTTAAAAAACAACTCTACCTCTTCCACCAACTGACCCCCAAAGGCTGACCCTGTCCAATGTCCCATCTGACACAAGGAAATGTTCCAGCTCAGCTGTGGTCAAGGTCTGCAGGGAAATAAGTAAGTGAAGATAGATCCATGCACACAGGGAGACAACTGGATCAGTGCTCCCAGGGAGTCACTTCATCATCTATGCTGAATTGTTTCATTTTCACTATTTACTCACAGACTAACCACCTGAGGTAAGTATTACATTGCACAATGTGCACCCGAACATAAGATTGCCAGTAACCAAGATATACCAATGACATTCACAACATGTTATTCCTTCCAGTGTTCACAGCAGCCAAGCCCCCAGATCCAGATGGCTGTCAGGACAGCAACAAACTCAGCACTTTCTGCGGCAAATATAAATACACTAAAACAACAATCTGAAACGCATATTCTTCCCTAACACTCCATAGTGTTAACTTGACACTTTATCAGATCAAATCGGCTCCCATCAGCCCTGTACAATTTTTCATTCCAAGAGTGATGTATTGGACAAGATAATCCAAAGTTTCCAGCTCTGATCGAGTGAGTGAGTGAACAAGGTACTGCTAATCTCAAGCAATAAAAGAAATGCCATCAAATGGTCCTTTAAAAATGAGAAAATAAAGGGCAGAAGTTCTTGACCATCTAATAAATGAATTGATGAAGATTTACTATTACAAACTGGCAGTATCTATGTTTTTTTCCCTTTTTTTTTTTTTTTTTTTTTTTTTTTTTTGAGGTTAGTCAAGGTAAGGCAAAGAAAACCAGACTGTACCCGACAGGGATTTTGGCCCTAAAGCACTATTTTACGGGACTGTTGGTTGTGGTTTTGAGGAGAAAATAAGCAGAGATTTGGATGTCTGCAATGACAGAACGCAAGTTTATAAGCAGAAAATAAAGTAAGTCTAGAGAACATCAACGTATCCATTCTCCTGACTCTTGCCATTGAAGAATGTACTCAGTTCCACCATTGAAAGTAATTCAACTGTTAACATGAAATGTGTCTGTGTGTTACTTTTAAGCTTCTCACTTTCACAAAAAGCTTCCATAAATATGCTGAGAATTTTTTTCTTAATTCTTTACAGACTATGTGTGACTGAACAGCCAATATTTTATATGTTTGGGGCTCACCCTTTTCCTTTGTAAGTCACAGGCTTTGGCAGGGCATGCTTATTTTCTATTTTGATTTTCTGCTTTGATTTTATCTTATAAAAGTAAATTCTCCAAGATTATGAAAGTAAATTCTCCAAGATTATGAAACTGGGACTAGTGGATGGGTGTTATTTCTATTTACTACTGGCTTTTCAGGAAACATTTAATTTATAATTTTCCAAGATAAATTAATGCTATAGGAATGGCCTCATTAGCAGCTTACATTAACAAAAAAATGCAAATCAAAAGAATGCTAATGCACACCATACCACTGTCAAAAGTTTGGAAAAGATCCTTTAGAATCATAGAATCTCCAGGTTGGAAGAGACCAACCGGATCATCGAGTCCAACCATTCCTATCAAACACTAAACCATACCCCTCAGCACCTCGTCCACCCATCCCTTAAACACCTCCAGGGAAGGTGAATCAACCACCGCCCTGGGCAGCCTGTTCCAGTGCCCAATGACCCATTCCACGAAATTTTTTTCCTAATGTTCAGCCTAAACCTCCCCTGGCGGAGCTTGTGGCCATTCCCTCTTGTCCTGCCCCCTGTCCCTTGGCAGAAGAGCCCAGCACATTCCTCTCCACAACCTCTTTTCAGATAGTTGTAGAGAGCAATGAGGTCTACCCTCAGCCTCCTCTTCTCCAGGCTAAACAACCCCAGCTCTCTCAGCCATTCCTCATAAGGCCTGTTCTCCAGCCCCTTCACCAGCCTTGTTGCTCTTCTCTGGACTCTCTCCAGAGCCTCAACATCCTTCTTATGGTGAGGGGCCCACAACTGAACACAGGATTCAAGGAGCGGTCTCACCAGTGCCGAGTACAGAGGGAGAATAACCTCCCTGGACCTGCTGGTCACGCTGTGTCTTATCCAAGCCAAGATGCCATTGGCCTTCTTGGCCACCTGGGCCACTCCTGGCTCATGTTCAGTTGCTGTCAACCAACACCCCCAGGTCCTTCTCCTCCAGGTAGCTTTCCAGCCAGACCTCTCCTAGTCTGCAGAACTGCATAGGGTCGTTGTGCCCCAAGTGCAGGACCCGGCATTTGGCCTTGTTAAACCTCATGCCATTGGTCTCAGCCCAGTGGTCTAGCCTGTTCATATCCCTTTGGAGCCTCCCTATCCTCCAGCAGATCCACACTTCCACCCAGCTTAGTGTCGTCTGCAAACTCGCTAAGGGTGCACTCAATGCCTTCATCCAGGTCATTAATAAAGGCACAGAAACAGGGCTGGACCCAGCACTGAGCCCTCGGGAACCCCACTTGTAACTGGCCTCCATCTGGAGTTAACTCCGTTTACCACCACTCTCTGGGCTTGGCCATCCAACCAGCTTTCCACCTAGGTTTTTTTGAACTAAGAGTGAATGTGACTGCCCCATCCAGCTTTTTATTTTATCTTTTTTAGCACGGTTGCTAACACAATTTTTGTAAAAGACACCTTTTATAATCCTGCATCCTGCCACTTGCAGATTTCCTTTGGCAAAGTGGACTCTGAAATACACAAAGCTCCCTCTGATGCTGTTGCTGCTGGAGGCATTGCAGCCAGGGTCCTGGGTGCTCCCAGCCACATGGAGCACTCCTTAAGCACACATGCCGGCAGTGAGCAGCTCCGAGAGCCATGGCATCAGCACAGGGATTCAAGAGGAGGAGGAAGCAGACTGCAGTCCATGGTACATTAACCAGAAAAGTTTGGAAATGTGAAACTCAGTGGGCTGTCAGAACAATGTTCCTCCAATGCTCTCCACAGACTAGCGTTTTGTCAGTGTAAGTACAAATGCCAGAACTGGCTAAGTCTTCAAACAAGCCACGTACATTTTGTTAGTGACTGATGTAAGTTATGGGAGACAAAAAAAACGAAGAAAATTTATTTTCCTTACAATCACTAGTAAATACATATGCTGGGAGCCTGGGTGGCCCGCAGCCTGTAGCTTGTGTCTGAGGGCCTTGTCTCTTCAGTGAAGTGAGATTAACCGCCCCAGCCCTGACGCAGGGGACAATGTTCACCATATAAAAAGTCCTTGTTCAGACCTTCTCAGCAGATGCTGCCTTCACCGACCCTGGCAACATTCTCATGAGTTTTAAAGGGGATAAAAAATGTAACTGGTATGATATCATTAGAGCTCATTAGTCATACCTATTTTAACTTTACAATCATTTTTCACATCTATAGATTTTCAGTGCAGTTTATCATTATTTCTCACTGGTACTGGAACAGCCCCAAGGGTCCTCTCCAGGCCAAAAATCTCATGATATTGAATACTGCACTAACACTACGCTAAGAGCAGTACTTTGTGCATTACCTTAGTGTTCAAGCAGAAATGAGACAAGACTACATCTCTTGGAAGGCTGCATCCTAAGTGAAAAGGAAAAGAATATCCTTCACACACATCCTCCAATAAATCTTGTAAAACCCACAGGATATATGCCAATCGTAACTGGTAAACACTCAGTTTTACTGTGCACCTCCCAGTTGAGGGCAATGTGTCCTTTCCAGGGACATCTCTGATGACTCAGCTGACATTATAGCACCTTTTCCCCTTCTGTGATTGCTCTAAATGGAGTATCATTTTTTTTTTCTGCAGAAGCTGTAAAGGCTGCATAGCAGACTAACAAAAAGCTACCAACATTTGGCCCCCAAATTCAGCAATTAGCAGTGACTACAGCCTGATTATTTTACAAACAACATGCAAACAAACTGGCTTTAAGCAACAGGAATTCTGCTAGAGGAAACAGCAGGTGTAACGTGTCTGTTTGAATAACGCTAGCTTCCTCCAGCAAAATTTATCTACAGGTGGTCTTATCAATTAGATAACAACTGAAGTACTTCTCTCAACCTCAAAGCCTAGTGTGGCTACTCTATCCATTCCCTCTCTGAAAACCACAATATGAAGGGCACCAGAAGATATATTAATTTTTAAGACAGACAATGCTTTGTTTATGGAGAAGCTGAGAAACAGAAGCAAAGGAAGAATTCACAAATCGTCAAGAAGCCTGTGAGAAGTAAGTCAGGATTGTGTTGTTCACCCATCAAATAAACAACTAAAGTTCACTAACAATAACACATGCTAAAAACAGTACTAAAACTTTCAGCATCTAGTACACTTTCTCCCATCTGTACATGCCAGGTATACTTGATTAGGCTGTGATTTTAACATGGTAAATTTACTTTACTGCCAGATACTAAAAGCACAATTGCCTTGAGACACAAGAGCCATTATGTACAAAGAAACATTATGTAGTCATTAAAAAAGTTAGCAGACTAAAGAAAGCCTTTCTAGAGTTGAAAGCCATCAAGTTAGGCTCCCTTTATTTAGAGTCCAAGATTGTTCAGGTTTGGAGAAGAATTCTGCTTAATAGCAAGAGTATGTTAGAAATAATTTATTCAGATTACATTTAGTATTTTTTCAGAGGAAAAGCTGCTATGAAGTATATTCCTGTTTAAAACAGAAGGAAAACAAGAGCTCTGGCCTGGATGTCCCGCACGCGCTCGCTCTGGGGCAGCCAGGAGCCCCAGCCATCCACCAGCACATCACTGGATTATGGCCTGGAGGCATCTCAGGCAGGCAAGCAGGCAGGCAGTTTAAATTGCTTCTGTCCATGGCCCACAGGCTGATGAGACAGCCACCGACTGATTTACACTGAAACCATCATAACTGAAATTTACAAGGCACCTAAGGTTTTTTTCCTGTGAGGATCTCATAGCAGTGAGGTGCCTGGGCACTTCGCAGACACCCTGGCATTACTGATTTCCAATGCACTCAGTGGAAAGTAAAATGGATGTAGCTACAAGTAATGCCACAACATATAGACAGCTGATGCAATTCCACTTTAAGACAAAGCTGCTTCAGGGTCATGAGACAGCCCAGAATCAAACAACATAAAGCAGAAATCCACTGCTATCACAAACAGTAAATGCATGTTCACATAACACCAGAGTTGTTATCCCTTTAATGCACTGGCAGGAGATGTACATAAGCAAGCAGCACATCATATCTCACCAGTTGAGTCTTCCCTGGAGAGTTTCTCCTCATTTCTATAGCATAATATGTAGTATGTAGTTTGGTAATGAGAGCTCCTCCGTTGCTTTTCTCTCTCTGTCAGTGACAGATTTGCTGTTATGGGGGTTTGGTTTTTACTTTTTTTTTTAAAGAAGTGCTTGAGGAACAAAATTCAGCTGGTTTAAACTTTCAACAAAGGTAACAGTATAACTTCAGAATTATATTATTAAAGACAATTACGTACAAGAAATTCTTGAAAGAGCAAGCGGTAAAGAAAGGTAGGCATCACATAACGTATCTGCTAACATCAGTTATTCTTCCTAGCAGCCCTGAATTCTCGAGAGGTACTAGAGTCACATGTAAAATGCCTACCTGAGGAGAAAATGGCTCAACTCAGAGAGGCTATTAAGTCACAATAAAATACATATTGTTCATTTTGCTGACTGAGGCTTCCATTTCTGTCTCTTATCCCTACCACTGTATTTCTCTGTATCACCACAACTGGTCATAACTAGATGAACAATTTCAAAAGGACACAAAATCCTTGCAAACACTGAAGCAAAGTACTCAACAGTCTTTAAAAAGACCATGGGATTGATGAAAGTACATAACTTTTAAACAGCAGCTATCCATATATAAATTTGGAGTAGGTATGGAAGGGAGGTTTTTTTATGGAAGTAGTGTCTGTGCAGTTCAGAACCCAAAAACATTAAAAGCTGTAGGGTAAAGGTTTCTTATTTTCTATCTGCAACTTAGAGGCACCAGTCACTTCAGTTAGGTAATTCGGTACTGAAAACAGTAAAGCTGGAAAACATGAAACTTCTTGACTAGTTCTAATAAGTAGCTCTGATATTTCTGATATGCAGAACTGTCAGTTCCCACAGGATGTTAATAGCATGTTAAAAGTCAATGAAAGAAACTGTATTAAAAGCTGAGCTGTTCTTTCCAGAAAAAGCATACATGATAGCCTTAGAACTAAAACTAAACTTAGAACTAAAAAGACTTGAGCTGAAAAGACTTAAGCTAAACTTTGTACACGCTTTTCCTTCATACCTTCCTTTTTGACTCAGTGCCTTTAGCAGGTGCTTATAAGTGAAACAGGTTGGAATGATTTGGGGTGTCATAGATAAGGAATTCATCTATGAATCATCACAAGCAGATAAATTCATTGTGGTGGACAAGTATTCCTTAGACCATTGTTGCTGTCTATGGCCCTCACTCACCACAGAAGGATGCAGAGTAGCAAAGTCAAAAGATATCAGCAGAAGCCCTGTTGCATTTGTGTGATGAAGTTCTCAACACCTTTCCTGCTATGTGCAAGAATGCAAGAGTCTTTACATAGCCCTTGAAAAGAGAACAAAGAAGTGATCTGTTCTCCTCCTGCCAAGGCTGAGTACATCCCCTAGGCAGCTTGATGTAAACTGTAATTATTCAAGAGCTAAGAATGGCAGCATTTATGATTAAGAATGAAAGCCAGTTTGATAAAGAATAATGCATATTAGATCACTCTGTACTGCTTACTAATTATTATATCAAGAATGGATAATTTTATTTTTAAAGTCAATACTACAAAGATTTTCTTAAGCAAATATTTCCTAACACTACAGAAATTAATTAGAATTAAAAGACTTCTTTGAATAAATTATTGTGGATGACATACTTTTTCTTTTTAGGTGTATTCAAAGTTTAAAAAAAAACTTATTTGCTTTTCTCTTGAAGAATCAGAGCTTGAGCTTTGAGAGGTGGTGGTTGGGGAAGACTGCTCTGAGGCAACTGTAAGTGCTAATGTTAAGTCACTTTTCCTTCAAGAATATCAAACTGTCAAGGTCCTTATTTATATTTTAAATTTTGAGAACCTGCTATGCACAGTATGAATTTAAATTTAGACATCAGATCTAGTGATTAATGTTTTCATTTACAGCTATTAAAGAAATTAAAATTCACCACCAAGCCAGTACTGTCTGTTCTAGTCCCAACCTCCATAGCTCAATTGGGCATGGCCATTCCCTGTTGAGTGAGCACAGGCACAGCCACAGGAGGCGGCAGCTCGGAAAAGCCTCCTTCCACACTAGCTTTCGAGAAGCTGACAAAGCATAGCCTTCCAAAGCTCCAGCAATGAGCTATGCCCAAGTGCCTGTTTTCCATGTCAGCCTACCATCAGTGGTGTTTGCAGAGTGCTGAGTACACACGCAGTGAGCTTGACAATGCTGACTGCATAAGTATTTTTTATCTTTATTAGACTGTGAATGTGTGTTGGGGACAAAAATGTTCTGGCAGTCTTCAGATGTGATAGAGTGGCGGCATTCGCCTCTCTGTTTAAAAATGAGGAGCATTATGAAACTATTACTTTAAAAGTGTAATCCTAATTTCAAGCACTGTATAATAAAGCATGGTGTCCCTCTGGGGCTACAAAATACCTTGGTTATGTTCAAAAGAAAAAAAAATGCAGTTACAGAGAGGAGAGAAAGAGGCAAGGGTTAGTTCAGTACTCTGTAGCAAGTTTTCTCTTGACAAAGCTAAAACATGGCAATTTTCACCTGTGCTAAACAGAGCTTCTGAAGTTAGGGCAAGGAGCAGCGTTTCAAATGGGCCATCGTCCAAAAATTCCCTCTTTGAGGGTAAGAGTTCTTTCTCTGCTAGATGAAGATCCAGCATGTGGGCAGGTGATGACAGTTAAATAGAAACACAGGGGAACATCATCTCTCAAAAAGTCACCTGGAAAACAAGGAAGCAGTGGAGTAGGAAGGATTCTCCTGTCTAGCAATAAGAGCAAATGCTACTCCTTCATACAAATAATCTTGTATTGAGAGACCATATGCAAGCAATTCTGTGTTATGGGTTTCTTTAGGTTGAATTGTGGCTAATTAAAGAAGATTGCTTTAAATTTCTTTCCCTGATCCATCTTTCCTCTAGATTTGGAAAGAAGCGGTTTTCTTTCCATTTAGTCTCAGTTCACACCAGAAGTTGTGTTAGATTGACTGTTGATCCTCAAAGTTCCTTCTACCTCTGAGCATATGAAAGCATATTGCTTGATAGAATACACAGCCAGTGGCCAAGAGGATGGTTGAGATCTCTGGGCTGTTCCCTCATTGGAATCAACACATGCATTTTCCAATTCTGAGCATGAATGGTGAGACCACACCTGATAGTATTCAGCCTCGCAGAACTGGAACAGGTGGAACATAGTGCTGCAAGGTACCAGCAGCTCCACACAGTTCATCAAAAATTATGGTTTTCACATTGTCAGAACTTGTCTGGATGTAGAAAGAAGTGTCATTTGGCTCAGTAGAACTAATACCGTGGAGTCAAGCATTAATAAGTACAGCCTTCATCCAAACTGAAATGAAATTTCCTAAAAATTTCCTGCAGACCTTAAGGACAAGAAAGATACTGCCCATAAAATTGATCTCTAGGGGATGATAAATTCCAACTGATCAGCGATCACAGGGAACCTTCATATGTAATTTATAAAATCTACTGACTTACGGCTTATGTTAATGCCTTTGATTTTAAACCAAAGTATTCTATTTGTTCTGACAACTCCTTTGTTTTAGGTAGAAGCCTTAACATCACAACATGACATGTATTTAAATAAATGACAGATTTAATTAATCCAAGATAGGTTTATAAGCGGAGCAGATTACATTTTTTCGCTCTCATTATTTGATCAGTCAACTTAAGCTCAAATAACAACACTGGCAGCTTCTTACTGCATCTCTTTTAATCTTTTTAAAAATTTTTAATCATAAGCCTTTTGTGTTTTATACCCTCTGTCTGCTAAGCAAATAATAAATTGGAGACTAATTTCAAATCCTTCCTTACAATTCTTTTATCTCAGTCTTCCCATTTTGTCACTGATTTTCTCCTTACTCCCTAGAAAAACCTCAACAAAATTCAAAACCCAGCAACAGAAATTTTTGTTATCATAAATGACCATCTTCCAGAAAGTCTTTCAGAGCAAAATACAGTAAGTGTTCACCTTGTGAGCCTTCTGGCATGGAGCTGACATACATGGGGCTGTTTGCTGAGACTAGCCTCCAAGCAATTTGGAAGGAAGGGAAGAAGGGAGGGAGGAAGGGAAGAAGGAAGGGAGGGAGGGAGGGAGGGAGGGAGGGAGGGAGGAAGGGAGGAAGGGAGGAAGGGAGGAAGGGAGGAAGGGAGGAAGGGAGGAAGGAAGGAAGGAAGGAAGGAAGGAAGGAAGGAAGGAAGGAAGGAAGGAAGGAAGGAAGGAAGGAAGGAAGGAAGGAAGGAAGGAAGGAAGGAAGGAAGGAAGGAAGGAAGGAAGGAAGGAAGGAAGGAAGGAAGGAAGGAAGGAAGGAAGGAAGCTTAATTATTTTCAGTTAAAAAGGAAGTTTAGATAAAGCAGAGTATGACAACACCTACCTAAACCTGTTAATAACATCAGCATCGCCTTTAAAAAAATCCCAGTCTATATCTTAAACAGTACATACTGGGGATTAAGAAGAGATAGTGAATTGGTTTAGGAAAGTACACTGAATTTAAATCTAAATTGTTTATACCTAAAACTGGAAAAAATATTTTAACAACAAACATTTGTAACATTAGACATTAATGAAATTTGATATCACATCACAGCTCTTAAACAGCCCAGATTTAATGAGATAACATATATATGTGCTATTTTGTGACCTTATGTTGAGATAATAGGATGTAAAAAAAAAAAATCTCACAAAAGACAAAGTAAAGTGTGGTGGTAGAGCATTCCAGGATGCAGTCAGGTACAAGGAGCCTCTCTCACACTCCATAGTTAGGTTCCTCACAGCTTTTCAAAGCTCTAACATTGCCTCTGCTCAGAGCTCCAAGGCAGACAACAAATCAAATGTGCAAATCAAACAGCAGGTAACAGCATGTCCTTTTCCTGCCTCTCACACCTCTGCCTTCCTCACAAAGCAAACATACAAATGCAGTAGCCTCCTTTAAGTCCTTAATCTTCCAATAATGTCAGTGCAGAACTAAATGCCATTGTCTTTGTAGCAAATCCTGAACCAAATGGCTCCTGTCAGTGCAGATTTCATAGTGTCATCTGGGTTTCAAAAATCAAGTCTGCAGGAAAAAAAACTGTGAGTGAGAGAGAAGAAAAAGTGGCTGTGGACGAACAGCAGGCTGTCTGGCTGCTCTGGTGTTCTGCCAAAGCTATCCCACCAAACATAATGCAAGGAGCTTTCTTTTACCTCACCATACATCCTGTCCAGTCTTCCGGCACCAAAGCTGCCTCAGCAAACTCTAGGTATAGCACTTAGCACAATATCATCCTACTCTTCCTCCCCCTGCCCCCAAAACTGCATGCAGTATAAGAAACTCCAGTAACTGTCTTCTCAGAACTGGAAGCTTTCCGCAAAATTATATTCTTTGAAATATCTTCGTGTGGATTTTGCCCCACATTGGGTATCATCCATCCAAACGTATGGCACTAACCTTTCATAACATGCAGCCCATCTTCATAATTGTAGGACTATTCCTTCAAAATGAATAGAGGTCAGTATTTCTGCATAGCAACGGACACTGCTTCTTCACCTCTAGTATCATACAGCAATACAAATGTATTACACACACAACTTGCCATCAGCCTTCATTGGTTCATCTCCATGCGGCTGCTGCTATACTAGCGATTAACATTTCCCAAGAACTAAAGGGACTTGGAAACCCATTGGCTTCTGCATTGGCTTTCTGACTAGAAAAAGCCAAATATTTATTCTGACATCTTCTAGCAGGCAAGAAAGTAATAGGTCTAATGTCATGGGCTAGGTAGGTATTGTGATCTCAGTATTAGGTCATCTTATTTCATGCCCACTATTATCGCAGTCAGAACTAATTGTTAATCTGCTCAGCATTCCATCACAAGCTCTGCCAGTACTAGGTGTTTTGCGTACAAATGCTATGCAAGGTCTTTTCTTCCATCTGCCATTTCTGTGTAAGGAGGTAGAAGACCTGTATTTCAGCACATGCATTTAAAACCAGACATGAGTACCGAACAGCACCATATGGGCTGTGCATCATGGACTGCACTGCCCATATAGTAAATCGACAGAAATCGGTTTTCCCATTATTTTTTCAGCTTTTACATACAGTCCTTGGCGTTCTGTGAAATCAGAGGCCAACTTAAATCCATAGTTTCTGCTTGCACCTGTAGAATAAAGCTGTAAGTAGATGGAATTTGTTGCTTTGAGGTCTGTTTTGGATGATCTCAGATGTGATTCTACAGTTAAAACTACCGGATCATAAAAAGTCTGGAACAGATCTGTCCCCTGGCTTTTCTCCTGAACTTATTTTAAGAAACAAACTTTTTCCTCTGCCCAGAGAACCCGGCAGAGCGATATACCATCCCTTTTCTTGGTTCTTAAAACAGAAGAGATTGACAAAGATAGCTTCATTAAAACCAGATCCCAACACCTAGCTTTTAATATGGCACTTTGTTAACAGGTCCTATCTCTCTAGTATCTGCAGGACAGGTTCCAAAGTACATCATCCACTTTCCAATTGGAGGGATCTCCTTCCCTCATTATCCCAATTCATTCCAGGCTTTCCAGAGGTCACCTCAAGCAACTTAACCTTCCACACTGCAGCAACAAAAATTCCTGCCAGTGCATTTTTGCATGTTACTGACTGTGGGAATCTTAGATTTTTATGATTTCCAGATGACCAAACTCCTTTACCACAGTAATACATCAGCTGGGTGCATCCTGCTCAATGAGAAAGTCAGAAAAGACACTTATTTGGGGAAAGAAATGGAGAAGAAAAAAGCAAATGATTCACTGTTTCTTTCCTAAAATGAACAACTGAAATAAGGGCCATATATATTCATGCCCCCTTCTCTTTCCTGCTGTTACTTCCCTACACTACACAGGTTGTTCACCTCCAGTTGCTAAGCAACGTGCTTGTCTCACATGCTCTGCATCTTAGTGCATGGGTAAAAAGGAAAACAATAAAAACACTGCAGGAGCAACATTAAGCTGACAAGGAGGAAGCATTAACTTTTTCCTCTCCTCTCTCCCTTTTCTCCTGTGCTCAGTGTCTTTCACACTACATTAAATCTCATCTCACCGTTCTCCACTAAAGCAAGCAGCATAATCCTTGGTTAACCACAGCATACTCCCAGGATGACTGTTAACAAAAAAGCAGAAAAAAGGCTATCAGTTCATGAACCATATTCTTTTCTGTTGAAAAGTATTGAAATTTCCTCTGAACAAGTAGCAAGTCTCCCAAAGGACGGTTGCCGTTAGGAATGTTTAAATACTGCACATGCCACCGTAATCTAGGACAAATTATAGACACAGAACACTAGGTATTCTGCAGTAACAAAAACTCCATTTTCTTTACTTTTCTTGTTATCAAAGGCTTTAAAATTTGACCATAAAGCATAATCCTCCAGGCTGCAATTTATTTCAAATGCAGCGTCTCAGTGCTGCCTGAACTATTTTTCTCCTGTTATCCACCCACAAAGTATGAACATTTTAAAGAAATAATAAAAATAGAACTCACTTAAGCTAATCAGCAAATCTGAAGATAATATCTTTGTATGCCACACTATTCCTATACAGTACACTAATTTCAGAAGAATCTCACAGAACTAAATTCTAAAAACATGTAAGTTTACAACCTCATATGTAGAAATGGGGGTTTTTAGAGCAAAGCCCATACTTCTAGTAGAGCAACTGCAGTGTTCTGCTTTCCTTTATCAATACCAATTACCACACTTTTGGTCTACAGATTACTCTCAACAAGCAACATTTCCTGTGAAGCAGCACAGTGTCAAGCTTCCATTAAAATACAATACAGAACTACACTTCAGTTCCTACTTTATTTTACAGTTCTGATCCATTCAGCAGAACACTTTCCCTTGCCTCATAGATCATCAATGGGAAACAGATTCTAGGTCTGTTTCTGAGCCTCAGTTTACAATCAGTAAAACAGACTGAGTCCTTGAGTCCTTTGCTTCCCTAGTTTATCTACATAAATATAGTGATCAGTGCAGACAGCTATGTTTCCAATGGATAATATATCTTTGCCATGCAAACTACTTATACCACAAAGTAAAACTTGGTGACAAGTTTCTGCCACATCAAAAACAAGATTCAAAAGGCTCATTTAATTTCTGAATGAAACCAACAGAGCATACCTATGGAACAGCATCAAAGCCAAATTTATCTAGTTCAAATTGTTTAATAATTCAAGATTTTCAAATCTTTTGAAAATTGAAGGTAGTGTCATTCACAGTTGAATGAAACATTTTGTTTAGCTCTAAATTACCTTCTGAAGAAAGAGCAGAAAAGCGTACAGCGCAGCAAATTTAGTTAACATAGCAGTACTAAACTAGTTTCACAATCTAGATGTGTGTAATACTGTGACGATGAGATACAATTACAAATGCAGAATTCAAAACAAAAGCCATGCCCCATGCTCTGAGCCCTTCTCTACAGTCTGGCATAACCATGGCACACTTTCTACCACCTTCGTCTCTTATTGCAACTAACTGGAAGATCTCTCCATCCCTGAATTATGGAAAGACCCCCAAAAAACGGATGACTAGGATGCCTTTCCATTAGGGACCTACGAGTCCCTGCACCCAAGCAGGGATTCTACAGTCCATGTGGGCTGAAGACCTCAGGAGCCTACCTCTCCTGACTTCACTTTGCCTAAGAGTGCCTAACTTTAGCCCAAAGCTCCTCAAAACCAAACCCCAGCTACAGGTATCTAACCCCGCTCAACACAAAAATCTTAAACGGATTTACAGTTCCTGAGACACTAAGTTATTACTGTGCTCCAAGAAACTTCACTAAGTCTACCAATAATGGTTCCTCCAAGACAGCATAGGTCCTTTTCTTGTAACATGGTGATATTGTCACATCAAAATAGACTAAATGTAACCTTATAGTCATTCACAGTATTTTAAAAAAAAAAAAAAATCTAAGTAATAGGAAACAATCTTGTGGAGAAAATGCTCAAAAACTGTGACTGCATCATAGCAGGCAATTGATTTTCTGTGGAGCATGAGCATTAGGCAAAACAGGAACGGAAAAAGATTTAGGGATGTTTTGCCAGCAATGGTAAAAGTAATATATTTTGTTTGCAGTTCTAGATAGTGGTCTCAGCCTGCAGGCCTAGAGAATTATTTAATTATACAGTAGCCACAGTTCTCCAATGCAATACTATTCTGTTTCACCTGCTTGTTCTGTGAAAGTGGAATATAAATCTCACCGGAAACGACAGAAATAGGTATTCAATTCTAACAGCCTAGTGGTTAAAACTGATGTTTGCAGGAAAAACATGTTTTCACAGCCAGTGTTTCAAAGTAAGAGCGCAATTCATTGTACAGTCCTGACAGAATGCTATTTAAAAGCACCAAAATTGCTCAGCAGAGAAACAAGACCTTCCGAGCTAACTGAAAGCGATCAGAGAACTAGTGGGTTTGGGTTGAGAGAACTTTGAGATACAAAAAGCAGGTTTTGAGACAGCAAAAGTATATCTTAAAAGTATCATCTATATGAAAATGATTTTTTTTCTGAACTATTCAGTAAATTCCTCAAGAGACATTCCTCACACAGACGTCTCACAAGCAATGAAAAAAAACAAATTTAGAAGGCAAAAGAATCTCTCATTGCTGAATTCCTTAGGCAAAACCACTCCTACAGCATCTGAACTCTACAAGACTCCTCTATACAGATACATCTTCTGTAAGAACCATATCAGAAATATATCCTCCAAAAGGACACAAGCAGGTCTGCTGACATAATGCACATGACAAGGGAGTCATTTTACGGACCAAAGAAGCCAAGCCAGAAGGTGTCTTCAATCTTGTATTCCACCCTAAAACACATTGAAGGAAGGCACCTTTCTCTCTACTTAGTTCTATGACAAAGTCCATTATAACCATATCTTGCCTATCTTCTCCCGTGTTCAAAATCAACAATCAATAGTAGTTGGGAACAAGCCTGAGAGCCAAAATGAAAGAGAAAATTAGTACCAACCCCCAAATTCAGAGGCGGGAGGAGGTGTGCTTGCAACTGACCCTCTCATTATCAAGTGTTTCTGTTGCTACAGTGCTTGCAGGCAGCACCATAAGACTGGAGACTAGAGTGGAAAAGGCATCAAAAAAATACTCATTTTCTTAGCAGGTCAAACTGTACCATGCAGTACACACAGATTTGGGTGCTGCCTAACGCTATAACCATTTGGATGTCAGCCTCTCATCCCACTCCAGCCGTAACCAACTCTGTTTCCAAAACCTTCAGTTATCTGATAGGCCAAACACCACAATGGTGAAACAGCATTGTTCCGAAGACCGTGTGCAATATGCAGAGCCAGGCAATACTCACTACTTAAGTACGTTGGGGAACTAAGACCAGAATTGTCACGACCTGCAAGTTTAAGCCCTTAATGAGCAAAGGTAATTGTTATTCTCAGACAATTTTAGTGCAGCCATAGCGAGGACATACTGAATTTCTCTTTATATTACAGAGAACCTAGAGGCTAATTCATTCTAAATATATGTCTATAACCTTGTTTACGTCACATAATGAAGAAAATCATGGACCAGTCTCCACATTTCGTACTTCCATGCAATTATTCCACTTACTTGAGCAAAATCATGTGGACATTACATTTAGGGAAGGTTCTCCTCAGGTTCCTTCAAGCCTTTTATCTTTGTCTTATTCTATTATACTATTGTATCCATTAATGGATTTCCTGCATTACACAGGGACAGAAGAGTGAGTGAGCGAGCATCTCTGTGTATACAGTCTCCAAAGGACAGTCAAGCAATGAATGCAGACAAAGCAAAAATCTCACAAGAAATATTGCAAACAGATGAATGCCCAGATATAATGGGGAAAGTGAAAATGCTTTAAAAATAATTAAGGCTTGGAAGGCTGGCCAAGAAAACTAGCAGGCAAAAAACTCACTGGCCTTTGACATATCAACCTGTGTTTTAAAGACTTTTTTAGCTCTTACTTTCTTGCCATTCCTGTATTCATGTTGCACTTAAGAAAAACAAAAGAGTATGGGATACTGCTAGACAGTTTTTTAGCACGTGCATGTCTCCCTTGGCCTACAAGCAGGCAGAACTGATTGAGACACAAAGACAGTGAAGAATTAAAACCTTTGGAACAAACTCCGGTAACAATTAACACAAGCTCTAAGCATCAGTATGTTTTCCTCTCAAGTCACTACCACTGTCCTCAGCTCATGTCTAAGAAGTAGTTTTTGAAGTGAGGGTTCGCAGATTCTTGCAGCTTCACATGTTGCAGCAAAATCCTTGATACCTGACAATGTCTGATGCTGATACATAACATTCAAACTGGCTGATGATATGCCAGATGCAAGCTGTAGTGAAATATTTTGAGAAGCCCCAAAAGAGATTTACACACAAGTATTGATTTTTACATCCAGTTATTTTTCAAATATTTTATATTTTTTAAATTAATATCTCTTAAATATAAACCCTCACCTGGATTCTTCTGGTTTGTGTGTCACCTTGTCTATGAACTCTTCTCCTCTACAGTTCATTGCTGGAAGTTGACCATTTATTGCAATAAGAAACAATGCCCTGGGCAAGGGAAGTACAAGATAAATGGACCAAAGTAAAATATGATGGATTGCTTGAGTTATAACATCAAACTGCTGATGCAAACATTATTCCTCATAAATCACTTCACTTCCCTAAACTTCCCCCATGTAAAATCGGCCTTTACATGTCACAGCATTATGTGCAGTAACAGTTTGCACATTCTAAAATACAATTCCAACCTGACCCTTCTCAGTGATGGTTTCATTCTTTCAGAGAAACTGCAGAACTATTAAATTCTTTTCTACAAATTAGATGCTGTGCCCTCCTTCCACGACTCTAGAAAAACAACCTAGATGCGTGCATGAGAGTTTAGCTACAAAGTGGCTGATTCCTCTAAATGTACTCCAAACAATGAAAACACTAACCTTCTCCTTAACATAATCTCTCCTTAATGCCTGTATTTTGATTTTGGCAGATCACGCTTATTTCACTTAGTCAGTTGACCTCTCTTTCAATCACACACAACAGCTTCTTGCTTGCCACCATGTCATCGTCACTTAGTGTGAATACCGAGAAAAGAAGGGAAACCACTGCTAAACCACAAAGAATATAAATTCTAGCTAAGTGGTCGAAAATCCTAGAAGGTTACAGAGTCAGACCTAAGTTGAACCGATTTTTTTCTGGGTTAGCAGTCAATGTTCCTCAATTAAATTTTAATTAGTGTGTGTCTCTCTCCTGCTCTACACACAGAGGGGCATAGGCACAAAACTCAGGTATGCTCACAGGTCATTCCAAAGTTTAAGAGATTCAACTGACACATTAAACCAGCAAAAGAAAGACAAAGACCTGGAAAGTAGTTTTGGGAAATAAACAGCTAACTGATTGCTCACTTACAGGGACAGAGCAATTAAGTGTGAAATAACTAATTTACATGAACTTTGAATTATTAGCTGATGCCAGAGCTGGTAGTTTACATAAAAAACCTGGAAAACTCAAACTCATTCACAGATGACGCACAGTTAGTAAGTTTTCCTTGATTTGGGAAAACCAAAGTGTAAAAGTCACCAGTAATTAAACAAATAATGATTTGGTTTGTTTTATACACAGCACCTACTCAAAATCAGACTGATAACGTGATCATCTTCTGCAGAAATCCCATAATGCTGATATAATAAAGTTGCCTAATCCATGATGACTTAAGGATTAAATGGAAGAACATTTTTAGGGAGAGGTACTATATACATGGGTATACATGTGGGTGTTTAGCCTGGAGAAGAGGAGGCTGAGGGGAGACCTCATTGCTCTCTACAACTACCTGAGAGGAGGTTGTGGAGAGGAGGGAGCTGGGCTCTTCCTTACCTTAGTTCTTTGTGGACTGCTGCAGGAAGCTTAAAGGGCTGCACCATTCTGCAACGTGTCTCTCTTTCTACTGTTCAGTCCTAGGCATTCTCTAGGAGTTCAATGAGCTTTTCTCCTCTTAGTGCTATTTAATGGATAGATTCTCTCCATTAACCACTTTTACATGCTCTTCCAACTTCCACATCATTCTAAACATGTTTCAGACTTTTACCATCTTTTTTCTAGATAGCTTCGGATTCCAACAAGCCCTGGCATATATTATATAATAAATCTATTTCCCATAATATTGGAAATTTCCTTGAAGCAATTACTGCCAGAGGCAAGCACATGTCTGCCTGTATCTTTGGTGAATCTGCCTATATCTTAGCTTATTAAGGTAGAAATACATGCGAGCTGCTGATAGGGAAACTCAAGTTGAGCCTGTGTTTAAACTGTAGAATTTCAATAAACAGGGCCTAGTTAGCTGCCAAATTATTTTTACCAGTTGTGTACACAAACTCTGTGCTTCTGCTGAGCAGAAGTCTGTTAACTGATTGTCCTGTTTTGTTTTACCTTGTACAGTACTGCTGCAGTTGAGGCTTTAGAGCTCTGAATAGATTTCCCCCCACCAGGGATTATAATTGTTTTTATTCAAGAGCTAAATAATATTACTCCTCACTGTATGTTGTTTAAGCTCTGAGAGTAAGAGCTATCTTGCTCAGAAAATCTGTCTGCTAGCAATCCTCAGCTGAGTTATGAAAAGCATGGTTTTGATCTACTTACACTTTGCCTCACAGGAAGTCAATGTCATTGCTGAAGCAGGAGTGGTGAGAGAATTCATCTGGTTTTACACATAATAAAATAAATCATAAATACAGACTGAACATGTGCTTTAAATTTGAAAGCTGTCCTTTTACATAGAACTCTGATGAAAACCAATTTTGTCATTCCCTAACTTATCAAAATGTCCTAGAATTAATGGCAGCAGATATTGTCAAAACTTCTTTAATGTCTAAATAGTTCATGATAGGACTCCTTTTGCCATTCAAAAACCTTTTGATTATGCCTCTCAAAGAAAAAAAAAAAAAAGCTCTACAAACATTCTGGACTGAAGCCCAGCAGGTTTTACTCCCTTATTCCCTCGACGGACAACTCTTTTCTTCCCCGCCTTCCCCTGTTCCTCCAAGCAAAGGCTTCCATATCATCTCCTACCACCTACCACCTACCATTTTTGGCCATTTTTCATGGCACACAAAATTCCACTTTTTGACAAATGAAAATGACAAGAGACCACAAAACATCACCTAGTCATAATTACCCAATTAATCACAAAATAAACAGACGTGTCATACTGCTTTCAATCATCCAAATAATTAAACCATACGTAACGATTTGTGAGACTAAATGATTACCATACAATAATTACTTTACAGCACGTATCTCACTGCCTTAAATTGCCCCTCCTCAAAACACATTAAATTATTATTTGTCTTCACTTTCTTATATGGATACTTACTCCAGAGCACGCTTCCCTGTAAACAGTTTTTCATAGACCATTTCCAAAGTAACATAATTCAGGAATAACTTTTTAGTTGCAGATAACAAACAAAACCAAACAAATAAAAAAGAGAATAAAAGCTTTCCTTCCAGAGATTATATATGTGTTTGGTGGTTACTGTCTCTGACCAACAAATCCCTGAAAAAAAGACTAAGAAAGTAAGTGACACACATGATTTCTTGAATAAGGCATAAAACTGGAGTTCAGGAAACATAACGTCTATTCTCACTCCTGCCACTCCAGCAATCCTATAGGATTTACAGTTTACAGCACTCTCCATTGAACTTCTATGTACTCGTGGCTATTCACAATTATCACAGTTGTAAGGGCAAAAGTAAACCGTCTCAGGTAGTTTCCAGTGACTATGGAGGAGGAGGATGGTATAAGTGAAAAATTGAAAGTGCTTGTAAATTGTGGTTGTGATGTGCATCCTTACTTTTCTTGTTACCTTTTCTAAGGTAAGACAAGTAAGAGTGCTTCTTCTCCTTCTCTAGTTTTCTTTGCCCACTGAAGGTTATGTTCAGTGTTGTTATCTTTCAATTTCCTATTTATAATAATAATTCTTACTTACATTCCTGCTGTGTTAGAATTAAGTCTCTTCATCCTCAAAAGCTTCTAAAGGAGAGAATCCCAGAACACACTACCAACCACATTCCATATTTAGAAGCAGAATATGTAGACAAATCCCTAAGGTTACTGCACTCCAAGAGAATCACAGGAGTGGGGATATACAACCTCAAGTACCAGACTGAAGTAAATTTACCTTGCTAGACTTCAAACAGAATGTTTCAAATAGTAACAGAACAGAGATTTCAGACTGACAACACTGTATAATTTCAGTTACAGATGTTCCTCCTCCAGAAAGCTATGCGCACATGGTACAATGGTTTTCAGATCTCTCGTAAGGTGCTGTTCAAATGCTTTGCATAGGCAAATAACGAGCAAATAACCACCATACACAATTTTAGGCTTCCCGAACAATTGGCTTCCTTGAAATTTTATTCCCTCTGGCCTCCAGTTCCACTGAAGATCACATGTTCAGAGCACCAGCATGTGAAGAAAATATCTTTTTTCTTCACTGTTTTGCCTCTTTTGCGAGATAGGAAGAAAAAGGAAAGTCAGATTTTATAAATCTCTGAAAACTGTCTTGTCATTGTAGCCCCTTTACTGCCTTTTCTATTAGGAAACACTAGGTACATCCCTTCAGGAAAAGGATTGTGAACAACTGTCCAGTTAACATCACGAGGTTAGTCTGTTCCTCACCTAGGATTTCTGTAAATCGTTCCTGAGCTCTGAGATTACCTCATTCTCTTCAGTCATTTCTTTTTAGTCCCATGTTACTTTCAAATTATGATTAGAGATCAGTTCCTGTAGCTCAGCCCCAGCCTCTCTTCTTTGGAGTTCCACCTTGACCTTGCTCCCGTCATGGCAGCCCTTTAAGACATATGTAGCTTTTAAGATGTATTAAATTGAAGCCTGTAGGTTTGCTCTCTGCATCCTAATCTAGTTCTTTTTTCTGTTTCAGTGGCAGGACGAACTTTATGACCTTCGTTTGCAATAAAGTCCCAAGCTACTAATTAGGCATACAATGTAAGCAGACAGAATTTCTAAAAAAACCATACACACTTAAGCATCGAGTTTTGAAAAGCAACCCATCAGGTTCACACGGGCAGCCACCAAGTCCTCTGTTGTGGGTTTGGTTTTTTTTTAAATCTAGCCCTTATTTTAGTAGCAAAATGCCAGTACCATTGGACAACAGATAGGTATTGCAAGCATTAACGTTAGGAAATGTAGGTACGTTTTTTTTTCCTACCTACATCCTCTTTTATATCATTAGTTATAAAAATTGAGCTTAACACTCTCTGCAGAAGTAACAGAATTAAAGCTGTGTGCTTTCACTCCTGGGATAACATGAACGTATGCTTGCCAAGAGAAAAAGTATGGAGGTGAAGTACGGGACCTGTTAGTTACCAAAGGACACAATATTATTTTTCACTAGCTAAATGAACTATGGGCTGATGCAGTAGTACTAAGTGCCCCCCATCTGCTCAACAGAGAAGGAAACCACTTCGAGTATACTAGTAATGTACATAAACATATACTGCTTGGCTCCAAAAGGGAACAATAAGCGGATTCACATCTAAAAGCACTGTTTGTTGTGCACTATACCACTACCAAAAATGCATATAGAGTGCTCCCTTGTGAAAGCAGAAGGTTCACCTATCTACTGCATGGCAGCCTACAGTGTAAAAATGTATCCAAACAACTGCATTTTGCAGTATTTAGACATGAAAAAAAACAACTGCTTTTGCTTCTGCAGGGTGTCACAAGAGGAAGCGCCAGACTTGAATGGCTTAGCTGAAGAAGCCAGATGAGATTCGATACGTGGTGACTTCATGCTGATTGTAAGGCATTGTGCGGACATTACAGATAGCCTGATATCTGATAACACTGGTGCACCTTGTCACAGTAGAACCCCACAGAACTAACAGTACACTACTTATTTATTAGATTGGATATCTGCGCAGATTATTTTTTTCATGTCATGTTTAACAGTGTTAGATAACCACCACCGTATGTGTTTGAAATCAACAAACCACTGCAGGCGAGAATAATTAAGAATTTTAGGCATCAGCCGGGAGAGGGGGATTCACCTCACTGGAGCTATTTAAAATTCGCTGTTCTCTCTGATCAGAGAGATCTCTGACACTTGCCAGGGGTGACTTTTTAACCAAAAAAAAAAAAAAAGGACAACTGTTTCCATCTACACAGGTCATACTAATCCATTTCCACTTAGTGTTCATTTTCTGTCACTGACAAATAGTAAAGTATATTTTTTGTCTGCCATTAGAGGAGGACAAGTACCATGCTTTAAATAAATACAAGTTTTTAAATACGTATCTGTGAGACCAAATAATACATTATGCATGAGGTAATACAGTAGCTCTCTCTACTCTCCCATATCACTTTATTTCACCATCTTCAGTATTCATATGACTTTATCTTCTGTTTCTTTTCCCCACAGTCTGTATTGGTATATCTGCCTGACTAGCTCAGAAAGGTTTGCCCAAGTCAAACGTGTTCCAGAGGGCTGAGCCAAATAGGTTTGACTGTTTACGGTGACCCTATGTGAGAGACACACACAATGACTAATCAGCATTCCCAGGTTTTGAACATGAACATGTCAGGACAGATACAAAACACCAAATCAAAGGAACTAAATGTGTGATGTAAGTTGCTAACTGTTGCTTAGCAACACTACGCAGATGTCACACAAATCATGACCTTAGCACCCAAGTCAACACCGTTCACACAGATATCTGCAAACAGATCATCTGATATGGCAGAAAACAAAAAAAAAACCCCACACCATAACCAATTTATGCTGACCTGAACATGCACTATACATGCTCTGATGCCACTTATGGGAAAAAAGCACATCTGCCTCCTGATGAGCTCTAGGAATGCATATGGTAATTAAAGGAATAATCTTCTTAAATTAATAAATTCTGATCTCAAAGAAAGAGACAGCGGCTGGAGTGAAATAATCGGGGCACGACTCAATCAGATTTGCATGGCAGATATTAGAATTCTCTTCAGAAGCAAAATTGGACAACGTAGACAATAAACTGTTTACGACTGTATGTATCAAGTCTAGTTTTTGCTACTTCTCAGGCAAAAAATATTTCTCATATTCTATAATATTACAATTATATTTATGAACATATTAAGTTACAGGGGGCAAACATTTTTTTCAATTATTTCCAGAGGGTTTCATAGTCTGTTTTGTTCATTAAATAGCAATACTCAAATACCTTTGAGATCTAAAATCCAAATTAAATTTCTCCATAAGACAAAAAAGGTTAAATAATTCTTATCATATATTCTACAGATATATATGTTCTATTTTTTTTAATTACATCACATTAAATGTTGTCTTTTCTGTCATAACTGAAAAAGTATTTCATTCAACACCAACTTGTTATTTGGTGTGAAAAAGAGTACAGAAAGCCAAATTTAATCATTTATTGCAGAATGTTGAGCATGGAAAACACTTGATAAAGTCGCAAAAAAATTCTGCTCAAGGTATCCACCCATCAAGAGTGCCCTTGTCGTTATCTAAAGCAAAGGAAAGAAAGAAAGAAAGAAAGAAAGAAAGAAAGAAAGAAAGAAAGAAAGAAAGAAAGAAAGAAAGAAAGAAAGAAAGAAAGAAAGAAAGAAAGAAAGAAAGAAAGAAAGAAAGAAAGAAAGAAAGAAAGAAAGAAAGAAAGAAAGAAAGAAAGAAAGAAAGAAAGAAAGAAAGGAAGAAAGAAAGGAAGAAAGAAAGGAAGAAAGAAAGGAAGAAAGAAAGGAAGAAAGAAGGAAGGAAGAAAGGAAGAAAGGAAGAAAGGAAGAAAGGAAGAAAGGAAGAAAGGAAGAAAGGAAGAAAGGAAGAAAGGAAGAAAGGAAGAAAGGAAGAAAGGAAGAAAGGAAGAAAGGAAGAAAGGAAGAAAGGAAGAAAGGAAGAAAGGAAGAAAGGAAGAAAGGAAGAAAGAAAGAAAGAAAGAAAGAAAGAAAGAAAGAAAGAAAGAAAGAAAGAAAGAAAGAAAGAAAGAAAGAAAGAAAGAAAGAAAGAAAGAAAGAAAGAAAGAACTCTGCCATTCACAATGATGCTTTTAAAATATAATGCATGCAATAAGAAACACAGTATATGAGAATAACAAGACTAGTAATTCTAAATTTAATTGCAGTACGCTGCAAGGGCTACGTGCATTGATTTGCTATAGCATATCCAATCAGGACTAAAGAATTATACATGCCCTTTCCCCTTCAGAAGAGGCAAGCAAGGACTATCAGGAAGTTCACTACTTTAGCTTGGTTCAAGGAGCCAATAAAAGCCACTACTGTGTTCCAAGTAGAATCTGAGCAAACTGGGAGATGCTAAGAATAGTTTTGGTATCTGCACTCAGACTGGCATTGCTTCAAGTACTTAGTGGTTCCTCTGACACTTGTGCAGATTTGAAGAAAAGTCCTCTATGACCAATGATTCTTATTACTCGTAGGCATAGAGCTCTTAGGATATCTTTAGGAGAAATTAGGATGTTAATGCAAATTCCAATTCAGTGTATTTCATTTAAAGGTTACTTCTTGCATCTTTTGGCTTTACGTACAAAAACAATGCTATGTTATTGCTGTGTCTCCTGTCAGATGTGACTGTCATTCTTGAATGGTGTCATCTGAATATAGTGTGTTAGCTTAATTTGCAAAAGTGAAACCTCAAGTTTCTTATGCCACTTCAATTCACCGTGATAATGCATGGCCTTCTTCAGCAATTTGATTAACTTCAGATAGAGATATACCGTTAGTATGAAAAGTGCCATACAAACAGAGGACCCATAACTATTGTAATACATCTCAAATTTGAACGCTTCATTTTAATCTCTTGTAAAAGTCCCTGTTGAACAACTTATATGGAACCTTTTAAAAAAAATCCTTAACTAATATAGGGGGAGTTGTCCACCACAAATCTGAATCATATTTTTCCACAACAAGCCAGTAGACTGCAAGCAGCCTATTGACAAAGGCAAGTAAGTGTTGCCTATACTAACAGTTAGACAGTGGCTAATATGGTATCTGGTGATTTTCAGAAAGTTCGGGCTTCTGAAGTCAGGATTCTAACAAAAAACAAATCTAACTTGAAACAAGGCTTAGCTTCAGGCTAGTGATGTGGAATGAGCTTGAAAATTCAATCTGAGCATATTGTGATGCTTAAACACAGGAATAAGTAAAACTATTACCATTTTAATAAGATTCTCACGGTTTATTCTCAAGTCATGTTATTAAAACTTAGAGTTGGAAACTGTTAAGCTATTTTTAATATAGTTTTCTTATGAATATAAAGATTTGTGCATCATTGCTGTCTTGCTCAAAACATTACAGAAAGGAAACCTGAATGTGTCCTGAAAAGCACCTTGCGAATACCTAGTACTTTTACAGCTAACTACTGTACCTTTGGACAATTTGCTCATACTAACAAATCTGTCTCTTCATAAATCTCAGGAAAATGAAACCTGCTGACAGCATGATTCTTGGGCATGGCTTCCTACTGATGACACGTCCTCATTTCTGATCCCACTGCCTATCTTAACTGCTGATTTACTGCTCTCTGTTCTGTGGCTCTGTCATATTCATCAACCTCTGTTGCCTTCTTTGTCATCCTGATCTTTCCACTGAAGGTCTGACAAACGTTCTGGTAACTTTATGAGTTCTCTGACACTCTGGCTGTTTTTCCTTCCCTACCTTTTCCTATTCATAACATCATCTTGCAGATTTGGATTTCGCATGTAGCCAAAGCAGCCTTACTATCACCTCCCTGGAAGGATTTCTAATCTCACAAGTGTCCATTGCATATTGAAACATGTGTACCAGTGAGGATTTTATCTTAAAGTGCCACTGGCATTAAACACATTGCTGCTGTGAGACTGAAAATACAGCCAGCCTCTCACCTTGCCCATTAACTTCTAAATAACATAAGAACAAACTCTGGAGGACTTTAGAATCTCTAATCAAATTGAACATAGATTACTGTGACAAATAGTGGAGGCAGTGATGGGACTTTGAATAATCAACCATCAAAGTAACCTAAAAATAACTAAGAGCAGTTTGCAGCCACTTGACTTCAATTTACAGTTTAAATAAATAAGAGTCACAAATAGTTCTGGGATGCAGGTTCAATTTCCTGCTTTTTACACGATTGTAGCTCTTCTGACATTTTATAGCAGAAGGAACACTACTCATCTCTCAGTTATCTAAAGGACTCGTAAAAAAAGCGTGCATGAGAGGTTTAAAACAATAAAAGTCACAGATTGTTCAGCTGTAAGAGTCATAGGTTAGGGGAAATGGGGCAGGGAAGAGGGATTCTTACATTCTCTGCTAGATGCCTTTTTTTTATACTAAAGTGCAATGGCTCATCTTTGCAGTGGGAAGCGCTGGGCTTCAAAAACATAGCATTACAAATTTTCGAGTCCAGAAGATTAAAGGTGAGATAAGCAATGGTCAAATGCTTGAGTATGACTCATAACGCCTAGGCTGCTGTCCCACACAGCTCTTCTAAGTCCTAAAGCTAAGTTCTAAGTTCTATATAATCAAGTCAAATGCTACTGAGAATAAAATCTTATCTCATTTACAGAAATTCCAGAATTTGTAAATCAGTTTGCCCACTACTTGATTTTTAAAAAATAAATCGTTGAAGAGTCTCTCTTTGCTGGTTTAGCAAGGTGCTCTTTTCATTTTCCCCAAAGCTAAAGTGTTGGTTATAAGAAAGGACATGTCAGGCAGACATTGCAGAATGCCAGCGAGAGGTGGAATGTGATGCATTACAAAGGATTTGCATGTTCTATATTGCAAATAATGCATCCTATAGGAATTGTTTTTTATTCTTTTTAGTAACAGTCTGATTTTCTGCATAATTTTGCTGATTCCTGACAGTGATTTCTTCCTTGCTAGCATATCTCTCATCTGCCATAATCAGAGCATAGAGCTTGCCCATCTTAGCTGCCTGTCCTTGAAAACAATTGGCAGCCGCTGCCTTATAAGGAATTCAACTGAAGGAATTAACATCTATCTTATCAGTACTCGTGACAGTTACTGATAAGCTGCCTTGTTGCCCTAGTTGCCTACAGCACAGCTCTTAATTTTGGATTATTTTTTCTCCCTGTACTATCAAATACAAAACAAAGAACTTTCTGAGCTTTCACTTGTGCCTCTTGGCATCATGCTGACATACCTGCATTTTGCCTCTCCAAATATGAGATGAGTACAATAGAAATGAGAGTTGGAACTCCATACAAAGGAAAACACCTCCCTCCTTCTTTGCAAATGACTTCTCATACCAGCATTTAGATCATTGGGGACCTCCTTCTGTCCTAATCAGGAATTACAAGGCAATTAAAAATGGCCTTAATTGTCAACAAAGGAATTATATGAAGTGGAATACACAGGTCAGAGAAAACTCAGTGAAATGGCCTCTATCACACAAAAGAAACAGGTTCAAAACCACAAGACTATTTCATGTGGTTTGTATGGAGAGGTCCCAGTCAATCGGAAGCAAACAAATATCAGTTTTCAGGAATGGAAAGAAGGAAGACCCTGGTAATTACAGGTCTGTCTGTCTCACTTCAGCACCTGGTAAACTTATGGAGAAGGTTGTCCTGAGCATTACTGAAAAACACTTGAGAGACAACACAGTCAATGGCCATAGCCAGCACAGGTTCACAAGAGGGAAGTCCTGCTTTTCCTCCAGAAAAACAACTAATTTCTCTTTATGACACAGTCACCCACCTCCTGACCAAAGGATGCCTCCAAATATGACTGTCTGCCAGATGAAAAACAGGAAATTCTCCATTCAGATGAAGATGACATGATTGCACCACTACCCTTAGCACTGACGGTGTCATTTCTTGAAATTCAAAGCCACTATTAGCCACACCACTCTGCCCAGTCATAACTTGCAGTCCAATTTTTCATTCGGTGTGAGGTGGAATTTTACTGGTTTCACTGCAAGTGACAATAAGAGCAGAGTGCAGCAAACTTCCTTTAAGATAGCCAAGAGCCTTGCTGTTCAGAAAAACACACTTAAACATCACTATCACACTTAAATACAAAGAGGCAGATTCACAGGTAATGTATTCTATCCAAGCTCCACTAACTCCACAAACTTATGCCTCTTCATCCAGAATAACAACCTTCCCCAAATACTTTTAAGATCAGTGTCTCCTAAAAAAATGTCAGCAGGAGGGAGAAACTGATGATGAAATCCAGTTCTGATTCAACATTAGTCCAATCTAAAGCAAAACAAAGAAGTTTCAGAATCGGTTCATTAAGTTTTAATGCAAAACTGTCAGAAGACAGTTATTGCAATATAATTTCCTGCTGCTTTATTAATCTATTACTGTTAAACAACTGGAAATGTTGCAAATCTAATTTGTCTTAATAATATCGTTGTGATATTGGCATAAATGACTCTCTTTAAAGAAAGTAATCAAGTAAGTAAAATTGAAGTCCTTCCCTACAACAGGAAGATACCAGATATTTTAAGATATTGGTTTACAACACAGCATGATTGCAAAGAGAAACATTCCCAGACATATTCTGTTAAATAGATTTAATTTACTCATTTATTCTATGAAAGACACACAGTTTAGGACCTGGTTGACCTCCAGTGTAGCAGAGACTGTATGTACTGACCAGCTACATCTACACAGAACCCAGCATTTTGGTCCATTCAGGTGCCTCTCAAAGAGCTCATTATTAAAATATTGAATGTGAAGGAAAAGAATTATATAACAGTACAGTGAAATGGGAAAGAAGAGCATCACTATATACTGCAATGTACTGGCAGAACGTCTGGAAGTTTTTTCAACACTTCCCATTGTAAGAAAAAAAAGAAGGGTGGGGGCAAAGGAACACAAGCTTTCAGGGATGAGGAAAAAGCAAGATCAGAATGCCAAGTAGCAGAAGGAAAATAAGTGACAGAAAGTAAGTAAGGGGGAAAGCATGTATCTTTTCTATTGTATTCTTCAGGTGTCCATGTCCAAGCAGTCCACAAGACAGCCAAACATCACTCCTTTTGTTTAGAAATGGAAAACTAAGACAAGCGTCACAGCATATAAAACTTGAAACCAGCTGTCCTACACACCAGTTATTCTCACTGTTACTTGCAGTAACTTACAAGATAAACTTCATGTAAACATTACAGACACTGCTTCATCAGAATTATCCACACAGTCTCTGCATAAATGCATTCTTATACATTCCCTCACTTCCACAAGCATCTGGTAACACAGCTCCCCATTACTTAAGGTCTAACATGTCCAAACATCAAAAACACATGTCTGTTAGAATTATGTCTCCTTTGCATGTTTATTAGTTCCTTCAAGAATTTTGAGATTTGCTACGACTCACAAATTACTTAACTCTTCTAGTTCTGAAACAACTTTCTAGCCTTTTACATATTGCCTCATGAACTCTCTTCCCACAACTTATAATAATTATCACAGATGGAAACAGCACAATACCACACACTAATCCATTTGCCCTCTTGTTCAAACATTATTCAATGATCGCAGTATACATATCAGTTGTTCCATATCCCATGCCTATGAGAGTAAACCAACCTCTGAGTACTAAAACCAGCTAACCTCATGTCATCTTTATGATTACCTTTGTCTAGACTAGCAGAAATATCCTACGTCTCTCCATTAGATATACATGTACTTATATTCAGATGTTATTAGATCTTCACTAGTTACTTGGTTGCTGTCACGTGAAGTTAAATATCTGAGTTTTGAAAGCCAGCCCTCGTAAAAATTCATCTGTCTGCTCAAAATGAAAAACTAAATTTAGAAGACTAATTACAAATCTGTAACTCTGTAATAATTTCATAGGCTATAATAATTACAGAAGACCAAAAGTATTACGCTCATTTTAATACCCATAACACTAGAGGACATTACAGCTGTTATTTTGCCAAACGTGTGAAATACAACATAAACATTATGCAACAGAAGTAGTCTTGCTAGTGGGAGGTGTGAAAACATAACTAACTTCATCACATGGGTGAGCTTACCTGAATGTGATTGGCTGCCTACTGTCTTTCAGCAGATGCAAGTACTAAATAACTGTCATTCATTCTCTCACCTTAACAGTATTAAATAATCACCAGATACGCCATTCATCTCTGCTTGGTCTTCAGAATGATTCTTTTGAAGACAATGAGGCAGTAGCAGATTATCGACAAGTTAATGACAAGAAATCCCAAAGCATCACTACTTCCTTTCTCCTTACATTACTTACAAACACCTCCTTGTCGAGCTGCTTTGACACTAACATCCCAAACCATACATTACTGTGTAACACAGCATCTTGCTATCACAGAGAACAGTATGGCGGAACAGATAGAGGGTGCTACACACTAGTAAAGGGTCTTTGATACTCAGCAGGTTCTCAATTTTTTCTAAGCCAGAAATATTTACTTAAAAAAAAGTAAGAGGAAACAAATTTACAAAAAACACTGTCATCCAATGCTGTCCACACTATATAATTATCTGAAGCAGAAAATAATTCTGTGATTACTTGAATTAAAACAATGAAGACTGCAGGCAATTATGATACACACATGAGAGCTGCATAAAGAGTTGGAGCAATCTTTGACCAGAGGAACTGGTAATGGAGTGCCCCAGCATATTTTTTAATACACTTCTCCACTAGAACTGTCATGTACCTTAAGAGTACGTGGGCATAGGTGGGGCATAGATAGTTCAGGGGCACAGATGAAAGTAGTCAGAGGATTCCTTCCATTTTCCATGTAGAGCTAGAAGCTGTGTTAGATTTTACTTTTTTTAAAAACTTCACTACAAGTTTTGAGTTTGTCTCTGCTTTCAAAAAGGCTCCATCTTGGTTGACATGCCTACAACAAAATACATCCATCAAAACCACTCTAACTTTGCAGTTGATATACTGCATCAAAATGACTAGAACTTTGGCAAATGAGAAGTGCCTATATGAAGTTCTACGTTCAATATGCAGTACAAAACCCCTACAGAAGTGTTAGCAGTTGTTTATGCGTGAAAGAAGAGACCTAAAATATATTAAATATATTCAATTCACTTAACCAAGAGTAAAAAGGTAAACCAGGGCTAAGCCTCCTGACGCCATGACACTTAGATTGCAGAAGTTAGTAACCCAGGAGTTTAAATTACTTTTTTCCCCCGTGAATCTTCCTTTTCAAAAGTCTCTAATGCTTCTCTCTCCTGCCCACTATTTTTTAAAGAAATAAACCCCCCCATGGCAATGTAGTCACTGGTTTAGTTTTGACATGTCTTGGAAACGTCCAGCTCTTCTTCTGAAGACTTCAAAATCTACAAAGTACAAGACCATTAAACCATTAGCAAACTGAAAATTCAACCAGGAAGAAGATGGATCCTAAATCCAGAAATTCTGAGAGTGCAAGACTAATATATTTAACAAAGATCTTGTTTATCATATATTGCTGTTAATGGAAGCAGGTAGACAGACAGAAAGCTATACGTCTTCCTTATCTAGATATGCAATACATCGATCCATCTGGACCTGTGCAGGGCTTGATCTCTATGCCAGGCAATATTTCATTTGCTTTGCCCTCACAAAAAGGCAAAGTCTTCCCTCAGGCGTTTTAAAGAAATAAAGTACATGGACTGGAAGGAGCAATTAGATACATCTGTTGAGTGTTTTCCTCTCTTTGTGCTAAATGGGAAAATGCTGCTTGCGTTTGTAAAGCTGTAACGCTTTTACAATTTCAAATGTCTTTTTCTTTTGCCAAATGAACTCTCAAAAATTAGATATTATTGTAGAAAGCACTGCCTAATGAGCCAGTGTCATTTAGAATATTCAGATTTATATCGCTACCATCCAGTTTTCAAGCCCTAAAAATGCCATTAATAGGCTTCAGAAATATATGGGATGGTCACAAGGACAATAGACCTGGGTTACAGCTGTTCTTGCAGCTGCTATAAGCTTCACATGCTCCAGAGATGACAGTGATTGATAGTCAAATTACATTGCCAGTATTTTTCAGTGTCAGGCTCATTATTAGACACAATGCTCTGGTTGCTCTTTGGAATTTGCTTCGTTTAGCTGTTCCCCAGATAAATTCTCCCATCTCCAAAAAATAAGTTCACATAGTAGAATAAGTTCACAAACACATCTCAGAAATAAACACTTTATGGGGTGTGAACAATACAACCAATAATATCTGATAACAAATGAACAAAACATTACGAGTTACAAACACCTTTACAGTTAACGGATCTGGGTTTAGATGGCAAAACTTTTCATGAGACATCTTGTTGCATTTCTACGGTTTCACCTTTTAAAGTAGACTTCTATTATATTCACAGTACACTTACTGGGGGGAGGGTGAATAGATTTTTACATTCACATCAATATTCCAAATATCCTTAGTCGATGTTTTCTGCTTTACACACAAAGGAAACAGAATTCTGTTCCCACCCCAACAGTCAAGATCAGATAGATCTTGAAGACTGGTAGATGAAGTGCTTAGGGATATGGTTTAATAGTGGATGGGTATGGTTGGACTCGGTGATCTCAAAGGACTTTTCCAACCTAGCAATTCTATGATCAGGAGCAAATAAAGTCTTCGGTCAAACAAGGAATTTGGTATTTACAGATCAGTTTCAGATTACTTTTTACACCAGTACATCCTCACTATACAGCTGTGATAGAAATACTACAAGAATAGCGAGTAGTGACACCTATAGAGATTTCTTAAGTAAATATTTCCATTCTAAGGATTTGGTCAGCTGTTTAGTAATTTCTTCAGTCTGTTTTGTTTGACTGAAATTAATCTAATTGAGTCTTTTCTTAAGAAGGCTGCTTTAAAAAGAATTTTTTTCTCTTTGGGAACAAAGTTCAGAACAAGTAAATTCTGTCTCATACAAAAGAAGTGTGTGGAGGGGAAGCAGCTACTTTTCCCTAATTACAAAGTCTTTACAACTCTTCAGAGGTGAAATGTGATAGTTTTACAAAGCCTGTAGCACACATGCATGTTTTCAGTGACTTTAATGATAAATGGCCCTAAGAAAGTTGTTCAGGTTCGGAGAAGCAACCTACAAAGTGTTATACTGCACTGCAGCAGCAATCCCAGCACTACTGTGCACATGATGAACTGTTAAAAGCTTTCCCTCGTGGCTGACCATGAAGCCTGGCACCTTCCTTACCCATCTTAACAATATTTCCCAAGGTTAGAAGCCTGTACTTCTGCTCAAACTAGCAAGGCACGTGTTCCAAACTCCCGTGAAAAGAAAAGGTAGTGGGCAGAAAAAGCACTGTGACAAGCACTACTTCAAAACAGAAAAAGTTATCTGATCCTGCTTCTTCCATTTCTTCATACCGTGTAGCACTGCAAACCTGTTTACCAATGCTCTGCTTCCCTCACCTCATGCTTCCCATATTTGTACCCAAAATGCAGTTATGGCTTACATAAAGAAGAAATGGAAAACAAAAAGATTTCTGTGTCCCTGTGACACCTTGACACAAAGGAAGGGATCCATACAGGGTCCTGAGGGATATGGGATGAGTGAGGAGTCTAGCTGGGACTATACATTTCATAAAGCAGACTTCCAGCTCTTCAAGGAGGGCTACAAAGGTGATCAGAGGGCTGGAGCGCTTCCCATATGAGGACAGGCTGAGAGAGTTGTGCTTGTTCAGCCTGGAGAAGAGAAGGCTCCGAGAAGACCTTATAGCAACCTTCCATTACCTGAAGGGGGCCTACAAGAAAGCTGGGGAGGGACAGTTAGTGATAGGACTAGGGCTAATGGAGAGGGGCAGTTTTAGACCAGACATAAAGAAGAATTTCTTCACTATGAGCGTGGTGAGGCACTGGAACAGGCTGCACAGGGAAGTTGTGGATGCCCCATCCCTGGAGGTGTTCAAGGCCAGGTACGATGGGGTCTTGGCCAGCCTGATTTAGTGGGACGTGTCCCTACACAAAGCAAGGGGACTGGAACTAGATGTTCTTTAAGGTCCCTTCCAATCCAAACTATTTTATGATTCTATGGTTCTATGATACAGGTGGCATACAACCTGAACTTAAAATTGACACCCCACAGTACTGCAAGCAGCATCTACACAGAACAACTTTCTGTAAATACTGTAGCACTTTGATCTGGACAGGCACAAACAAATTAAAATAAATCTAAAGGAATAACATTTCTGTGATTTCCCTGAGCAAAACTGTAATTAGAACTTCAGAAGTAGTTTTCCTTTCCTTACTTTGTTGTTGCAGTAATCTTTGAACATCCTATTGAAATGTCTTCAAAAGTTTCTCTTTGCAGTGTGAATGCAAGCAAATTTTAAATGCAAATAGAAAGGGACCTTATTTCCCAACAAGTAAACAAGAAAGATCACCAAGCCACCTCTGATATTTAACCAAATACATCTGAACCGTAAAGGATACAGACGCTGATGTATGAGGATTAATATGAGGATGTCTAGGTACAGTATCAGCCAATCAATTAAAAAAACTTCTTAAAAAATGACAAAACACAAATTCAGTTTTACTATCTCCTTTTCTTTTTCTATTTGTTTCCCACCCCTAAAACCTTTGATTTCAAACACAAATACTACCTTGGTGTTATAGCAGGTAGCAAATAATAGCCTTTGCTTTTCTTTCCATTCCCTGCTAGATGGCTCTGTAGCTATGCAACAGATGACAGAAGCAAGCAAAAGCAGACCCTGGCACATGTACTTTGGATCCTGCTCAGCACAGATGGCGTTTTAAGATAATTTAGCTGTCCAAACCTCCCTGTCTCTACTGAGACACATAATTCAGCTATATTTCAGCAGATTACTAAAGGGATGTGAAAAGGTTCTGGCGTTAAGGCAGCGTTTCAAAGGCACTACAAGTCCTTGCACCACACCATTAAGGTACTAACTATGACTTCTCCATTAATGCAGTGGTCTAACTATTTTAGGTCAACAAAGTAATACATTACCCTTAAGGGAAGTCAAACATGCAAAAGGGTCCATTTCCTTGTTTTACCTGAGTCCATACTCTACTGGATAGTGCAGCCTCAAACATTTTGGTTTGGTTTTGTTTTTCTTTCCCTGCCAAATTCTAGGCAACTAAATTGCAATGGAAAACAATGAACCATCTAAAGCATACAGTGCATTTTTCTACCATTTATTACTTTGAGGAAACAGGTAACATGTTGATCTGATTTATTTAGCACTTGTTTCACTCCTCTGTATTTCCACCACCTTGAATCAACTTCCATCATCTTGAATTAATTTTATACGGAGTTACCTCCACTGCTATTCCTACACTCGTACTATCACTTCTACAGAAGTTTACTGCAGATGCCAGCTTAGGGATTCGAACCACTTTTGGCACCTTGCTCTCTTTCCTCGTTTAGATTTAATGACAAAAAGTTTTTTCCTCTACTAAAGAGTGTCTTCGACACTCTACTACACGTGTGTGGGAATCTGCTGTTTGTTTGAATGAAGTAAAAAATATTTCCGTTTTAGAGAGAGAAACAATGTCTAAGTCCAAATCAAATTCTCCAGATACTGAATATGTATCAGGTTACATATTACCAAACATTTATGTTACTGTCAGGATTGAGGAAAATAATGTTGGAAAAGCAATTTGCAGAAAGAAAAGAAAAACAACTGACAAACAAAATTTAACTTGCTAGTGGTAGGGCACGTCTACCAACAGAGTTCTGGGCAGATACCTCTTTGTAAGGAAAATGCAGCACAGTGGAATGCTAGGAAGTGCTGAAGAGCATGCCTGGGAAAGGTAAAGATTGCAACTCGATAGCTTGGGTATCCTATTCCTCTATTAATTCCTGCTCTAAGCCCACAGCTGTTCTGGGTTCTACTGTACTGTAAATGGCATGAGAAGGTAGGAATACCCAAATGAGCTTTAAATGAAGACATCTGTGTATCAATGCTTTACTGTATTACAGAACACTGAACGCTGTTGGAACACAACCTCAGAAGTCAGTCTGCAAGCTGTTACAAACGCCTTGCAGATCTGGCCCTCCTCAGACGTATGAGCTAAGTGAAAATTTATTCCAAGAAACATATTTTTATAGCTCATAAACATTAGGCAAAAGTGTTTGGATGGAAGCCAACTGAAGTAGAGCAAGCTAGGCTCCTGAGAAAGAGGATAGAAAGCGTGTATTATCAAGTATGAAACACGCGCTTGCACAGCCAGGAACTAGGTAGAGGATGTGCACTCTGCCGACTCTCAAGACTTGAAAGCATTCAATGACAAATATATCTGAAAATTAATGTTAAGTTTGTAGGTAAAAGTCAGGAAGAAAATGCCCTAAGATTCAAAATATCAAGTAAGGAAGAAAGAGCCCATTGCTCATCTGCAAATGTCTTCAGGCCTCCTGGAGAGCAAGACTGGATTTATGAAGGGGTTTTTTTTATGTCTATAGCTGGTAATTTTGTGCATGCAAAGGATTAGACAGTCATTCCAGTCAGTTTGGGAAAGCCTATCAAGTTTTACTGTTTGGAGGTTTTTGGAAAAAACAATGGCTGCAGAATGATCTTAAATCTTTCATCTCTCTCTCCCACTGACAATCAAACATATTACACTTGAAAAATTCATAAATTGTATACAGATTTCTCACACGCAGGTATTACCATCCATCCCCCCAGTTTGTGACCTCTGTAGCCTCTGTCCCTTTTTTTACCTCTAAGTCACCTCCATTCTCACTAAAATAATTTCCTTTCTTCAACAACGACCACGACAGTCTGAACATGCTAGTGTAGCAGGAAAAAGGAAGGAAAAAGTAATCATAAAAAAAAGAAAGGCACCACATCTTGCTACCCATTACATTCTAGATTATTTAATACATTCTAGATTATTTAAAACCTAAACCCCTTGGAGTGTTTACTTCAACTGGAGAAAGGAATTCTGTCCTTGGCTTAAACAAGATTAGCCTTAGAATAGCCTTAATTAGTCAATAACAATTTTAACGCAGAACAAGGCTCTACATGCTTTATGTGGAAGGTAAGCAACACCAGCTCCGTGACTTGCATTCTGCTATGCCTACAACAATGTACTGTGCCTGCCAGGACTGGTACATCCAGAGCATGTGTGTATACAACCAGGGAGTGACTTCCTCAGACAGGATACCTACCAGGTATTCCATATTTGTAAGCCACATTGGATGGACAGCATTTCATCTTTGGAAATAAACCACATATATGTCTAGTTACTGGTTTAAATTCGTAGGTCTTTGCATAGAGCACCGGTAAAGAGGTCCCCTCTATAGAAAAATGGCCTGTTAAAGTAACTATGAATCAACCTCTAAATGTAATCAGTCAGTCAGTTACGTGCCCTATTAACACTTACCTCTTCCTTCATGTCCAGCCTCCTCAAGTTTAGCACGTAAATCAGCACTGATCCCAACAGCATAACAGACTTTCATCCAGTCCCCACTGCAATCCACCTTTTCCTTCCACACTGATCATTTTCAAATAAACCAAACAAAACGTGTTCCCAAGCAACTACTGACTTGGCACAAATTGCATATAATTGCTGGCTGGTGGCAGAGCAGGATTACAAAGACTGAGACTTTTTCCAAGGTCCTGACATGTTTTCTTACGCCACACTAGGTCCAAAACCCAAATGGAATGAAGAAATTGCACCACATGTAATAAAGCTCTCCACAACAGATCAAATTTAAAAAAAACCCCAACAACCAAGTTTGTGGAAGAAGTCTTTGACAGGAGGAGATCTTTGTATCTTGTTTACCTAATTCTTACATTCTTTCCTACTCATCTGCCACTGGCCTTTGCTGGAAATATAGTATCAAGTTAAATGGCCCCTTTGCCTCACCCAATTAAACACATTCCAAGCCCTAGCCATAAATAAGACATTCAAAATTTAAGCAGGAGTAATTCTATTAACTTATACTTGTTTCACTCAATAGATTATCCTACTTTGCATGACACAGAAGAGTGCTGTAGTATTTAATGCACATGTGTGATTTGAAGCCTAAATAGTCACTCTAACAAAATTAACACACGATTATGACTCAATTTCTTGTTATAGCAAGAGTCAGGTATGATAAAGGGAACACTGAGATTTATGCTTTCCATATTGCTAAGCTCAGAGAGCCATCCGCAACCACGAAACAACTGAGGTCAAACTGTAACAAGTACTCCTCTCTGGCACACATAAGGCATAATGTATAACTGCATTCAAGACAACATTGCTACTTCTCCTAGGTTTATTAGTTGAACAAAAAAATCTGCGAAACAAGCCGTCATCTAATTATATCATTTATTTTCCAGTTCCCACAGTCGACTGAGTCACTACCTGACTTACAAAGTGCAATGTACAGAGCTGCTTGCAGTTAAACAGAGCAGCCACAGGTGTTTCAAGTGTCTCATCTCAATCTGCATTCTAACACTAACAGAACATCTTGCCAACATAAGCTTCACAATCAAAATTAATGTTCTGGTATGTAGTTTCATCACAATCGATGCAATTTACAAACTTTTACTTTTTTTTTAAGTTGGATACATTTTAAAAAAAAAACCGCTTGGATCTGGAGTCAAATATCCATAATTTTAAAAAAAGCTGCTTCTTAAATGAGCTTGGATACAGTGGAAGCTACTGAATTCTTGTAGGCATGAAGCGGTTTACGTGTTTTCTACAGCATCTAACACACTGACGTTCAGAACCCAAGAAGTTTCTAAGCACTACTGGAATAATAATAAAAAATAGGTAAACAAATGTAGTTCAGTTTAGTATAATTTAATATTTTCCTCTTCTTCAGATTCCAGAAAGCCTACCCAAAGGAAGAACTGTACCTCTGTCTATAAAAGACAGTATCAGTTTCCCGGTTTATTATTTCCTAATATTTGATCAGGGTTGTATGGTCAAACATTGCCATCCAGTGGCAGGAAGAACAGTGATGTGAATACCCACTATCAAATTCTGTCCATTTTCCCAGTACTGTCTGGCCTCAAAAGGACACGGGCAAATTAACAACTTAATTTTGCTTCCCGCTACACATACATTTCTAATTTTACATGAGACAGCAGAAAGTTTATGTAGGCATAAAAGCTCCTAGCTAGAAGAACATCATCAGAGCAAGTTTTGACAGTTTAAAGGCATTTTTAAATTTTCCTTGTTGTTTAAGCTCAGCTAGTATTTTCCTGCTACTAGTCTGACACTCAAGGTAGCTTAGAGTCTGTCCCAGCTTACACTTAAGGCTAGAAAAACAAAATGAACACTTGACCACTAGAAGCAGGCTGAGAAATCCTCTTCAGCTATTCATAACTCATCATAGAAAAGATCGGTCTCAACCTGATGACATGGAAAAGCACGATCTTTGAAATTTTAGCTGCTACAAAACATTTACAATTATATTCGGTTCAATTACTTATCAGCTCATCTTGCAGTTTACCCATTTTTCAGTGCTGGTTGTAATAACAGGTCTAGATTAGCTTTTTCCTCTAGAGAAAAGCTTCTAACCACCCATTGATTAGAGGGACACACACCGCTACCATCCGAGCTGCAGGGGCACTTGTCTACCCACCTCCATAGCCACCCCCATACTCTCACCCTAAGAGTTGTCTGGGGTATGTTTCTAAGCAAGAGGTGTCAGTTTGAAGGAAAATATATCAATGTTTTCGTCAAACCTCTATTCCTTATTGCGCTGATCACTCAAAACCAAATTAGTGCTGTTTTTCCTCTTGCTGTTTTTAAGTCTCCTCCCATCAAATTCACTTTTGTCCCAAATTACAGAATATTCTGTAAGTTTCCTTGTACTATTTCTCCACCTCCCTTTTTTTTTTCCTAAAATACATTAGATAAATTAGTATTTGTGAGCAGCAGCTTATGAAAATGAAACCAATATTACCGAAACAGGTCTTCTCAGTATTTTTTCTCTTAGGTTCCACTTACTTTTAACAGAACTATACACCCATGTTTACAGTGAGCAAAGTGCCACCTATGCAACTTGAGTGTGACGGTTTCAGGACAACATCCTGACAGAGCCCTCAATCTAATCAGCAGGATACGTTAAAGCAGCGAGGGAGCTGTAAGCACAAAGAGACAGAATATGTGTCTAGATACCTACATAAGCCAACAGTCCCTAAAGGTGCTCCTGTGCAACTCTGTTCTATCATCACCATAAAAAAATTATGCCAAAGCGCAGAAAACTTTGAGAAAGACTAAGTAAGCAGGATACTACAAAAACCACTCTGGGAACAAAACAAGGTTAATCTTACTGTCTTTGTGAAGTCAGCTATATTTACATAAGTAGAATGCAAACCAAACACTCAAAACAGATGGATAGTCCTATACTGCTACACATCAGTGTGGTAGTATGAGGGCAAATACACACTATACCCTGGCTACAACATACTATAAATTAGCTAAAAGACAAAATTCCCTACACAGCTTGGTAATTGTCTAATATAAATCACTCTCAGAAGACTCAGAAAATGAAACTTAAAAAAAAATACAGAGCTCTGTGTGATGTTCTCAAGAGAGCACTAACAAATATTTCTGAATATGGCACAGGACAGCCTCAAGAAAAATCAGAAAACAACTCTATAAGCAAGAAATAAGAAATTCTGAGGATGACTGAACACCAGACATTAGGGAATCTTATTTCAAAGCTATTTAGTTCGGATGTACTGCAACTGATTCTAAACTGGAAAGCAAACAGTGCTCCTTGAAACACACATCCAATGTGTATGCCGGAAAGATCACAGCATGTACCCCAGTAAGGACCAAACCAACGAGAAGTTCAGAGTCTTTAATATGTCCTCTGTGCCTTTACTGAAGGAGGTTTCACTGGGCTACTTAGCTCATCCCAGATGGCCACCCTTGTGCTTCTCTCATTTTCAAATGCACACTACAAACACTCCAGTATTCGGTAGCCAGTCTAGTATGTATATGTAACAGTTCATAAGAAATGCCTAAAACTTTCTTCTATAAGACAGCTTACAAGCAGCGGTGAAAATGGCTTGGATTTTCAGCAAAGAGCTTTAGTTTCACACTTGTAAAATAGCACTTTACAGAAGTGGGACAGAACTCATGCAATGAGCAGAAAAGCAGCTTTTGGCTGACAGCCAGATGGGTCAATGCATGCTAAGGCAAGAGCTAACACTTGCACGTGCTACGGAAGGATCCATGTGTGGTTCTCCATATACCTCACTTCCAGCTGCCTCATTTGCAGATGCATTTTCTGAAGCTAAGTTTGAAAATTTAATCTCATCAAGCTCCTGTAAGCAGTAGCTGCCTGACAGTTACTGATATTAAAGGACAAAATTAAAAATAAAAGAAATGTAGGCTTCAATTCCTGAATTCTGACGAGGCTGTGGAAACTGCACATTCAGATGACTAAAAGGCAGATGGATATTTAGAAGATTTTGCGAAGTTTCAGGAAACGTTTCTCTCAGAACAAACTATTTCCTCATTAATAATGACAAATTCAGTGACACACCTCCCTTGTCGTAACACTATTACTGAATAGGACTGGTGACAGCATGGGATCACAATGTTCTTCCTTAGCATCTAACACTGGAAACACGCTCCGAGACATTGTGCAAATCAATACTCTTGTTGCTACTCAACACTGAATTCCTCAGGGTCGTGAGCAACCTGATCCAAGTTGGTCCTGAACTGAGGGGGCCTGTGTGAACATCATGAGGTTCAACAAAGCCAAAGGCAAGGCCCTACACCAGGGTTGGGGCAATCCACAATTTCAATACACAATGGGGAACAATGTGATTGAGAGCAGTCCTGCGGAGAAGGACTTGGGAGTGCTCGTCGATGATAAACTCAACATGAGCCGGCAATGGGCACATGTAGCATCCTGAGCTGCATCAAAATAAACATGGTCAGAAGGCCAAGGGAGGTGATTTTGCCCCTTTATTCCTCTCTTGTGAGCCTCCACCTAGAGTTTTATGTCCGGTTCTGGAATCCTCAACATAAGAAAGATGTGGAGCTGTTGGAATAGGTCCAGAGGAGGGCTACAAGGATGATCAGAGTCCTGGAGTACCTCCCATACGAGGACAGACTGAGAGAGTTGTGTTTGTTCAGCCTGGTGAAGAGAAGACTCCGAGAAGACCTTATAGCAACCTACCAGTACCTGAAAGGGGCATAAAAGAAAGCCGGGGAAGGACTTTTTACAAAGGTATGTTGTGACAGGACTAAGGGGAGTGGTTGTAAATTGGAGAGGGGCAGATTTATGACACATAAGGAGCAAATGCTTCACAATGAGGGTGATGAGCCACTGGAGCAGGTTTCCCAGGGTATTTGTGGATGTGCCATTCCTGGGAGTGCTCAAGGTCAGATTGGATGGGGCTTGAGCAACCTGATTCAGTGGAAAGCGTCTCTGTCCACGTCACGGAAGCTGGAATTAATGATCTTTAAGGTCCCTTCCAACTCAAACCACTCTATGAATCTATGAGCTGTCATGTGAACTCCTACAGATAATTGAATAAATCGGTCTTAGGATGTGTAGATGCAACCACATTACTCCTGCTGTTATGTCCCGTTCTTGCTCTGAAAGTAAACAGCCTATTCATGATAACGTTTAGGCAAGTGGATGAACCAGGAGTGGAAAAAGAAGTGCATCAATTACAGCACTGGACCATAAGTTCTCTGTGGACGTCAAAGTGTAGAGAAGGCTTCAGAAATAGCCTGCGTGCCTTTGACCTCCCCAGGAACAGCACCCTTACCAGTCATCCTCGACACATCAAAGGCCTGCACAGTTTCCCAGGATGTACAGCTCCTGAAATCAGTACACAGCTCACTGATCTAGCAACTCACACAGCAATTTTCTCTCTGACTAGCCTGTAAAGCAGATTTCATCACATCTGCAGCAGTGTCCATCTGCTACATTCACTCTGGTTTTATTTCTACCCAAGGCAGCACTTACATCAAGAACCACTGAAAATTCTCTGCCACTAGATGCATGCCACAAAAGTTTATGTAAAACTAGACAGGCAGATGTCCAGATGTATCGGTAAAGAGTTTCTTCACACAAAGGACGAGTAATCATATAAACAAGGAATGAAAGGCTTTACAAATCTGGTTGTTTAGCTGCCTGACAGCAAAAGATTAATTTCTAACTCTCATTGTCCCTTAACAAATTACAATTGCTGATTTTCATTGTAAAATAAGCTCTTTACAGACATTAAACCCAAAAGAAGGCATTTCAAGGCGAGGTCAGGGTTTAGTTCCAAAGAGCTATCTCAGATCTTAGCCAGTTTTCTTTAAAGTCTGTTCTGTATTAGTGAGTTTTGGTTCAGTGTGATTCAAATTAAACTGTTCAAATATTAGATTGCGTTTATTCAGTATTATTATGGTTTCTCTATTAGGAGCTGAGTTACAGATAAGGAATTGAACCAGTAGTTCCTCAGCTGTGGTACATACATTACAAACACTCTTCATCCACTACAAAATGAAGAAAAAGAAGCCACTTTTGCCAATCACAGTGCTCTTACGATTACAAACTGCTGATGACATTTGGTACCATCAGTACTAATGGTGATGGAAGCCAGTTTAAGCGGGGGGGGAAGTAGATTGCAATCTTCCCTACAGCACAGAAGAGCTGATCAGTGAATTTCATAATACCAAGCAAGGCTTAATACTTTATAGCCATACTCCACTGGACAATATGCTGATTCTAGCAAAAAATGGCAACCAAAGTTCAACTTAAGCTGAGGAAGCAAGAATGTGACATAAAGGGCAGTGCCGCAAACAGACGGTATCAGAGGGCACTCACCAGTAACATAACATTTCTGCTACTGAATACAACATCTTTCCCTGCCGTTTTATTTGCAGTCACCTTTGCTTCTTAGGAGAACCTTCCCGTTTTCTCTGGTGCCGTTCTGCTCGCCTGGTTACAGGAGAGAGATGCGTCTCCAACCGACTCCTTGTGGAACGGCACGAGCACCGCCAGGCCCGCTCACCCAACTACCTCGCTCCCCATCCCCACTGCCGCCTCGGTGGCCTGGCCCTGCTACACCGCGGAGCGGGGAACGATGGAGCGCGGCGGCGCGCGCCCGCAGCGTCTCCTCAGGAGAGCCGCGATGGAGGGCGAGCCGGCGCGGCCGGGGCACCGGCGGGCTCCCCTCCACTTTGAGCGGCTCTGCCGCTGGACGCTCCCACTCTCCGGCGGCGAAAGCGACCGCGAACACCGCTCAGTTCTCCGGGCTCGCGCTCTATGGCCGGTAGTCCCGCCCTGTCCCCACTGCCCAGACGGCCGGAAGTGCCGCTCAGTCCTCCGGAACTCGCTCTCTATGGGCCGCTGCCGCTCCGTCCTCGCCGTCCGTGACCCGCGGTCTGCTCGGTGGGGCTCGGCGGCTTTCGTGCCCCGTCTGCGCTCTGCGTGCTGCCCCGCGCGGCTTGCGGCAATCCGCGCCGCACTGACAGGGGAAGGAGGGGGGGGGAAGAAAAGGGGGAAGGGGCAGCTTGGGAAAGCGATTTTATATCGTCAGTAGAGACAGAGCTGGGGGGTAGGGGCTGTCAGGTTAAGTCCTTTGTATAAACAGGGCTTCATTGCATTCTAAAACTCTTCTGTGTCACAGGCGTTTACACCAATGTGATATTTAGCTACACTTGCTATAAATCATGTGTTTAGACACGTAACCTCACCTGTGTCAACCGAGGGACTCTCGATGCAGGGGCCAGCCTGGAGCCGCCCGACATCAGCTGCGGGGGCTGCAAGGGGCCAGCCCGGATTCCTCCCCTTAGAATCACAGAACAACCAGGTTGGAAGAGACACACCGGATCATTGAGTCCAACCATTCCTATCAAACACTAACCCATGTCCCTCGGCACCTCGTCCACACGTCCCTTAAACACTCAACCCCCTCCCTCGGCAGCCTCTGCCAGTGCCCAGTGACCCTTTTCTATGAATTTCTTCCTAATCTCCAGCCTGAACCTCCCCTGGTGGAGCTTGAGGCCATTCCCTCTCGTCCTGTCCCTTGGGAGAAGAGTCCAGCTCCCTCCTCTCCACAACCTCCTTTCAGGTAGTTATAGGGAGTAGTGAGGTCTCCCCTGAGCCCCCACTTCTCCAGGATAAGCACCCCCAGCTCTCTCAGCCTTCCTCCCACCTCCCGCTTACAGAAGCATTTCCCCCATCTTTCCCACCCCAGTCTGCAGGCGATTTCCCTACACGGGGAATCTCCTCTGCAGAGCCAGGCAAGCACCGTGGGCAGTGCCGCCGCGGCTCACGCATTAACCCGATCCCGGTGGGCAACAGGGGAAATGGAAACCAACGGGGAAGAGGAAACGGGGAAAACGAATGGGGAGAGGGAATTGCAGCGCGGGGCTCCCGGGCGAGAGCGCGTCGCCTTCTGGCTGTTTGTCGCCAACATCGCTCGAGGTGCCGCCTCGGTGCCTCCGGCAGTCGCGACTCCCGGGCCGGGATGCTGGTTGTGGGGGCGGCGGAGCGGGGCCTCGGTGCTGCCGGGGTTGGGGGGCCGGGAGCCACGGCTGCGCGGATTTCCAAGATCATCTCAGCTGTGCCCGGCTCGGACACACTCCTCGTGCCTTCCTTGGGAGCAGCTCGGCTCGAGCACTCTGGGGCGAGCCCTGAGCGAGCGCCCCCATTGGTTGGGGCGTCCGTCGCTCACATAGAGACAGCCAATAACCGTTAAAGAGTGCAAAGGGGGGGCGCACTGGGGCAAGCGCTCCCATTGGCTGAGCCGCGCGTCACTCAGAGAGCGGCGGATAATTGATGCCGCATCGCGACCAGCGGCCGAGCCTTGCACTTACTGGCTGGGAACCCTGTCCTTGGGATGAATGGGGCGGGGGCTCAGTGCTGCCGTGCCGTGGCCGCAGGGCGGTACTGCAGCGGGAGGGGAGCTCATAGCAAACCCCAGACATAAGAGGAAAGGCTCCGAAACGCCTATATTTACATCGAGGACAGAGACAGATTTATATGGCAAGATAATTAAACATGCACACCAGCTGCAGCAAAACTTATCAATTGATTCCCACAGTTGAGGGAGCAGGCCTGGGGTGCGCTGTGGCAGAGGGGGAAGCTAGGAATGGCCGCAAGAGGTTTCAGAAGTAGCGCAGGGGAGAGGGAGAGTCTTCTTTGGGCAGGTAAAGGTGAAGGTGAGAGAGGTTTCCTGGCCGTAGAGGGCTCTGCGAGAGTCCCCTCGGCTCAGGAAGAGGGGAGCTCGCTGGGGCTCGGCCCGAGGGAAGGCAGGCGCGGTCTGCGCCGCTGCGGAGCCCGGCAGCTCGGGAGGGTTGCGCGGGCAGCGCCGCGGGAGCTACCGCTCCGGCCGATTCGGTGCCCGTCGGGCTCGAACCCGCAAAGGGAGAAAACGGAAACAACGGCAAAAGAGCTTGATCCAGCTCGGTGCTGCCGTGCTGTGGCCGCCGAGCGGTACTGCAGCCTGGGCCCGGGGTGGGCGCACAGGGGCGGACGATTGACCGTGTAAGGGCAAACTGACCGCATCAAGGCAAACGTGGCTAATTGCCATAAAATGGCTAATTGCCATAAAAGGGCAGATCGAAAATACAAGGGCAAACTGGTAAAAAAGAGCATAAAAGGGCAGATAGACCATCTAAGGGCGTGCTGGCCAAATTGATACTAAAAGGGCAACTTGACTGTAAAAGGACCACAGCCAATCGGAACACAGAACTAGCAAAGTGGGATTGAAAAGTGACCAATCAGAGCGCGGAAAGCACAGCGGCGCTGCTGCCCAGGGCAGGGTAACGGGACGACCCACAGGAGCGGAGTAGCCGGGAGGGGCGGAGATCCACGCAGTTCGAAGAGCGGCTCGGATCCGCTCGGCTTCTGTTGGCTCCACACAGGACCCTTCTAAATGCCCCCAAGACCCTTCCAGAGCCCATGCTGGCCTTTCTAAAGGCTTGAAACGCGCCCCGCGGCGCTCAAACCGCAGCAGCCAATCAGCGCCGGCAGATTGACAGTTGAG